>CM038038.1:132760368-133360368 GCA_021397845.1 Areca catechu | reverse complement strand
CCCAAGCAGGGTTTGTTACTATGTCTCCCCTGGCATTCTAACATATCATCATTAGACACCCTTAATTTATGTTTGCTATTTATAAGTTCAAAATTGGATTATTTTAATGGCAGTCCTGGAAGTGGTTCATCCAATACAGAGGCTTTTAGTCGCAAAAAGCAGCGGTCTGTAGAATGGTGGTTTGATGAAGATGGCTTATTTAATCTAGATGAAGAAGGACGAGCGGAAAAACAACAATGTGCTGTCGCTGCATCTAATATCATCCGCAACTTCTCTTTCATGCCAGATAATGAGGTTATCATGGCTCAACATAGGCATTGCTTGGAAACGGTATTTCAATGCATAGAAGATCACAACACAGGTGGGAAACGATGATTTATTATATATCCGACTTCATTTGTTGCTTGCTTTTATGTGTTACGATCTTTATCAGATGCTGTTTTCTGTTCTCGTCCCATCATTTTCATTTGTGCATGCTTCTATCATCTTTTCTGTTGATGGCAATGTATATGTGCATGCTATTTACAGAGGCTTATTATAATATGTTGAAGTTTATAGCATGACTTAAATGCAGCAACAAGATGCTTTGGCCTTTTTTTGAGTATCGAGGGTAGTGTTTCATTGCATGGATCGTGCTGTGCTGCAAGGTTACATTCATTAATGATGTGTAACTTCGAAATGTGTTTAATTTTAAAGTGCATCTGAAGTATCTGAGTTAAAAAATAATAGCATTTTGAGGCAATAATATAAACATCAGGACCCCTTAGCATAACATCTGTGGACACTGTAGTACATATGCAATCAAAGACAATCTTCTTTTAAGCAAGAAATATCAAGCTAGGACTATGAACTGTGGCTTTCCTATAACTTCAAACCTTGATACAGCAACTCCCATTCAAAAGCCATGGATCTGCAAATGGGGTGCAGCAGCAATGAGCCATTCTGAATGACTCTAGACTTCAATCAACTGCCTGTCCAGCTCACTCTATTACTGTTTTTGCAGCCTCTCTTTTTGTCCTGCAACAAGCCAAAATGCCCTCCTTAGCACAAGGGAAAACACCATCTTTTTCTTATGCCAATAGGTCTCAAGCAAATTGACAATCGGCAGTACATGTAGAAGTCAAGAACTGATTTTAGAAGTCTTACTCTTTTCTGTAAACAACATATTATTCCACGTTTTGTAGATATCAACTGGCCAATAGGTTCAACCTGATGACCCAGCCCAAGCAATATAGCACTGGGCCCATTGTTTGACCATTCACATCCTTACCACTACTGATCTGCTTTTGATCTTTCCAACCAAACTCTAGATATCTGCTTTAACAGATTTATGAAAGAGATTAATTTCCAAATACAATTCATAGAACCCAAAAAGAAGCTAAAGTTCTTTGCTTGTAACTCAATATTCTTTTCGTGAGCAGCAACTGATTAGCATCTGTAGCAGAGGGTTGCTAAGCTATTGCGTTCCTTGTTGATAGGCATTGTTAAAGTCTTCGTAAAAAATTGGATGGACAGATAAGAGAAAAAAATAACAGCTGGCAAACTCTGATTGATTGATATGATAATTAAAGAGTGGTAGCAAAACTTAGCAACAACTTGATCTAGGCTAGCTAAATGTGGATCATGATGGAGAGGCTGTCTTCAAAATGCCATAAATGTTGAGTGAAGGTATGCCAAGAATTAATAGAGACATTGATTATCCTAACTAACTCAGCCCTGATGTGGAAGACATTGGTGGGATTTTGACCCAGCATTTATTTCTCCCATTTTCATGATCTTAGTGTAAAGAACTCCTGAAAATGGTATGTCTACCTCATTGAGCAGTTTGGCGGTTGTGAGATAAAAAGTCACACCTTTCATAATTTCATGCAAATGAAAAGTTGGTCTTTGATTTCATGAATTGTTCAGAAGAAGAAGAAAGGTAGAACACATCCTACAGTCACAGGTTTTTCTGCTGTGATTGAAATGCAGAAGTCAAAAATATAAAACGAACACTTAAATTGTCAGAACCTCTCAAACTCACATGATGCTCGACTTTGATTGCAAAGCAAGGACATCGACTGATTCAATGCTTCCCTACATGTTTTTTGTCTCATAATAAAATACAACATGAGATGGATATAGGCTATACAGCATTCAATGTTTTTGGTTGTATGGCTAATATGAATTAGAAAGTTTAGATTGGTAGCAAATCATCACCTAATTATCATGAGAAGCTACATGAAACTTCAACATGCCCTCTACGTTTGTGTTTCCATCCATAACAAGAGCAAGAGATGGGCATGCTAGGACATGCTAGTTGCATGACTTTAGGGTCTTGAGTCTGTGATGATTTAATAACAATAATTAATTGATAATGTGTATACTATTTACCATTTAGTCACTTGTTAGCATTTCCAGCTTCTATGTTACAATGTTCACCAACATTAAGTTAGGTCTTTCTTTACTTGTTTCTTATTCTAAAATACAAATATGAACCCCTCTTGACTAAGAGCCTCCCAAGATCTTCATTGCACATGCACATACATCTCACTTTACTATCCACCACTTGTATTTTGTTAGTTGAACTTTTATGCTTCCTTGAATAATCTCGATCCTTTCCCTATCTATCCTAATTTTATAAAAGGTCCATTTAGTATTTTTTTTTGTATCTGTATATGCATGTTTCCTTTTTTTTGCTCACGTTTGAACTGCATTACCATACAGGTTTTGTAACTATGTTAGATCATCTTGGCTAGCTTAAAAGCACGTGCCATCACAGATATGTGATCGAGATATTAAGTTGATAACACGGATATTTTGTGGCCATCAGTTCTGATTGGAGCCCCATGTTATTTGTTTAATAAAAATTGTACAAGTCAAATAATATACACCATGCACAATCTTGAACAGAAATAATGTAATTTGACAAGTTTTAAGTGATAATGGATTTCAATAATGAACCAAACTAATTATGCATTCATTACGGGCTTAATGATAAGTAATTTAATGGCCAGATTAAGTAGAGGATATGAGTTTGCCTGGTTGGGCTAATAAGTGTCATAAGGGCCTTCATTGCACCTCAAGGATCTAATAATTTCTTGGAGGGGTTATAGAGGTCATCAGTATTTCACAAATTCCACTCAACCTGAGTTAGAAAAAAAATTTAATTAGGTGACCAAAGCAACTTTATAAAGTTTGGTGATTATGGTGGAGGGAGAGACTAGAGATATGTGATCGGTGGCTGATGGATTCAATTTTATGGTTAAAAAGGTGGATGCAAAATGGAACCCTATTTAATGAAATAAGATTAATTGGTTAGCAAGGGAGCAAGGGAGGACTGTGTGGCTCTAATGATGCTAGCTGCACAAACACTTTTTATTAGCTGTTGTCTAAGCGTCGTGCACTGACATCATCCTGCTTATTTTATTGGAACAGAAGATGAGGAGCTCATAACTAATGCACTTGAGACAATTGTCAATTTAGCACCACTGCTGGATCTGCGGATTTTCAGCTCATCCAAACAATCATATATAAAAATGACGTGAGATAGCTTTATCTCAAAGATGCCCTCTTCCTTTTCAATTATATCCTGTTGCTGGGTCCACCTATTCTGATTCTGGCTGTATGAATCCAGAGAGAAACGTGCAGTTCAAGCCATCATGGGGATGCTGGGATCTTCAGTCAAAGCATGGCACTGTGCAGCTGCTGAATTGCTGGGGCGCCTGATAATAAATCCTGACAATGAGCCATTTCTTCTTCCATCAGCACTGCAGGTTGCTACCCAGTTCTGAAATGTGTGAACCATATTAATTGCTGAGTGTATGAGAGAATCTTTTGATTCTAGAGGGATGTTGTGAGCACCGCTTGCTGGTTCACTTCATGTGGAACCCATTGAAAGGCATCGTGTTTGTGTCTGTCCTGTGGTTCATTCAGGTTCCGTATGATGTGGATCAACCATCGTACATCCATTACTCTTCAACATAATGCAATACATATGTGGCGTATATGTACATGCATTCGTTGAACTAAATTTTTTGGGGTATCGCACCCATTGAAGTATATTATCTGTTTGGACTGCAGATATACAAGCGACTGGTTGATCTTCTGAGCCTACCAGCGGTAGATGCTCAGGCGGCTGCGGTTGGAGCACTTTATAACCTCACAGAAGTGAATATGGATTGCCGGCTGAAGCTTGCCAGCGAACGATGGTAAATGCCTCCATTTTAATCTATTAGGACTTAAAGAAGCGGCATCAGCAGTGTTCTTACCTATGTTTAATTTGATTTAGGGCTGTTGATAGACTCTTTAAGGTAGTCAGGGCTCCACATCCTGTGCCCGAGGTCTGCAGGAAAGCGGCAATGATATTGGAGAGCCTGGTCTCTGAGCCTCAGAACAGGGCTATGCTCCTTGCTCATGAAAGTACCTTTGCAGAGATCCTCATGTCAGATGGAAGACATTCTGATACCTTTGCACGGATATTGTATGAGCTAACTTCGAGGCCAAACAATAAAGTAACAACAGCTCGAGGTGTTTGGGGTATGTGAGGCTATACCTAAAATGCAGTCGGCTTTGACATATTCATGAACTGTTTGTTATTTTCGAATATATTGTAGTTATTGATGTAAACCAGGAGTCTGTTCATCTGAACCGAAAATTAGTTGATAAAAGAATGAGCTACAAGTTATATGCATAATATGGTGAGTGACGTTAATCTATAGTGAAGTAGCTCATTCTACAAATGTTGTAATTTTGCTTGTATTGAGAATTGTACTTTTGCATTTTAGCGAAGGCTGAAGCTGCATGATCAAGTTGAGCGCCTCTCACTGGGTGTACCAACAGCACCTATCAGGATTTTCCAAAAATGCCTTATGAAGTAAAATTTCTCCTTTGGGGACTGTTGAATGTGACCACGTCTGATCGATTTCATCAAGCCTTGATCATACTGTTTGGTTGGCTTCATGAAATGTTGATTTCCGTATTTTTCTCGGACTCACGTTGAGTTCCTGCTACAACTCAACTACAATGAGGTTTGCCGAAGTCACCGGACTTTGCCAACTTCATATGGATTCGTTAAATTTATCACTTCGAAGAGCAGGTTCGTTGTGTGATTAGAATATAACCCGCAAGAAGCAATATATATATATAATTATTTTTGAAGTCAATAGCTATTGTATTATATACTATGTTTTCAAAGAATAAAAGAAAAGAAACAATATAAATATTCCTACCACACGATAATTCATCAAAAAAATTCTTTATCTATTATGTTGCAACCAATATTTTCATCAATGAAAAATAATTGGTGTTCCAATTATTATTCTGTTATTTTTCAAATGTTCTACCTAATTATTCTATATTAGAATATTAAAAAAAATTATCATCATACTTCTATAAATTAAATATAAGGCATGTCAATCTTTTACTAACTACTCAATGACTATAATTTATAAATTTTAAATGATAATTTTTTTTCATATTAAGTGAATGAGAAATATGGTCATTTTGGAATATCGTGAGATGGTTGGAATGCATTATTTATTTAATAAGAACCTGTAATGCACCATTAATATATTTATTAAATACTATGATTAAATATTTTTTTTAGATTTTTATTGTATGATTAAATTATTATTATTGCCGCCCGGATTGTCATGGTCCGTAGCTGCTGGTGGCGTCAAGAGTCGCGCGCATGCCTGCTTTGGATGCCTTCGGTGTCTCGGGACTTGCAACAAACAGCGTTAGTGACCCGGTTCGGGGATTCCGGCGGGGGCGCTCCGACGGTCAAGTCAGTGACGATCCAGGGAAACAGATCCTCCAGGTCGAGTCCCTCTGAATGAGCTCCACGCTAGGAGGAGTGAGTGTAATGTGTATGAAAGATGGAAAGTGAGCTGGGAGAGGTGGTGGCCGAGGTGGTCCAATCCCCCTCTCTGGTCTCTCTCCCCTTGTTCTTTTTGTGTTTGCTTTGGTTACCTCTCTTTGGCTTACCCTGGCTGGGTTTTTTACTTTGGCGTGCCTTGGGATCTCCCCCTGCTGTCAGATGTGTACGACGAGATATCGTGCCGTAGACGGGACGTCTTTTCTGTCAGATGGCCGGGGAAGCTTTTATCTCCCCCTGACATTCCCTCTTCTGGAAGCCTGGCAGAGCCTCGGTTGGCGAGCCACCGTTCTCGGGACCCGCGCCCTCTGGTTAGGTCTTTTTCTCGGTCGTACGGCAGGTCGGTGGAGAGCATGGCACCTTGATGTGAGTTTCCTTTCTTTCTGGTGTGAGTGACGGTCGTGGGTATTAATGGCGGCATGGCGGGCGCTGCTGTACGGCCCTCAGGAGGCTCGCCGTTGTCCTTGAAGAGGAGGCGCCGCACTCTTGGTGGTTGGTGCCTCTGTCTGAGTTGGGGACCGAGCTAGAAAGGTGGGGCCCATTTTCGTCGGGCTCGCTTCAAGGTGGCTCGGCTGGGTGTTGGAAGGCCGAGCTCAACTCCGGACCAGCAGAGCTCGGCTTCAGACGAGCTTGACCTGACGGAGATGGACGGGGTGCCGACCAGCCCAGGGGATCCGACCTAAGTGGGGCTCCTCGCGGCGGAGGAGCCTTGAGCTCGACTCCCGACCACAGGGCCTGACCTCCAGGGGTCCGCCTTGGGTGTGGACCCGTATGCGACTCCGGCCTAGGTGTCCCGACCCGGCAGGGACCGACCTGGCGGAGGACGGAGCCCGGCTTCGGCGGGCAGGCCCGTTGCTCCGGGGGAGCCCAGCCCGGCGAAGGGGCTCATGTTGGAAATCCATCGTGGCGTCTGATGGGGACTCCACGTCAGTCTATCTGCGCCACGTCAGTGATCTAGCCACATCATTTGCCCCCCACTCCCGAGGTCCGTTGGTGTGCGGCGCTCGGGGCGAAGGGAGTAATTGCAGAGCTGACGTAGAAAGGTAGAAAAATCTGGTGCAATAATGACCAATATCGGCGGTGCCTCGCTTGGCGGTCCTTTGAACCTGTGCGGGGTGCCACGCGGCCACGTCTAGGGAGCAGTTATGGCGGGCACGGAAGTCAGAGCAACCGCGGTCGGATCGGGGTGTTGGCCCCGTCGATATACGACACGTGGCAAGTGCCTCTTGGGGGAGCCGTAACGGTACGGTCAGACATATGTTGCTTCGAAAAGAAAGGTAGGTCATTCGAAACTTACTTTCTTTCGGATTTTTCGCGCCCGGCGTCATACAGTGGTCTTCTCCCTCTCCTTCTCCGGCCGTCATCGTTCTCCTAGGACCTTAGCAGGTCAGCTCCCTCTTCTTCTCCCTTCTCGTCGATTAGGGGTCATCGTAGGTCTTTCTTCATCATCGTCTTCTTCTTCCATGGATCGCTTTGGTCCGAACTTCCGTCCTTCTTGCCAAGCCGAGGCCGAACCTTCTCGGCCGAGGACTCCTTCTTCCTCCGACGAGAAAATGGAGGCGGCACGTTATGAGTTTAGTAGGAGACCCTTCCACGGTCCGGTAGCCATTAGGGAACCTGGGTCTTCTCCTCCACCTCGCTTGGCCCTCCTTCCTACTCCTTCTTCTGCTCCCATTCTTGAACCCGATCCTTCTCGGTCAACAGGTCCCGGAGGGATTGCTTCAGTGATCACTGCCGATGATCTTGTGGCCATCCGGGGTGCTTACGGCATTCCCGAGTCCATTCATCTTTCTGCTCCTCGTTCGGGGGAGCGGGTCATATATAGTGGCCCCTGGTGGATCACTTTTTATGAGGAGGCCTTCGTCGGGGGTCTCCGATTTTCTGTCCACCCTTTCTTCCTTTCCTTCTTGACCAACTACCGACTTGTCCCAGCCCAGTTGGTCCCCAATGCTATTAGAATGATCTTTTGCTTCATCGTTCTGTGCCAGTTTCACGGGGTTGTTGCCCATTTTTCCTTGCTCAGGGCCTTTTTCACCCTGAAGCGCCACCCTACCGAGGACAGGTGGTGGTCCCTCTCTTCTCGCCCTCGGGGCATTAAGTTTGAGCTTCCCTCTTCCATCAAGGGATGGAAGAGTAGGTATCTCTTCACTTCGGTTGAGGAGATCGACTGGGTTTGGAGCGACCCAGATCGGTCTCCAAACAGGAACTCCTCCGTCGAAGCAGCCGACCTCGACCTGTACGAGCTGCTCAGATCGGTAGAGATCCCCTCACTTGAGGTCTTGCTGTCGGAGCAGAATCTTCGCGAGGCCATGGTCGGCTCGATGCAGGAGTCGGGTGAGTTCGACTTGGCCACCCCCATTTTGTTTTCTTTCTTCATCATTTTTTCTTCTCTCTTTTTTTTTTTTTTGCTTGGGATTGACCATGTCTTCTCCTGTGCAGAGATGAAATTCTCCATGGACGAGCTGCTCTCATTTTTTGAGGAACGAGAGCAGGCAGCTAAGGCCAGCGAGCCCGCTCCGAAGAGGGCTCGGGTCGACGATGGTGCGAGGCCGGGCTGGACGCACCGGTTCCAGAACGAAGGCGAAAGAGGGCGGCTGAGTCCATCCACGAGTCTTCAGGGCAGCGCGACCTGGTCCCAGCGCCCGAGCTTGAGGTGGTCATCCGTGCCAGGTCGGCCGCTGCTGCCACCAGGGTAGTAGCCCCTACTCCGGAGGTCGTTGACATCGAGGAGGAAGGGGAGCTGAAAGAAACCAGGCTGGCGCCCTAGGCGCGGCCCGAAGTGGCGCCAAGCTCGCAACTGGCGTTGAAGGCACCTCCTGCCGCCGAGGGGTCCAAGCCGGCGGGAAAGCAGGACAGGGACTATCGTCGAGTCCCCTTCCGACTGGGGCCCAACGTCTCTTTGATGAAGGACCCGAGCCTCGCCGAGCGGATGATGGACTTCTTGGTCCAGTCCTGCGACCGGTGAGAAGGGAGCGGGCGACTCCTGGGCGACATCGTCAGCTCGACTTCGCCAACCTGTACGCTGTAAGTTCTCCCCCATCTGTCTTGATTTCTTCTGACCTTTACCGTCACCATGGCTAACGCACTCCTTTCAATGCAGCAAGGCAGGGAGTTGATCCTCATCAGGGACTACTGCCGCAACTGGGCGAAAAGGGACAAGGAGCGACAAGCGGAGCTCGAGTCCCTGAGAGCCGAGGCGGGCCGGAAGGACGAGGAGACCCGGGAGGCTAATCTAAAAGTTAAGAGCCTCCAGGTCGGGGTCACCAACGTCACCCGGGCTAAAAAGGAGCTCGAGGAAGAGCTCGAATCAAAGAGGACCCGGTTGAAAGATCTCCGGGCCGAGGTGGAGGCAGCGAGGGATAGAGCTGTCTCTGCTGAGAAGAGGGCGGTGGCCGCGGAGGCGGAGGGGAAGGCTACTGCCACCACCCGCTTCGCCGAAACTGCCGAGAAGGGGATGGTGGTGGCGATCCGGCAGGTTGAGCACGCCGGGAAGCAGCTGGAGGAAGCGAGGTGCCGGGCGGAGGCCGCAAGGAAGGAGGCTGCCGATGCGGTGGCCGCTTTCAAGGCCTCCCCCGAGTATATAAAAGACTTCAAAGAGGCGGCAACGGACTCCTTTGCCAAGGGGTTTGCCTATTGCCACACCCAGCTGCGGGGGATCCTTTCCGAGGAGTGACTGGCTGTGCTCCGGGCCTCTGGGAAGAAGGCCCCAGCTCCGAAGGTAGTTGCAATGGGGCAAGGGACTACTCCGGTCGGGTCTCCCCCAAAGGTGGCCCCGGAGTCGGCTGAGTCGGTGTCGGTGGCGGCAAAGGCTGGACCAGCGTCGAAGGTAGAGATGGCTGAGTCGGCCCCCTCGGCGACTGTAGCTGAATCAGTCCCTCCGGCGAAGGCTGCTCAAGAAGGCGCTCCGGCGACGGAGACGGAAGGAGAAGTCTCGGCCGCGCATCGCCCAGGGAAGGAGCCGGCCCCATAGGATAGGACTTCTGTAACAGTTTTTTTTTTTTGGAACCAGGCTGCCTGGCCTGTCAGGGTCCAGAAGATAATGTAAAGCATTTCCTCTAAGTAATGAAAAATGGTTTTGCAAATGTGGCTTCTTTTTTCTTTTGCAGTGTAAATGTCTTCTCTCTTCCTCTCTTCTTCTCTTTTTTCTCCTATTTCAGTGCAGGGAGGCCGGAGAGGGGAGCTTCATCTCATATGAGCTTGAGCCCCACCATCTCGGTGCTGGGCTCAGGTGCCGGAGAATGTTGGCTTCGGATTTGGGTGTCTGAGGGCCTCTTAGGTCTTGAATGCCTTGGAGCTAGGCTCGGGGCTTGATCTTCGGAGGTCATTTTCAAGAACTTGGTTGCTTGAGAGCATGGCTCAGGAGCTTGGATGCCTTGGAGCTGGGCTCGGAGACGTGTTGGCCAGAGGGCTGGTCTCCGGGACTTGGTTGCCTGAGGACATGGCTCAGGAGTTTGGACGCCTTGGAGCTGGGCTCGGAGACGTGCTGGCTAGAGAGCTGGTCTTCGGGACTTGGTTGGCCTGAGAGCATGGCTCAGGAGCTTAGACGCCTTGAAGCTGGGCTCGGAGACGTGCTGACCGGAGAGCTGGTCTCCGGGACTTGGTTGCCTAAGGACACGACTCAGGAGCTTGGATGCCTTGGAGCTGGGCTCAGAGACGTGCTGGCCGGAGAGCTGGGCTCCGGCACTTGGTTGCCTGAGGACATGGCTCAGGAGTTTGGACGCCTTGGAGCAGGGCTTGGAGATGTGCTGGCCGGAGAGAAGGTCTCCGGGACTTGGTTGGCCTAAGAGCATGGCTCAGGAGTTTGGATGCCTTGGAGCTGGGCTCGGAGACGTGCTGGCTGGAGAGTTGGTCTCCGAGACTTGGTTGGCCTGAGAGCATGGCTCAGGAGCTTAGACGCCTTAGAGCTCGGCTCGGAGACGTGCTGGCCGGAGAGCTGGTCTCCGGGACTTGGTTGGCCTGAGAGCATGGCTTAGGAGTTTGGACGCCTTGGAGCTGGGCTCAGAGACGTGCTGGCCGGAGGGCTGGTCTCCAGGACTTGGTTGCCTAAGGACATGGCTCAGGAGTTTGGACGCCTTGGAGCTGGGCTCGAGGACGTGCTGGCCGGAGAACTGGTCTCCGGGACTTGGTTGGCCTGAGAGCATGGCTCAGGAGCTTAGATGCCTTGGGGCTGGGCTCGGAGACGTGCTGGCTGGAGAGCTGGTCTCCAGGACTTGGTTGGCCTGAGAGCATGGCTCAGGAGTTTGGATACCTTGGAGCTGGGCTCGGAGACGTGCCGGCCAGAGAGCTGGGCTCCAGAACTTGGTTGCCTAAGGAAATGGCTCAGGAGCTTGGACGCCTTGGAACTGGGCTCGGAGACCTATTGGTCGGAGAGCTGATCTCCGGGCTTGGATGCCGAGGAGCTAGGCTCGAGGCTTGAGTGCCTGAGGGCTTCTCAGGTCTTGGTGCCGGAGGACTCTTCTCCGGGCTTGGATGCCGAGGAGCTAGGCTCGAGGCTTGAGTGCCTGAGGGCTTCTCAGGTCTTGGTGCCGGAGGACTCTTCTCCGGGCTTGGATGCCTAGGAGCTAGGCTCGAGGCTTGAGTGCCTGAGGGCTTCTCAGATCTTGGTGTTGGAGGACTCTTCTCCGGGCTTGGATGCCAAGGAGCTAGGCTCGAGGCTTGAGTGCCGAGGGCTGGGCCCCAGGCGGCGACGTTCTTGTAAGGCAATCAACTCGTTGTGCAAAGGAAAGTCTTTATTTCTAGTGGAGGAAAAACTTACATCACCGGTAGTATCTCCTTAAATTACAAGCATTCCACGTCCGGAAGAATCTGGCACCATCCAGGTCCTCGAGATAGTAGGCCCCATGTGAGAGGGCCTCGGCCACTTTATAAGGGCCTTCCCAATTTGGCGAGAGTTTGCCGCATTCCCGGGGTTGAGACGCTTCGGTCCGGCACAGTACCAGGCCACTAGGTCGGAAAGTCTTTAGCTTCACCCGCGCATTGTAGTATCGGGCGACCCGTTGTCAGTATGCTGCCATCCGAAGCCGGGCTTTGTCCCTTATTTCTTCGGGGAGGTCTAGGTTGAGCAAGAGGTGCGCCAAGTTTTGTGTCTCGTCGTACCGCTGTACCCGAAGCGTGGGCACGTCGAGCTCGATCGGGATCACTGCTTCAGCTTCGAAGATGAGGTTGAAGGGCGTTTCACCCATTGCTGCTCTAGACGTTGTGTGGTAGGCCCATAGGATGCTTGGGAGTTCTTCTGCCCATCTGCCCTTCGCCTGGTCCAGCCTGGTGCGAAGTCCTTGAAGGATGGTTCGGTTAGTTACCTCGGCTTCCCCATTTGTCTGGGGATGAGCGACAAAGGTGAACTGATGTTGAATGCATGCTCGGCACAGAATCCTTCGAACTCCCGGTTGTCGAATTGTCGCCCGTTATCGGTGATGACACAAATAGGGAGTCCGAAGCGGCAGATGATAGACTTCCAAAAGAATTGTCAAATATTGGCTTCTGTAATCCGAGATAGCGGCTCCGCCTGGACCCACTTGGTGAAGTAGTCGATCGCCACTAGTAGAAATTTTCGCTGTCCTGGCGCGGTGGGAAACGGTCTCAGAATGTCCATCCCCCACTGTGCAAAGGGCCAGGGGGATGACAACTGCGAGATCGGTGCGGCCGGCAGGCGCTGTACGTGGGAATGGCATTGGCATTTATCATACTTCTTGACGAAGTCGGCGGCGTCTTCCCTCATCGTTTCCCAGAAGTATCCCTCGTGAAGGGCCTTGTACGCCAGAGTCCTCCCTCCTATATGATTCCCACAGAGGCCCTCGTGTATCTCCTGGAGCACGAATGTCACCTCCGTGGGCCTGAAGCACTTCAGGAGTGGGTAGGAATAAGATCGGTGGTAGAGGTGCCCGTCCATTAAAACAAAATGGGAGGCCTTCCTTCTGATGAGGCCAGCTTCTCTGCGGTCCTTTGGTAGGAGACCGTCCTGGATGTACTGGATGTACTTATCCATCCAACTCGGCTCATGGGCTACTTGTTGCACCTCCTTTGGGCTCTCGTAGCTTGGATTCTCGAGATACTCGACATAAGCACACCCCAGGGATGAGTTCGGTAGGGTTGCGAGCCTCGACAGTGCATTCGCATGAGCATTTTCTCTGCAGGGGATGTGGAAAACACGGAAATAATGGAAGCTTGCCATGCTCGAACGAACCTTCTCTAGATACTTCACCATCTGGGGATCTCGGGCCTTGTACTCTCCAGAGACTTGTCCGACAACCAGTTGGGAGTCGGTGAAAACCTTCAGGCTCCGTACTCCCAGCTCGCGGGACACTTTTAGGCCCGTGATAAGTGCTTTGTACTCCGCCTGGTTGTTTGTAGTTGCGAACTTGTAGCGATGGGCGCACTCCGTCACCACTCTGTCGGAATTGGCGAGGATGAGGCCCGCTCCGCTCCCGCAGGAATTGGAGGCACCGTCCACGTGGAGGATCCAAGGGTCCTTTCACGGTCTAAGCTCAGCTTGGCTCTCCGGGACCATCCGTTCTGGTTCCTTGGGAGGCCCTGTACATTCGACCACAAAGTCGACTAGGACCTGGGCCTTCTGCGACGATCTCGGCCGATAAGCGATATCGAACTCGCTTAGCATCAGGGACCATTTAGCCAGTCTCCCGGAAGTCTCGGGATGGCTTAGTACGATCCTCAGTGGCTGATCGATCACAACCATAATGGGATGCGCTTGGAAGTAGGGCCTGAGATGCTTAGCAGACATGATTAGTACAAAAATAAATTTTTTGGAGCGGGTGTACCTGACCTCCGTATTGCAGAGGATTTTGCTGGTATTGTACACTGGCTTTTGGGATCCGTCCTGATCTGTGCGGACAAGGACCGAGCTGACGGCCCCTGGTGTAACCGCCAGATAGAGTAGGAGCTCTTCCCCTTCTTCTGGTCTGGATAGCAGAGGTGGAGAGACTAGGAACTCCTTTAGCTCTTCAAAGGCCATCTTGCACTCCTCCGTCCAAGCGAAGTCATGCATCTTGCGCAACGCCTTGAAGAAAGGGAGGCAGCGGTCAGCCGACCTCGAGATGAACCGGCTTAAGGCTGCCACTTTCCCCGTCAGACGTTGAACTTGCTTCTTGGATGTTGGGTGCTCCATGTCGAGGATTGCCTGGACCTTCTCCGGGTTTGCTTCAATGCCTCTCTGGGTGACCATGAAGTCGAGAAACTTTCCGGCCGCCACCCTGAAAGCCTATTTTGCTGGATTGAGCTTCATTTGGTGCTTCCGAAGGCTGTGAAAGGCTTCGGCGAGGTCGGCGATGTGGTCCGAGCTCGGCTTGCTCATGACGAGCATGCCATCCATGTACACTTGCACGTCCGGCCAATCTGGTCTTTGAAGACCTTGTTGACCAAATGTTGGAACGTGGCTCCAGCATTCTTCAGGCCAAAGGGCATCATCCTGTAGCAGTATGTCCCTTGATTGGTAATGAAGGTAGTGTACTCCTCATCCCCCGGGTGCATCCGGATTTGATTGTACCCGGAGAATGCATCCATGAAGGAGAGCAGTCTGTGCCCTGAGGTGGCGTCCACCAGCTGATCTATCCTCGGCAGAGGGAAGCTGTCTTTTGGGCACGCCTTATTGAGGTCGGTGTAATCTACACAGATCCTCCACTTGCCATTGTTCTTCTTCACCATCACCATGTTCGCCAGCCAACTCGGGTATTGCACCTCTCGGACGAAGCCGGCGGCTAAAAGTTTCTCAACCTCCTGTTGATGGCCGCCTGCCTTTATGGGGCGAAGCTTCTCTTCTTCTGTCGAACCGGTCTGTGCTTCGGATTGATATTGAGCTTGTGGGTGATGACTTCAGGGGGAATGCCTGGCATGTTCGCCGCTGTCCAGGCGAACACATCTGCGTTCGCCTGCAGGAATTCCAACAGTAAAGCCTTCTCATCCTCGGGCAGCTGGGCTCCGATCTGCACGGTCTTCGTCTGGTCGGCCCCGAGCTGGTAAGGAAGCAGGTGCTCGGCTGGGCCTCCCCTGGGGCCCTGAGCCCTCTGGTCGAGCTCGTTTGTCTTGGGGCCCTCCTCGGGCGCCTGGGTCCCGGGGAGGGTTTGGAAGTAGTGCTGCACTGGCTGGGGCGTACCCCTCATTTTTCCCATGCCAGGGGTCGGGAATTGTACGAGCAATCTTTTAGTGGAGACAACAGCGTCGAGGAGATTGAGCCCAGGTCGGCCCAAAATCACGTTGTAAGGCGAGGGAAGCCTGACAACCGTGGACGTCATCATGACAGTACTCTGCCGAGGTGGGGTCCCGGCAGTGACTGGGAGAGTGATTTCTCCCTCCACCCTTACGGAGTCTCTCGTGAAACTGACAAGGGGGGTATGTACCGGCTTGAGCTGAGCAAGGAAAAGATTCATCCTGGAGAAGGCATCGTAGAAAAGCACATCCATAGAGCTTCCACTATCTACCATGATGCATTTTACAGGATGCTTCACGATCGTCATTTCGACGGCCACAGCATCATTATTTACATTCCTCTCTCCATCTTCCCCTTCCCTCATAAAGGGGAGTACAACCTTAGGATGCCCTGCCACCCGGGTCCTCTTGGAGGCGCGCTCGGCTCCCCAGTGTATCATCCCCACCGGCTTCTCGGTAGGGCGATTGTCGACTGCCGGGACTGGTGGGAGGGTGACGAGCGCTTGGGATTCCGGTTGAGATCTGGCCCCCACATATCTTCCGAGGTAGCCCATCTTGATGAGCTCTTCGATCTCCCACTTGAGATTGCGGCATTCCTCGATGTCGTGGCCGTGGTCGCGGTGGAAACGACAGTACTTCGTCTTGTCACGGCTGGCGGACGGCTTCAACGACGGTGGGCGCCTCAGATAAGTCTCACCCTCGATCTCTACGAGGATCTTTATTCTCGGGGCGAGGAGGGGGGTGAAATTCCCCTCAGGGATGGGAGTGCTTCTTGGCCTTGGCCCTGGTCGGGAGCTCTGAGCTGGCGGTCCTGATCTTCATGCTCTAGGCACCTCAGCGAGTACCGGCTTCTTCAGTGGCTTCCTGTCGAGCTCCCGCCTTGTACGATCCACCTTCTCGGTGTGGATATACTTTTGAGCTCGGAAGAGGAGCTCGGTGTAAGTCTTCGGGGGCTTTTTATCCAGCGAGTAGGTCAGGCGAGAGGTCCTGAGCCCTCACTTCAGAGCCAGCATTGCGACTGGCTCCTCCAAGCTGTAGATCTCCAGTGTGGCGACCTTGAAGCGAGCCACGTAGTCTCGCAGCAGCTCACGGTCTTGCTGCCTGATGGAGAAGAGGCTGTCTGCCTCACGTGGAATTTTCCTACAGGTATCGAAATGAGCCACGAATTTCTGCCCCAGCTGGGCAAAGGAGTTGATGCTTTCTGGCTCAAGGCGGGCGAACCATACCCGAGCCGCCTTCTGGAGAGTAGCAGGAAAAGCGACGCATAAGAGAGCGTCAGTGGCCCCCTGGACCCTCATGAGGGCACGGTAACTTTCCAGGTGGTCTAGGGGGTCGGTGGTTCCGTTGTAAGGATCCACCTGCGGCATGCGGAACCGGCAGGGAATTTGCTCTGCTTGAATCTACTAAGAGAACGGAGGGCAGACGTCATAGCCCGCTGGCTCGCTAGCGGAGCCGGGCAAGTTAGCAAACCGGTGGGACAGCTCCGCTAGCTTGCAGTCATGCTCCTCCAGGCGCTTCTCCGTCATGCGCCTGATTGCTTCATCCGTCGACCCCTCTACTGAGAGAGGCGGGGAAGGCGATGCGAGTACATGGTGCCCACGATGAGGGGCGTTGCCCTTTCTGCCTTGGCGGGGTTTAGATGCCCCCCGGTCAAGGTGCGGTGAGCAGCTCTCTTCGTCGGTGGACCCAGCCCGTTGTCGCTTCATCGGGGCTTGGCGACTACCCCGAGGGTCTGTAACGGCCCGCGGCTGTGAAGGCCTCCTGTGGAAGGAACGTAGGCTATCGCGGGGTGCCGCGGCATGGGCCGCGGGGGTCTCCGACTGCTGACGAGTAGCCAGGGATCGATACTGATGTTGGAGTTGGCGCACTGCTGCAGTAAGAGTGTGCATCTGCTGAGCAAGTGCGGTCAGTTGGATTTCCAACGGAGGCAGTTGAACCGGGGTGGTTGGCTCCGTCTCCGGACTGTGTGGGTTCCCGTGGGAAGGGGATGCTTCCGCACGGCTGGGAGAGGCTCCCCTCGCCCGAGTGGTCACCATCCATACGACAAACTGCCTGAACAGGGCTTGAACTGGATCAAGAGTCGTTCTGCCCCCCTTCCTGGCGCGCCAATCTGTTACCGCCTGGATCGTCGTGGCTTGTAGCTGCTGGTGGCGTCGAGAGTCGTGCGCTCGCCTGCTCGGGATGCCTCCGGTGCCTCGGGACCTGCAACAAACAGTGTCAGTGACCCGGGCCGAGAATTTCGGTGGGGGCACTTCGACGGTCAAGTCAGTGACGATCCAGGGGAACAGATCCTCCTGGTCGAGCCCCTCTGAATGAGCTCCACACTAGGAGTGAGTGTAATGTTTATGAAAGATGGAAAGTGAGCTGGGAGAGGTGGTGGCCGAGATGGTCTAATCCCCTTCCCTGGCCTCTCTCCCCTTGTTCTTTTTGTGTTTGCTTTGGTTACCTCTTTTTGACTTATCATGGCTGGGTTTTTTACTTTGGCATGCCTTGGGATCTTCCCCTGCTATCAGATGTGTGCGACGAGGTATCGTGCCATAAACGGGATGCCTTTTCTGTCAGATGGTCGGGGAAGCTTCTATCTCTCCCTGACATTCCCTCTTCTAGAAGCCTGGAAGGGCCTCGGTTGGTGAGCCACCGTTCTCGGGACCCGTGCCCTCCGGTTAGGTCTTTTTTCCGGTCGTACGGCAGGTCGGTGGAGAGCATGGTGCCTTGATGTGAGTTTCCTTTCTTTCTGGTGTGAGTGACGACCATGGACATTAATGGCGGCATGGCGGGCGCTGTTGTACGGCCCTCGGGAGGCTTGCCGTTGTCCTTGAAGAGGAGGCGCCTCACTCTTGGTGGTTGGTACCTCTGTCTGAGTTGGGGACCAAGCTGGAAAGGTGGGGCCCGTTTCCACCGGGCTCGCTTCAAGGTGGCTCGGCTGGGCGGTGGAGGGTCGAGCTCAACTCCGGACCAGCGGAGCTCGGCTTCGGACGAGCTCGACCTGACAGAGATGGACGGGGTGCCGACAAGCCAAGGGGATCCGACCAGCCCAGGGGATCCGACCTAAGTGGGGCTCCTCACGGCGGAGGAGCCTTGAGCTCGACTCCCGACCATGGGGCCCGACCTCCAAGGGTCCGCCTTGGGTGGGGACCCGTACTCGGCTCCGGCCTAGGCATCTTGATCCGGCAGGGATTGACCTAGTAGAGGACGGAGCCCGGCTTCGGCGGGCGGGCCCGTTGCTCCGGGGGAGCCCAGCCCGGCGAAGGGGCTCATGTTGGAAATTCATCGTGTCATTTGATGGGGACTCCACGTCAGTCTGTCCATGCTCGTCAGCGATCTAGCCACATCAATTATATATCATATTTTTATATGCACATGTCAAATAAACATTCAGTCAATGCAAAAACCTTCATTCTAATATATATATATATATATATTATTATATTACTATGATTAAATATGATATATTTATCAAATACTATGATTAAATATATTTTTTTCAGATTTCTATTGTGTGATTAAATTATTATATATCATATTTCTATATAAAAAAATATATATAAACCTTCATTTGGGCAAAAACCTTCATTTTAATATATATATATATATATATTATTATATTAGATTTGATATTAGATTAGATGTTGTATTGTATATGTTTTTTTAATAGAAACAAAAGAAAAAGACAAAAAAGGTCCCACAATATTGCAATTCATCATAAAATTCTTTATCTATTCTCATAAAAGCAAAATAAATAGTGCTCTAATCATCCTTCCACCATTTTTTAAATATCATATCTAGTCATGCTATATTGGGATACCTAAAAAAACTATCAGTATAATTATATAAATTAAATATAAGACATGTCGGTCTACTATTACCTAATTAATAACTATAATTTAAAATTTTTTTAATAATGAGTTTTTTTACATATTGAGTGAGCAAGAAAGATGATTACTCTGGAATATTATGGATTGGTTGTGATGTATCTTTTTTTTTAATATATTACATAATGATTAAATATTTTTTTTGAACTTTTTCATGTATGATTAAATATCATGTTTTTAGATACAAGTGTCAAATAGCGATTTTACCGATACAAAAACCTCTATTGTAATATATATAATATATACTAGATTAGATTAGATATATTAGATTAAATTAAATTGGTACACAAAATGCCCCATAGGAGTCATACATATGGTTTATCTTTCGCACCTCAAGCCGCCGCACGCTAGGTCGCAAGTCTAGGTGATCAAGGGCACGAAATACCTTATAAGCCTTACTTAATGGATTTTTTTAAAAATAATATTTTTTTAAAAAAAAATTACTAAAGTAGGTAATTTGAGGTATATTTATCGAAATAGGTGATTTGTCCTATGTGGCTGCCACGGGGCACTTGAATTCGTCTTTCGAAAAGATGAATTCAAACAAATTCAAATTCGTTTTTTCAAAAGATAAATTCTATTTAACTGAATATGTCTTTCGAAAAGATGAATTCAGCATGGTTAGAGTTCATCTTTCGAAATGACAATTTCAGGCAAACCAATTTCGTCATTCCAAAAGATGATTTTTGTTCGGACAAATCCGTCTTTCCAAAAGACGAATTCTTATCAAATATATATGACGCTGCCCACCAACGAATGGGAAAAGAAAATAAAATTTTTAATTTTAAATAATTAATATATGAAATAAAAATTTTTAAAAAATATTGATTTTATCAAATTATATTAAAAAATTTAATTTTTTAAAAAAATTAGTAAAAAAATTAAATTAATATTTTTTTATAAAAAATAATGAGAAATCACGGGTTGCATTTGCGATTTCACCAAATAATATTTTTTAATTAAAATTAAATAATTTTTTTTTAAAAATAAATATATTTTTTTAAAAAAATTTAACTGAAAATCGTGGATTGTAACTGTGAAATCGATCCATAATACATAAACCATTTTCTATATCAAAATTTTATAAAAAATATAAAAAATATAAAAATAATAAAAAAAAATTACAGGACCGGTAGATGGACCGATAGTAGGACCAGTAGGTGGATCGATGGTTGGATCCTGGTAGTCGGACCGATAATCGGGACGGTGACAGGACTGGGGGCCGGATAAGTGGCAGGATCGACGGAAAATAGGATTTTTATTATTAAATAAATTATTAAATACTTCCATCGAATGATTTTAATGAAGAAAAAAATAAGGTTTTTATTATTAAATAATTAATATATTAAATTAAAATATTTAAAAAATATTGATTTTACCAAATTACATTAAAAACTTAAAAAAATTTTAAAAATTATTAAAAAATTATTAAAAAATTAATAATTTTTTATAAAATAATATAATGAGAAATCACGGGTTGTATCTGCGATTTCACCAAATAATATTTTTTTCATTCAAATTTAATAATTTTTTTAAAAATTAACAAGAAATCATGGATTTTAATAAATCCTAAAATAATTTATTATTATCATAATTTTAATTTTATAATTTATATTTTTTTGAATTTATTTAAATAAATAAATGATTCTCTAAAGCAGACCAGAACAGTTTATTACCTTTCATAAGCACATATATAAATAAAAATTCATAATTTGATTTTGTTACATACAATGCATAAACAAGAGATACATGTTGTTGCCAGATTTATCCATAAAAAGGCACCCACCCATCAACTGTAAAATATATGCTCGAGCATAGCACTGTATGGCTATCTCGTCGGCATCGAATGCTAAATCCTGGAAATGCTCGGTAATCCAGAGCAAACTCAATCATGATCCATGCAGTCTATCATCTGGTGGGATGACCCCTAATAACTTATGACAAAGCTATCCCTAGTCTACCCGTGTAGTACCCATCACCGGTAGACCATCTACTGGCAAACCTAGCTGAACAACAATATCCTGTAGGGTGATGGTGGCCTCTCCACGGAGAAAATGAAAAGTATGCATCTTTGGACGCCACCGCTCGACGAGAGCAATGATCAAATGCCAGTCCAATCTAATAAATCCAACACGTGCGAGACCATAGAATCCGGACTGTATCAACAAAGGCACAATACGATGATCGAGCGGTATCAATCTGTGCATAACCATCTCTCGACGTTGACAGTGCAAAACAATATCCTGTCCCTTCCATACGAAAAATGATCTATGTGAAGGCTGACCGTGTAGTACACTACCATCAGAAGGACCAGGATCCATAACTGTGATATTCAAGAACTCAAAGAAAATGAAATTAACAATCACAAAGACCATTTAATACAAAATTATATGTAAACAGTAATGACATCAATCCATATACAACTTATAAACATCAAACAATAAAACATTACAAACCATATCCATATATTACAATCCATTAAATAAAATACAAAGCAATGACACGAATTGTGAATATGGTCTAGGACTCCCGGAGCAACAAGCAATTCCTGTAATGAGACATTAATAAAATTTAAACAGTAGAAACAATATAGGTATAAGTTTGATAATAATCAATAAAAAATATCACATAATAACTGAAATAACTTATATACCTTAAAACATCTACTGATATTATTTAACTAATCTACTTGTAGAAGCCAAACATCTACTGATATTATTTAACTAATCTACTTGTAGAAGCCTTGGACATGACCGTCTATTATGCCCTTCTTCTTTATAGATTGTACACTTGCGTCTGTTGCCGGCTTCTCTGATATCCATATCATTTCTAATCCTCGTGGATCGTGGCCTACCTTTCTATCGTAGCCTATTTATATCAGGTATAACGATACCATGTTCACTTTGCTGGGACTAATATTCTTCATAAGGAATTGGTTGAAATTGTGGTACATAAGTTTGATGATAATCGTGTAATGTATAGCACCGATCAATATATCTATAAAAATCAATGGCAACATGTTCACAAGCAGCCATGACGTGAGAACAAGGTAAATGAAAACATTGCCATTTCTGACATGTACATGTCTGCTGGGAAAGACGAATAACCTACAATATCAAAAATCATAATTCGGCATATGCACAACATAATAATATATTTTCGATGATATATAAAGATCGTAAGTACCTGTGTATTGTTACCCCTGTTCATATTCGGTCTATGTCTAGCAGTTTGAACTTGGAACAATCCAGTTGCTCTATCGAATTGTGTAATGGTATGCGATGTCATTTTAGCTTGCTTGGAGATGACATGTCCCGTGATAAAAGGAATAAACCTTTCATTTCTGTCCATTGCCTTTGTTGCTTGGACACGTCGACCTTCAAAGTATGACACAAGCCGAAAGAAAGTCAACTGTACCAATGCTATTATGGAAAGAAATCGAGCATTTTTCAAAACTTCATTGAAACACTTGGATATATTAGTTGTCATTATCCCATACCGTCGTCCGTTATCATGTGAACGTGTCCATTTTGCTAAAGGAATTTCATTCAACCACTGAACGGCTTCTGGATTAAATCTCTCAATATTTCTCATATATTTTTGGAATTTTCTAGGCTGCGTTTGCATTCCAGCTCTTTTCACCACATCTCTTAGTTTTGGATCACGAAATCTTGAGTTGAAGTTACTTGCCACATGATGCAGGCAATATACATGATAAGCATTCGATGGCTGCCAACCTAGATACTCATTCTGTACTGCAGCAAGTATACCAGCATGTCGATCGAAAATTAGACAAATTTTCTGACGTGATGTAACAAAACTTTTGATACAAGCTAAGAACCAACCCCAAGTGTCCGCTGATTCTTCATCTATTGACTTCACTAATTGATTTTGATGATAAGCAAAACAGTTAAGTATAAGTTGAGGACTAATGATTTGCATTGAGTATGTTTTTATTGAAAGGATGTTCACAAAATTTGAAGAAGCTCAATTGTGTTGAAGAAACCAAGTTTGAAATGAAAAGATTGATCAAAAAAAGACTTGGACACTTAAGAGATGGTTGAATGGATAGCTAAGCCAAGTAGAAACTTGTTCCAGCTCAAGTTCAGTAGTTTCTGTGAATTTTTCAGTGATGTGTCGATTCAAAGTGTCGACACATGACATGAAGTGTCGACACATGGAGATGAAGTATCGACTCAGGCTGGTATGCAGCAAAGTTTCAAATGACACCGATGAAGTGTCAACATATGGATCTGAAGTGTCGATCTAAAGTGTCAACACATGGATCAACACATCGCCTGAGACTTTCAAGCCACAGAACTTGCAGAAGCTGAAGGAACAGTTAAAGTATCAACACATGGAAGCAAGGTGTCGACTCAAAGTGTCGACTCAACTGAGAAGGTGTCGACACATCTAAAATTTCCAGAGAATCTGAATGGAGCTTATTGAACTATGTGTTGACTCAAGAAGAACATGTGTCGACCTTATGTGTTGACTTAACTGAGGAAGTGTCGACACATGGAGTTCTGGCAACAGTAACGGCTAGTTTTCTCAAACACAGAACTCGCCTAAATTGCCCCCAACGGCTAGTTTCTCAAGTCTAACGGCTAGAATTCGGTTTTAAGGCCTTGGAAGGGTATTTATATGCTCCAAATCAAATCTAAAGCAATGATATTGAATACCAAAAAAGAGTTTAGAGAGAAAAGAAGAGAGAAGAGCCATAACTCCTATTCATTCAAGTTTCAACCACTCTCAAGCTAAAGGAAGCCTTCAAGGATTCAAAAGCCATCAAGAGCATTGAAGATCATTCAATCTTGGATATTCAAAAGGCTTCAATAAGTGCAAAGCAACTCTACATCGAGCTACATCGACTTATTTGCTTTGTTATTGAAAGCTTACATTAGTTTTTTATTTCTAAACCTTATTTCTTGTAAGGGTTCTTGGTTAGCCTACTGTAAAACCAAGTGAGGTTATTGGTAAGCCTTGAAAATCATTTAGGTTGGTGGTTAGCCCGCAAAACCACTAAGGTTCTTGGTTAGCCCGGAAACTAAGGGTGGTTGTTGGTTAGCCTTGTGAAAATCAATTAGATTCTTGGTTAGCCCGTAAAATCAAGTGAGGTTGTGACTTGTGAGCCTTGTAAAACAAGTCGAGTTTTGATTAGTGAGCCCAGAAAACTAATCGGCTGTAATCGTATGATTATAATGAATTTTCAAGGAGATATTGGGGAGTGGATGTAGGTGCATTGGTTGGCACCGAACCATTATAGCTTTTGGTGTTTGTGATTGCTTGATCTCTCTCTCTTTGCTCTTTATTTATTGCTCTTAATTTTCGCTGCACTTATATCTTAGAGCATTGCATTTGAATCTTTGTGCCTTGCTGAATTGGATTGCATGTCTAGTTATATAAAGCTTGTTGATTGTCATATCAAGTTAGCTTAGCTTTAATTTTTTAGAGACCCTATTCATCCCCCCTCTTGGGTTGCTCTTTGGGCAACAAGTGATATCAGAGCCCTGTTCTCAGTATATAGGCTTTACCTTCTTGAGTAAAGATCTATGGCAGCCCCAATTGGTACTAGTGTAGTTGAGGGACAAGCCTCAAATAGATCTCCGTTTTTCAATGGTACAAATTATACTTATTGGAAAACTAGAATGAGAATTTATATGTATTTTATTGATTACAATTTATAGAAAGTAGTTGATAAGGGTCCTTATATTCCTTCGATGGTGGTTAATGGTGTTTCCATCCTAAAACTTGAAGAAGATTGGGATGAAAATGATATTAAACAATCCGAGATCAATGCTAAGGCAATGAATCTCCTTTATTGTGCATTAGATCCTAGTGAATTTAATAGGATATCTACATGCATGTCTGCCAAAAAAATATGGGACACACTTGAAGTTATCCATGAGGATACCGATCAAGTGAAGAACACTAAGGTTAATATATTAGTGCACACATATGAGATGTTCCAGATGGAACCAAATGAATCTATCCCTGATATGTATACACGATTCACAAATATAGTTAATAGTATGAGAAGTTTTGGTAAAGTCATGTCTAATGCTGATCTTGTGAATAAAATTCTTAGATCACTTCCAACGTCATGGGATCCGAAGGTGACTGCAATTCAAGAAGCAAAGGATGTTGACAAGCTACCTCTTGAGTAGCTAGTGGGATCGCTCATGACTTATGAGCTCAATCTAAAATAGAAATCTATGGACATTGACAAGAAGAAGAAGGGGATTGCTTTCTGTTGCCGCCCGGATCGTCGTAGCCCGTAGCTGCTGGTGGCGTCGATGGTCGTCCGTCTGTCTCTTTGGGATACCTCCGGTGCCTCGGGACCTGCAAGAAATAATGTCAGTGACTCGGGCCGGAGATTCCGGTGGGGGCGCTCCAACGGTCAAGTCAGTGACGATCCAGGAGAACAGATCCTCCTGGTCGAGCCCCTCGGAATGAGCTCAATGCTAGGAGGAGTGAGTGTGGTGTATATGGAAGTGAGAGTGGGCTGGGAGAGGTGATGGTCGAGGTGGAAGGATCCTCCTGTGTGGCCCTTCTCCCTTGTTTTTTTTTGCTTGCTTTGGTTGCCTACTTTTGGCTTACTCTGGTTGAGTTTTTACTCTGGCTTGCCTCGAGATCTCTCCGTGTCGTCCGACGTGTGTGACGAGGTATCGTACCATAGACGGGATGCCTCTCCTGTCAGATAGCCGTGATAACTTCCATGCGCTCTGACATGCCCTCTACTTGCCCCTTTCTTGGAAGCCTGGCAGGATCTCGATCGATGGGCCATCGCTCTCGGGACTCGCACTCTCTGGCTGGGTCTTTTTCCTGGCGGTATGGCAGGTTGGTGGAGAGTATGGCGCCTTGATGTGAGTTTCCTGCCCTTCTGGTGTGAGTGATGGCTGTGGGTATTAATTGCGGTATGGCAGGTGCTGTTGTATGACCCTCGGGAGGCCCGCCGTCATCCTTGGAGAGGAGGCACCACTTCCTTGACGGTTGGTGCCTCTGCCTGAGCTGGGGACCGAGCTGGAAAGGTGGGGCCCAACTTCGAGGGGCTCGCCTCGAGGCGGCTCAGCTGGGCGGAGGAGGGTTGAGCTCGACTTCGGACCAACGAAACTCGGCTTCGGGCAAGCTCGACCTGACGGAGGTGGGCAAGGCGCCGCCCAGCCCAAGGGATCTGACCTCGGAGGAGCTCCTCGTGGCGGAGGAGACTTGAGCTCGACTCCTGACCACGGGGCCCGATCCTAAGGGGTTTGCCTTGGGTGGGGAGTTATACTCGGCTCCGACCTAGGCATCCCGACCCGGCGGGGACCGACCTGGCGAAGGACAGAGCTCGACTTCGACGGGCGATCCCGTTGCTCCGAGGGAGCTCAGCTCGGCGAAGGGGCCCATGTTGAAAACCCAGCATGGCGTCTGATGGGGACTCCACATCAGTTTGCCCACCCCACGTCAGCGATCTAGCCACATCACTTTCAAGTCAAATATTCAAGAAGAATGCTCAATTGATGAGTTTGAAGATGAAGATGAAGAAGAAGAAGGTGAAGAAGCCCTCATTGCATAAAAATTTAGAAGATTCATGAAGAGGAGGAAGTTTCCCTACAAAAAAAAATATCAGTCCAAGGAAAATGGAAAGGAAAAAGAAAAAGAGAAAGAAAAGGAAAAGGAGAAGGAAGTACCTATATGCTTCGAGTACAAGATGTTGGGACATTACAAGTTTGACTGTCCTTTCCTCAAGAAATCAAGGAAGAAATTAAGGAAGAAAGCAATGATGGTCACTTGGAGTGACACCGAAGACTCCAGTTCAGAAGAAGAGTAGACTGAAGTTGCAAATCTCTGCTTCATGGCACATCAAGACAATGATGAGGTATGTTCTGACTCTGAAATTGATTTCACTTTCGATGAACTTAGGAATGCTTTTGAAGAATTAATACATGATTATAAATTAGTTTTATCTGAAAATAAGAAATTGAAAAAGCATGCAAATAGTTTTTTTTTAGAAAACAACTCTTTACTAAATGATGTTAGTTCTTTGAAATATAAATTAGATGTTTTAGAAAAGAAAAATAGTGCTTTATGTATGGAAAATGAAGTTTTAAAAAGACCTAAAAATGTTATGCCTAACAATGATCTTTTAAATAAAAACAAGGATTTAGAACTTAAAAATGCTAAACACAAAAATGAACTTGAAAAGTTAAAACCTTTCGTTGACAAATTTACTTATAGTTCAGAAAAGTTAAACTTACTTTTAAACAATCAAAGAGCAGTTTTTAATAAGACAGGTTTAGGATATAAATCACAAAAGCAACAAAAGTATTTCAAAAACTTTTTTGTACCTGCATCATCTAGCATTACTTGTTTTACTTGCAAAAAATTAGGTAATAAATCATATCAATGTAATTTTAGAAAAATCATGTCTTTTGGTAAAGTATGGGTTCCAAAAGGAACCATTTTAAATGCTAACCCTAAAGGACCCAAGTTAGCTTGGGTACCTAAAAATAAAGCTTGATCTTATTGCAAGTGTGTCTTGCAACTAAGAAAAATAAACGAGTTTGGTATCTTGATAGTGGTTGCTCAAGGCACATGACTGGAGATGTGAAGCAATTCACTTCTTTTGAAGCTTTGAAAGGAGGGAGTGTGACCTTCGGTGATAATGGTAAAGAAAAAATCATTGGTATTTGTAAGGTTCACATAACTCCTTCTAATAGTATTAGTAATGTACTTTTAGTATATGATTTAAAGCATAATATTTTAAGCATTAGTCAATTTTGCGATAAAGGTTTTCAAGTAGTTTTCAAATTATCATATTGCATGATTATTAGTCCATATATAAATGGAGTACAATTCATTGAAAAAATGTATGAAAATATTTATTTGGTGGACTTAGATAATCTATCTTTACCTAATAGAAAATGCCTTGTTACAATGAATTCTACTAAGGAAGAGACTAGTTGGTTATGGCATAGAAAGTTAGGACATGCTAGTATGTACCTTATTTCAAAACTTTGCAAAATGAATTTAGTTAGAGATTTACCTGAAATTTGTTTTGAAAAAGATAGAATTTGCCAAGCATGTCAATTTGGTAAATAAGTCAAAACTTCTTTTAAACCAAAAGGATTTGTAACTACTAGTAGGCCACTTGAACTACTTCATATGGATCTCTTTGGACCAACTAGAATATTAAGTCTAGGAGTTAAGAGATATGGATTAGTCATTGTGGATGATTTTTCAAGATTTACATGGATTTTCTTTTTAGCACAAAAAAGATGAATCATTTTCTGTATTTATAAAGTTTTATAGAAAAGTTTCAAACGAAAAAGGTGTCTCAGTCATTTGTATTCTTAGTGATCATGGAACTGAATTTGAAAATCAAGATTTCGAAAACTTTTGCAATGAAAAAGGTATAGAACACGATTTTTCTTCACCTAGGACACCTTAACAGAATAGGGTAGTAGAAAGGAAAAACCATACTTTGGAAGAAATGGCATGCACTATGCTTTGTGAAAACGATTTGCCAAGATATTTTTGGACTGAAGCTATTAATACAGCCTGTTACATTTTAAATCAAGTTTTAATCCATCCTATTTTAAAGAAAACTCCTTATGAATTTTGGAACCAAAGAAAACCGACTTTGAAATATTTTTGAGTTTTTGGTTGTAAATGTTTTGTTTTGAACAATGGAAAAAATTATCTTGGAAAGTTCGATGCCAAGTCTGATGAAGGTATCTTCTTAGGATATTCTACATCAAGCAGGGCATACAGAGTATTTAATAAATGAACTTTGATTGTAGAAGAGTTAGTACATGTTGTATTTGAAGAATCTACTAACAAATCCTCAAGAAAAGATGATACATCTGATGAATGTGCAGGTGCTGACAAGCTTCAGAAGCTGATACTGAATGATCAAGCTCAACCAAATGAAGAAGAACAAGACAAGGATGAGAAAGAAGATGGCACTCCAAAGCATCAAGATCTACCTAAGGAGTGGAGGTATGCTTATGGACACTCTAAGAAATTAATCTTAGGTGATCCATCTAAAGGGGTAAGAACTCGAGCTTCTATTAGAAATGAATGTGATTATATTGCATTTGTATCTCAAGTAAAATCTAAATATTTTGAAGAAGCTGAAAAAGACTCTAATTGGATCAATGCTATGCAAGAAGAACTGATATAATTTGATAGAAATAATGTTTGGACACTTGTAGAAAGTGTTGGGAAATGTGTCCCAAAGCCAATTTCTACTGTAAACAGTTGTACATTTGATGTAATTATATATGAATTAAATTATTGAATAAAATGTTTATTCTGACAGCTCATCACTATTTCATCTTTTTGTAATGAGTTCTTCAGTGATGAAGTCCTTAGGACTATTTGTATGTGATATAGAGAGGATATATCATATAGTCCTAAAATTGTTCGTGACCAAATGATACACTTATTTCAGGATGATAGTATATCAAGTATAGGTCGTTGTGTGCCATAGTCATTGGTTGTCCTCTTAACCAAGGAGTGTAGAGACACTGGTATGGCATGCAGATGTTGTGTTTGACATTTCATCGAACGTGACCCGTCTGTATTTTTTCTGCCTAGAGTTTTGATATGGATGTAGTTATCCCTTAGACATGAGATCGTCATGGTAGCTTGCGAGCAACTCACTGTGCTTTGGTACTGGACTATCTGGATTTCTAATCCAGGGATGGAAGGTTTCTGGGTACAGTTAAGTACTCGTGTAGCGGTGATCGGATCAAGATGGGATTGACCCCTCCAAAGTGTTTGGAGCAGATATCTTACTGTGTTTCAATTTAGCAAAACCTTGGCCAGGGTAGTCACTGTAAAGTGTTACAGGACTTGTGAGATTGAGACACATTGTTGATGGACTTTATGGGTTGGGCAGTTAAACCCTAAGTCTTCCTGAGCATTGAGGTCAAAGGGATTAATTACAAGGTTTCCATATCTCCTGGTTCTTGATTGTTGCTCTGCAACTTTGACCTATCCGGACGTCGAGTGTCATTGCTAGATGGCGACTTTGACTGGTATTAGAAATGTTCCAGTGCTACCGGCTTAGTGTTCGAACCTATGGGGTCACACACCATAGGGATTTCTACTTGATCTAGTGATCGGAGAACGATTGGAAATCGTTCGTGGACTCACAGAGAAAAAGGGTTTTTCTTTATCCAAGTGTCAACACTTGATATTCTTGAAAGTGTCGACACTTGTTGATTTCGCAAGTGTAGACACTTGATGTCACAAAAAGTTGTGACATGAAATTTTCACTAATAGTTGGTGATGCATGGAGGTGAATTAAGTAATGTGATTACTTGATAGCCCAATTTGATTGAGCTATAAAAATCTGGAACGAATCAAATAGGATTTGGTTCAAAATGGGTTTGGGTCCAATCGGGTTGAACCCAATGTATGCACACTTGACCCAATTGATTTTAGTTATGAATTAAAATCAATTAATATATTTAATCTGAATTTAAATAAGTTTAAATTCATTTTTGGGGAGTTATGTAACTTCCCATGACCATAACTCCCCATAACTACCCATTACCACACCTATAACTCCCCACTCTCCCTCTCCCTCTCCATCTACTTAAGGGCTGAAATGGGAGGACGAAACTAAGGAAAAATTCAGCAAATAAATGCTGGAAAAATCAAAGGGAAGAAAGGGAAGAAACTAGGAAAAAGTTCTAGTTTTTAGGTGTGAGGTTTTTGGAGAAAAGTGTGCATTTTTGTACCTAGAGATCTAGGTCTTAGGATTGAGTGTTTGGGAAGGGTTCCAACCACTCATTCTCCACCTCTTGAGCTTCTTCATTCATTCGGAGAGTCCGGCATCGAAAGAAGAAAAGGAGTCCCGATCAAATCGTTCCACAACAAGCTAGCACTTGGAGTGGAAGTAGATTTTGAAAGAGCCCTGGTTGAACTACCTGTAGAGGCCGGACACGTATGCGGCTAAGCAGAGTTTTTCCTCCTGCTCCTGGATCTTTCGCAGCGGAGAGTGTCTCCATTTCATACAAGGTATGGTTTTAAATATATAGATATGTTGCTCTGAAATGTTCATAGCATGAATTCATGATTTCACTGTTTATATTAATCATTCATGCAAGATCTTGGGACAAGTAGCATAGAAAAGTTTTAAAGCATGCTTAGATTAAATGTTAATCATTTTATCATGCTTCTGCTGCAAGTTATTTTGAAAAAGTTTTAAAATACAAAGCATGCTCGCTACTAGTTTTCCTTTCAGAAAGACCATCTAATGTTTCAATTATTAGCACTAAATGGATATTTAGGAATAAATTAGATGAAAATGGTAATGTTATTAGAAATAAAGCTAGGCTAGTTGCTAAATGCTACAATCAGGAGGAAGGGATTGACTTTGATGAAACTTTTGCTCCTATTGCTAGACTTGAAGCAATTAGACTATTATTAGCATTTGCTTGTTTTATGAACTTTAAATTATTTCAAATGGATGTTAAAAGTGCTTTCTTAAATGATTTTATATCTAAAAAGGTTTTTGTCGAACAACCATCTGGATTTGAAAATTATGCACATCCTGATTATGTTTTCAAATTACACAAAGACTTTATGGATTAAAGCAAGCACCTAGAGCATGGTATGAAATGTTAAGCAAATTTCTTATTGGAAATGAATTTTTTAGAGAAAATATTGATAAGACTCTATTTTTGAAAATGAAAGATAATGATTTATTAGTAGTACAAATATATGTTGATGACATCATTTTCCGTGCTACTAATGAAATTTTTTGTCAAGAGTTTGCTAAGCTAATGCAGAGTGAGTTCGAAATGAGCATGATGGGTAAACTCAATTTCTTTCTCGGACTCCAGATCAAGCAAACTACATATGGTATCTTCATTAACCAAGCTAAGTATACAGGAGAAATCATTAAGAGGTTTTGAATGGAGACTACTAAACCAATAGGTACGCCTATGAGCCCCTCTTGTAGACTTGATAAAGATGAACATGGTAAATCTGTAGATCAAAAGTTATATAGAGATATGATAGGCTCTTTATTGTATTTGACTGTTAGTAGACCAAATATAATGTTTAGTGTTTGCATGTGTGCTAGATATCAGTCTGAACCTAAAGAATCATATCTTATGGCTGTTAAGCGCATTATAAGATATATGTCTGGTACTATTAGTATTGGTTTATGGTATTCTAGAAATTCTTCTGCTGAATTGATTGGATATTCTGATACAGACTGTTGCCGCTCTCGTCGCCGCGCCCGTGCCACGGATCCGTCGATCCCTCCTGACCGCCTGGCGAGGGAGCCTCCCTTCCCGCGGCGAACCTGCAAAAAAGGGGTTAGAAGACCCTGGCCGGGGATTCCGGCGAGGGAGCTCCGACGGTCAAGTCAGTAGACGACGAGAAGGAACAGACTCTCCAGACGGTCCCCCGAAGGGGTTCCAGACTTAGAGAGTTTACTAGTGAGAGAGACGCCCTGGGGACCAGAATCTCGGCTGGGCCTCCTGGCCGAGCTCACACCCAGTGTTCCCCTCTCGGGATTTTTGAGTTTTTTGCCCTCGGAGCAAGGCCTTGTGCCGATGCTTCTTCTTCTTCCCCAGGCTTGTTTGCTTACCTTGTCGTCCCCAGATTCCTCCCTCTTTATCTCCTTTCGTCGTGCGCTTGTTTCTTCCTCCTTGGAGACTTCCCTCCCCCATCCTTTTCTCTTTTCCCTTTTTGGTGAAGGGGGCCAGGCGGCTTTCCGACCTCGTCCGCCGGGCCCAGCAGGGAAAAGGCAAAGACAGAAGGGAAAAGGGGGAGGGCGGCGCTGGCAAGGCGGTCGGTCAGGCCTCGGGCCCAGCGAGAGCGCTCTCTTCCCCAAGCGTGGGCGCCATCCATCTATGGGGCATGTTCCGTCAGGATCGCATCTCTCGGCTGTGGGACCTGTCGGGCCGATGCAAGTGATGTTCCGCGTGCCGCCGCCCTCCGTACGGAGCGCCGTCTGGGGTTCGTACAGTCCGAGGGATGGCCTCGGGGCCCGTTTCTCTCCCTGGGATCCTCTCCGTACGAGCGGTCTGACCTCGGCTGAGTTGGACCCGTCTCCGGGGGCCAACTGGTGAGGAGCGAAGGACCAGCCGATCTCGGCCTAGGTGGACCCCTCCCGGGCGGACACCTGGCGAGGTGGCAGGAGGTCGCCTGGCTTCGACCGAGGTGGACCCGCCTCTGGATTGCCACCTGGCGAAGGGCGAAGGACCGACCGACCTCGGCTTAGGTGGACCCCTCCTGGGTGGACACCTGGCGAGGTGGCAGGAGGTCGCCCGGCTTCGGCCGAGGTGGACCCGTCTCCGGGTGGCCACCTGGCGAAGGGCGAAGGATTGGCCGACCTCGGCCAGGGTAGACCCCTCCTGGGTGGACACCTGGCGAGGTGGCAGGAGGTCGCCTGCTTCAGCCGAGGTGGGCCCATCTCCGGGTTGCCACCTGGCGAAGGGCGAAGGACCGGCCGACCTCGGCTTAGACGGACCCCTCCTGGGTGGACACCTGGCGAGGTGGCAGGAGGTCGCCTGACCTCGGTCGACCTCACTTAGGCGGACCCCTCCGGGTCCGGGCGCCAATGGGGTGGTAGAGGAACTCCGAGCCGAGCTCGACCTCGGCGAGGGCAGTTTGCCTTAGACAGTCGTCGGGCGGTGTAGTTTTGCCGATCCTGGCCTTAAAGACGTGGCGCTGACTCGACCGGGGAAACTTCCACGTGGCTCGATCGCGTTCGACGGTACCTGAGCCTGGCCATGTCACTGTCACGGCTGTAACAGTTGCCCCCCAGCCCGCCGTTCCGTCGAGGTGTCGTAGAACGGAACGTCGGGATTAAATGCGGACATGACATGGGGAGGCGAAGATCTTGCATCATAATTGCCACGATCCTCGTCGCCGTGGCTCGATGCGACTGAAAACCTATGGGGAGCCGCCATGCGTCGCCCACTTGCCTGCAATTAATGCATCGCTTCGAGGCAGAGGCCGTTACTCTGCTAACGAGGCGTCGGTGTCGGGCGTGCGCCCACGTGGCGATCATCCAGCGGCCTGAGGCGGAATGACGGGTACGGCCGCTGTCGGCTGAGTTTGAAAGGGAGGGGACTTTCCAGAACGAGGCCTTTCCCCTTGCTCCGTGGGCGGTTTGCTGCAGACTAACTCCTATTGCCTTGCACTCGTCTGGCGCATTTTCGGTGAGTGCCTCCCTCTCCTTCTCCGGTCCCCTTCCTTTCCTCTCTTTTCTTTTCTCTTCGATCCTCTGTCCTTCTCTTTTCCATGGCGCGCCGTCGCGATGTCTCTTCCAACCCGGACGAGGCCGGTCCATCCCGGCCGAGGACTCCATCTTCTTCCTCCTCAGATGAGGAGACAATCCCGGAGGAGATCCGCCGGTGTCTGCAACCCGGGGGTGTCACCATTGGCATCCCTAGGGGGATCCGGCCTCCTCCGGTTGCTCCTGCCGTCCCCCTTCGCTCTCTTCCGGCTCTTCCTGCTCTTCCTGCACCTCCTTCTCTTCCCGCCGGTCCCTCCGGTCATGCCTCCACCATGATCGAAGGCGATCTTTTTCTGCTCCGGGATGCTTACGGCATCTCGGGGTCCATTCGCTTGTTTGTTCCGCGGTCCGAGGAGCGCGTCACCTTGAGTGGCCCCGGCCGCATAGCCTTCTACGAAGACTTCCTCCTTGGGGGTCTTCGGTTTCCTCTGCACCCCTTCTTTCTTTCCTTCCTCAGCCATTTTTGGCTTGTCCCGGCCCAGTTGGCTCCCAACGCCATCCGGGTCATCTTCTCTTTCATTGTCTTCTATCACTTCCACGGGTTCGTTGCCCGTTTCTCCCTCTTCAGGGCCTTGTTCACCCTGAAGAAGTGCTCCACCGATGACGGCTGGTGGTATATCTCGCCCCGGCCCAGGTGTCTCCGGTTCGACATCCCTTCCTCGGTGAAGGGCTGGAAGAGCCGATTTTTCTTCGCTTCAGTCGAAGATGTCGACTGGGCCTGGAGTGAACCGGACCGGACCCCGAACCGAAATTCTCGGGTCGAGTCGGCGGACCAGGAGTCCTATTCCCAGCTCCTGAGCGACGTGGTCCCGGCACTCGACGTTCTGCTTTCGGAGCAGAACCTTTTTGAGGCCAGGATCAGTCCCATCCGCGAGACTGGTGAGACTCGGCTCCACTTTGACTTCTGCCCCCTTTTTCTTCATGACTGAGCCGGCTGACTTTCTGTTCCTTTGTTTTGCAGGGATGAAATTTTCGCTGGAGAACCTCCTGGAGGGCGCAGCCCAGCGGGATGTCGTTGAGGTGGACGAGCCCGCGGCAAAGAGGGCTCGTACAGAGGCGAGCCGGGAGGTCGTGACGGTGACCGTGCCCAGCCTGGTTGCTGTCGTTCCCCCGCCCAGGTTGCCTCAGGGCGGGGCCGCTGACGCCTCGGTCGCGCGACCTGGTGGCGCCACCGCCGAGAGGGCTCCTCCGCCTGCTGCTCCGCCCAGCACCGGGTCCGTCGTCGCTGCCGCCTCGACAGTGCAGCCTGTGGCCGCCGCCGGCCCGTCGACCGCGGCCCCAGCTGATGGGGCGGCCACCGCAGGAGCCGGCCTGACGCCCCCGGCACCGGTGATCTCCCAGCAGGACTCGGTCATCCGTGACAAAGGGCTCGCGGAGAAGATCATGGAGTACGCCTCCACCGCCCGGGACCGCCGAGCTCGGGGCGGCCGGGATTATGCTGATGCGCTGCTCGGGATCCTCCCGCAGCTCTTCACGGTAAGTCCGAGCTTCTTCCCTTCTTTTCCTTTCAAAACCTAACTCTTTTCATCCTGACATGATTTGCTCTTGTTGGTGCAGATCGGGAACGACGTTCTCCTACTGAGGAACTTCCTCGTAGGGAACGCCAAAAGGGACTCCGAGAAGGAGCTGAAGCTTGGCACGCTCGCGGCCGATGTCAAGGACCTGATGGAGAAGGGGGCCGAGCTGCGAGCCAACAACCAGGCCCTCCAGTCCGACCTGGCGCGCTCCGAGGGGCGGAACAAAGAGCTGGAGGCTTCCCTGTCGGAGGAGCGGACCTCCAACCAGCACCGCTCGGAGGAGGAGGTGGCGGAGAAGGCCCGCCTGCAGGCCCACTCCCAGTGGCTGGAGCGCTAGTGGAGGAGGCCCGGCGAGACGCAACCGCGGCGAAAGACCGGAGTGCGTACGTCAACGGACTCCTGGAGGCCGCAAAGCGGGAGGCGCAGGAGGCCATCCCGAAATTTCGGGCTTCCGACGAGTACACGTCGGAGGTCCGGGAGGCCGCCGTGGACTCCTTCTTGAAGGGGTTCCGGATGTGCCGGGAGAAGGTGGGGGTCCTCTTCCCCGAGCTGGATCTGAGCGGGGTGGTGATCGGAGGTAGGAGGCCAGGAGGCAAGAGCAGGGCCTCCGGCGCGGCCGAAGCAACTCCTGCGGCGCCGTCGACCAGTGAAGCTGCGGCTCCGGAGCAACTTCGAGAGCCGGCCGCCGTAGAAGTCGAGGACGCAGCACCCGCACCCCCGGCAGAGGGCTCCGACCCTGCACCACAGTGAACCCAGCGCCTTCTCCCTGTTGTCTTTTCTTTTTCTTCTTCTGTCGTTGTTGTTTTTTTTTTTTTGGGGACTCCCGGCCTGTCGGGACTCCCAGCTTGTATTGATCCTTTATATCAATGAAAGTTTCAGTTTATCAAAACCTTGAGTTCCATCATCCCACCTCACCTTTCTTTTTCTTTCTTTCTGAGATGTTGGTATGGAACACTTGAAACAGTTGCAGGCCTGGTCCTTCCATTGCTCAAATCGAAGGTTGGGGCCTCCCGGATCGCATGGCGGCAGAGTAGGCCTTAAGCGGGCCTGTCTTTGGGGCCGCCTTCATACTTGCGCAGGCGACACGGTTTCTGCACCGTCTTCCAGGCCGAAGCCCAGGATCTCCGAACTGGGCTCGATGCCGCAGGCTTTCTCAAGCCTTGCGAGGCTTGCTGAGCTGTTCTCCGGGCTTGCGTGGGCGAACTGGGTTCGGCGCCACCTTCCAGGCCGAAGCCCAGGATCTCCGGACTGAGCTCGATGCCGCAGGCTTTCTTAAGCCTTGCACGGCTTACTGAGCTGTTCTCCGGGCTTGCGTGGGCGAACTGGATTCGGCGCCACCTTCTAGGCCGAAGCCCAGGGTCTCCGGACTGAGCTCGATTCCGCAGGCTTTCTCAAGCCTTGCGCGGCTTACTGAGCTGTTCTCCGGGCTTGCATGGGCGAACTGGGTTCGGCGCCACCTTCCAGGCCGAAGCCCAGGGTCTCCGGACTGAGCTCGATTCTGCAGGCTTTCTCAAGCCTTGCGCGGCTTACTGAGCTGTTCTCCGGGCTTGCATGGGCGAACTGGGTTCGGCGCCACCTTCCAGGCCGAAGCCCAGGATCTCCGGACTGAGCTCGATGCCGCAGGCTTTCTCAAGCCTTTCGCGGCTTACTGAGCTGTTCTCCGGGCTTGCGTGGGCGAACTGGGTTCGGCGCCACCTTCCAGGCCGAAGCCCAGGATCTCCGGACTGAACCCGATGCCGTGGGCTTCCTTGTCGAAGCGAGAAAAGAGTGTTTGAAGTGGGGGAACTTTGTTGCAGAAACAGGGAACCTTACATTACTGATAGTACATCCTTAGGTTCGAGGAGTTCCACGTCCGGGGAACCTGGCACCTCCCAATTCCTCCAAGTAATATGCTCCATGAGGGAGGGCTTCTGCCACCCGATATGGGCCATCCCAGTTGGGTGATAACTTGCCGCATTCCCGTGGCTGGGAGGCTTCAGCGCACCGGAGGACCAAGTCTCCGGGACGGAAAACCTTCGGCCGCACACAGGAGTTGTAATATCTGGCCACACGTTGCCTATAAGCCGCCATTCGAACTCTGGCCTTGTCCCTCGTTTCCTCGAGAAGGTCCAGGTTGAGCATCATCCTGGCTGGGTTTTCTGCCTCGTCGTATTGCTCCACACGCAGTGTGGGTAGGCTGAGCTCGATCGGGATGACTGCCTCGGCTCCGAAGACGAGGTTGAATGGGGTTTCGTCGGTAGCCGTCCTCTGGATGGTGTGGTATGCCCAGAGGATGCTGGGAAGCTCGTCGGCCCACCTGCCCTTGGCCTGGTCCAGCCGCGTGCGGAGGCCCTGAAGAATGGTCCTGTTCGTGACTTCGGCCTCCCCATTGGTCTGAGGATGCGCCACCGAGGTGAAGCGATGCTTGATGCCGAGGTCGCTGCAGAATTCTTCGAACTCCCGGCAGTCGAACTGGCGCCCGTTGTCGGTGACCACGGTGTGGGGGAGGCCGAAGCGGTAGACGATGGACTTCCAAAAGAACTTGGCGACGTTCGCTTCGGTGATCCTTGCCAAGGGTTCGGCCTCGACCCACTTCGTGAAGTAGTCGATGGCCACTATCAAGAACTTCCGCTGGCCAGACGTCGGTGGGAATGGGCCCAGGAGGTCCATCCCCCACTGGGCGAACGGCCAGGGGGCTGAGAGCTGGAAGATTGGGTTGGAGGGCTGTCGCTGCACCGTGGCGTGATGCTGGCACCGGTCGTATTTCTTCACGAAGTCGGCGGCGTCTTCCTTCATCGTCTCCCAAAAGTAGCCCTGACGGAGGGCCTTGTATGCCAATGCCCTGCCCCCCACGTGGTTCCCGCAGATGCCTTCGTGGATCTCCTGGAGCACAAGCTTGGCTTCCGTGGGCCCTACGCACTTGAGGAGGGGGTAGGAGTAGGATCTTCGATACAACTGCCCGTCCATCAGGACGAACCGCACGGCCTTCTTCCTGATGAGGCGAGCCGCCTCGCGGTCCTCCGGCAGGGTGCCATTGGTGATGTATGCGGCGTACTTGTCTATCCAGCTGGGTTCATGGCCGACCTGGTGGACCTCCACCGGTGCTTCGAGGCTTGGGACCTCAAGGCGCTCCACATAGGCGCGTCCCAGCATCGTGTCCGGCAGGGTCGCCAGTCGGGAGAGAGCATCCGCACGGGCGTTCTCCCCGCGGGGGATATGGAAGATGTTGAAGCGTCGGAATCTGGACGCGCCCTCTTTGACGAGCTCCAAGTATCTCGCCATTTGGGGGTCGTGTGCGACGTACTCCCCGGACACCTGCCCCGCCACGAGCTGGGAATCAGTGAAAGCCTTGAGGTTGGTTACGCCCAGCTCGCAGGAGACTCTCAGTCCGGCAAGAAGCGCCTCGTACTCCGCCTGGTTATTTGTCACGGGGAATTGGAAACGGAGTGCGCATTCGGCGACGACCCCATCGCCGTTGGCGAGGATGAGCCCAGCTCCGCTCTCGCCAGAGTTTGAGGCTCCGTCTACGTGGAGGATCCTGGCATCCTCCCCGGGCTCATCGGTGCCAACCTCCATCGGCTGGACCGGGGGGTCTTCCTCGGGCTCCTTGCCCAAGCCTGCGCATTCGACCAAGAAGTCGGCCAGCACCTGTGCCTTCATGGCCGACCTTGGCCTGTACGTAATGTCGAACTCGCTGAGCTTCAGCGCCCACTTTGCCAATCGTCCCGAGGTATCGGGTCGGCTGAGCACTGCTTTCAGCGATTGATCCGTCAGGATAGCGATGGGGTGCGCTTGAAAATAAGGCCTGAGATGCTGGGCAGACACTATTAGCGCAAAAATGAGTTTCTCGGGCCGAGAATACCTGAGCTCCGCGTTACGGAGGAGTTTGCTGGTATAGTACACCGGCCGCTGGGCCCCCTGGTCGTCGGTTCGAACCAAGACTGAGCTGACGGCTTCCGGGGTAACCGCTAGATAGAGGATAAGCTCCTCTCCCTCCTCGGGCCTGGACAGCAATGGTGGCGATGCGAGGGTCTTCTTCAGCTCCTCGAAGGCCTGCTGGCATTCCTCGGTCCAAACAAAGTCATTCATCTTCCTCAGTACCTTGAAGAAGGGACGGCAGCGGTCCGCCGACCTGGAGATAAAACGGCTGAGGGCCGCAACTCGACCGGTTAGTTGCTGCACTTGCTTCTTGGAGGCTGGCTGCTCCATATCCAGGATGGCCTGGACCTTCTCCGGGTTGGCCTCGATTCCTCTTTGGGTCACCATAAATCCTAGGAATTTTCCGGTGGAGACGCCAAAGGCGCACTTCGCCGGGTTCAGCTTCATCTGATGGCGTCGGAGGTTGCCAAAGGTCTCCGCCAAGTCTGCCACGTGATCCGACTCGGGTTTGCTCATTACCAGCATGTCGTCCACGTACACCTGCATGTTGCGGCCGATCTGGTCTTTGAAGATTCTACTGACCAGGCGCTGGTACGTTGCCCCCGCGTTCTTGAGGCCAAATGGCATCAACCTGTAGCAAAAGGTTCCGCGGTCAGTTATGAAGGCGGTGTGCTCTTCGTCCTCCGGGTTCATCCGGATCTGGTTATATCCGGAGAAAGCGTCCATGAACGACAGGAGGCGATGCCCCGAGGTGGTGTCGACCAGCTGGTCGATCTTTGGAAGAGGGAAGCTGTCCTTTGGGCAAGCTCGGTTGAGGTCGGTGTAGTCCACACAGATCCTCCACTTACCGCTACTCTTCTTTACCATGACCACGTTCGCCAGCCAACTGGGGTACTGGACCTCTCGGACAAAACCGGCGGCGAGGAGCTTCTCTACTTTCTCGTTGATCGCCTTCTGTCTCTCCATGGCGAAGCTTCTCTTCTTCTGGCGTACCGGGCGGCAATTTGGGTCCACGTTTAGCCTGTGCATGATGACCTCGGGCGGGATGCCCGGCATGTCGGCTGCTGACCAGGCGAACACGTCAGCGTTGGCACGGAGGAACTCCAGCAGGCGGGTTCGTTCTTCCTCAGGGAGCTGGGCCCCGACTTGCACCATCTTCAGGGGGTCCGAACCGAGGGGAAAAGCCAGCAGGCGCTCTACGGGCCCTCCCCTAGGTTCCTTCTCTCTCAGATCGAGGTCGTCGACATCCTGGGTGAGCTCCGCGCCCCTGGCGCCTGGGACCGTCCGAAGGCAGAGCGGGACCGGCCGGGTCGTCCCCTTCATCTCACCGAGCCCGGAAGGCGTGGGGAACTGTACCAACAGCCTTCTCGTGGAGATGGTGGCATCCAGTTGGTTGAGCCCGGGATGCCCGAGAATGGCGTTGTAAGGCGAAGGGAGCCTGACGACGGTGAATGTTATTAGGACGGTCGCCTGCCGGGGTGGGGATCCGGTGGTGACCGGGAGAGTGATCTCCCCCTCGACCCCCACGGAGTCCCCTGTAAAACCTACCAGGGGGGTGTGCACTGGTTTCAGCTGATCAGGGGACAAGTTCATCCGAGAGAAAGCGTCGTAAAAAAGTACGTCAGCCGAGCTTCCACTATCCACCATGATTCGATGTACAGGATGCTTCGCGATGGTCATCTCGACCACCACGGCATCGTTGTTTACATTATCATTAACTTCCCCCCCCTTGGGAGGGATTACATCCTCCGGGTTCCCGACTTCCCGGGCTCTCTTCGTCGCTCGACCGGACCCGCGTGAGATCATGCCCACGGGCTTCTCCGTTGGGCGGTTGTCGATCGCAGGGACAGGTGGTAAGGCCGCGAGCGGCTGCCCTTCAGAGGGGGCCTCGTTCTTAATGAACTTCCTGAGGTAACCCCTCCTGATCAGCTTCTCGATCTCCCGCTTCAGGTGGCGACACTCCTCCGTGTCATGCCCGTGCTCGCGGTGGAACTGGCAGTACTTCGATTTGTCTCGGACGGCTCTCGGGTTCTGAGGAGGAGGTCGGCGGAGGTAGCGCTCGCCCTCGATTTCCATGAGGATCTTCGTTCGAGGTGCGAGGAGAGGGGTGTACCTCCGCTCGGGAGTGGCCTCGCCCCTTGGCCTTGGATTCGGGCGAGGGTCGGCAGACGGCCCAGGCCTCCGAGCTCCCGGGGCGTCCCTCGGGAGCGACTTCTTCGGAGTCTTCCCGTCCAACTCTCGACGGGTGCGGTCAGCCTCCTCCGCTCGGATGTACTTGTGGGCGTGGAGGAGGAGCTCGGAGTACGTCTTGGGCGGCTTCTTGTCCAAGGAGTAGGTTAGGCGGGACGTCTTGAGCCCGCGCTTCAAAGCCAGCATGGCGATGGGCTCGTCCAAGCTGTAGATCTCCAGGGCTGCCATCTTGAACCGGGTGATGTAGTCCCGGAGCAGCTCCTGGTCTTGCTGGCAGATGGAGAAGAGGCTGTCCACCTCTCTCGGCATCTTTCGACAAGCGTCGAAGTGTGCCACGAACCTTCCTTCCAGCTGATGGAAGGAGCAAATGGATCCGGACTCGAGGCGGGTGAACCAGACTCGAGCGGCCTTCCGGAGGGTTGCCGGGAAGGTGATGCACAGAAGAGCGTCGGTGGCCCCCTAGACCCTCATGAGAGCTTTATAGCTCTCCAAATGGTCCAGGGGGTCGGTGGTCCCGTCGTAGGGATCCACCTGCGGCATGCGAAACCGTTTCGGGATCGGTTCCGCCTGGATTTCTTCAGAGAAAGGGGGGCGGGAGTCGTAGCCCGCCGGGTCTGCCGATGAGTTCTGCAGGTCGGCGAATCGGCGGGCGAACTCCGCCAGCTTGCGCTCATGCTCCTCCAGGCGCCTCTCGGCCTGGCACCTGATGGCTTCGTCGGTGGAGTCTTCCACCGAGACTGCGGGTGAAGGGGGCGCCGATCGGTCTCGGCGCGATGTCTGGCCTCGGCGTCGCTTGCTGCGATGCACCGTTTCAGCCCCGTCGGCTGGGGATCGGCTCTCGTGATCCTCCGAACCGGAGTAATTTCTCTTTGCGGGAGCTTGGCGGCTCCCCCGGGGCTTGGAGACGGCCCTCGGATGGGATGGCCTGCCTTGAATTGAGCGCAGGCTCCCACGCTGCCCCGCGGCTCGGGCCGCGGGGGTCCCTGGCTGCGGCTGGGTGGCCAGGGACCGTTGCTGATGCTGAAGCTGCCGGACCGCCGAGGTCAAGGTCTGCAGCTGTTGGACAATGGCCGCAAGGGATCCGTCCACCGGAATAGGCTGCTGTGGAAGAGAAGGGGGAGCCGGGAGCTCCCTTTCGGGGCTGTGGCCCCCCGGAGGGGAGTGGACTTCCCCCACACGGCTGGTGGACGCCTCGCGTCCACGAGTGACCACCATTGTCGGAGAGCGCGATACCTACAGAAAGCTGGCTCCGTCTGGGGTTCAGTGTCCTGCCCCCCTACCTGGCGCGCAAATCTGTTTCCGCTCTCGTCGCCGTGCCCGTGCCGCGGATCCGTCGATCCCTCCTGACCGCCTGGCGAGGGAGCCTCCCTTCCCGCGGCGAACCTGCAAAAAAGGGGTTAGAAGACCCTGGCCGGGGATTCCGGCGAGGGAGCTCCGACGGTCAAGTCAGTAGACGACGAGAAGGAACAGACTCTCCAGACGGTCCCCCGAAGGGGTTCCAGACTTAGAGAGTTTACTAGTGAGAGAGACGCCCTGGGGACCAGAATCTCGGCTGGGCCTCCTAGCCGAGCTCACACCCAGTGTTCCCCTCTCGGGATTTTTGGGTTTTTTGCCCTCGGAGCAAGGCCTTGTGCCGGTGCTTCTTCTTCTTCCCCAGGCTTGTTTGCTTACCTTGTCGTCCCCAGATTCCTCCCTCTTTATCCCTTTTCGTCGTGCGCTTGTTTCTTCCTCCTTGGAGACTTCCCTCCCCCGTCCTTTTCTCTTTTCCCTTTTCGGTGAAGGGGGCCAGGCGGCTTTCCGACCTCGTCCGCCAGGCCCAGCAGGGAAAAGGCAAAGACAGAAGGGAAAAAGGGGAGGGCGGTGCTGGCAAGGCGGCCGGTCAGGCCTCGGGCCCAGCGAGAGCGCTCTCTTCCCCAAGCGTGGGCACCATCCATCTATGGGGCCTATTCCGTCAGGATCGCGTCTCTCGGCTGTGGGACCTGTCGGGCCGATGCAAGTGATGTTCCGCGTGCCGCCGCCCTCCGTACGGAGCACCGTCTGGGGTTCGTACGGTCCGAGGGATGGCCTCGGGGCCCGTTTCTCTCCCTGGGATCCTCTCCGTACGAGCGGTCTGACCTCGGCTGAGTTGGACCCGTCTCCGGGGGCCAACTGGTGAGGAGCGAAGGACCAGCCGACCTCGGCCTAGGTGGACCCCTCCCGGGCGGACACCTGGCGAGGTAGCAGGAGGTCGCTTGGCTTCGGCCGAGGTGGACCCGCCTCCGGGTTGCCACCTGGCGAAGGGCGAAGGACCGGCCGACCTCGGCTTAGGTGGACCCCTCCTGGGTGGACACCTAGCGAGGTGGCAGGAGGTCGCCCGGCTTCGGCCGAGGTGGACCCGTCTCCGGGTGGCCACCTGGCGAAGGGCGAAGGATTGGCCGACCTCGGCTAGGGTGGACCCCTCCTGGGTGGACACCTGGCGAGGTGGCAGGAGGTCGCCTGGCTTCGGCCGAGGTGGGCCCGTCTCCGGGTTGCCACCTGGCGAAGGGCGAAGGATTGGCCGACCTCGGCTAGGGTGGACCCCTCCTGGGTGGACACCTGGCGAGGTGGCAGGAGGTCGCCTGGCTTCGGCCGAGGTGGGCCCGTCTCCGGGTTGTCACCTGGCGAAGGGCGAAGGACCGGCCGACCTCGGCTTAGGCGGACCCCTCCTGGGTGGACACCTGGCGAGGTGGCAGGAGGTCGCCTGACCTCGGCCGACCTCACTTAGGCGGACCCCTCCGGGTCCAGGCGCCAATGGGGTGGTAGAGGAACTCCGAGCCGAGCTCGACCTCGGCGAGGGCAGTTTGCCTTAAACAGTCGTCGGGCGGTGTAGTCTTGCCGATCCTGGCCTTGAAGACGTGGCGCTGACTCGGCCGGGGAAACTTCCACGTGGCTCGATCGTGTTCGGCGGTACCTGAGCCTGGCCACGTCACTGTCACGGCTGTAACAATCAGCAGCTGTATATATTGATGCTTCTCTAATATTACTTTCTGGTACATTTCTGTCCACTATATGTAACGGATCTATAGTAAAAACTAAACCAATATTTTCGACATCATTATCTACAATGTTCGGAGTACTATATGATAGAACATATTTAGTTACACGAGTTGTTGCTATATTTCGAACAGCTTCTTCATAATCATCTGTTCGCAATCAGGTTCAAAAGCTTCTACGGTTTGGATATCTATATACAACTCTGCACCCGATATACATGGATATGAATTGATAGTTGAAAACATTATCTTCATGTCTTCATCATCGGTTAGTGGAACAGGTTCATACTTTACAAATGTCGGTTGGACAACTTGTGGATATCTATAGATAATCAATATTTTTTTTCCAATTCTTTAATATGCAGAACCTACAGATTTTGTTCTCCAACTCTTGAAATGTCATACCATAATTAATTCTAATTGCCTTTTTCGGTCCCTGGTTATATTCAATCCCATTTGAACCATTAATCATAGAACCATTAATGTAACATAATGCTGTAATTGTTTCTCCCATTATACCCTACATATTCTATTAATAAAATATATTTAGATATAACCTTCCCAAAATTTATATCGACATCATCAAAAAATCAAAGAAATCAAATAAATTATATGACAATGAAATTAAATAAATATTTATTTTATTAAACACAAACATATAAATTATAATATATTTTTAATTTATTATCAATGTACAGAGATTCTTATGACTTAAAGATAAATGCATGCATCCTATCACCAACTACTAGGTCATAGATCCTATCCCATTCAGAAATTGCATTAATTTTGTAGGTCAACTTACAGTAATCAAACGGTGTGCAAAGAAGATCGAATAAAATTTTGGCAGTATTTTTTTTAGTTCTTCGCATACAAATATTTATGTATACGAAGAACAAAAGGAAAATAATGCTCGAAATTTCCTTCGGTCTTCTTTGCATAACGTTTGATTACTGTAAGCTGACCTGCAAAATTATTTACAATTTCCAAACTGTCCAAATTAGATAATCAATTAATTAATGTACATAATTCTCAGATCCGTATAAATTTATAAAAATGTACGGATATCAAAAATATGCATATTAAGCAAATGACGGGTCTACGGTTCAATGCAATACAAATTTTATACAAATATATACAGAAAATTGAACGATTAACCAAAAATTTTTTTTCCAAACATAATTACATCAATGATACCAATTTCTACCTATTACATGCTATAAATATTCATATTATGATCACCTATTTATATATTATTTAACTATTACTATATTAACATATTATTCTTATATATTTATATATGCATAATTAACTATCATTTCAATTTTATAAAAATGATATATTTAATACATTATGTATATTAAAAATTTTTATGATAAATTATTAATTAATTTATAAAGATAACAAACTTATTTTTCTTTATTTCATTATTTGCATGCCATAAAAATTATTATTTACAAAAGTTTATTATTAATATCATATTTAATTTATATTGAACAAATCAAATAATTAAATATTAAATTAATTTCATGCTATAATACAAAAATCATTTTAACTATTAACTCATAACAAAATAATTTTAATAATTATTTACATTAATAAAATAACTTATTGAATTTTAAATACCTTAAAATTTTCATATACATTTATTAATTATAATAATTTCATATTCTACATAAATTATAAAACCTATCCTTTTTAATTTTATTTATTACATAAATTAATTATCCTAATCATTTCTCAAATTTTAATACTATTTTATCAATTTTTATAATTAAAATATTAATTTAACTATATATAAAATCAATTTTTCAAGATTAATTCATAATATAAATAGCAATAATGTAAGTTATTAAATAATAAATACTAAATAAATTTATCACAGAAAATTTAAAACACAAGGATACTGAATATTAAATTCTTAAAATTAAATTAAGATATACAAAATTTAATTTAAACATTCAATCAACTATAAATTAATAAAAAAAATACCTTCAACCAGATGGGATGATGAAATATGAAATATTTTTTGTAAGAATAAAATGGGATCTAGATTGCCCATAAACCGGAAGCCAGAAGTCGAATCTGGATAAGGAAACAAAATCATTAATTAAAAAAGAGTTTAAACAGGTAAAAAGAAAAATAATAAAAAGCACTAATTGGGACCGGGAATAACGAAGACTTCGGATAGGGTACTACGAGTGAGGGACGGGCGAGGACGAAGATAAAAAATGTTTGGAGATAGGGACCATGGGAGGGATGGACGAGGGACGAACAAAAAAAATCGAAGAAGAACAGAAAAAAAAAAGGGACGGGGTTTTTGGGATTCTACCTAAGTTTGTCTTTTCAAAAGACATTTTTTTAGGAGAAATCGTCTTTTGAAATGACGAACTTGAATTTATCTTTCCAAAAGACGAATTCTCTCAACCACGCGCCACGTATTACTAGAAATCATCTTTTGGAACGATGAACTTGAATTTGTCTTTCCAAAAGACAATTTCACTTTGCCATGTCGCCGCGTCATGCCACGTAACACCTATTTTGATAAATATAGTTTTAAAAACCTATTTTCATAATATATATTTTAATATTATTTTAAAAAAAATTCTCTACTTAACAACCCCTACTGTACTCTAGAAACAATATACGAACAGGTCACATGAAGTAGAGCTTGTCCCAGCAGTTACCTCATAGTCATAATATCATCTACTCGAGCATTAGCCTTAAATATTTTTTATTTAAAATAATAAAAATTATTAATTAATTAATTATGATTAATAATAAATTTTTTTATTAAAAATTTTGAGTCAAGTTTAAATAAAAAAATATATTTTTTCCAAGTAATAGATGATACGATGACTTTTGAAGAGTTTTTTTTAAATAATATAAAAAAATAATTATGAAATTAGGTGATCCATAATATATTAACAGATCTAGGTGATACGTGGCTAAAGCCTCACAGATGGCCAAAAAAAATTGTCCACGTGGCACGCAGGGGGTGAGCTGGTCTGAATTCATCCTTGTGAAAAGCGATTTCAGCTGAATTTATCTTTTCGACAGATGAATTCGGACATGTGGCCGCTTCCCGAGTACGTGGCAGGTAGATAGCTGAATTCATCTTTTCGAAACGCGATGTCAGATGGTGAATGTCTTTCGGGAACGTGAATTCTCACCTGGTAACATTCCCCCGAACTTATTTTTTCTTCGTGTTCGTTCTCTCCGTTCACTCCGGCCCCATCATCTCTCCATTCCTGCCCCATCCGATCTCCTGCCCATCTTTTTTTGTTTGTCTCTGGCCCCATCTATCTCCGATTTGGCTCCATCGTGTCTCCGGTTCGGCCACATCTTGTTTCTGGTTTATTTAATTTTTTTGGTTCTTCGTTTGTTTGTTCGATCCCGTTTCTTTGTCCCAGCACAATTTTAGATAAGATTTGTTTTTTTCCTTCCCTGCCGACCGGTTGTTATTTTTTTAATTTTTTTGTTTGCTTATCAGATCCGGTCTAAGTAGATCCAACTTGGTCCAAGAATAAGGAAAGAAAGGTCCAAGAAAATTTGTAAATATATTTTCTTACTGCAGGTAATTATCTTATTTATTTTGTTAATATTATTTTTTAATATTATAGTTACAATTTATGTTTGGTATGAAATTTTTAATAATTAGTAAGTTAATTTTAGAAAATTTTTAATGTCAGATGTTATGCTGTTTTTTTTATTATGCAATTGTAATTGAATATTTTTTATTTGTATTTATATAATATATGTTGAATGCAATTATGTAATTATAAATTATATTATAGTTATAAATTATATTAATTGATGTTTACGTCAGATATTATGATGTTTTTATTTTGTTAATAATTATAGATGTTATGTAGTTTTTGATTTATTTATAAATTTTATAATTAAAAAAATAGAAAATATTAACAACTTTTGATTATCTAATTTTATTGGATTAATATTTATAATATCAAAAAATTAAAAAATAGTATATATTATTAATGATTAATGAAATAATTATTAAATATATAATATATAAATCCAATTATGAAGATAAGAAAATTTTGTATTATATTTGAATAATCAATTAATGTATTAATTAATATAAAAAAATAATGATATGCTAAAATATATTTTACAAAAAAATGTTAGAAAATGAAATTAATTATGATAGATAATATAAGTTAGTAAAATAAAATATGCATTGAAATATTGAAATTAATTTATTATGGATCAATCATTAAAATTATTTCACCGTTAATAAATTGTAAAATAGTTAATTATGAATATATAAATATATAAGAATAATATATTAATATGGATGGGCATAATTAATATAGTTATATTAATATGAATTAAAAAAATGATGTGCACATGATTACTATAAATGAATAAAATATATAATTATTTATATGATGTAATTAATTATTTAAGCATAAATGAATTTATCATTTGTTATGAGTAGTGTATGTAATTTTATAAAAAAAATTAATGGAAAAATAAAAATAATATTAAAAAAATTTAAATGAATTAAAATAATTAATATAAATGGATTAAAATAATTATGTAATTTTAAATATTTAATTAAAAAGTATTATATAATTAATTAAAATAATGCGTACATCATTATTATAAATGCATAAAATATATAATTATTTAAGGATGTAATTAATTATTTAAGCATAAATGAATTTATCATTTGTTATGAGTAGTGTATGTATTTTTATAAAAAAGATTAATGAAAAAATAGTAATATTCATGTATTACTGACAAATATTAATTGGTAGTTAATTTGATAAAATTTGATAAAATTTGTATTGCATTGAACCGTTGACTCGTCAATTGATTAATATGCATAAATTATAGTATCCATATATTATTTTTAATTTTTTATGGATCTTAGAACTATGCACATTAATCAATTGATTGTCCAAAGTGGATAATTTAGGAATTGCAAATAATTTTATTGATCACTTTACAGCATCGAAATGATGTGCAATGGAGTTCGAATGAAATTTTATACAGTATTTTTCTTTTGTTCTCTGCATACATAAATATTTGTATGTGGAAAACTAAGAAAAAATACTACTAAAATTTCATTCGATTTCCATTGCACATAATTTCAATGCTGTAAAGCGATCTGTAATATTAATACAATTTCTGAATAGGATAGAACCTATCTTTACCTATTAGTTGGTGATAGGATGCATATATTATTATGTTAGTGATGTCATTAGAAATATGATACTACAGTTTTTTTCTTACTTGTTTGTGTTATGATTGCTAGCTTAGTATTCCAATATTGCGTATATAATTCGATAAAAATTGCAGTGCATTGGACATTTCTAAATATATTTTGTTGGTTAAATATATAGGGCATAATGGAAGAAACAGTCATAGCATTATGTTATATTGATAGTTGTATTATCAATGGACCAAATGGGATTGAGTACAACCAGGATCCGAAAAAGGCAATTAGAATAAATTCTGGTATGACATTTCTAGAGTTGGATAACAAAATATGTAGAGTTCTTCATATTGATAGAACTGGGAAGAAAATATTGATCATTTATAGATATCCACAAGTTGTCTAGCCGACATCTGTAAAATATGAACCAGTTCTACTATCCGATGATGAAGACATGGAGATAATGTTTTCAACTATCAATCACATCAATGTATATCGGGTGCGGAGTTATACATAGATATCAAAACTGTAGAAGCTCCTGAACCTGTCTGTTCTCAGGATGACTATGAAGAAGCTGTTCGAAGTATAGCAATAACCCGTGTAACTGAACAGGTTTCATACTGTACTCCGAACATCATAGCTAATATAGTGAAAAATATTAGTTCAGTTTATCCGGTATCCCCATTACATATGCTGGACAGTATTGTACCTGAAACTAATATTAGAGAAGCATTGGTATATATAGCTGTTGATGATACGGTGCATCTGGATAATCAACTTTTTAATGAGAATGATGATGAAAGTGAACATGATTTGGGTGATGAAGGTAATGAAACCGAAACTTCAGACCCAGTACGAAGTCCAAAGGGCACACCTGTCCCAAACTATTCTGCATTTGAAGCTCCATCTAGAAATTCACCCAGATTGATTGCGATGCTGTGAATGTTTCAATGTATTCTTCATTTCAGGAACAAAATGTGATATGGCAAAGGAATGAGGAATTGCGTAAAGGACTTCGCTTTATGGATAAGGCAGAATTACAGACTACAGTAAAGCAGTATTCTGTTGAAAGATATCATGAATTCAAGGTTATCGAGTCTAATCCAAATCTATGGCTTGTAAAATATAAGAACAGAGATTCGTGATGTCAGTGGATGGTGAGAGCTATTAAATATCATGATTACTTTGAGATCTCATGATATACTAATCCTCATACATGCCTATTTATAATGATGTCTCAGGATCATTCTGAGCTGGACTCCACATTAATTGCAAATGAAATACGGGACCTGGTGAAAGAAGTTTCTACAATTGTTGTTGCTGGACTAGGTGCAGTGATAAAAAATAAGTACAACTATATACCAAGTTATAGGAAATTATGGGAAGCCAAGCAGAAGGTGATAGCAATATTATTCGGTGATTGGAATATGTCATATCAATTACTTTCGAAATGGTTACATGCTGTATAACATTTTAATCTCGGTTCCTGAATAAAATTTATCAGCACTCCTATCGGTATTCTAGCTTGAGCTTAGTTTGATCATGTATTCTGGGCCTTTGGATCCTCAATTGAAGGATTTAAGTACTGTCGTCTGGTTATAAGTGTTGATGCTACTTTCATATATGGAAAGTATAAGAAGAAGCTGTTGATTATAACTACTGTAGATGAAAATAATCAAACATTTTCACTTGCATTTGGTATTGTTGATGAAGAGTCAGCTGACACCTGGGGTTGGTTCTTAACTTGCATCAGACAATTTGTTACATCACGTCAGGAAATTTGTCTAATTTCTGATTGACATGTTGGTATTCTTGCTGCAGTACGGAATGAATATCTTGGTTGGCAGCCACCGAATGCTTATCATGTATATTGCCTGCATCATGTAACAAGTAATTTCAATTCAAGATTTCGTGATCCCAAACCAAGGGATGTAGTAAAAAAAGCTGGAATGCAATCACAGCCCAGAAAATTTCAGAAATATATGATGAACATTGAAAAATTTAATCCAGAAGCTGTTCAGTGGCTGAATGAAATCCCTTTATCAAAATGGACACGTTCAAATGACGACGGACGACGGTATGGGATGATGACAACTAATATATTCGAGTGTTTCAATGGATATTGAAAAATGCTCAATTCCTGCCAATAACAGCGTTGGTGAAATTGACATTCTTTTGGCTTGTATTATACTTTAAAGGTCGACGTGCCTAAGCAAATGATGCAATGGACATGAACGAAAGGTTTACTCCATTTATCATGGGATATGTTATTTCCAAGTAAGCTAAAGCAACATCATAAACAATTACAATGTTTGATAGAGGAAGTGGCCTATTCCAGGTCCAAACTACTAGACATGGTCCTAACATGAATAGAGGCAACAATACATAGGTACCTACTATCGATATGTAATATTGAAAATATATTATATATTTGGTTGTGTATATGCCGAATTATAGTTTTTGATGTTGTAGGTTGTTCGCCTATTCCAAGAAACATGTACGTGTCAGAAATGACAATGTTATCATTTATCTTGTTCTCATGTCATGGCTGCCTGTGCACATGTTGCCATTGATTTTTATAGATACATTGATCGGTGCTACACATTACAAGATTATCATCAAACATATGCACCACAATTTCAACCAATTCCTCACGAAGAATATTGCCGGTCCATTGTTACTACTACAGTTATGGGCATGGGATAGATTCACGATCCTTGCACCACGTAGATTACAGCGCTAGGCTCCAGATCCGATGATTGATTTCGATGATGATGGAGCCGGTTTACCACAGGATCCTTTAGGGATGCGGTAAGTTCTATGTTTATATAAAATTTTATACTGTGTATGATATTTACTGACTTATTTAACAAATTTAATAAATTTATTTTGTAGATGGAGAGACGATTTTTGTGTGACACAGATACCGACACATGTGGTCTCTTCTTATCGTTACTTGATAGATCACCTGAGACTAGACAATGTAATTATTAGTGCTTTTTTTTTAAAAAAATGGTTGACTAGTCTTATATGTTCTTGTTTAACAAATTATGCTTTAAATTATTTATGAACAGGTGATATGGTAGCCATATTCTGCCGATCTACTTGCACAATTACCAGATTACTGTCTAGATGGTCAGCAGATCTGGTGTACTCGAGTGCCACTTATTTGTTTTCATATAGTGGAGTGGCACTTACTTGATAGAATGATGCGCCAGTTCGGGATTCGACAGGTCATGCCTGAGTAGGTTGATACGCGTTCGGCTCTGCACCATATCGATCTGAGGGGATGACCCGACCAGGACTGGTCTGCCACTCATCACGAGTTTGTTCATTTATGGATGAGTCAACTTGATCATATTGTAGATGGTGCTCCAGATGATGGTATCATGGATTATCACGATCCCTATATGTAGTGGTACCGCAGCATCACGCATCGATTCATCAGTCATCCTGGCGCAGTTGATGATTATATGGTAATAAATTTAAGTTTTGCTATTTATTAATATTAAATTTTATATTTCTTGAAATTCATTGTTTATTTTTATCTTACAGAGCAGTGCTATCACGAGGATACTTCAGCATGCACGTGTCCCGTTACAGGAGTTTTATCAGGGGGTCGATAGAGAGTACGAGACTCCTTCGCCTTACCACTATGCATCTTCATTGGGAGCACCTCCGTCATTCCAGCACGGACGAGGTACTCGACATTATAGTACATCTCCATATTCGATACCCGAGTTCATATCTACTGATGTTGTTGTTGCACATTTTGAATATACCGCTGCACCGGACTACATGACGCATCACGATTATTCTGGACATGGAGGATAGGCCTATGGTGAGGGTTCGTCGCATCACGTGTCGGCACAGTAGGCATCCTAGGATGTAGAGCATATGATAGAGCATCAGCCACCAGCTGAAGTTGCATCTCCACCTCGTCGTGTCTAGCCTCCATGTAGGAAGAGACAGCCACCATGTGGGACTTAGGACTATTATTTTTTATTTATTTATGTATTATATTTGTACAACTATGCTCTGAATTGGAATTAATTTATCATTGAATGATTTTTCATGCAAGACCAAGCCATGGTTCTGAGTCAACTTTCTGATCTGTGTTGTAGCTATAGTGGACTAAGATCATCATGGACTAAGGTTCCTGGTGTACTCATGCCTCTCCTATGTGGCATCAACTCCTCATCAATGGTAACAGCATCCATCATCAATTATGAAGTACAATACAATAATTAAAATACATAACATATATAGATTGAAATGATATGCAGTCCGGTACCAGTTCGATCGACAATCCGGTGTTAGTACGATCCCGAGTCCGGCACCAGTTCGGTCGATGGTTTATGGTTTAAGTATTTATAGTGTAGGGTTTAAGGTTTAGGGTTTACGGTCTAGTGTTGGTTTAGGGTTTAGTATTTAATGTTTATGATCTAGAATTCATTTAGAATTTAGGGTTTAGGAGTTTTTTTTAAAAAAATAAATTTATTTATAAAAGAATAGGTGCCATTGGTTCGTTCGACAGTCGTGCCCGCGAAACTTCATTTATTAACGAGGGCCCACCAACGATGTAGAGATCTCCATCTTCTCTTGGTCCAAGGAGTCACGAAAGTGGGAATGATAAGCCATCACAAATGAAGATTTTTTCTTAATAATGTAAAACAAAATATTTATTAACTTAGGTAAAATCGGTCCGGCTGCCAAGGTCCGGCCACCAATCCTGCTATCGATCCGGCCCTTGTCCTGCCATTGGTCTTACCGTTGGTTCGGTCGCTAGAGTCCGGCCATCGATCCGAGTGATGATGCGGTAGCTAGGGTCTGGCCATCTATCCAGCAAACCGGTCCGGTCACTGGTCTTACCAGCGGTCCTACCATGGTCCAGCCACCAGGGTCAAACTCAGATCTACTATTTAATCTGCAACAAAGTCAAATCTCCTACAATCGGTTGCCTACAAAATCTGTGAGGTGCTACTTTGTTCGCATGAAATATATTTGGGTTATGGATGGGGATAAACCTTACATACTGTCTGACAAACTAATACATGAAGCACATACTATTTTAATGCATGTACATACAGTTTCCAGTTTGGCAAAATATATGGTTACTTGAGTTAAATATATTGTTAATTGATCATTGTAGTCTTTTTCCGGCCGTTTTGAAAACGTCGGTAGGTTGAGGGAGTTCAAGACGCTACTAAAAAGTGTCGACAAAAATCGGTGGCTGTTTCCACGTTATGCTATAGCGGGCCATCGGTCCGAGTGATGGTTAGGTCACTAGGGTGTTCCACCTGTCCAGCCGCCGGTCCTGCCACAAGTCCGGCCACCAAGATTCGGCCACTGATCTGGCCGCTAGGGTCCGATCACCAGTTCGACCATCAGGGTCAGGCCACCAATCCTACCACTGGTCTGGCCATTGGTTTTACCGTCGGTCCAACCGCTAGAGTCCGGCCATCGGTTTGAGTGATGGTGCGATCGCTACGGTCTGGCCACCTGTCCAATCGTCGGTCATGCCACCGATCCGGCCGCCAGGGTCCAGCCATCGGTCCACCCATCGATCTACGGTTGGTTTAGGGTAAATAATCTAGAGTTTAGGAACTAGGGTTTGGGATTTAGGGGTTAAGATTTAGTGTTTATGGCACCGGACATGAGTTGGCACAGGGATGACCGATACGTCAATATGCACGACGAGCTCGGACTCATTTTTTATTTATATTTTTATTATAATTAAATCGGAGTGGGACAGAAAAACAAGTGGGGTCGAGAGCCGAGGAGCCGGAGCGGGGTCAAGCAGGGGTGGCGAAGCGGGGGGACCTGCGACGATGAAGCAGGGAGGAATGAAAAAGGAAGGAGGAGGGGGGTCAATTCGGTTGAGAAATCGTGTCTGGGAAAGATGATTTCTCAGTCTAAATTCGTCCTTCCCAACAACGAATTCAGCCAAAACCCCATTCCACCCACTACTTGCCGCGCCACTGCTCGCCACGTGGAGAGGGGAACGGCTTGAATTTGTCTTTGAAAAAGATATTTTCAGGCTGAGAAATCATCCTTCCCAGCAATGAGGTCAGCCAAAATGCCCCCATCACCATGCCATGTCGCATTTCCTTGGCCGCCGCGTGGAGGTTAGCTTGAATTCATCTTTGAAAAAGATATTTTCAAGTGAAAACTCGTCCTTCACAATCTCAGAATGCATAAATTCATTTTTGCCATACACGATTTCAGGTCACGCTGGCATCCAGGCATTTTTAGTACTGACCGTCCACATCAACTAAAAATATCTAGATCCTTAAATACGGATTACCTAATTTCATATTTATTATTTTTTATATATTTTTTTTAAAAAAAGGACTTTTGAATGAATGGTCCAAAAATTTAAACGGCAGGAACCGTTTTAACCAATAAATTTTCGAATAACGGATAAATAATAATATCCATACGGATGGCGACCAGATATGGTTAAAAAACACCATAAAATAAGGCGCAGAACCATGTGATATGCCCGTGCGGTGTCCTTCACTTTGTCCTTCTCTTTTTTTTCTTTCTTTATTATTATTATTTTTTTACCGAGGCGCGGTGTGTCCTTCTCGTTTAGGTTCCCTGTCTCGGCCCCACTGGTATGGTTCTCCACTCGTCTTTTTGTTATTCCGGTGATGATTCCCACTTCCTTTTCTTTTGTCTTTTGTAAAGCATGATGGTTCTCACCTCTGCTTGGCAATTCCGTTGACAATACCAGGCAAAACACGTCATCTACAAGCCCTCCCCTACATGTCTCTCAGCTTTTCCACCAGTTCCGATGTGGCGAAGTCCATATCGATCTATATATACCCTGTAACCATCTCGAATGACCAACTCCACACGGAATCTTTTCTTCTTCCTTTTTCTTTTCCACCGGGATATTTATGGAAGGAGGAGAGGAAATGAGGCAAGGGCACCCACGGCTGAGAGGAGGGAGGAGGAGGGAGGAGGGCTACGGCCATGGATTCTCTCCCTCCCAGATCCAATCACTGGCTGCCATGTGCGAGGCTTTCATACCCTCCCTCCCAATGGAAGAGCTCCACGTCAGCAGTGGCAAGGAGGACCCACCCACCAAGAGCCTCCGGGCCTTCTACCTGGCTTCTGGGTCCGAGTACCCCGTACCGGATGAGGTGCTTCCCTTTATTCTTCCTCTGTATGCCCTCACTTCTTTTTTGGCAGCCGCTTTTTGGGTGGTTATTTTGATTCCTATTAATTTATATGATCGATTGGTTGGGCTGTTAGAGGTGTACTATTTTCTCCTCCAACCTCCTTCAATGCTTTTGTGTTACTATTTTTTTTTTGTTGCTATGCCCTAATTTTCTCCTTGAATACACTGTACATGGATAATTGTGTTCAGCATGTAATGACCAGGAATTCTTGTTTCTCTCTCCGGTAAATTGATCTATTACTTTCTTCTCCTTTCTGGGAGATTTTCTTTTTCTTTCTTTTTTTTCAACAGTATACTATTGGTTAATAGCCACATGCGCTTGAGCATTTCTTCACAATCACGTTGAGCAGAATTATTCTCCCTTGAACCCCTTTTTGAACCTTCAAGCAAGTGATGCATCTTTTATTATGTACCAAAAAATGAAGCATCTTTTATTACCTTTATATACAATTTTAGTATAAAATGATAAGCAAGGCTAATAGATTTTTGAAGCCAATACCGGGTGCATTGTGAACTTAAGTCGAAGAGTGGTGAGCCATGATGTAAATTTTTTGTGTTTAAAGATGTAACTGGAAAGATATAACCAAAATTTGGTCATTGTCGTTTCATAACGGCTTGAGTTTTTCGATAAGCTTCACGTTAATTGATAAAGACTTCTACATGGAGTTCCCTTATTTGTCGGTCATTCGTTGCCGTTGTCATCAAGGCATCCATAAGTTTCAATGCTATTACCAGATCCTTCTTTTTACAATTGACATGGATATTTCCAGTGCTAGGGACCCATGTCTCTATCCCGATGTGATATATATATATATACATTTTTTTTTAAGCATTACCAACTGTTGTGTCAAAAAATTAGCAAATATTGTCTCATTAGCTGTTTCTGTTTGGCGTTCTGCTTTGCAGTACATCATTATCTATTTGTATTTGGCCTTTTCTTCTTGTTTATATGAGAACACTTTTTGAGACTAAAAAAAAAAAAAAAACAGGTTGCAGAGCTACTGATCAAGAGAGGCCCGAGAGAGGCTGTTCTTTTAGTCAAATTGGTTCTATGGCTCCTTGCTACCAAGCTGGGCACGCTCGTTCTTTGTGGCTTCCTGAGCCTTTGTGGGGGATTCCCATTCATCAACAAGTTCTCGGACATGCCTGTAGAGAAGAGGGAAGAGGTTCTTAAGGGATGGAGCAAGGACAAATTTTTTATACCTCTGAGGATGGTTTTTGTGGTGGTCAAGATCTTCTGCCTCCACGTCTTTTACTCGATGGTAAACTTCCTAGAGTTCCTTTAACTTTTGTTTCTCCTGAAGAAGGGCTCTGCACAGTCTTTGAAATTAAATACCAGCTCTTTGGCATTTGTCCTTATTGACTGCAGCTGATTTGACCTTGGACTTTGAATGTGTGCCATTTTGCCTTTTCTTCTATGTTCTAGAAATGCAAATTTCTTATTATCTTTTGAAGTTCCTCCCTTCTTTCATGTATTTTTTTCAATAAAACATTGACCAAGTTAGCGTTCAATAATGCAATCAGTGAATGCAAACTGACCTGAATTAATAAAAATGTATTTGAAAAAATATACCAAAACTTCAGAAGTTAAAAAAGAAAAAACAAAAAGAAAGCAAAACAGAAGTAGGTATTTTAATCTAGAAACATGATTTGAAATATGCAGTCCAGTAAGATCCCGGAGTTCTCCAAACAACTCATATGTTAGGTTCTGTTAATGCTAGAAACTATCAAAAAAAATCATGTTCCCTTTCAGAATTGAAATAATTTCGGAGGATGAAAGGATAAAGTCTTAAAATATTCAACAGATTGGTACAAATTTGCTGGCAACTCATGTGGGATAAATTTTTTGCTCATTGGTTACGGTCATGAACTCCTGTCCAAAGTGAATACCAAGTCCACACCAACCAATCAGGAGATGCCGCCCCCGCCCAAAAGGAAGAAGTCATCATATTCTAACAGAAAAAACCTAACACTAGTCAGTTGTCTTGTCCATCTTGGCTTCACGCTGGTTTGAATTTTATATTTTCTGTGTACTGAAAAGATCATGACATCATTGAGTTACCATTTCTTTGCCTGACTGTTTTTGATATTCTATGTTACTCAAATCTTTTTTAATTATCATTTTTTTTTGCTGGTACTCGAAGAACCGTTTATCCCATTTCTCTGATGTTGTAGATTGTGTCAACTGTTTATTCTGTTTCAGCTCACATATAAGAAAACCAAAATATTGAACCCCTGCTTGCTTTTAATTGGTATGCTTTCTATGCTCACCCCATTAGAAAAGATCCCTTCCATTTTGCCTCCTCAATTGTGACTCTATTGGTAAGAAGTCAAATCTATAAAGCCATCATTAACTAGATCTAGAAACGGCCTTCGGAGAACTGATATGATTCAGCAAAAGTATATGCGAACTTACACTAGGTCCAAGCTGTTAGTTAGGAGAAGCAACAGTTACCAACGTACTGGTTTCCTGCACTTGTTTATAGTTTGGTAAGTGAAGAATTGCGGTTAATACTCTTAATTAACTGAGTCTTTTTTTGTACTCACTTTTTATATTCTAATATTACCCAACTTGTTGGGGTACTAGGACAAAATCGGAAATGGATCTGTTTCGTTTTTCTTTGCTACAGGCTAACGAGAACTCGGAGAACCAGTCATGGAATGCAATTGGATATAGCTTACCAACTGAAGAAAAGCCACCAAAGTCTCGATCAGAGAGGCCACTTGAGAAGGGTATCATAGAAACCATGGATCAAACCGATTCATCCCTTCTCCAATCCCTCACCAAGAAAGGCCTTGCAGTCTCCCAAGACCCCATGCAAAACATCTACAGAATTAGATGCGATGTCGCCATAGTTGGTTCCGGCTGTGGTGGTGGAGTTGCTGCTGCAGTTCTTGCGAGTGCCGGTCACAAGGTTGTGGTCATCGAGAAAGGCAACTACTACACATCGGAAGACTACACCTCCATCGAAGCCCCATCCATGTATGAACTGTACGAGTCTGGCGGAATTCTTAGCACTCTTAATGGGAGCATGATGCTCCTGGCCGGATCCACCGTCGGGGGTGGTTCCGCCGTGAACTGGTCGGCGTGCATCAAGACACCAGACCATGTCCTCAAGGAATGGGCGGAAGAACATCAGCTTCCTCTCTTTAGGAGCGGAGACTATCTGTCGGCAATGGACACAGTCTGTAAAAGACTCGGAGTTACAGACGATTGCACCGAAGAAGGGTTTCAGAACAAGGTTCTTCGCAAAGGCTGCCAGAATCTTGGTCTTCAAGTAGACTCGGTGCCAAGGAATTCTTCAGAAAACCATTTCTGTGGCAGCTGCTGCTATGGCTGTCGAGCGGGAGATAAACGTGGGACGGATACAACTTGGCTGGTGGATGCTGTCAACAGTGGCGCGGTGATCGTAACGGGATGCAAGGCCGAAAGATTTCTGTTCGTGGAGAACGAGCCGGGCCGGGAGAAGAAAAAGAAGAAGAAGTGTGTGGGACTGATTGCCAAGTCTTTGAGCCATATGGTCACGAAGAAAATAGAAATCGAAGCTAAGGTGACCATCTCGGCATGCGGTTCACTCTCGACACCGCCGCTGATGAAAGCCAGCGGGCTAACGAATCCAAACATCGGGAGGAACCTCCACCTCCACCCGGTAGCTTTTGCATGGGGTTACTTCCCGGATTCGATGTCGGAACTCCGGGGCAAGACCTTCGAGGGAGGGATCATCACGTCGTTGCACAAAGTGAGAGCAGGGGAGGATTCGGATTCGAGCTTGCGGGCGATCATCGAGACGCCTGCGCTGGGGCCTGCGGCGTTTGCGACGCTGGTCCCCTGGGTGTCGGGACCGGACATGAAAGAGAGGATGGCGAGATACAGCCGGACGGCGCATCTCTTCGCGTTGGTACGAGATCGCGGCTCGGGGACGGTGGAGGGGGAGGGGATGGTTAAATATCGGTTCGATGCATTGGACGGAGAGAATTTAAGGGAGGGACTGCGGAGGGTGCTGCGGATTTTGGTGGCCGCGGGTGCGGTGGAAGTGGGGACTCACCGGAGCGATGGCCAGAGGATCAAATGCAAGGGGATCAAGGAGGAGGAGTTGGAGGAGTTCTTGGATGGGATTACCATGGTGGGAGGTCCCAAGTCTCGGGCTGAATTTTGGACCATGTATGGCTCTGCTCATCAGATGGGGAGCTGCAGGATGGGGGCGAGGGAGGAAGAGGGTGGGGTGGATGAGAGGGGGGAGAGTTGGGAGGCACAGGGGCTGTTTGTCTGTGATGGGAGTGTGTTACCGAGTGCCGCTGGGATCAATCCTATGATCACCATACAGTCCATCGCTTACTGCCTTTCCAAAGGGATAGCGGAATCCTTCGGGAGAGGGCCAGAATGAGCGAGAGAGAAAGAGAGATAGAGAGAGAGAGGAGTAATTTGGATTGTTCATGGCAAGGCCACGACATTTATGCTAGAGTGATGATGTTTAGAATCCCTCCGAGAGGACTCGAGACCAATCTGCTTATTGTTAAGTTTAGAAAATATCATGGTTATTATATCTCCATTTAAGGCCCAAGTTAAAGCATGTTACCCTCCGGAATATTGAACTTGGAAGAAGTTTGGGTTGAAATATCGAGTCTTGCCCTTCTCAAAAATATTGAAATATACTAACGTGGTGTTTGTTATAATACCAGTGAGGTGGTGGAATGAGAAGATTTTACATCGAGTAGCAAATTCAAAGATGAAGGTTGTAAAGTGAAATTTAAAACAACTTCTTAAGATTTTTAATTGGAAAAGAAGAAGAAGCCTAGATTTTTCATATTCCAATCATCGTCTTAGAAATTTTGATACCGTGTAAAACCCTCATTCCACCTATACGCGTTATAGCTCCATCCATTCTGTGAAAGTTTCACCCAAGTACTTGACATGCGCTATCTGTTTTACCGAAATGTTCCCTTGCCAACATGAGTAGTCCGCAAGCATGAGGCTACGCGCACGCGGATGTAATTTTTTGACCCGACCTCTAACGGTGTTCGGTCACCTCGCACATGAATACAGCTGACGGTCTGTCCTGACAGCTGAATAGGACTGAAAATGGGCCGGCTCAAAGTTCATTGGACCGGCTCAAAGATTATATTTTAAAAAATTTTGGACCGAATCGGGCATCCTTTGGTCCAAAAATTAAATAGACTCTATTTTACAGTCCCAAGACTAGTCGAATATGCTTAAAATTTTGTCCGCACCCTTAATCAATTTCAGACCGGTTCGAAGTTTATTGAGCTGGCCCAGTCCAGTTCCAAATAATGGGCTTTTGGACCGATCCATTTCAGCCCTACCGCTAAATGATGGAAAAAAAACAAGGATATAAAGTTTTAGCACGTTTGCGGTGCGTGCGCGTTTTGTCGATGGTGCCCATGGCCCAGTTTCTTTTCACGAAGGGCTATTGAGAAAAGATGCTTATGACGTGGCGAGGGTTTAGTGACGGAGGAGTTCCTCTTTCGAAAGGGCCATTTTGTGCTTCAAGATTCATGCCCATCTCCATCCGGGAGTGATTGTCGGCAATTGCAAGAGGTTCGGAGCCTTTCATCGGTGATCGAAGATGGTGAAGAACCTGGTAAACACCGATGGGACTTCAACGATGGTGGATCGCGGGCACATGAACCTGAAGAAGCCCCCTATCACTCGACCACTTTGGATTTCAGCTAAGCCGTCACCGGATGTGGTGGAGGAACTAGCTCGTCACTTCCCGAAGGTTGTGGAGTTGCTGGAAGGGGAGATTGGGGATGAGACGGTAGAGTGGCTGGCTAATTCCCTTGACTGGAAGGTGTCCGTGAAGGCTGCTGTGTGGAATTCCAGCAATGGGCCAACTTGAAAGGGAACGTCACCAGGTTTTATCTAGAACAAGGGTTTCTCCTATTCAAGTTTCAAGAGGCAGGGGATCATGATATTGTTCTGAGATGGTCATGGGTCATCAGTGGGCAAGCTTTGGCGATTGAGCCTTGGCGGCCATGCTTCTACCCATCAGCAACGGCGATCCAGACGGCCTTAGTATAGGTGCGGCTTCCTCAACTACCTGTCGAGCTGTGGGGGCTGCTGATAGATCGCGATGCTGTCTTTAAGATACAGTGGCTATCAGTTTAATTAATCGACTTTTAAATAAAATTAAAAATACACAAAAATGATAAGTTGAATCTAATCCACGAAGAAGATAGTGCTTAGAATAATTTAAAATCTTTGATTTTTATTAAAAAAATAATATTTTGAGTAAAAAAATAAAAAAAAATTAAAAGAACAAGAATTTAAACTTGGGCATGGTCAATCTGTCAATCAGATTTTAGCATCTACTTGCAAGAAAAATGAAAGACAGAAATTTAAATTATATAAAGATAAATTTTGCATTAATTAAATTCTAATTACAAGAAAATAATAACTAAATAAATAACAAAAAGCGGTAACAAAGCATCTAAAGTTGATTCGCCGTAGCCTAATCAAGAAGTTGGCTGATGTCATCTTACCTTCTTCCATCGTACTCCGTGAAGCGAACTGGACTTCTTCTTCTTCCTCTTTGAATCTTGATCTTGGAGATGGAATAGGCTTGAAGATGGTGTAGGGGCAAAAGTCTTCTCTAAGAAATCTCATTTTTAGAGGCCAACCCACAATCCAAAGCTAAGCCCTCTATCTTGGATCGTATTCTCTCTTCAAGATGATTTCTTATATAGCCCGGGATCCTTTAAATAGAGGGAATTAGATAGACTCCTGCACTCATAACCGTCGGATGGTTTGAAATCATGGTGGATCGTGTTTCAGCAAGCCATAATAGGTTAGAGTCTTCTTTAACTCTCTGGTTGGCTACTTTGGATGGCTAGGATTTGTTGGTGTTAGTGGCCATGGATTGCACTTAGGACTCCCGGACTCCTTCCTCCATTTGGGACTCATTTGATCTCCGATTTGACTTTTGTTTGCATCCTCTTAACCGGCCTCTTCATGTTGACGAGTACCTCAATTATTAATTTAACCAAATTTTTTGGATTCCAGAGTTTCAAACATCTTCACTAAATTAATTATACCTGCCAAAGAGGAAAAAATATAAATTAGTTTTTTTCTTTAAATATTTTAATGGGTGTGCAGTGCTTCGACTCAACATCTATTTTTTTATAAATATGCTCTAATTTCATATTTTTTAAAGATATTCTAAAATTAGTTAATTTTAGAAGAAAGTCTAGTTTTATTATGAAATCAGGGTTTTTAGAAAATGTTAGCACCAATAATTACTTAAAATATTTAAAATAAGTGTATAAATATAGGATTTATCACACCTCCCAACTTGCTCATTACTAGTCCCTTAGTAATGCAATAGACATATTAATTATAACCATATGTCATTAAGAGCTTCTTTTAAAAATAGATCTAGGATTGAAAGTAGAAGGATATAGCAAGTATCACTAACTATGTATTAAGTTTCGAATTAAATTTCGTAGTTAACATAATTAGGAGCTTTCTTAAAATTCATCTAAAGATCTATCGCATTTGTATTTGTGATAGCTAACTTAGCATTTTGGTGCCAGCTTGCAAAGGACAAATATTTCTTCGCTTTTCATCTATTTTGGTTAATTTTCTGTATACCCCCATATTAAGCTCATGAATGTAAGATAGCTTTCACACTATCTTTTTTTTTTGAATGATGAGCATCATGGCATTTCTTTACCATTTGATGCAAACCTCTACACTTGACTTAGGTGCAGAGACCCGGTTACTAAGCTTAGAGCAATCCATATAAACTCTATGTTTTGTACTTTTATTTCAAACAGGTACTCTTTTCTTAAATTTAAGGTAGCTTTCACACTATCTTTTTTTAGATAGATAGCTTTTTTCTTAAATTCAAGTTTCTTTAATTGGGGTTTATATCAATTACCAATTGTTAGTAATAACTGGATCTTCAATTAGCCTTACAACTAATGCCTAATTTGCCTCATCAGTATGCATATACAATCGAAAGTGCTAATAGCCTTTAGGTGATCTAAGTAGGTCATTAAAAGTCTGACTAACTAGTTTACTCCTTGACTCGCTACAATATTAGCAAATACCTTCTAACTCTAGTTTATTTTTCTCAAGATTTTCTTTTTTGATACATGATTTATTCAAGATAAGGTTTTCTCTTTAAAAATTTCAAGATTTTTCAAAAATTTTCAACAATTTTAAAGATTTTAAAGATTTTTTAAAAATTTCTCAAAAATTTTAAATGTTTGTCCCTACCCCCAACTTAAATACCATTATCTATAATGGTATAAACAAGTTAAAGAAATAAATTCAAACCATAAGGATAAAAAATATATATAGAGATAAAGGTTACCTGAGAGGATGAGCTTATCAACAAGATAAAAGCTACACCAATCAATTTAGATTATAATTTTTATTTTTATTATTTTATTTTTAAGGGCATAAAAATAAATATTGGGTTGTCTTCCAATAAGCACTAAGTTTAACGTCTTCAACCAGACATTATGAAAGAGTCACATGGATGATTAATTTTAATATATCCCTCATAATATCAAAAGGACATAGCCAATTAGGAAGCCTTGTCATCGTGGTAGAAAAATGTTCATAGAGTATTCTATGATAATTAGCTCGAATCAATAAAATACATTAGGTAAGCATGTTATTTCAGGATTTAAAAATATTATTATAGTTTATATAATACTTAGAAAGGGATTGTATTTGTTAGGCTAAGATTGGAGGTGGTAGTTTAGAAATTTTTTCACTTATAAGTTGATCTACCCTACACTCCTTCTCGGGCATGATGTGCTTAGTCAATATCCCTTCCCATGTCAAAGCTAGGCATCTCTTCCAGATTAATATTAAACATGTCTCCATACATTATTTTAATATTATAAAAAGATTTTGGAGGCATTCCTCAAGATTAGTGCTAAATACAAAGAAATCAATTATAAAATTTTCAAGATCATGATCCCTCATTTTAGTAATATCCTACCTGATAGCTTCTTTATGTATTTTTAGAATACCATTGAGTTGGGCTTTCTAAGTAAGGTTCACTGAAAAAGTTTTAATGGGTGCATCAAGAAGTGGTTTCAGATGTAAATCATGTGGTGATTCTAACAAAGAAACTATTAGTGGGCTAGGTAATGGCTCTTATTGTTCATCAATCAAAAGTATGATGGTTTTAAAGTAGGGTATTTGTATTAAGTTATGAATTTCTGTGGTATACCCATATGCATCAGAATCATTTATCCTAAAATAAGCCAAATAGGGATCTACTAAATCATGGAAGAGAACTGTGGAAGTGGCTTCCTATATTATATTATGCAATTATAGTTCTTGGGAAGGATTAACTAATTCCATCATTGCATCATTTGTTCTCCCATCCCATTAAAAGGCATGAATAATTCTAGGGCACTAGGAAATTGGGTCATAGGTGAGTGGGGTAATGATGAAATTGGTTCGTCCCACAAGTTTAATTTATTTTATATTTTTTTATCTTAGCCAAATTATCTATATTGATTTTTATGGTTGTACAAAGTTATTCTAAGACTAGTTCATTTTCGGGAGTCAGAGTTGATTGTTCATGAAAAGATAAGGGGTCATTAAAATTTTAAGCTAGGTATGGTCTGTCTGCGTTACTCTTGAATTGACTAGGCAGTTCACTTCCCTCTTTTCTATTAAGTTCGATTAATTGTTGATCGGTTTGATATATTAGTTTATCGATAGATTCTTATTGGGTCATAATTATTTATTGAAATTGAGCAAACCTATCGACATTTAGGTTGGTCTGTAGGGGAGGTGGGTATGATGCTTGCTGAACATTCTTTTCAAATAATGGGCTATAGGTGCTTAGAGAAGGTTGATATTATGGATAGGGTTGATCATAATATAGTGCATCTACGAACATGGATTTTTGAGTTGCCAAGATAATCACTGGGTGTGGTTGACACGAAAAATCTGATTGAGCCCCCCAACCTAAATTATTGGTATTAAAGTATAGATTATTTCCTGAGCTATAGGCCATTTGGGTTTGATCTTAATAAACTTGGTCATACATAGACTCAAGAGGTTGGTACACAGTTGGGCATTCACTTTTAAAGTGAGTGGGGCTTGAATAAACTTGGTTTACCAGAAGAAATGATACTCTACTATAAGGATCCATACTCCTGGCACTGATTTAGTTTATTGGATTGTTTTGATTATTCAAATATGCAATCAAAATTTTAGATCAGAGTAATCTTTATTTGTATATATATATATTTATTATTACTATTTTTTAAGAGGAGTGGTAAGATGAAGAAGGAAGAAAGATACAAAAGAGTTCTAAAGATGAGGATCTAAGAAGTCCTAGAACTAAGAAAGAGAGAGAAAAGAATTAGTTAGGGTTTGATGTTATTTATAAACAAATTAGCATAACATGGACTCTCTATCCTCGGGTTTGCTAAATCAAACAGCTTCTAATTGCAAGGCAACATTGGAACCCTTCAAGTTAGAAACTTACTAATCAACTGACCAGATAAAGATAAGATCGGTGGGGTTTCCCATTGCTTTCCTTAAACACCAATTAGATTGGCCAGGTCAGTGAATGGAACTAATTAAAAATCACCTTTCTTCAGGGCTACATCATCTTTAAATCCTTTCCTAGATACTAGTCAATCAGCCAATCCTGACCTGGTCAAACTTTTCCGGGTGCCTTGTCCTATTGAGCTCGAATTTTTTAGGGACTGATGTCTAATTAATTTTAATTAATAGGACTGGGTCAATGCAAGATGTAGAGTGATGGTTTTGGGCCAAGAAAGGGTTATCAAATCTCCACCTTATATTATTTATAGATTGTTGCCCTTAAGATATTTTATAAAAATATGCAATGCAAAAACAAAAGATGTCTTAAACAATTAATAATCTTTTAAGTTTTAATTAATTACTCTATTTTAGTTAAGTGTTATGCAATATTTTTATTTTCTTTTTATGTTATGTTAATTTAAGTAAGAAAAATAAAAGGCATGTTTTAATATTGGTTAATTAGATATGAGAGAAAAAAGATTAAATTAGACTAAGCAAATAAAGCAGGTAGATATCCTAAATTAAAATAGAAATTCAAATCTAGTATTTAAGTTAATTATTTGGAAGGTTAAATGATTTTTTTCTTTTTTAGATTCATTTGAAAAGGAAGGAACTTAAAAGCAAAATTTTTTCTTCTTTTTATGTTAGTTTGAAAAGGAAGAAACTAATTAAAAGTAAATAAAAATATTTTTTTAAAATTAATTTGATAAGGAAGAAATTAAAAAAATATTTTTTTTCTTTTTATATCAATTTGAAAAGGAGGAAAGAAATAAAAAAGAAAATAAATCTAATAAAAAAATTTAGGTAGATTTTTTTAAAAATGAGACTAATCAAAAGAAATAAGAAATAAAAAAAATGGTTAATATGAAAATAAAAAAATTATTAAAAGTAACTAAAAAAATTAATCTAGGGTTAGGATTGATCTCACCAAAATTATAAATTTTTTTCTTCTTTTTTTTATTTTTTTGATCTGCAAAAAAAGAAAAGTTAGTAAAATAAATTTACAAGAAATCAAAGAGATAAAAAATGTTAGCGTTTGTGCCTTTTTCGGCAATGATGTTAAAAACTTGATAGATCATGATATTGTTGTTAGGACATGAGTCAGGTCGAATCCACGGGGAAGGCAATATGTTGGATATTTTTAAATTTTTGATTTAAGAAAATAAATAGATTGAAGTTGAGAAAATAAAAATTAAAAGTATGAAAAATAAATAACATGGTACTAAGATCTACTATTTAGATCCTAGCATCTACTTGCAATAAAAATAAAGAACATGAATTTAAAAGTACATGAAAATAATTTTTTGCATTAAATAAAAATAGAATTTATTACAAGAAATTAAAAGGGATAATTTAATAGTTAAGAAAAACTATAAAGAATATAGTAACAAAGATTTGAAGTAGATCAGTGTAGCCTCATCGAAAAGATGATTGAGGAACTCCCTTCTTCCTTCGTACTCCTCAAAGCGAATTTGACTTTCTCTGTTTCTTTCTCTTTGGATCTTGGTCTTGGAAATAGAGTAAGCTTGAAGATGGTATAGGAATAGAACTCTTCTCTAAAAAATCTCACTTTTAAAGGCCTACCCGTAACCCAAGCTATGCCCCTACCCTATACCGTACCCTCTCTTCAGGATATTTTTTTCTATAGCTCGGGGTCCTTTAAATGGAGGGAATTAGACAGACTCCTGCACTCATGGCCATAGAATGGTTTAAAATCATGGTGGATCGTGTTTCAGCAAGTCGTAATAGGTTGGAGTCTTCTTTAACCGTTCGATTGGCTACTTTTGATGGCTAGCAATTGTTGGCGTTAGTGGCCATGAATCGCACTTAGACTCCCGGACACCTTCCTCTATTTGGGACTCATTTGATCTCCAATTTGACTCTTGTTTGTGTCCTCTCAACCTACACATCGGCCTCTTCATGTTGGCGAGTGCCTCAATTATTAATTCAACCAAAATTCTTAGGTTCTAGAGTTTCAAACATCTTCACCAAATTAATTATAGCTGCCAAAGAGAATATAAATTAATTTTTTTAAAAAAATGTTTTAATGGGTGTGCAGTACTTCAGCTCGTCATATACTTTTCATAAATGTGCTCTAATTTCATATTTTTCAAAGATATTCTAAATCTAATTAATTTTGCAAGAGAGGCTAGTTTTATTATGAAATCAAAATTTTTAGAAGATGTTAGCACCAATAATTACTTAAAATATTTAAAATAAATATATAAATATAGGATTTATCAACTATCGACTCTCCTGTGAATTGTCGATCAGGCTGGCGAACTTGTTGCTGTTGATGACTGCATGATGGAGCGCTGTAGGTTGGGTTTTGCCAGAATCTCCATCCGTATTGATCTCTCCCAACCACTGTGGCCGGGGGTTCTGATAAAGGGACCAGAGTGGAATCGCTGGCAGCATTTTGTATTCGAGAGTCTTGTTGGAGTGTGCCTCCGGTGTGGGCTTTTTCATGGATCTGGGAATGTCTGCTCGAGGGGGGGAGATGGAGGATCAACTAGGCTTCAACCGACAAATCTAGTAGGTGCTGATGAGGGAATGCTAGGTGAAACCTCGGGTGGCCAATGCCTCGATCCTTGGTTGGTGGCAATCTGGCAGTGGCCGGCACCGGCAGAGAAACTTGGTGGTTCGAGAAAAAAGGCAACCATTTGGGGAGACTCCGGCTTGAGTTCGATGATAATGGGAACGGAGACTATTCACTCAGGAGGGGGTATGCTAGATGGAGTGCTGGATGCTAAGGGATGATCCAAGCCATCCAAAATCGCTCACCGGCGATCGCCCCTTCAGTCTTCGAAGCCTTTGGAAGGAGAAGATACTGAAATGAGATCTGGACTAGTGGGCTGGTTTGGGCTATTGTAATTGGTGCTTGAAGCTTTGGGCCTGGGTAAATATGAAGAGGAGCCCAGGAGGGTGACCCACAAGGGTTGGGCCTTTCGAAGTGAGCCTGATCCTTGGTGCATCCTTTGGGCCAGATGAGTGTGAAGCATGGTTCAAGTATCGCCGAGAGTGCAGGGCCTAGTAAGGGGTTGGGGATGAAGAACAAGGCTATGGCTAAAGATCTGAATACCCCTGCAACCAAGGAGCTGCTATCTTATGGGGGGGTTAGCAAGGGACCTTTTTCTTCTCAATGGGGGGTCCATAGGAGGTGGCGACCATCCCAGCCTAGACAACTTTACAGGATACTGACTCTCGGACTAAGGCTGGACTATCAACACATGAGTCACAGATATTGATGGAGCCACAGGGTCTGTCTCATGAGGAGGTGGTCAGAGACTAAGACAAGCCATCCAGGAGAACAGGGATGGGTCCTCGATGATGGCTGACTCATCAGAGAGGAGTGTGTTGGACCTGGTTGAGGGGAGCTCTGGGGTGGACCCCCCTTCATAGCAGGTGTCATCATGTGACTTTTGATTTGAAATTTTCGGGTGTAGGAAAACCTGTATTCCGGTCCTCCTTTGATAGATTGATTCATCAGCACTGTCCTGATATTTGCATTCTCCTTGAGACCCACCTTTCTGGGAGGAGCCTGGATCATGTGAGGCGGCGACTTCAGTTGGTGTGGAGCACCTATGCTATCGAGTCCAAAGGCCTGTCAAGTAGGATCTTGATGATGTGGAGGTGGGGCTCTATGCAGGTCGATGCTTTTCATAGCTGTAAGTAGCAGGTGGTCATAATCATCTCAGAGCAGACGGTTCACCCTTGGCTATTATCCGACATCTATGCAAGCACTGAGTATAGGGAGTGACAGAGGCTTTGGCACGATATCTCCAAGTTAGTAAAGAAATTTCAGCAATCAGCAAACCTCCAATTGACTAGATTCAAAGTTCGAAATTTAAATTTAAAAATCCTAAGAAATTAAAATTTAAATTGGAACTTTTAGATCTTTGAGTTAATATTTTAGATCTCAAATTTTAAAATTTAAATCAAAAATTTTGGATTTGAATTTTGGACTTGAAGGCAAGCAACATACAAAGAAAACAAAAATTCAGCAACTTGACCTAGTAAACCATAAGCTCTGTTACCAAAAATTGATGCGGGACAAAAATGAAATGATGGATGGAGAGTTTTAGCAAGCTAACCAGCAAGCAAACTTGAGCAATTAATTATCAAATAAATGGGCTAAATTAATTCAAGGAAAGAATTTTCATAAGGAGACTAGTTTATCTAAGTTACAACACCCGCAATGTAGATCTAGTTCAAAACAAAGATTAGTATCTTCATGGCAAGGAAACCATCACTACTAGAGCAAGTTAACCTTCAAATGATCAGATCTAATAAAGCTTAGGGAGAGTTTTCCTACCAACAATGATGGCTAAAACATTTTAGTGGAAAGGTTCACAATACTCTAAAAAAGAGGATTATATGGTAAAACTAGAACTCCTTCAACTTATGAACTTACTTGCACTTGGATCATGGCAAGAAATCTTCATCATCAACTCGAATCCCTGAGAGAACCTGCAATGAACTAGCAATAAGGGCGTGGAAACAAAGATGAAAGGAAATAAATCAAAGGAAAACAAAGGAAGGGAAGTTTGGGAATGGCTTGAAGCTAGGCGACAAGCTCATCTCTTCTTCCTCTTGGTACACGCTCAAAGACCTTGGAAGGGCTTCTTTGAAGCATCAAATGGGCCTCTCACCCTCTCCCTCAAGGAGTGACCTAGCTCTAGGACTAGAGAATGAAGAAAACTAGCCTGATTAAAGGGCATCTCACCTCTCCACACAAGGAAACTAGACTAGAATTCAAGAAGAAAACCAAACTCAATATCTCGATTCATTTCTAAATGGAATGAATACAAGAAGAGAGGCTTGGCCCTATTTGTAGGCCAAGAAATTTCTAAAAAATTCATCCAAAAAAAGATTAAAATATAACTAATCCATGGATTAGTTATGCTAAGTACTAGATTAGATGGCCTTAACTAAAATTGGTTACAACTGCTAACAAGAAATTGTTGATAACAAATTTTGGTTGCAACAAACTTACAAGTGGCGCCTTCTTAGCTTGCCATATGTCATCAAAGAATTATTCCATGTGTCTTCAAAAAAAGTGATCTTCCAAGTGGCGGCATGAGATGTTTCCACGTAGCATCTAAGGATGCTTCCAGGTGTAATCAACATAGAACTTCCAAATGTCATAAGGGATGGCATCCAAGACTCTCAAGTGTGCTTCAAGTGGTGCTCCAATAAACTCTCAAGTGGCAAATAAAAAAGGCTTGATAATCTCGCAAGTGACATGAAAAAATTGCTTGACAAAGGGGTAGTGTTGGCTCAATGACAGGTTAAGTCGATTCAAGGTGCATGAAGCGGCGGCACTTGAAAATTGGAGGCTCTCCTTGAGTCAGCTCATGGAAGTAGCTTCTCCAATAAACTCTCAAGTGGCAAATAAAAAAGGCTCGATAATCTCGCAAGTGGCATGAAAAAATTACTTGACAAAGGGATAGTGTTGGCTCAAGGACAAGTTGAGTCGACTCAAGATGCATGAAGTGTCGGCACTTGAAAATTGGGGGCTATCCTTCTTAAGTCGGCTCATGGAGATAGCTTCTTTAAAAATGAATTGCTTGAGTGCTGAGGCTTTATTTTAACCATGTTTTAGCTTTTATGAGGTGGACTTGCTTTCTCCATGGATATGTTGATTAAAAGACCTTCATAGCTGCAATATTTGCTTGAAATCTATTTACCTTTGCTTGATATCCCCATCATTTATCAAGATGAACTCTGATAGCAATACCCGTGGTATCTCGGGTGGTGCAGGATATGTCATTTGGGATGTTCATGGCAGGCTTCTTGCTATTGCGGCTTGTTCTTTTATGAGCCCTCGATCTCAGAGGCTAAGCTCAGAACTGTGTGAACCAACATTACCAAAATTATACATTACTTACATGCTGAGAGAATACACATTGAAAAAATTTCTTTACTATTATTAGTTGGATTCGGGATACGATGGAATATCCTGATTTCCATCCTTTCCTACGTGGCATAGGATATTCCATCCTTTCCTACGTGGCATTTGAAGTTCACTTCAGTTGCCCTTAAGTACTTCCATTCATAGACGATTGATCCTGGAACCAAGATAATAGTATCCTACTATTTTTCCAGGACATTCATTTTCTTGACCTTCTGAACTGCTCTCACTGACTTGTGCAACCACCCGATAATATTAAAAAAAAAATACTTATTTAAATTGGCCATATATGATCCAAGTGAAAGATTGACAGCAAATGGACATTGCGATGCATGAGTTCAAGAACAAAATCATTTTATGGTAGAATTATGAGCAGCATGAAAAGAACTAAATTATGCTCCATGCATATTACAAACTTCACAAATTTATTTGGAGGATTATTCTACAACAGCCATCAGACGAATTCTGGTTTCCCTGCCGCGAAAAATAAGTTTCATCATCGTTACCATATTCAAAATATCGTAAACTCATGGAGAAACGAAATGAATCGCACAACATCTACTCTCTGAACACATTTTAATGGACTTCCTACCGAGTTTTGTCAATTTTATTTTTTTTAATTTCCACAAATATTTATTCTCGAGTAATTTAAATTATCCTATTTATCCCAAAAAATAAGCCAAAAACAAAAACAAAAAATCCGTTCAACCACAATTTCTGTCCAAGAGTGCCATACCGTTCCTCTAACCTTTCAAATCTTATCAAATTTTGTTGCACGTCCAAGCCAGTACACTACAATTTTTTCATACACACCCGATCACACGTGCACATTATTTGGACGGGAAAGAAAGGCTGCATGACCAATAATGTTGAGAGCCACAACATACTGATCTAGCCATGGCCCCTGTGAAAATTCCTAGAACCAAACCACTTTTCAAAGGGTTGGCATCGAGAGGACGCATGAAAATTCTTGACAGAACATTTCCCAAAAATGGAGTGAGTGCTCCCAGAAAATCATCAGAGCACGGGGTTTCGTTTTTTATCAAATAATCATCCGATTATATTGGTCTTAATAATTCTTAGCTTGAAGCGGCTTGTACAGCTTTCTCTGCAGCATCATCCAAATCTTCTGCCGTGATCAAGGTCATTCCACTATCCTGCAAATTATAATGAACAACAAAACTCTCAGAGTTATTTTGGTTCCTTCATGACAGACATCAAATCTAAGAGAATAAAACTAGATAACAAAATGATAAAAACATATCATTGGCTACCTTGAGAATTCTCTTCCCTTGATCAACGTTGGTGCCTTCTAAACGAACAACCACAGGTACCTTCAGTGAAACCTGGCAATCATGGTAAAAGAAAATTACATTTAATTCATTATGAATGGCAACCATAAGCATGAAAGCAAACATTGATTGATGGCTCGGAAAGGTGGAAAGTAATTAAATTAGGGATACACAATGACAAGCATAGTATGAATTAGTTATTTTAAGGTTATTATAATGCAAAGCTCCTTGAGTAGAGTAGCATGCTTCCTCATGGTGGGATCAATGCAGCCTATGTATTCAAATAATCAAAAGTTCCAAACTACTCAAATAAAGATTCAAGTGCAAATTCAATGATATACCGGAACAATTAAGAGAATGAAGAAATAGGTAAAGAATTTTCCTTTTCCCTTGAAAATCGATGTATGATCCACTCAGTTTACATGTCTTATTGTGAAAACTATGATCCTCTCAGTCCACAGGAAGCCATTATGAGCCAGGGACTTGATAACATTTTGCATTCCTGAAAATCAATCATCAGATTCTAAATCTACGTTGTTCATGATCAACTCTGTTGACTAATGTGTCACAAATAACAGAATAAATTTTCTGATACGATCATTTGGATAAAGAAGAGTACATCATCCATATTTTTTAAGTAGGAACATATGTTAGGCTGCCTTCTGATCTTAAAGACATTGCATAGTCTCAACAACAAGAGTGCTCACTAACACAGAGACAGATCTACTCGGCACAAAGGGAAGCAAAATATTAGTACAAAACTGGAAAAGCAAAAACACATATTAAACAGAAAACAGACCTGTTTGGCTGCATTAACAATTCCGCTTGCTATCACATCACATTTCATGATTCCACCAAATATGTTAACCAAAATCGCCTTCACTTTGTCATCAGATGTTAATATTTTGAATGCTTCCACCACCTAACGAACAACTTATCAAGTTAGACATATCAACAGGAAATGGATCTTGAATGATGCATAACGCATACTCATATTTAATTAACAGAAAGACAACATCCAGAATTTAATATGAGAATTATCATCTTGAAAATTAAAAATGATCCATTGAGAAATCTATTTACCATTCTCATAAACAACAAACAATAATAAATCTGCAGATATTTTTTTCTTCATTTATGTATTCAAGGATATATATACTAAAATCAATGATTAGGCACCTTTACAGCTAAGGAACAATAGATGTTGAACTATAATCGCACCTGGCCTTCTGATGCATTTCCACCAACATCAAGAAAATTGGCAGGAGTACCACCATGCAATTTTATTATATCCATTGTAGCCATAGCCAGTCCTGCACCATTAACCATACATCCAATTTCTCCATCCAATCCAATATAGTTCAGATCTGCTTTGGCAGCAGCAACCTGAAAAAGAAAAGAGAATCTAAGAAAATAAAATGCAAGGAATAAAAGGCCATGATATGTTTGTTTGGCAAGCAATAACATTAAATTAGCAACATAGAATTTTTAGACTTGCACATGCAGAAAGACTAAATGTTTAGTTTACTCATAATCATCAAGCATATTTTTTTATAGGAGTTTAACAACTTCACCAAAATGAGCAGAACATGTGTCACACCTCTCTAGGATCTTCCTGGGATGGATCACGGAGAGCAAATGTCTCTTTCTGACGGAAAGCAGCATTGTCATCAAAGTTCAACTTTGCATCCGCTGCTACTAGCTGGTTATCAGACGTCTCGGCAATTGGATTTATCTAACCAACAGAAGTCTTCCAATGTTAAAATAGGAATGATAGCTAGAGAATCATAAGAGCATTCAAATTGACAACATTCACAAAGAGCCTTTGCAGATAAATTGAAATTGAATGATCAAGTTACCTCCAACAATGTGCAATCACATTCACAAAAGAGTTTGTAAAGCTTCTTCACTTGTTCTATGCAAGCATTTCGGTCTGCTACCTTAGGTGCTAAACCGTCAACAACTTTAGCAGCATCTTCATCTGTGATTCCCTTGAAAACATCAACAGGGACCTTCCCATTGAAAGAAATGAAGTTTAGCATATCACTACAGCAACCTACTATCACTAAATTATGAAATTAATAAAGACCTACAAAGAAATAACAAACCAAACCCACTAATCATCTCAGAAAGGTGTTTTTTTTTTTTTTTCAATAAACAAGAAAAAAATGAAGATGACCTTGATGATCATGTCAGGAAACTTTTCTGCAAGGTCCTCAATGCTAGTTCCTCCCTTTCTACAAGCTATGATGAGCTGAAAAGAATGATAACAACTCAGACAAGGTAAGTTCAGCAGGAAGATTCATAACTTTACTGGATAATGCAGCCTTGATATGAAGACCACATGAAAGTAAATAAATAAACGAACAATGAAAAGGAATAAACAATTCCATCCACATCTATGATTTAATGCTAACAGTTCAGTTCAAATGTACCTTTGAAAACACAGTGCAATGCTTGTAAGGTGGACATGGACAGGAGCAAATTGACACACTAATTTTGCCAAACCGGCAACAACAGAATCATGAAGGTTTGTACTCTCTTTTGTAGTTAGAACACTGAACAAACAAAATAAATTAATTACAAGCAGATCGGTAAGCAAGCATCAGAATTCTTCTAATTCTAGTGGCCATGAATGACATAGGCTGACTCCCTGAATTAGTCAAAAAAAATTTAAAAATAACAAGACACCAACTTCCATCAAAAGTTGTGTAATTGCTACTCAAATATGATGCAAGGTTCAGGTGCCAATTATTCACCACTCAATTCCTCATGAAAAGTTTTTATATGAGTAACCTGACCACTACCCTGCAGCTTGACTCCTGCCAAAGGATGTGCTGCTTTTCAGTTCTCAAATGTTTTGATCATGCCCATGAGAAACATTAACCTATACAGTTTTCTGCCAACTAGTAGTGAGGTTCATTGCTCTGAAGCAGATTCTGAAGTAAAATCTTATGGCCAGATCTCTCTGGTTGGCTCTTACCTATTTTATGCTGAGCAGTATGCTTTTCTGTGCATAAAAATCTCGGACATAATCACTGTTGTAAAAACTAAAAAGTGGCTTATAAGGCTGCATATGTAGCCACATAAGCTACATGAACCCTCCAGCCACCCAGCATAGGGCCATACAAACCTAATATACAGCTGGCAACCGACCAGCATATGCAGCCAGGGCAACATGCAGATCAGGTGAAACATGTGGGGCCGGTGATGCATGGTACCCTGTCTCACCTCTCTCCAGCTCCAGCTCCCCTTCTCTTACTAATTCTCCTCCTCCCTCTTCTTCCTCCAAATCCTCCATCCCCTGCTCCTAATCCTTCACCTTTGCCAATTCATGTTCCTCCTATCCTCTTCCTCCTCTTCTGCCTAAGTTCCTTCTAGGCACCTGCAAACCACTTAGGCATCATGCAGCAGCCGCCCACATACTCCATCTGATTTCTATAATCTTGCACCCTGACCTAATTTGCATTGATTATTGATTGCATATAAAAATCTATGCAGTTTTAAACTGGTGGCCCAACCTTTTTAACTATTTTCTCCTATTAGAACAACCAACTTTGAAGAAATTTTTTTAAGGGTTGGTTCCTCCAATTTGGCCCTTAACAATTTTATCACAAACAAAGAACTTTTGCAATGAACAGTCCCTATATAAACATGAGCAGTAGCATGATATGAATTTATTCTGTTACCTTCCGCAATTTTGTTGCTAATAGAGATGTAGTGTAAAGCTTGTATAGTTTTAAGCTGGAAGCATATTATAATATTTTCTCTAATAAGAAAGGCACTTTCATAAATATTACTTTTCTCCACTTATAATTGACAATTGATGCTTAAAAATATGAAGGCTCAAGGCAAGATTTTAAATCCAATGCACAAAATGTAGCCCCACATTTTTAGAAGCATCCTCCCGTGCCACCTAGGAGCTGCCTAGACTTTGGCAATGCCCCACCAGCCACCTTAGCTCATTAGCTTAGAAAAATTGTTTAAAAATATCAAAAAAAATGATTTGTAGAAAAATTGCATTAAGGCATCACGAATTTTCATGGGAAGTGATTTCCTTTTTTTTATTTTATATGGTTTTTTAGAACTAAAAATGGTGGATAATTCTCTTTACCTTTAATGGAGAAACAAATGATTCACACCATGCATGAACTAAAAATTATGTACTTCCGACAAAATAACACATGCCATTTATTTTTGTGTACACATGACATTTCAGGTGAGGAAAACTTAAAATATGATATTTAGTTTGTTTTTATGCAAATGTTGTTTCTGAACTGTAATTAAACATGAACAAGTAAATGCTATACTGGCATGCACCAGAGTACCATGCCCATGATCAAACATCATGATACATGCCATATGGCACACAACAGCTAGGCCAGGACACAAATCCATGTTTTAAAGTAAGTAAAGTGTTATTCTTTCATCAGCCAATCCCGACATTCACAATAAATGTATGCATGTGATAAGATCTAGTTGTATATAGAATTTCATAATCTTCTTGATTTCAAACTTCTGAAAATAAAGATGGTTGTATTATATGGAGCTTCATTATGTATGAGAATGTATGTGTCACTGCATGTCTTTGAGGGAGATGGATTACGTAAACAAAGCACCTAGGATTTCAATACTATTCATTCATTTTTTTTATAGACCCAAGTTCATGAAAAATGGCACTGATTCCAGAGATGATGGAAGTGTTTTCCTAATCATTCACTTCCTAACAAGGGAAAAATATCGATGCATCTAAATAGGAGTTAAAATACAAATTATGTAGCAAAAACTGAAAGCAGATAATCAAAATAAAATAAATATCCAGTGACAAGTAAAACATGTAAATACTCACTTCCAACTTGGTAATCACAAAGTGTATAAACAGCAAACTATGGATAAAAATTGAAATAGTTTAAGTGCCCCCAGAAAGTTGAAATTAGAATTTTGGTTTGAAAGATGAAAATATCATATATCTCACGCAAAACACAACTGAATTTGATAACTCAAAATTTTATTCAAGCACATACTGGACCAGCCGTTGTACGGTCAAGGGTGATGGCAAAGTACATCTCATTAACAAGTGATAGCTTCTCACACAAGTACACCTGTGATAAAATAAGGAGTTATTAAGTTGAATGAATTAATTGATATGACATAACTTTATTGAGCAGCATAGAATCATAGATAATTGACAAGTTTAAGATTTCATCCACATGTTTTGGCCAACAAATTTAAATATGTTTAGTGCTTACAAATATGAATCTTGTAAGATGAACTAGTACCGACAAATACATTATAATTTATAAATCATGAAAATTAAGACTGAAATCCCTTTCAGCTCATCCAACTATTTATAAGACTTTGATCCCATATTTCAAAAGTTGCAGCCCACAGATTCTTGAGGATCCTTTTCTTTTTCCTTCCCCTTATCTATTTTTTTTCCTTTTTTGTGTGTGTGCAGATGGGGTTGGCAGGCCAATGGAGCATGCTAGCAACATTAGGCTAGGTTCACCACTCATGACTAGGTATACTAGTAATCCAGGCAATTAATTATTTAAATCTTGAAATAAATTATTTATTTGTCTCAGATGATTAACATTATGAATAGATCTGTATGAAAGGACCACAACATTCTCATCTACTCCTTTTTATTCTATTTGTTCTTGGGTATTCTTTCACTAATTGGGAATTAAACAAATTGTATTTCATATTTTCCAAGACTCAGGAGGCTGTATCTTTTGATTTGTGTATGGTACTACTATGATTACAGAAAGCACTTGTAAATTTACAAGACTTGGAGAGTCAAAAAAAATTGTTGAATGAGTATTTCGCATCGATAAGGAATGCTACCACATGAACCAAGAGCCCTTCTTTTTAACATAAGAAACTGAAAGCTGATCAAAAGTGACACTAATCATCCCAAGAGATTTAGAAATGAAGATATGATCCCGTAATGACATAAAAGAGACAAATAATGGATAAATATAATGTTCATGATCAGTTTTTGTCAATTTCAGTCAAAACTGACTGAAACAACTGAAATTGGTGAGTGGACAAAAGTTAATGGGTTTCAGCCAAAATTGGCCATAATCAGAAAATAATCCATTTCAGTCGCAACAAATTGGTACAAGGCTGAAACTCAAAATCTTCATATGCAGATAGAATCAAGCGTGGCAAGGGTTTTGAAATGTTTCCATGTCCTCCAAACTTTTATTCTGAAAGATTAATATAAATAAATACAGATTGACACTGATTCATAAATAAAATCCACTTCACAAGAATAATTTACTCGCTTTTCCATTTTGTTTTCTTGGTTTTGTATTTTTAGTTAACATCCATTTTTGCTTCTATTTAATTCCATTCAGTATTTCCTTCAATCAGTTTACTTAAGTAATTCTTTTTTTCTGTTTTGCACTTTAAGGGTTTTTTTTTTTAACTTGAGTTTTATATATCTTCTATTATTTGATATTTTTCCTAAAGTGCATTGCACATCTCTATTGGCTAGTAGAACCTAACAGGATAAAAAGGAACTAACACCAACTAATCAACTTGTGCTCCACAATTAACCATGCAGTCCTTTTTATTCCTTAACATGCAAAAAAGGAAGCAATGCCTTCTCTTGTTATAAATTCTTTGAAGAAACATATGCAATGATGAAACAATATGCTACGAAGCTGCTACCTCCAAATAATATGATTCACATATCCCAGCTGACAATGACAAGTTGATGGAGGAAGATGATTTACAATAGGAAGGAGAGGAAGAAAGTTTTAAATAACAACCATTTTGAAACCTAGCCTCCGGAAGCAAATTTTTTATGCATCATCATACACAGGATTGATATTTGCATCCTTCTATCATAGTCAACTTTTACTTTATACAATTAAAGTTGCATGAATTTGTTTATGCGCACTGTCATGACTTGCATCAAACTTTTCGTACAATAAAAAAATCTTTGTGCTTAAATATCAACAAGCACAAGAAGGTAGTGTCTTACATGCAGTCAGTCTAATTCCAACTGATGCAATTTAGTTGGATACTAGACTTTAGTTGGTTGTTATAGATTTTAACCAATGTAACCCAGACTTAAGTTCTTCTGGGATGCATGATGGTCACACAGGAAAATAAAGGAATCAAGGGAGATATTACCAATATAATCATTCATTGAAATGTAATGATCAGTAAACTAAAAATAATTGGTGCATTGCACCACTGAAGCTTAAAAGTTTTAGATTTACATACCAAAACCAAACTTTACAAAAACCTTAGCCCAGCTATTCAAGCTCAACTTTATGGATCCTTGTTCACGACCCATTCCTATCAACTACAGTAATGCCTATTTGCATTTAAAAAAAGGTGTATACACCAATTAAGCCCAAACAACAAAATAAAGCCCTAACCTAAAGGACTACAAATACAACCCAAGTAAGGTATCAATTCTTCAGAACAATTCCATCACCGGACTTCAGTCACTTACAGTAGCTAGAATAACAAATCTATAGACAAACTTGCAAAAAAATGTTCTTGGATCCAAATCAAGAACTTGCAAGAACATTACTGACGTGTATTGAACATGTTGTGTTTCCCAGTAAGAAAGAAGATGTGAGGGAACCAAAAAAAGAGACAAATTTCTAGGTGAGCATCTTACTGACCAACTGCTGACATGTAGGTGGAAATGGAGTCAAATGAAATAATTTTACACACCTCTTAAATATATCAACTTAAAATAGAAGGCAGATAGATTGAACAGCTTTATTATAGACCTAATCCAGCTCTAAAGCAGGGCCATGAATAAGGCCATTAAACTCAGGGAGTGTATGTTCCACACAAAATATAATTAAGGATTTAGAATGTATTGGTGGTAAAATAAAGATAAGAATGAAGATACATTATATTACCAGAGATCATCAAAATTACTGCCAGAATAAAAAACAAGTACCATGAAAATATAAAATTTAAAGTAAGAAATTGAGTAATCCATAAAATTGTCTAAACAGAAGTATTTCCCCAACCTTGCTCACAATCTTTCCTTGGGGGCCAGTTTGTTTGGTAACCAGAATCTGGCCGAGCATTTTACCTGCAAAGAATAAGTGGATTCAGTTGAATCATACAAGAACCCTAATATAAGAATTCAATGATTCTTTCGCAAAATTTATCATGATAACTGTTCATAAATGTTTCAAGACAAGCAAGCTCAGTAAACAACATATTTTTGACAAAGCACAAAAATGTTCAGTAAGTGAAAGATTAAACAGACATGCTCATGGAATCTACTTCAACACATTCACCAAAAGCCAACATCCAGATTTCAAAATTTTAACTTCGCTTGCATGGATTCCTCTTCTAGGTGTATTTAAACAAAAGATTAAGAAATAAATATATAATCAAATTTTCCAGGGTTTTTTTAAAGACATACCGAATGGGCCATCACTTTTATTTCATATTTAGGAAAAAAAACTTAAGATTTCTCAAAAAAAATATGTACTTATGATGATGGCAAAAAATAAAGCGAAACTCTTAGTCTTTAAGGCACTGTTTGGTTGCGGAATAAGGCATCGAATAAGGGGAATAAACCTCTTATTCTCCCAAACGGCTCCAGGTTCAAGGGAGAATAAGGAAGATTATTTATTCCGGTCAAACTTTGTTATTCCAGAATTCTAATTCCAGGGGTCACCGTGGAATTAGGTAATTCCTGATTCGGAATTCCAGGGGCAGGCGTGTCATTTGTTTTCTCCAGAAAGTTCTTTCTTCTCCCCTCCCGAAGCCAGTGGAACCCTCGCCCTCGCCCTCATCTCTCCCTCCGTTCTCTTCTCCGTCTCCGGGCTTTCCCCTCGCCGTCGAAGATCCGTCGAAGTGGCTGTTTGTCGCTTGAGGTAAGCCATGTTTTCATCTCTCCCTCCGTTCTTCCCTCTGTTCTCCGAGCTTTTCCCTCCGTTCTCTGTTCTCCCATCTCAGTACATGGTGTTTGGGGCACGGTGTTTGGAGGGAGGAATAGAGCAAAGGGAGAAAAGAGTAGGTTTTCATCTTGTTTTTTTTTTCCCCCTTTTTTTAGTTAGATATAACCGTAGGTTTTCATCTTTCAATGTCCCATTTCTCCATTTAAGATGTGGTTATAGACAGGGGTCCTGCTTTCTTTGATATTGTAGTCTTACAGTTATCCAGTATGTCATTCTGATTTCCTCCTTTTTTAGTCAAGTCTCTTTATGGATTTCATTGCATCGAAACTTCTGAAAGAGTTCATTCATTGTATTTTTTTCTAAAATGATGTATCAAGAGGTTTTTTTTTGGACAATTCCCCATTTATGATCTTAGGTTTGTGGTTGTCTATGATTTGTTCAATCTAGGAGCTGCCACTGTTTTCTTATGTTCGATCTCCATGTCCATCTGTTTGCATTTGAAGAGTCAAGTGTCATATCCATTACAAATCAATGGTATCAACTTGTACACCATGTTCTAGAAAAAGCATTGGGAGAAGAGGAGTACATTGTAGCAAAGTTCTGATGTTGGTGTTCTTTGATTGCTAGCAAATAAACTTCATGCCTTTTCATTTTGTTCATGATTACAGTTTCTGAAATTCCTTAATGTGCTATTATGGTAAATTTATACTATTATGGTAAATTTATACTGTATAATTTAGTGCATATCTTTTCATAGCATGAGTACTCTGATTCACATAATAGACGGTAGGTTATTTTAGCATTACATTTGCTGCTTTACATGATTTGCATTTTGAATCTTCTTTAAGCAGGTTAAATTTGTTCCTCTGCAATTTTTTTTTCAGAATGTTACTTTTTCTTTGAAAAATTGATTGCTTTGTGTCTCTTGTTTGCTATATATGCAAGTTATTTGTGGAGTTTCTTTGATAGAAAGGGCACTGACTACACTGTAAACCTAACATAGGTTTATTATCAATGGGGCTTCATTGCTTGACATCGGTTTACTCCCAAAAAATTAGATTTGACATGCCTTCAGAGCACGCTAGTCTGAATAAAATCTTTGCAAGTGCATAGAGATCAAAATGTGCCAACTTCATGAACATCTTGCTTTCTAGTTTTATGTTCAATTTATGTTTGTTTTTACAGTTTATATCGGGCGAGATAACAATGCCAAGATTTAAACTTATACGGCAGCTAGGTGGTGCCCGATACTGACAGCGATGCAATTATCCGGCATCGCAATCCAGATGAAAACCTTAGGGACCACCTAATAATGTTTAGCAAAAAGTGCATCTCTATAATGTTCTGTAGTACTTCATATTATTGTATGATACTCATTAATAATGACTCCACCTAGGGTTTACGAACTTGTATTTGTACGATAGTTGGGATGATAGATGGGTTGGTATGAGAGAGATCTTGTTTTTGGTCTTCCCTATTATTCAAAGTTAACATATTTACATGATGTTCGCTTGTAGTATTTTATCTGGCGAATGTTTCTTGGATTCAAGTTACAGTTGTTTCTAAAATGTCCAAATCACATGATAAGAGTGAACAAGATGTTGGAGGTTCCTCACATCGAAGGGCACCTAATTGGACGGATTCCCTCAACATGATCATGATTGCCTTAATGCGGCAAGAATACGATGAAGGTAATTGTATAAATGGAACCTTCACAAAGAAAACATGGAAAAAGATGACCTTGTCTTTTAATCAACAAACAAGGAAGAATTTTACGTACCCCAACCTGAAGAACAGGCTGAAGGTCCTCAAAAAAACCTTCAATCTTTATTTCAACCTTGCTAATCGATCGGGTTGGGGCTGGGATCTGTACTGAAGGTGCCTACTCCCGGTGATGAACAGATGTGGGAGGAGATCATTATGGTGAGTGCTTTGTAGGTAATACCATTCTAACCAAGTGTTAAGTATATCAATTTATGTAGTTAACACGTACACCTGTATGATGTACAGGTGAACAAAGCTTATGCCCGCATTAAGGATAAGCCTTTCCCTGCCTATGAAGATCTAGAGATCTTGTTCTCTAGAACCACAGCCACCGGTAGGCGCGAGGCCACATCTGTTTTACCGGAAAGTGTATCGGATAATTCAACGTCCGATGATGGACAGACGGCAAACTTTGATTCCTTGTATATTAGGCAGTCCTCACAAAATACTGACCGCGTATCTGCTGCTTCATTCTACCGTTTGAAGATTCAAATGAAAGCAGGTCAGATGAAGCACCCAACAGCCCGCCTGCATGTACCTCGACACTCGTAACCGAACCAGTTTCTGAAGGACGGCCTTCCTCTTCTAGCAAAAAGAGTAGGAGGTCAAATTCCCAGACCGGTAGGTCATGTCGATCTCGGATTAGTAGTGATGCAAGTGATGCACTACAAGAGATCGCTGAACGAGGAAGAAGAAGATTGGAAATTGCAAACGAGCTTCTACGTAGGGAGAAGCTTGGTAGGCCAAATGTTTATTCTATTGCTCAATGCATGGCTAAGTTGGAGAGTTTACCCGGAATTACACCTGAATGCATAATAGATGCATTCGAAATTTTCAAAAATGAGGATAATCGATGGTTCTTTATGAACTATGATGGCATGTTTTGGATGCATGGCTTCGACGACAACTGTCCAATTTAATCAAGGCCCTAGATCGATGCAAGCTCCTCCTGCATCAAATGTCTATGTCCCAAACATTTACACTCCAACTTCCATGCATGATGTCCACAGAATTGCCCCAAATTATTTTATGAATCCGTCTATGAATACAAACTTCACTCCACACCACATATGTTTAGTTCGACTTCTATGCAATCAGGAATTCAAGGTGGTACACCATCATTCATGGACCAAGTTTTTAGGGCTAGTACTAGAGGTAGCCCAAGTGCAGCTCATTCAACATCTACGGAACACAGCTCACAATTTTTCGGTACAAGCTCTTCTGCACCACGAAATCAGTCTGATGACACTTACAGACATGATTGACGGATGACATACTGTGTTTCTATGTCTGCTGAAGTTAACATTATCCTTAATTACTTTACATGTGCTTGAACAATGTATTATTATAAGTGTTGTATGTTTGTATTGCTATTTTTATGTTTACTTAAATGTTCTACATTTGTGCATGCTGTTATGGAATCATCATAGGATATATGTATCTGTATCTTTTTGGCCTTAATATCAATGAAATAGTACTTAAATCTCTCTTTCGTATTTCTATATTTGTTTCTTTACAATTTTATTAGGCATCCATATTGTTCTATTAGTTTTAATGCTTATGTATTGATGATATGAATTAAAGAGGAAGTATATTTTATAAGTCCATTTCTAATCCCATATATTTTATTTAGATGTCTCCCCCGAATCAGCTATTGCAATTCATTATTGATGAGGAAGATTTTTGGGATGATGTTGTTATGACATTGTTAAGTACAGGACTGATTCAGTTGGAGGATTATAACATACATTACAGGAGACCATGTCGAACTCGTCCATTTTCAGGTCACAATCTGATTACAGACATTATGAGTGATCATCCTGACAGGGGTTACTCTCATTTTAGAATGACAAATAATATGTTCCAACAATTAGAACAGTTGCTTGTCTCACGAGGAGTTATAAGTGGCACTCGCAACGTAACCTCTACCAAACAATTGGCTTTCTTTTTGTACTGCGTAGGGCATGGGGTCAGCAATAGAGTTTTGTCCGAAACTTTTCAACATTCAGGTGAGACGATATCAAGATACTTTAACAAAGTTCTTAAAGGGATTTGTTCCCTAAAGCATGATTTCATAGTTCAACCATCTGCTGATGTGGGTGTGCATCCAAGAATACGTGATCACAACCTCTTCTATCCATACTTCATGGTATAATTCAAAGCTTTATCTAATTACTATTGCTACATTATATTCATGATTTGATTTACTTTGGGTATGTGTCATCAAAGAATGCTGTAGGTGCTGTTGATGGTACACACATATCTGCCCTAATAAAGAAGAGCAAATAACCTCGATTCAGGAATCGCAAGGGAACACTTTCTCAAAATGTTATGGTAGCTGCTTCATTTGATCACACTTTTCTTTTCATCTGTACTGGCTGGGAGGGCTCTGCAACTGACATGCGTATTTTGCGTTGATGTGTGGAGTCCGGTAGTTTCATGGTTCCTGAAGGTATCGAATGCCATATGAATAATAAATTTCATGGGATATCGTTGACACTGTCATTGAGTTAATTTAAACAAATTTTAAACGTTTCAGGAAAATATTACCTTGTAGACTCTGGATATGCGAATACCAATAAGTTCCTGGCTCCTTATCGAGGAAATAGGTACCACCTGAGTACATTCAACAATCCTCGAACTCGATGATATTCAAACAATCGAGATCTATACAATCATAGACATGCATAATTACGCAATTGTGTAGAGAAGGCCTTTGGGATTTTGAAGAAACGTTTTAAGATTCTGAGGACTGCTATACCGTTTCCATTCAAGGTACAGAAACGAATAGTAATGGCTTGTTGCATTATTCATAATTTCATAAGACGCAACCAGGGTAATGACAAGTACTTCAACATGTCATTAGCACCAATGCCTCCTGACCATGACGAGGATGACATAGATCCTTTGCTAATTATCGGTGATGATGAATGTCATAGAGGGGAAAATCTACGTAATTCCATATCGAATAGGCTATGGGTTGATCATCTACAACGGGGTATGTGCAAATGAACAGAAAGCAAATGACATACCTTTTTACCCCTATACATTGGATTTTATTTGATAAATTATTTGGTACTAACTGTTGTTAATTTACATTACTACACGACGTATAAAGTGATTTTTTTTTTGTTATACAGGAAGGCGAGTTCCTCGTTAACTACCTCCAGTAATGACATCTGGAAAGTACTATGTGGTTTTTGAGGATCGCTGAAGGGGAGTTTATGACTCATGGGCTGAATGTCAGCGTGAAGTTTCTGGTTATAATAATGCTATATAAAAAGTTTAGGACACAATCAGAGGCATTCGATGCATTTGACAGATATGTACGAGGTTTTAACAATCCTGCTCTACATGAATATGCTATCAATGAGGTTGAGGCAGACAACATTCATCATGACTAGGGCAATAATAATCACTCGCGATGTGCCCTAATGTTTGTTGTATTACTTGCCATCCTCGTAGGCTATGTGCTGGGCTTGCTGACATGTGCTTCTAAATGAAACTAGGATGTTATGGATTATGAATATTGTATTATTAAGACGTGCTACTGTTTGTTGTATGCTTCATTTTGTTGTGCATAAAGTATTGCTATGTTTTTGTCGTGTGCATAAAGTATTGCTATGTTTTTTATCGTGTGCATAAAATATTGCTATGTTTCTCTTATGTGCCAATCATGTTTGAATGGTTCCAGGTGAGTCCGATACATTATTTTGAAGTTTCTGGTTTGATGAAAGGAAAAGATGTGGGGCTGCCTATCAATGGAGCATGGCCTGGAGACAATAGTTGACCGTAATATTGGTTATTTTTATATACTATTGTAGCCGCGATGCTCTAAGTCATATCAATTGCGGATAGTATCGAGCCATCTTTTCCAATCTACATCCTTCTTGATTTTTACAATTTACATTTTGTTATTTCTTATTCGTTCGATTTTTGGAATGTGGCATTGATGATGGGCTGTCCATGGACGGAGCAATGCCAGAGACAATAGTGATACGATGTATCCAAGTTTGTTACTATTGTAGCTGTAATGCTCCATTGACGAGGATTCCGCATTTTGCTGAGCCACAAATTCAATTAGCCATTGTAAGGCATTACTAAAGTGGCAGCCCTTAAAGTCCCGCTATATTGAGCTTCCTTGTAAAGTTTGATTGTAAATATGTACATGGTTTTTTAAATAAGGCAATGATGATGGGCCGCCTATTGATTGATTGAGCATTGCTGGGAGGCAGGAGTGGAATTACACATTTGTTGTTTCCACATATCTTGTAGCCGTGATGCTCAATTGAGATTACATTCGCTGTCCTGAGCCAATTTTCTTAAATTTATATTTTAACTAGTAGTAATAATAGCAGCTTTCAGGTTGCTATACTTATATTCATGGCAGCCCTTATCAGTTCAGGATTTTGAAGTTTTATATAAATTATAGATTTGTTTGAAGTTTTATACCTTTTCTTCGTGCTTGCATGATTTTGGTAGTTTCTTGCAATAACATTATATGCATTTCTGATAAGGTAATGATGTCGCACTTCCTATTAATCTCGTGCACTGTTTTCGATCTACTACATTGTACTTGTTATGTTTGATTGCTTGATGTGTAAGACAGGTATCCATTTGATTATTATGATCATGTGTGGGAAGGCACACTCGGCATTGTAAGACAGGTATCCTACTGAGCACTATTCTTTCATTCATCTGAGGTCTGTGAGCTACCCCCCAGTATATATACACCAGAGTATATTTTTTCCACTTATGAATTTCATTTCAGTTTGATCTCAGCTCGGTTTTTATAAGAGTTCAGATCATGATCAGTTTTTTTAGAGCATTCATATGCTGTGTTCACGGAACACTAGTCAAGGAAACAAGCAGGCACAGCCCAAAGACCAAACTTGCATGTTGTCTTTTTGTGAAAATCTGATGGTTGATATAATGTGCCAAACATTTCATTATTTCACTTCTTGATAGTTTGGTTTATGATTTATTTGGGAATACAGTGCATTGTTTCGCTTTTTGATACTATGGTTTATGATGCTCATATATTTGATACTTGCTAGACAGGTCCAGGTGTGCTTCTATAATGTTCAGTGCATTGTTTCTAGCAGTTTCATGGGCCCTGTTAGCCATGCAACATGGTGTACCTGGTTTTGAGACATCCTAAACTCTTTGATGTACCTGCAATTTTACTATGCTAAACTGATGGCTGCTCTCATGTCAGTTTGGAAATTTCTATGTCCATTTGTTCATCCATCCTTCACTTCATGAATATATTTGTATTTGTTACTTCAGTTTTTTGCTTGATCTAGTGCATCCTTGTCTAACATCATTTCATTGGGTTAGCCTGTGGAATAATTGATCTAATGTATTTAATTTTAGCAATGACCCTTAAGTTATTTCATTGCTAATAAATATTTTAAGTTGTAAGCATGATATACCTTCCAATTCATGAAGGTGCCATTCTTCACTTATACCTACTCCCATCAATCAAAGTTGTTGATTTCCAATTATAACCGGCCAGTAAACAACTATATATGGCCATGAAGGTCAAGTTTAGTGGTGACATTTTATTTTATTCTTGCTTTAATCTCAAGGGAAAAAGAATAGGAAATAAGTACTACACATACAAGATTGATAAAAATAATTGTAATTTCCTTCGACAATTTGAAGGGTGATGCTTTTGATCTGCAATTTTGTATCGTTTCTTGTGTGCTTGCTGTTTTTTAGTATGCGTAACTTATTTGTGAGCCATGGTAGAGATATTATGATGGATGATTACAATGAAGGATAATGTGAGAAACAATTACAAATCTACCATCCACATCCGCTTTCTTTTCTTATCACCGAATCAAAAGAAAACAGGGTCACCCACAAAATACGAAGTGGATGGTCGTTACCTTTTGACCATGGCGTGATGCAGTACCAAAAAGCAAGAAAAAGCTAATTGAGCATTATGGCAGCTTGCTAAAGCTCTTAGCTCTTAGCTAGCTACAGCTCTTAGCTTTTCTTGTTTCAGCTAGTTTCAGCTCTTAGCTTTTGTAGTTACAGCTAGTTTCAGCTCTTAGCTTTCTTGTTTTCCTTTTTGATGTCATTTGCATTGTCCTCATGATAATCCTGTTGCTAATAATCCTGTTTCGGTCGGTAGTTTCAGCTCGTTTAAATGTTTTCCTACTTTTTCTAACACAGCTTCTTCATGTTGTGTGACGAGGTATGTTTATATGCATGATTTGGTACTGTTCTGTGTTGGTTATGGCGATGATGATGGGCTGCCTGTTGATTGAGCATTGCTGGGAGGCAGGAGTGGAACTTCACATTGGTTGTTTTTCTCTTGTAGCCGTGATGCTCAAGTGAATACTTTCGCTTCCCTGAGCCAAAATTTGTAACTATATATTGTAACAACTACTTAAGGCAGCTGCAAAGTGCGTTGTTTATACTGTTGGCAGCCCTTATTGTTTCAGTATGTTGACCATCGTATGTTCCAGGATGGTTCAGAATGTTTGACGTGTTAGTGCCTTATATGGATTCTTCACACAATGATTTATAATGATGTTCTTGATGTTCCATACTGTGTTTCAGTTGTTAGTGCATTGTATCGTTTGTTGGTATTATGGTTTATGATGATGTTCATCATGTTGCAGGATGTTTCAATTGTTAGTGTATTGTATGACCTCTTGTTATTACGGTTTATGATGATGTTCTTGATGTTCCAGGATGTTTCAGTTGTTATTATATTCTATCGCTTGTTGGTATTATAGTTTATGATGATGTTCGTCATGTTGTAGGATGTTTCAATTGTTAGTGCATTGTATGGCTTCTTGTTATTACGATTTATGATGATGTTCTTGATGTTCCAGGATGTTTCAGTTGTTAGTGCATTGTATCGCTTATTGGTATTATGGTTTACGATGATGTTCTTCATGTTACAGGATGTTTCAATTGTTAGTGCATTTTATGGCATCCTGTTATTACGGTTTATGATGATGTTCTTGATGTTCCAAAATATTTCAGTTGTTAAGTTATATGTATCGCTTGTTGGTATTATGGTTTATGATGATAGGCAGGTGTGCTTCTATAATGTTCAAGTAACTACGTGTCATTCAAGTTCTTTGTTTCCAGGTATATATTATTTGTGTGGCAATAATGATAGGCAGCCTATTGATTGAGCATTGCTTGAAGTAGGAGTGGAAATGCGACATTTGTTGTTTTCCTCTTGTTGCCGCGGTGCTCAAGTGAGATTACATTCGCTGTCCTGAACCATTTTTCTAAAATATATGTTTGTACTATTTTACATTTTGGCAGATGTTGTGTGCTATGCTTATATTCTTGGCGGACCTTAATGGCCCTTCACCAAGATTGTTATGTTGCCATGTCAAATTTCAGGTTACTTTTATCGATTGTCATAATGAAATTTTATTGCACAGGTTTGGTATTTCATATATCTAAATTCAGGTAGTTTATGTGAATTGTATATTTTGCACTATTGACAAGTATTTATTGTTAAAGGAAATGTTTATCTTTTGTTACAGGAGATATAATACTTCAAAATGGTCCGTAGAGCAGTTTGCATAACAACAGTTTATTATTGTTTGGAGCTGATGATTAAGGATTGAAGTGCAGCGCGTGACTATTTTGCTAGTTAATTGTATCATTTTTTTTTAGACTTGTGGAACTCGGGTTCATTTGTGTATTGTCTGGGCATGTATATTATATTCGTGTTCTTGTAAAAAATACTCATCTTTTATACATTTATTATGATAATTCAGATTAATAATAAAATAGGTACTTTTGATGTGGATATTATGTTATTTGCTCGTGTCACAGGATATATTTTACTTGTATTATAAGATATCTGAATTGTATATCTGTCCTTTCATATGTAATTTAATTTAAAAATTCAGAAGTCAAATAATTGCGGCTTGTATTGCACGTAGTGTTGAATAAATATGATTTAAATAGATTTATTAGTTTTTCATAGATATAAAAAATATTTCAAATAGGATAATAAATGGTTACTGGATCATAATAATAAATTAAATAATATTTGTTGTTGTAGCGATATTAATTTAATATGTTGTAATATCAATTAATTTGTATAACATCATTTTAATACATCATAATTAGAATTTAATATTAATAAATTTATTTTTATTTTTATATTTACATACAACAAATTAATAAATTATTTGGTATAACATATTTTTAATACATCATATTAATAAATTATTATTATTATAATAATATATTTACTTAAATATAAATTTAAAAATAATTTTATAACTAATTTTATTTATATATAACTAGGGGTATTTTTGGGATTTCAGAAAATTACTTCCCTATTCTTGGTGGAATCCATCTCATCCAAACACCATTTAGAATAACACCGCATTAATTACTGGAATAAAGTGGAATACCATATTTTCATCCAAACACAAATCGAGAATAACAACGAGAATAAACTATTCTTGGAGAATACCTATTCCTATTCTCAGAATACCTATTCACCAACCAAACACTACCTAAAGGTCAAATTCCAGAAAAGATATGCTCAATTGCATGAAATCTTATGTACAGGTGAAATATGTATCTCCTCCCCCCCAAATGGCATACTAGTAGGTCATGGCAAGCCCCTATTTCTCAAGACTTGCCTTTCTTGGAACTTGCTATCTAGAATGTTAAGCAATGTTAAGCTGAGATTCAATCCTTGAATATTCCCATATTTGGAATGAGTTGTATACTTAATATCTAAACTAGACTGCACATACATAGGATAAGGCTAGTAGGTTATGGTTAGGTACAACTAGAGTTCAAATTGCATGTTTTCCATGAACAAAAACTAGAGTAGGACTATTGTGATTTTATAGTTATATTTTTTAGAACAAACTCAAAGTTACCAAAAGAATTTGTTGTGACCTGATAATTCATAGATGGGTCCATTTATAAGAAATCAAGAACACACAGCAAAATGTACTTATCAATAGCTGAATCTGAGCCTAACTCAACACATTCCATCCCACTTGCATACAACAGTACAGGCAAGACAAGCTTTTTTTTTCTGGTGAATTTTCAAATCATTTTAAGTATTGATATTTAATTTAATAATAGCACTGTCATGAACAAACATGTTAAATGCATATGAAAGTTACGAAGAATAAATTGACATGAGTAGTTCACATACCTACTGAAGGTCATAATATTATCAAATGCATGATTGACTTGTCTTCCTACTCCATTCATAGTGAATGCATTTTTTTACAAAATCCTGTCTATATTCTACATGCATAAGAAAGGGTACTTGTATCAAATATATTTCATTCATCTTCTAATTGTTCCTCCAGTTGCATTTGCCCAGGGACCTTATTGTATAATATGGCATATGCCTTGCCAAGCTTCACCACCACATCCCACATCCTTTGGGCTATGTATTAACCTAGCATCAATCATCATCTCTATGCAGCAAAATCTATCAACAAGCAGATTTTGATACACAACAAGCAGAAAGATGAATCAATATAATCAATACCTTCATAACAAAAAAAAAAAACTCAAAAGTGTATTTCTTGTAAAATCTTTACAAAACAAAATAATTTTATTAGTAATGTGGTCGTAGTGGCTCTTTTCATTGATACATATCATTTATAGCAATGCATAACCAGGTTGATTAACAGGGTTTGTTGCATTTATAGGACATCTAGCTTTATGCATAAAAAGTATCCTCTTATGATCTTATCATAAAGTTGTCCAAAAAAGTGCACGTTGTAATAAGTTGCAGCACACTTTATGTGCTTTACTGAATGCATCCGCAGAGGTTGAGGACTGAATACAATAGTGCTAGTGCATAAAGCATGGTGTACCTTGCCAAGCCTCACAAACATAGGCACAACATACAACACTTCTGTCCTGATTATGAGGTACTAGATATATGCTCTTCTTTTTTAAGTGACACTTCCCAAAAAACTTCAATTAGGTTGTAGTGTTATCATTGGAAGAATGAGACAGAGAGTTAGGCCTATCTAGAAAATCTAAAATGTGACTCAGACTAGTCCCTATACATAAAATACAGGAAAGACTGAGGTAAACTTTACCTTTCTTTAATATGAAAAGGATTGAAAATATTACTATTTTTATTTTGGCAAGAAACAAGAGTTGAATAAAGATTCCAAAAACCAAATGAAATTTGATTTTCATATCATCAGCCAGCAGCTTTATGCAAGGTGCTTACACATACAAAACCATAAATCCTATCTCTAAATTTTCTTCCATTAGGGATCCTGATCTTTGTATCCCATTACCTCCAAAAAATATCATGCTTCCTGAGCATTTTCCAATATCCAAAATATACTGCTAGCATATCCAATTTATAGATCCAGACAGGATGATTTATCATGATTAAACACTAAACTAGTCATCCTATCTTCCCACAACTATACTGACAATAAAGATATTTTAAGAAAAGGAATGGTGATGAAGATATAAAATAGAATTATCCCTCATACCGGCCATATCTTCCACCTCTTCAGTTTTAACAATATGCACTCCACCCTTAAGTCCATTCTTGAAGGTTCCCAAGCCTCGGCCACCAGCAAGAATTTGGCTTTTCACTACCACCTGCAGCAACACCATTGGCATTATCTGAGATTTCATAAATGTATACAGGTTACCATTATGCCAAGTTTTGACTCAAGAAAACTTGAAAGAACATCAGAAGTGGAGCCGGCATGGTATTCAGCATACTCAAACAGATAAATCAAAGAGATATAGACACAAAAACGGTGATACAACAACAAAACACATCATATCACAGTTGCCAGTGGCTAAGCATGCAAACATGCATGCTTGTCCCACATGTAACAGTCAAGTCTTAGACACTGGCATGCAGACAATGGCAAATCATATATAGCAATACCACATACTGCTAGTTTCATAAGTCTCGAAATTAAAATGCCTACTTGCCCAAATTACTAAATGCTGATTACATATCTGATGTCAATTTACTTTGTTTATTGAACTTTTGTTTCCATTGTTTTCTGATGCATCACTAAAAAGTTATGATAAGAAATATGTATTTTCCAAACTGTATAAAGTACTCACAATGTACATATGATAAGAAAAAATGTTTCAAGAATCACCATGAATGGTACTAAGAAAGCATCGTCACTCATAAAAAAAAAAAAGACTGTCGGTCAACATTTGAAAATCCTTTAGAGAGCAGACGGAGAATCTGATAAGCAATATATTAAACAGAAAGCATACCTCCTTTTCGTTGAGGAAAACATCTCTGATGGCCTTTTTCACCTCCTCAACAGAGCCAACGGCAACTCCCCTTGGTACATTTATTCCATATTTTGACATCACTTCAGCACCCTGCCCAAAAACGATATTAGATTCCAAACTGGAAAAAAAAAAATCCAAATTGGAGATGAAGATCATGAAAAGAAACATAGAAAGCACTGGAAGAAAGAGTTTTTTTTTAAAAAAGGAGGAAAATGTGCCAGCGAATATTAAAAAAACGAAAAAAATGAATAATAACCAAAATTCCTAAACAAACAAAAGGTCCTTGCCAGATCGAACAAATTTAAGCCAATTAAAAAAATAACTCACGTTTTTATACTCTTTCCTGTGATCATAACCAAAACCATCGATTTAAACATATTTAAGGAAAGGAAAAGATGAAGAGAGATGGAATCTTGACCTGGTATTCATGGATGTTAAGGCGCCGCAGCTGTTGCTGCTGCCATCTACCGGCGAGCGAGAGAGACCGGGATACGAACTTTCCGAGAGATCCCCTGACCATTCTTGCGAGTTGATCGCCAACCCAAGAGCAAACCCTAAAGACGTGGAAAGTGGAGACCCTGGTGGGAAGAAAAGGGGAACAGAACAAAAGATCTGAACTTCGACTTTAGCCTTTCTAAATAAGCTCCCTCGGACCGTTTTTAATCCGAATGCTGGAGGTTTTCTTTTTCTTTTTTGCTATCTGGCACTCCAACGCGGACCATGACCCGCAAGGGTTTACCTTCCGCTTAGGGCTGAATCCAGATCGAACATTAAAATAGCCATATCCGTATTTATTTTATCAAATAAATATAAATATAAATACAGTAAATTATTAATATTAATGTTAATATTACTATTTATTTTAAATATATATAGATATAAATGGGATCGTAGGAATATAAATATAAATATGAATGTAAATATGATAATTAAATTTTATAATTACTAAATTAAAAATATTATTATATATAATAAATAAATCAAGTTAATATCACATAAATGTAGTTATTTATTTTTTAGACAAAGTTAACAAATACTATAAGATTACATAAAATTACGGATAAAATCATATATTTGAATACAGATCGTACAGTTATTTATCTATATCCATATTTTTTTTGATAAATATAGATATTGTTGGGATAAATTTTACCGGGATCCAAAATAAGCGGTCCAAGCCAATAAGCTAGGTCAATCAACCTTGCATGTCCCCTGGTCGCTTATTGCCAAGAATATGAAGCCTATACGATTGCCTCCATTGTACCTACCGATCAATCATTTGATCGGGTCCCTGGTCAGTAAAGGGCCCCTTCTCGACTATGGTGCTATTAGACAAGTCAACATACTGGTCGGGCGGTCTAAATCAATAAGCTTGGTCAAGCGGCCCAATTGCACATTATCCGACCATTTGTAGGATTGGAGCCCTGATCGGTGAAAGGTTGCCTCTTGCCCCCACTAGTCGAGCAAGTTAATAAGCATGATTAGACATCCCTGCTAAGTGTCCTTCAAGCATTTATTGGGCTCGGACCTTGATCAGCAAAGTACTCCCCCTTGGCTCCAATATTATCAAATAAATCAACATGGTTAGTGCACGATCAGCTACACTACTCAACCAACCCCTAATCTAAGAAGTTAACACCTCTGCAAGTCGATTGGGTCCAGCTAAGCACCAATTATCGAGTACCCTCGTCTGAGCAAGCCTTGATGATGATTGATGCCTCATCAGAAAGCCATTAGCTTGCCCTCGCTGACCATTCATCAAATATGACCCTTGATCAACTAATAATTGGTGGGGACACCAGGATCAGACACAGATCCCTGTATCCCATATAGTTTAATTAGTCTTGTGTCAAAGTTTTGAAAGTTTTGTAATCAATTAAGATTGAGTCCTGTAATAAGTTGAGGTTAGTTGATTTGTCTCAACCCTCAACCTAGTCAGTATTTTGAGTCATGTACATCAATTATGAGTCCAGTATGAGCCCGATTTTATACAAGAGAGGAGTTCACCCTATTTTGGAGTTCCACCAGGCCACATCCAGGAGTCAGAGGCCACTACATCAGTCCATTGGATTTTGTGTGACAACCAAGGATCTAAGATGCTTTCGAAAATCATGATTCCTTCCAGATGCCCATATTTCCTTCCAAATTCTAGAGCATATTCTCATAATAGGGCACCCATGATTCCAGAGGCCCACCTGCATCCTAGCCCAAAAAAATCAAGCCCAGGTGCCAAGCCCAAGCCCTTAAGAAGCAAGATTCCAGGGAATATTCCTGCTACCAGGCTATCAGGCCACCCCAGCTTTCAGAGGCCTAAACCCATGCACCCAAGCCCCTTTGAGCTGGCCCCTTGCTGCTCCTAAAGGCCCAACACACCCCCTAGGCGTCCTTGAAGTGTTGACCACATCCAAAGAGGTTTAACCAAGTCCAAGTTGAAGAGAAGAAGGAGAAGACCAAGTTTATTCCTAACCTAGTTGGGATTTCTAATCCTTTTAAACTTTGTAATTCTAACATAGCTAGGAAAGGACTTGTATTCCAATTTGGAAGAGGACTTGTAACCCAAGTGTAACCATGGTTAGTGAGAGCATGGGAACTCTATAACCTTCCCCTCTTGTAAGCATCTTTCTCTTATGAATAAACCTTGTTGAAATTTTAAGTTATTGCCTTGTGTTGGTATTTTGTTTTGGTTCTTTGGTTGGTGTTTTTGTACTTGGATGAATTCCTTGCTGCCCTAACATCCTTCCACGCCCTAACTCACTGCCATCCAAGCCTTCACACATCCAAGAAGGAGTGCCCTAGGCTGCCAAGCAGGAAGATCTTCAACAAGCTTCAAACAGCCCAGCTTCTAATCCCTAACCTGATTCCTTATAAACCTAGTTTCCTTTCCTTTTCTTACTTATTGTTTTGATTGATCCTTGATATTTTGCAGGATCCCTGAGGTGTTTCACCTCCCCAAAAGAGGCTTTCCTTGCATTCAGAACCATCCAAATCATCCATCTAATCAAGGGAACCGAACTTCATTATCCAGACTCCAATCAGAGTGCTGTGTGATCTTTTCATCGAAAGTTCTTCAAATCACTGATTGGTAACATCCTTCCCTTCTTTAAATTTCTGATCTGATGAAGATTAGCTATCCTAATCCAGGAGTTTCTCAATTATCGAGTCTTAGAATTTATTATTTTACATGAGTTTGCCTACGATACGATGATTCTATGCATTGTTCTTCTTCTTGCTAGTTCTTACTTTTATTTGGAAATTTAGCTTACAAACTAAATTATAAAAATCACAAAAAACTTATTTTACTATTTTTCCTGCATGTTTAGCAATCTTAGAGTCATCCCGTATCAGTTTGGTATCAGAGCTGGTTTAGGATAGTTTGATATTTGCTTCACATTCACAAACCCTAATTCGGCATTCTGTCCACTGCATTAGGTATTAGTTTTGCATCTATTTTCGATCATCTAGGAATTTTATTTTTCTCTAAAATTTGCAATAATTATTCTCTATTGAGTCCTCTGTTTTATCAAAATTTTTAATTAATTTTACATAAACCCTAAATCATAAAAATTTGGCATATTAGAAATCCTAACAAAATCCTGATAATTTATGCAACAGTCTAAAGAATCCTAGGTTTGCATCATCATAGGATTTTTTTTCTGCATGAAATTAGGTAGGTTTCATCATTACTGTCCATCCTCTATTCCAGATTTTTTTAAATTTTTTTAACCATCAAGATCTGTGCCAAATGTTGCATCATCTAAACCCTAATTTTTTGATTTCTGCTATTTCTGCATGCTTAACTCAACCTAACCTAATCAACTTCCAAACCCCCCAATCCCAAGCCAAACTTTGTTTGATAACCCCAGTTAACCTAAACCTAACTTGACATCTCATAAACTAATTAAAAAATTATTTTATTTTTTGATTATTTTAGATTGCATCAGGACCATTGAATGTTCATTATCTTTTAATCTAATCTTAAGGGCAATCAATATAACATCAGGGCAGGAGGTCATAACCTGTCCTGGGCTCAAAACAACCATCCAGTATTTTTACCCAAGCCTAATTAAAATCAATTAGACTTAAATTGCCCTAAAGGGCTAGGTGACATCAACAGGTCGGGTCGGAGCTATGTGGGCCAACTAGTACATTTAATCCTATGGCTATTACTGAAATCTGGTGTCTAAGGTTGAGGGTCTAGAGTCAAACGACCTAAGTGGTATTGTGATTTTTAATTGGGTCCCTGCGAAAGCAGGGGGGCCTCCCACACTCCCACCTTCTACCTGGCCAGAGGAAGGATTAGCTACTGGGTTAAGTGTAAGTTGAGCTGACCCACCCAGTTTTGACTCTAGGTCTAGGAAACCCTAGATTAAGCTAACCTATTTTGCATGCTTGGCTACACCATTCCATTCTGATTGCTTGATTGAGTGTATGATCACTAGATTAGGAACCTAATACCATAAGACTAAATCCCAAACCAACTCAGCCATGGATCCCAATTTGGAGGCCATCATGAACCAGCTTGCTCAATTAACTACCCAAATGAACCAAGCCAACATCCAATCTCAAAACCAGTTTACCCAACTAAACCAGTCCAATGCCCAAATTAATGCTAAACTTGACCAAACCCAAGATCAGTTAACCCAATTGACCTAATCCCAGAACCAAATGAACCATATATTTAACCAAGTAGACCAATGATTTGACCAAGCACCACTAGGATCAACTAGTTAACCACTAGTTTTGACCAAGTAGGAGATCAGTTAGGAATCTTAGACAAGACCCATAGAGTTGAACCCTTGCCCTATGAGCCCCAGGAACCCATAGTCCCTAGATTTGAACCCAGTAGTACCCCCTATACCTTAGTCAACCTGAACCCTATAGGATCAATACCCTTAGATTTAAGCCTAATATTAGTTAGGTATCCCTTAGCCAACCCCTCTTACCACCTCATTGGTTCACCAAAAAGATATTGAAGAGGAGATATATGAGGCTGACCCAAGCTTAGTGGACGAGTACGAGGAGGAAGAAGAGGAGTTTCCCATAGATGACCCAGGATTAGACCTAGCTAACCTTAGCCATACCCAGACAGTAGCCAACATAGAGATAGCTGACCATGTAATGGAAGAGAATTTAGAGGAAGAGAACCTTAATATTGCTATTAGAGTCTTATATGAGGAGACTTTAGAAGAGAATCCAATTGTAGATCCTAGTCCTGAATTTTCCAAGCTAAAAGAGTTTATTAAGGACTTGGCTTATCTCACCAGTACCCTAAGATGAAGTCACTTCCTTGATCCCAATTGAAGATCTTTTTCCTGAAATTAGTGACCCATTCTTCTATAAGACAGACCCAGTAGATAGACACCAACCCCTTAAGATCAACCTTATTAGTTTAGGATTAATCCTGACACCCCTTCTTATATCTTAGTCTATCCAATTAACCCCAAACCCTTTTCTTACTTTCCACCCAACCAGACTAACCCCGAATTTACCTCATATTTTTTATCTTTTTTTGAGTTTTCTTATATTTCTTTAACCATTCACCTATATCATGTAGAGATTTGCATGTTATATTTTTTTCTTGCACATGTTAAGTTTGCATATTACTTCTTGCATACCCTTTGGCATTTAGTAGGCATACATAGTAAATTTTCATGTGCATGCCATACTAGGGTCAAACATAGAAAGTCTATAGTATGTTAGGTTAGACCCTAAAAGTCCAATAAAATTTTCTTCGATAGGAAAGTTTAGTTGAGTCTAATAGGTATTAGTTGAGTCCAATAAATCCTCAACCTTGAATCATCTATTTGCACCTGCACTTACCTCTGCACAGCATATGCATATGAAAATTAGTCGAAAGCTGAACCTAATTAATGAACTAAATAATAATTTGGCTAATTCCTAAAAGAAATATAAAGATTTTTATGCAGAGGAATATGTGACTGTCAAAGAATTTTTTGCTTGCAAAGCTGGCCCATCCAAAATAATGAATAGTAGTGGATCCAATGCCTATGTGCCTGAGATATCACCTGATTTAGGTATTAGCTCTACTTTCATCATCTCATACTTTATAAAGTCTAGGGAGCCAGCAGTGATACCCAGCGAGCCCCTTGAGCCACTTCCGTTCTTTGAGAGAGAACCCACCCCAAAGCGACCACATATAATTTGGCCTTATGGTGAGGAAATGATTGAGAGAGCTCTGGATGATCAAGCTATTGGTACCCAGGATAGAGACTGTCAGCAATATTTGGTCTGGTGGCAAGATCAGCCAGAATCTGAGGAACCGTGGAATGTTGGTGCGGATCTACAATGCCTCAACCCAGACCCTCCTTGAGCCAAATTGATCCATACTCGACGGGGTCGAGTTCCTCCTGCCCCGGAAAAATTGGTGGGGACACCAGAATCAGAGACAGATCCCTGTATCCCGTATAGTTTAATTAGTCTTGTGTCAAAGTTTTGAAAGTTTTGTAATCAATTAAGATTGAGTCCTGTAATAAGTTAAGGTTAGTTGATTTGTCTCAACCCTCAACCTAGTCAGTATTTTGAGTCCTGTACATCAATTATGAGTCCAGTATGAGCCCGATTTTATACAAGAGAGGAGGTCACCATATTTTGAAGTTCCACCAGGCCACATCCAGGAGTCAGAGTGAAAGGAAAACTAGTAGCGAGCATGCTTTATATTTTAAAACTTTTTCAAAATAACATGCAGCGAAAGCATGATAAAATGATTAACATTTAATCTAAGCATGCTTTAAAACTTTTCTATGCTACTTGTCCCAAGATCTTGCATGAATGATTAATATAAACAGTGAAATCATGAATTCATGCTATGAACATTTCAGAGCAACATATCTATATATGTAAAACCATACCTTGTATGAAATGGAGATGCTCTCCGCTGCGAAAGATCCAAGAGCAGGAGGAAGAACTCTGCTTAGCCGCACATGTGTCCGGCCTCTACAGGTGGTTCACACCAGGGCTCTTTCAAAATCTACTTCCACTCCAAGTACTAGCTTGTTGTGGAACGATTTGATCGGGACTCCTTTTCTTCTTTCGATGCCAAACTCTCCGAATGAATGAAGAAGCTCAAGAGGTGGAGAATGAGTGGTTGGAACCCTTCCCAAACACTCAATCCTAAGACCTAGATCTCTAGGTACAAATATGCATACTTTTCTCCAAAAACCTCACACCTATAAAACTAAAACTTTTTCTTAGTTTCTTCCCTTTCTTCCCTTTGATTTTTCCAGCATTTCTTTGCTGAATTTTTCTTATTCTCGTCCTCCCATTTCAACCCATTAAGTAGATGGAGAGGGAGAGGGAAAGTGAGAAGTTATAGGTGTGGTAATGGGTAGTTATGGGGAGTTATGGTCATGGAAAGTTACATAACTCCCCAAAAATGAATTTAAACTTATTTAAATTCAGATTAAATGTGTTAATTGATTTTAGTTCATAACTGAAATCAATTGGGTTAAGTGTGTATACATTGGGTTCAACCCCGATTGGACCCAAACCCATTTTTAAACCAAATCCTATTTGATTCGTTCCAGATTTTTATAGCTCAATAAAATTGGGCTATCAAGTAATCACATTACTTAATTCACCTCCATGCATCACCAACTATTAGTGAAAATCTCATGTCACAACTTTTTGTGACATCAAGTGTCTACACTTGCGAAATCAACAAGTGTCAACACTTACACAAGTGTCGACACTTTCAAGAATATCAAGTATCGACACTTGGATAAAGAAAAACCCCTTTTCTCTGTGAGTCCACGAACGATTTTCAATCGTTCTCCGATCACTAGATCAAGTAGAAACCCCTATGGTGTGTGACCCCATAGGTTCGAACACTAAGCCGGTAGCACTGGAACATTTCCAATACCAGTCAAAGTCGCCATCTAGAAATGACACCCGACGTCCGGATAGGTCGAAGTTACAGAGCAACAATCAAGAACTAGGAGATATGGAAACCTTGTAATTAATCCCTTTGACCTCAATGCTCAGGAAGACTTAGGGTTAAACTACCCAACCCATAAAGTCCATCAACAATGTGTCTCAATCTCACAAATCCTGTAACACTTTACAGAGACTACCTTGGCCAAGGTTTTGCTAAATTGAAACACAGTAAGATATATGCTCCAAACACTTTGGAGGGGTCAATCCCATCTTGATCCGATCACCGCTACACGAGTACTTAACTGTACCCAGAAACCTTCCATCCCTGGATTAGAAATCCAGATAGTCCAGTACCAAAGTATAGTGAGTTGCTCGCAAGCTATCATGACGATCTCATGTCTGAGGGATAACTACGTCCATATCAAAAACTCTAGGCAGAAAAAAATACAGACGGGTCATGTTCGATGAAATGTCAAACACAACATCTGCATGCCATACCAGTGTCTCTACACTCTTTGGTTAAGAAGTCAACCAACGACTATGGCACACAACGACCTATACTTGATATACTATCATCCTGAAATAAGTGTATCATTTGATCGCAAACAATTTTAGGACTATATGATATATCCTCTCTATATCACATACAAATAGTCCTAAGGATTTCATCACTGAAGAACTCATTACAGAAAGATGAAATAGTGATGAACTGCCAGAATGAATATTTTATTTAATAATATAATTCATATACAATTACATCAAATATACAACTGTCTACAGTAGAAATTGGCTTTGGGACACATTTCCCAACACAGAAGTCACTACATCAATCCATTGGATTTTGTGTGACAACCCAGGATCCAAGATGCTTCCGAAAATCCTGATTCCTTCTAGATGCCCTCCAGATACCCAGATTTCCTTCCAGATTATAGAGCATATTCTCAGAATAGGGCACCCATGATTCCAGAGGTCCACCTGCATCCCAGCCCAAAGAAATCAAGCCCAGGTACCAAGCCCAAGTCCTTAAGAAGCAAGATTCCAGAAAATATTCCTGCTACCACGCTACCAGGCCATCCCAGCTTCCAGAGGCCCAAACCCATGCACCCAAGCTCCTTTGGGCCGGCCCTTGCTGCTATTAAAGGCCCAACACACTTCCCTAGGTGTCCTTGAAGTGTTGACCACGTCCAAAGAGGTTTGAACCAAGTCCAAGTTGAAGAGAAGAAGGAGAAGACCAAGTTTATTCCTAACCTAGTTGGGATTTCTAATCCTTTTAAACTTTGTAATTTTAACTTAGCTAGGAAAGGACTTGTATTCCAATTTAGAAGAGGACTTGTAACCCAAGTGTAACCATGGTTGGTGAGAGCATGGGAACTCTATAAATACCCCACCCCTCCCCCTCTTGTAAGCATCTTTCTCTTATGAATAAACCTTGTTGAAATTTTGAGTTATTGCCTTGTGCTGGTGTTTTGTTTTGGTTCTTTGGTTGGTGTTTTTGTGATTGGACGAATTCCATGCTACCATAACATCCTTCCACGCCCTAACTCACTACCATCCAAGCCTTCACACGTCCAAGAAGGAGTGCCCTAGGCCGCCAAGCAGGAAGATCTTCAACAAGCTTCAAATAGCCCAGCTTTTAATCCCTAACCTGATTCCTTATAAACCTAGTTTCCTTTCTTTTTCTTACTTGTTGTTTTGATTGATCCTTGATGTTTTGCAGGATCCCCGAGGTGTTTCACCTCCCCAGAGGAGGCTTTCCTTACATTCAGAACCATCCAAATCAGCCATCTAATCAAGGGAATCGAACTTCATTATCCAGACTCCAATCAGAGTGCTGTGTGATCTCTTCATCGAAAGTTCTTCAAATCACTGATTGGTAACATCCTTCCCTTCTTTAAATTTCTGATCTGATGAAGATTATCTATCCTAATCTGAGAGTTTCTCAATTCTCGGATCCTGGAATTTATTATTTTGTATGGATTTTCTCGCGATACGATGATTCTATGCATTGCTCTTCTTCTTGCTAGTTTTTACTTTTATTTAGGAATTTAGCTTACAAACTAAATTATAAAAATCATAAAAAAATTATTTTTCTATTTTTCCTGCATGTTTAACAATCTTAGAGTCATCCCGCATCAATAATTCCCTCTTTATCCCAATGTTCCTGGACAGGCTCGACTACAAGCTCAGCACATGGGTGGCTCCTTTATCTATTCATTCATTCACTAGGAAAAAAGGCATCCCGACCGACTAGACCTAGCCAAGCACTGGTCGCCGCTCTCCCTTACTTGATTAAGCTTAAGTAGCAACTAATGCCTCCTCATCAAACATTTTGAAAGCTATCAGCGCATCCCATCTTCGACCAAGGCAATTCGATCGAGAATCTTTTAGCTAACCATTTCTCAGCTCCAAATAGAGGTGCTCAAATCAACAATTGGTTCCTAAGTATTGTGGTGATTGGATCCTTGGATAATATTTTCACCTGGATTTCCTAAAGGCCAACATGACCGATGACCACTTTCGTGTCCCTGATTATACGGCTAAAAGGTTACATCATGTATCATGATCTCTAATCTCTACCATATCTTCGTAATTAAGAGAGCATGCTTGGGTCTATGCAGTAGTTAACATCGCTATTAAAAAAACATGGCCAATTCCGTATAAAAGACAAGGTTCCAATTAAAATGGAATAGATATTCCCTATAAATGAAATTATTCTGACAGGCTGCATGATAAACCCTATCACTTTTCACTAAATCCACTAGAATATTTTTCATTTTAAAAATGCCCTTGCCCTCAAGTTATAAAAAAGGCCCCTTGTGACTCCCCAAGGTATGCCAAAAAAAAATCTACCTTACGCTCCTCAAATACTATTGTTGTGCTTAACATCTAACTCGAGTATCGAAGGGCTCACGCTAGAACACTTTCTGGTCAAAACTTTTTTGCAGGTTCCATTTCTCAAAGATCTTTTGGTACTAGCAATTCTAACATCCTCGATGCTTGACATATTTCCGTACCAACATATACGAATATAAAATCAGTCGTATGCTCAAATTTCTACCAATATTTGGATAGATTTAGATATGAAAATAAATTCGGTCAAATATATTTTCATATTACTTTCATCTCTACTTCCTGTGCATCTTGGGAGGGCAGGAGTCCAAAAGGGTCCATGGGTCTAAATATTAGATAGACAAGGTCACTGATCCAATAGTCGCTTACCATATTATAATTCAAGATTAAATAAGAGGCACCTATCTACCATGCATATGCTCCAAGATTTGGACAAAACCACTAAACCATATAATAATTTCTTGTAGCTAGGGGTATTAGCTCGTTGGGTTCATGTCCGGTTTAACTATGTCCATGTCCCAACCATAATTAGATCCAAATTCAATATATTTCTAATTAAAACCCTATTTTTTATACAATAGTAGACCTAAAAAAGGATTGGATGATATATTGTATTTTCTATGTTTCTTTGATTATGTTAGATTTTTTAATGCATTTAAAATACTATATAGTTAACTATAAAATTGAAAATAATAAAAATAATAAAAATAAATAGAATAGAGAGCACATATAAAACTACTATTTTATCATTTAAATATTTATGCAATCAAAGGATAATAAATGTGTTGTGGCAACTATTTACTCGACCTCGAGAAGTAGCTGAACCACCAACATAAAAAGAGATGGCTATCATATCACCGACTATGACATCAAATAAGGAGATGGACATCAACTAGAGATTTATCTGGTAATCGACCAAGCGAAAGTCGATTAAGTCAGCCGCTATATCGAATAAGTTGCAAAACTTTACATTGGGAGATCGCAAGTAGTCGAGCCTGATTGTCAACATCCTTTCTTGCACACATATCAAATAAATATTCGGTCCCAACTAATTATCCAGGCATACTAAGTCAGGAATGACTAGATACAATATTTAAACTCCCTCTCTTTCGGTACCAAGCAAACCACCATAATACTTGAAGTCTATGATACCCGAATAAGGTGGCAAAATAACTTCCAACTGTCTTGAAGGTTGTCCAATAAGTTGTAACTATCCCAATGGAAGTAATGGCTAACAGGATCACCACGTCAGCTATGATCCCAACAAAAAAAGATTCCAAGGATAGAATCCCTTATCCTTACTGAAATTCGTTATACCTATCAGAAAATGCTACATCTGTAACGGTATTCAGTTACCTCTCATAATTCTATAAATTGGTAAGAGGGGATCCTCAGTGAAGATAACATATTTTTACTCTCTCTCATGATCATTCATCATCTTCCTCACCGTTGCTCTCAGCTTCGACTACTATAACTTATTTCTCTCTTTTCTGACTTAAGCATCGGAGGGTCCCCTGTTGGAAATCTCGGTCTAGAAACTATTTTTGCAGATCTCTGTGTGAGAGCCACTAAGAGTGACATCACTTTTTCACTGGAGTAACCCACAGAATCCTCAAGCATTGCTTGAATTTCGATAAAGAGTGATTTGATGACAATAGATTGGTGCACTGGGTACGGGGATACTCTCAACAAAGAATATCCTGGAGCTTGGATCCCAATGTGATCACTCGAGTGCAAGACATCTCCACTAACCATACTAGATGCTCTCTATGTTATGAGGAGCAGTCTAGTCAGGTGTGGGAACCTTTTACTTTGCCTCCCCCACCGCCGGTCATTCAATAGGACTTGCTTGCCACCTTGGCACAGCAAGTTCAAGCCTTGACCATGGCGGTGCAGGGATTGCAGTAGTAGTAACCTTCTGTGGTGAAATAGTAGCTGCTGGAGGTTCTAGTTGCCCCTACTGCTACTGCTCGTCCCAGCCATTGATCTTCAGGAGGGAGATCCCATCACCGACGAACTTCCCACTGGTCCCTGTCTCACTTGCCTTGTCAGGCAAGTCATCGATCCAATCATGGGAGGTCCTCTCACCGACATACTACCCACCGATCATGGTCTCTCTCTACATCGAATAAGTTCCTAGCATAATGATCGCAATGGGAAAGGGGGCTAAAAAAAGAAAAGTTCTCCCGTTCACCATCTGAATCCAAATCTTTGCAAGAAGAATATATCGACGAGGCTATTCGGTGACTGGTCGAATAATGCATCGATTACTATGAGCACAGGTTGAGCGAAGTTAGCCACCGACTTACCAATCTACAGGGTAGGAGTCATGATCCAACCAAGTTTGACTCTTGTCCACCTCTTTCTCAATGAATCATGGAGGAACTGATCCGAGTCGGTTCAAAATGCACCAAATGAATCCTTGTGACAGCACCATGGATTCACTAGATCACTTGGAGAGCTATAAGGCTCTCATGCAAGTTCAAGATGCTACTAACACCCTGCTTTGCCTAACCTTTCCAGCCACTCTCTGCAAAGTGATCCAAGTATGGTACTCCAGACTTGAGCCAAGGAGTGTTCACTCCTTTAAGTAGTTGGAGAGGCAGTTCATGGCATACTTTAATACTAGTCAAATGATACCACAAGAGCTTGAAAGTTTCTTTTCCATCTGGTAGCAAGATGGAGAATTACTAAGAGACTATATGGCCGGATTCAAGATGGCCATGTTAGAAATCTAACCTAAATGAGTCTGTGACTATGCTGGCTATGAAGAGAGGACTCTGCCTCTCCCAATTCACCTACTTCTTAGATAAGACTTATTTTAAGTCTTATTCAAAATTGCCAACCCACATCTAGAAGTACATTTGCACATAAGTGTTAGGCGTGGAGCATTACCCAACACCCAGGCCCAGCCCAAGAAGAAAAAGAAACCACAAAAAAAGGATTGGGCCAGGCCCGGCTGAGGTGAGCGCAGGCGGGCGAGCAGAGCCTAGGCCCAGGCCCAGGCCCGGCACAGGCACGCGCGAGCGGGCACGCGCGCACGCGGACGCGCGCTGGTGGGCGCACAGGTGCTCGCGGGCGGGCGCACCGGCCCAGGCCCGGTGCGGGGCGTGCAGAGCGTGGCCCAGGCCCACGCGCAGTGCACGCGGGCATGCATGGGCCCGGCCCAGGTGGCAGCGGTGGCTTCCTTGGGTGTTTCCCCGCATTTTCCACGCGGTTTCCCGTGCATTTCGCGCGGTGTTTGAATGGTCCACGGGATTTATTTTGATTTGGACCATCCGATGGCGCGATCGGATGGCTGAGATGGATCCGACCTCTTTTAGGCTTGATCTGGCACTGTTTTTGGCACGATCTAGGCTCTTGATCTTCGATCGGATGGCTAGAGTTGTTTTATGGGTGTTTTAGTTCACCTGGAGTTGGTTTCTTCTCCTGTTCGGCTCTTTAAAAGCCTAGGAAGCCTGTAAGCGATGTAGAGGATGTATTGGGCTCAGAGGATGCAGAGAGCAGCCCTGAAAACTTTTTCCAAGAAAGAAAAGAGGCAGAGAAAGAGAGAAAAAGAGAGAAAACTGGGGAGGCAAGATATCTTCCACCAAGAAATTATTTCCGGGTGAGAGATATTTTTTTGGGATAATTTATTTTTTATTTTCTTCTTTTCTTCTCTTGTTTGAGGGCTGAGGTGAGTATCATGTAAACTTCATGTAAATCTTTTATAGTAGAGATTTGATCTTGTGCGGCTGTGGACGTAGGAGCAGGAGTTCCGAACCACGTAATTCCTTGTGTTTGCTTCTGTTGTGATTTATTTTTGTCAGGTTTCCTTTCTTTTCTGTGAATTTTATATTCCACTGCGATCTGTTCCGCAACAAGAAGAAGGTGTTGCTACTTGGTGAGAAGACAATATTAAATTGAGAAAGAAGTAGGCGAAGAGAGAGTCTAATGGAGCCCTAGCAGAGAAGCACAACTTGTCCAATCAACCAAGTTTTGGACCGAAGAACTTGACCAATAAATCAAGTAACTTTACCTCTCTCTTCGTCCTCAGATCCAAAATTCTCATGAAGATAGAAGGGGATCAATTTTTTCGAAGGCCTTACCTGATGCAGCCTTCGACTTCTTGCAACAAGAGAAAGTACCGCCACTTTCACCGAGACTATGGCCACGATACCAAAGAGTACTTTTAGCCGAAGAGAGAGATTGAAGATCTTATTTGGCATGGCTATCTTGATAAATATATTCATGGAGGTGCTCGGCCTGATGTTCGAAAACTCGGCCGGCAACAAACTCAAGTTGAAATCAACAATCCACCAACTACTGGTCAAGTCCACATGATTTCCTGGGGGGCCAGAGTGCTCTTTGAAGAGGTCGAGAAGAGAGAAAAGTAAAAATGCAATTTCTTTTTCTAATATAGACTTAATCGGGATCCAAATTTCTCATGATGATGCTATTGTCATATCAATACCAATAGTAAAAATAATATACAGAGAGTTTTAGTTGATAGTGAAAGCTTGACAGATATTTTATTTTATGATACTTTTGTTCGAATGAACTAATCTGAAAATCAATTGAAACGGAATTTTATACCCTTAGTTGGCTTCTTAGGAGACTGTCAAAGTTGAAGAAATTATCCTCATGTCACTGTAGGAACTCTACCCGTCAGAGTTCCGCTTTCATAATTTTCATGATTATTCGGGTATCCTCGACGTACAATGCTATTCTCGAATAGCTAGGGTTAAATAAGTTTGATGAAGTCGTCTTCACCAAGCACCTTCTTATCTGTTTTTCAAGAAGGAATGGAGTCAACGAGATACGCGGGGATCAACAACGAACACGACAATGCTTTATGATGTCAACCATAGCTCACAAAGTCACTGAAGGAACTTGATCTAGTAAAATTTTGTATATAATTTCAAAACTCAAACCCAACTCATTAATTCATTAGGTTTATTTTTCATAACCAAACCCTATATTTCAAATTGATTTTGGATCGTATTAGCGTGTTACAAGCTTATGTTACGCTCTTAGCCCTGGCCAATCACAACCATCAATTTGGTGGATTAAATGATTATGTCCTCATGCACAAGATTTAGATCAGATCGGAGAATTCTTTTTTTTTTTAACCTTTAGATAGAGAGATACATTTATATTATATCTATTTAAGATTAAAATTTTGGAGATGTTTTATCCAGGGCTCAAACCAGAAACCTTTTTTTAAAGAAACAGAGGTACGGTAAATGAGGTAAGCCCAAATTCATGAATTCAATATAAAACTATAGTTCATCAAGAAACATGCAATAAAAAAATATATTTCTTTACTCGGATTTAAATTTCTAGTCTCATGAGATTATGCCATCTAATCTTTGTTAAAAATTAATGGACAGAAGTTGTGTGCATGCTAGCCCACCCAAAAACACTTTAAAAATACTTAGAAGAAGAAAGCCACCATTAACAACACGGAACACTTAATCATCCTTTCTTTTCTCCTCGCAATGATTCCAATTTTAATCCATATAAGAACTTCTACATACAGAACTCAAGTCAGGAATGGAGGTGTCTTCGGACTAGCTCACAATGGTGGTGAGATGATGAGGTAGAGGAAACCTGTTTTTATATTCTTCTGGAAGAGGACTGGTTGCGGTGGCAGCGATGAGAATCGATGAACAGAAGAGGAAGCCTGGTGGGCAGGTAAAGAAGGAAGAGAGCAGATATGATCGCAAGGGTTCTACGTTAACAGAGACTCTCTCGTTAAGTTTAGCAGGCTAACTAATAATAATCACGGGATCACTAATTATTAAATTACCATGCCAATGTTACCTTTAACAGGAATATAATAAACATCCCAAGCATTTCCAACCAATAACGTCTGGTGCCACGGCTTCAAACGGTATACGGGATTGAACCGTACTTGCTTAACGGTATACACAACCAAAAAAAACCCTGTAACTTGCGATCACCTTCCTCATTTCCCGTTAACTCGCGTGGAGTGGGGGAAGCGAAAAAAGGGCACCTGGCGGCTGCCCACCAATTGAAGTCGGGTAATTGGGGAGGCGTGACACGGAAACCGGATGCGTTCCGCCGCAAAACCTCTCGAACGCCTTCCAGGACCCAAACCCACCACGCTCTCTCTCTTCCCAACCCCCTCCTCTTTCCTTCCATCTCTCTCTCCTTCCCCTCCGACAGAGCCCAATTCCCAAGCAAAACTCCCTCCAGGACTTCCTCCCGATCCTCGAATCTACGCCAATTTGCTGACATCTCTTTCTAAACATTCCCTTCTCTCTCAATCTCAACAACCATTCGACGAAACTCCCCACAGAACCCAAGCCTTGAAGAACTGCAAAACCTTTCACGCTCGTATCCTAAAGCTTGGCTTTCAGTTATCAGGCAAGCTCGGCAATGCCCTCGTTGACCTGTACTCCAAGTTGGGCGATCTTGGTTACTCCCAGAAGGCATTCGACCAACTTGAGAAGCGAGACAGGCCTGCATGGAACTCCATCCTTTCCGCCCACTCACGGCAAGGGTCGACCGAGGAGGTCATACGGGCTTTCCAATCAATGCGATGCTCCGGCGCATCACCAGACCAGTTTGGACTCGCGATCGTTCTATCTGCCTGCGCCGATTGGCTGCTCTAAATTATGGAAGGCAAATCCACTGCGATGTTGTAAAAAGTGGATTCGAGTCCAGTTCCTTCTGCGAGGGGTCTTTGATTGATATGTACTCGAAGTGCGACCATGTGACCGATGCCCGCCGAGTTTTTGAAGGGATCACCAACCCCGACACTATATCCTGGACTAATATGATCACAGGTTATGCTCGAATTGGAATGTTTGATGAAGCACTTCAGTTGTTCTCGACAATGGAGGGTTCTGGTGGTACGCCAGACCAAGTCACATATGTGACGGTCATGACAGCTTGTGTGAGTCTTGGAAGGCTCGAAGATGCGAGAGCGCTCTTTGTGCAGATGCCTTTGCCCAATGCTGTTGCCTGGAATGCAATTATATCCGGGCATGCTCAAAATGGGCATGAGGCCGAGGCTCTTGGATTCTTTAAGGAAATGAGAAGCAGGGGTGTGAAGGCCACCCGGTCGACACTGGGAAGTGTGCTGAGTGCTGCTGCCAATCTGATGGCCCTTGACGATGGCCGACAAGTCCATTCCGAGGCAATCAGGCTGGGGTTGGATGCAAATGTTTTCGTTGGAAGTTCTTTGATTAACATGTATGCTAAATGTAGCTGTATGGGAGATGCAAGGAAAGTATTTAACTTCTCAGATGAGAGGAATGTTGTTATGTGGAATGCAATGCTCAGTGGTCATTCACAGAATGGGCAGCCACAAGAAGTCATCGACTTGTTTTCTGCGATGGAGAGCTCTGACTTTAAGCCTGATGAATTCACGTTTGTTAGCATTTTTAATGCATGTGCTTGTTTGGAGGATATAGATCTGGGCAAGCAATTACACTCTGTTGTAATCAAGAGCAATCTCGAGGTCAGTCTGTTTATAGTCAATGCAGTTGTAGATATGTATGCTAAGTGTGGAGAGCTAAATGATGCAAAGCAGCAGTTTAAACTTATTTCTAATAGAGATGCTGTCTCTTGGAATGCAATGATAGTAGGGCTTGTCCATAATAAAGATGAGGAGGAAGCTTTGAGTACAGTCCAAAGGATGAGGCTGGATGGGCTGGTGCCAGATGAGGTTTCTTTAGCTACTGTTATAAGTGCTTGCACTGATCTACAAGCTTTCGAGGAAGGAAAGCAGATACATTGCTTGTCCATCAAGTCTCATCTTAGTAAAAATGTTTATGTTGGAAGTTCCCTGATCGACTTTTATGCAAAGCTTGGGGAAGTGACAGCTGCCAAGAAGGTCTTCCTACAGATGCCTGAAAAGAGTGTGGTCTCACGGAATGCTCTGATTGCTGGTTTTGTTCAAAATAATAATGAAGAAGAAGCATTGGATTTATTCAGGCAACTGCAGATAGAAGGATTGGAGCCCTCCCAGTTCACCTTTGCAAGCATTCTGCCTGCATGTTCTGGTCCTTCAGGAACAACAATGGGACAACAAGTGCATTGCCACACACTGAAATCAGGCCTTTTGTTTAATGATACTTTCTTAGGGGTCTCACTTTTAGGCATGTATTTGAAGTCCAGAATGCTTGATGATGCCAAAAGGCTCTTCTTGGATATGCAGGAGAACAACAGCCTGGTCTTATGGACAGCTATTATTTCAGGACATGCTCAGAATGGTTATAATGATGATGCATTGTTATTGTTTCAGGAAATGCGCAGTTATAACATTCGGTCGGATGAGGTGACTTTTGCTAGTGTTCTAGGAGCTTGTGCTGATTTAGCTGCTTTGGGAGATGGCAGGGAAATCCATAGCCTCATCGTTAAGACTGGCTATAACTCCTATGAGTATGTGAGCAGTGCTCTCATAGACATGTATTCGAAATGTGGACATGTAACCGCATCCCATCAAGTCTTTAAAGAATTGGAAAGGAAAGAAGACATCATCGCATGGAACTCTATGATTGTAGGATTAGCAAAGAATGGGTGTGCTGAAGAAGCTCTCAATCTCTTCCAAGCGATGGAAAAATCAAACATAATGCCTGATGATATCACATTCCTTGGCATTCTTACAGCTTGTAGTCATGCAGGGTTAGTCTTTGAAGGACGTAGTTTCTTTGACTCGATGACCAGTAAGTATGAAATAACTCCAAGAGTGGACCACTATGCTTGCTTGATAGATATCCTTGGCCGTGGTGGTTTTCTTAAAGAGGCAGAGGAGTTGATTGACAGGCTACCTTTTGAACCTGATTGTGTGATCTGGGCCACTTTGCTCGCGGCTTGCAGAATGCATGGGGATGGAATAAGGGGGAAACGAGCAGCTGAGAAGCTTATGGAGTTGGAGCCACATAATTCTTCTCCTTATGTGTTGCTTTCTAGTATATATGCAGCATCTGGTAACTGGGCTTCTGCTAAAGTGGTGAGAGAAGCCATGAGAGAAAGGGGAGCGAGGAAGTCGCCTGGGTGTAGCTGGATTACTGTGGGAAACAAAACAAGCTTTTTCACTGCAGGAGACAAATTTCACCCTGATGCTGTTGACATCTATGAAACTCTGGTTGATTTGACAGTATTGTTGAAGGAAGATGGTTATGTTGCTGAAACTGATCTGCTATTCCTGGATGAAGAATTTGGTTGAGGTCCCCTTGTTTGCTCTTTCATAAAACTCCATGTGTAAAGAACCCAAGGCCATGGATACTGTTTGGCCTTAAAGTTACCGTCGTGGGAAGGAGTACAAAGATACCATGCACAAATTGGCTTGCTATTCATGTAGGAAGGTAATTTCTTCCTCCTACGTTAGACTGTCCCTGCAAAACTGTAGTTCAAAATCTCATCACAAGAGAATTTTATCTAATTTACCATCATAACTTACTTGCAGCTCATCAAAAGTGTAATAATATGTATGGATGGTAGGTTCTTATGTTTGGCATTGCTTGAGGATCTGCTCAATTTGGAATTTTGGAGAGCTTCAGCCAAAAAAGGTCTGCTCTTTCTATCTCTTGACTTCTTATGTTCAATAAAATGGAAATGATATTTGAGTTAATTAACTAGTCCAGAAAGAAATACAGCTGATATGCTGTGTCAAACCTCTTTTCCAAACTTTAAAATTTTACCGCTAAGGCAGTAGCCCGATTGGTAAAGGCCTTACCTCACTACCAACCGATTATGAATTCGAGGCATGATCCCGTAGGTGGCTTGATTAAATTTAGGAATTTTCTTGGGATCCACGACCGTTGATGTAAGTGAGAGGTCAGGGTTTCCCTCTTTGTTCCCGTTCTACTAGCGGGTGCCTTAGTGGTGCCAGGTTAACCTACTTACCTTTAGGTGGGAAAAAACTATGAAAATCTGAACGTTTTGAATCAAATATTACCTGGCATGGCAGGGGCTTGTGGGGGTAGCTACATCGAGATTTATCCCCCCATCCCTTTTGTTTACCAAAAGAAAAAAACTTTGCAATTTTGACAAATTATATTCTTTTGAAAAAATGTAATTCTTGACCTACTTTAGAGCATGATTATCTTAAAGTTAATTGTATTTTCTCTTTCAATAAATAGTTTGTCGATAGCCTTGCTTTGATGTCATGTATGAATTTTGCAAGAAGCCTTCGACAAATAACAGGAAAATTTTTCTTCCCACTCATCATTGCTCATCGCTACCAGCTTCTCAGATGTTTTTTTAAAATTCTTTATGGAGTTCTTGTTGCAACAGCATGGTTTCTACCCTGCAATAACCATTATGAATTGGCTAAATTCTAGCCACTACATACATACATATGAACATGCATGCACCAAAATATGCTCTAAAATGCCGTCAGAATTATTTTAGAAATTTCTCCTTGCCTTTGGAAATTTTGTCCTTTTCTCTCTTTCCTTTTTTTTTTGGTGCACATGGATCTTGACAAAAAAAAAATATGAAAGTCTCAAGGATTTCTGTAAATTTGAGGATTGTATGAAATCATATAATAATTTTTTACACGTTCAGATGTGTTAGGTGCACATGGATCTTGGCAAAAAAAACTATGAAGGTCTCAAGGACTTCTGTAACTTTGAGGATTATATGAAATCATATAATAATTTTTCACACATTCAAATGTGTTAGGAAGAACTCATAAAAAAAAAATGTGTTAGGAAGAATGAAATTCTTTTGCAATAAAAGATTTGTGGAAGAGCACCTTGCAGTATTCATAGACACCTCCCCAATAAATGTGAGTAGTCAGCACTATGACAGTCTTAATGAAGTGATACGACTGTTGATATGAAAACCAGTGTGGTCTAACATTCCATCATGTATTCTTCCCCAAGCAAAATGATTGCAAGCCCCATCATATTTTATTTATATGTGCAATGAGACAAGACTTGCATACAAGGGGAAAAAAAAAAATTTTTAAAAAAAAAGAAAGGAGAAAAAAGGCGTTGGAGATCATAAGGAAGATGAGGAGGAAGCTTTGAGTATGTTCCGAAGGATGAGTTGGCACCAGATAAGGTTTCCCTTGGTAGTGTTACGAGTGCTTGCACTGATCTAGAAGTTTCTGATGAAGCACAAGAAGAAATAAAGGCTGTCCTGACAAGTATTGCTGATACCCTGCCAAAGCTGTCAGCAAAAGTTATCTTCTCATGGCCTTTTCTCATCCTGTTAGCAATGCAAATACACTAGATAATTTTAGCCGATTCAGTACTTTTAGCTGTTGGCAAAGGTTATCGTGAATCAATGGGATATTCATGTGCATTCTTGTTATATTTTACTTTTGTCCATTTGTCATCGCTGTGCCTACTTGAGCATTTCCATAAGAGGATATGTACCCATGCATGTGTTTTTGTGCATGATCTAGTTTCCTCGTGTGTACGAGTTGGTGAAATATGTGATTACAGGTGTTTGCATGTCCATTTGCCTCCATGAACATTTTTGGATGAGTGGGCAGCAACAGCAGAAGGATGTGGTGATGAAGCTGTCTTAGATCTTTGAGAAACACCGTGGCTTTATATATTCCCTGCTGGCACTTGCGTTCCACTATTTTAGACCTGGTGGCCCCCAATTTAATAAGTCTGATCAGCTGATCCGGTACATTTAGAGAGAAACTGAAGCCTTTTTGTGTGTGTACGAGTTTGTTCTTCAGGAAACTGAATATGCTCAATCACTTTCAAGAAAGTCAAAGAAAAATGTAGATTTCCATGTGCTTCCGGGTTGTGTTTATCCTGTAATCTAGCTTTTGATTATATATGCAGGTTGGCCTGAGAGGTGAAGCAACGAATCTGAACTCTCTAGATGGCTCTTATAAGTTGAATGGATGGAAGGGTCACTGCTGGCTCAAAAACAGCAGCCATTAACATGGTATGGGGAGGAAATGAGACCTAGCCATGTTTCATAAATTAGTTTCTGGTGTTTCTAAATACTGGTTCACACCTTTTGTCATCATGATCATGTTTGATGTTCCTGCTGGAGATGAGCCGCTGGCATTGGATACGGGCACCATGGGAAAGGGTCAAAATGTGGATCAATGGACAAAGCATTGGTCGATACCGGACTGTACAGGCCTCAAATGCGGATTCCTAAAATGAAACTACACGGGCATACGGGTCATCAAAATGTCAAACTGGTTATGGTCAACCAACCAACCTAATGTTGGTAAGAAACTCGTACAGTTGAAGAATTTTCCATCTTATGAACTTTTCCCATCATACTCTTAACGTCGTTTACAAATAAAACTGACCTTACGTAGCTACTAATGAGTCGACAACATGTTGAAACAGTTGACGGTCATGATGTTAAAATTCTCTTCCACCCCGGTAGGGTTTAAAAATAACTTCTTTGGTGTTACCAGGACTCGATGACATCTTGACTTCGCTTGCATTGTTGATGAATTGACTACACCGGTAAACCTTGTGGCATTGTAATAATTTACTCCAGTTGATTCTGCCTGCACGATGATGCCAACTAAATTAACTATTAATAAACGGGTGGCTTCTCTACCCTCAATCTTTATAAAAAGCACAGTAGAAAAGTGATGCTGTTTCCATTACCTTGGAACGAAAGGCGGTACCGTCCATCTCCCCTTCCTACCCCCGACCTGTTACCGTGCTTAAAGGGGCACAAATCGTTGATAAGATAAACATCCAACCTGACCTCCTATTAGTAAGTAGAGGAAGTCAACTGATTTTATTGTGAAATTAACAGGCTAGGCTTATGGCTGGAAAAAGAATATACATGAACCCCCCCCCCCCCCACTCTTTTTCTTTTTTCCTTTCAATTACCCAGCATACACTGTCAATAAAATAATTCAGTATTTACATCCTTGTACTATTTGATGGCAAATATTTACGTGGAATGATATCGTATGCAGCTGTTCCCCTGGGAAGAAAGATATAATACGCAGCCAGACTATCAAGTTTCCGTTATGGTCTTCCCTTCGCAAACATCACAAATAGTGTAACCAAGGCCTTCACAATATGGGCACTTTGCTCCTTCACCAATCCACTCCAAAAACTGCAGACAGCAAGCAATTCAAATAAAAATAGAGTGGGCATCAGAAGCAACAAATGATTACGTGTAAGGAAATTTTAGCAATACCAAGCAACTGACCTGTGGTTCAATATTTGGTTCACCAGTCCCATCACATTCTGCAAAATGAATTGAGAAATTGTTCAACATATCAACAATCGTTCCAAAAATTTTCAAGTTTTGCTGTCAAGAAAAGGTAACAACGTCCATGCATGGTAGAGGATGTCAACTCATAGGTACACTCGAGTTCTGAAAATATTAAGAATGCAAATACAAATAAAAGATACCACAACACTGAAAAGATTTACAGGTAAGCCTTAAAAGAAAAAGGACCATCAGGAAACATCTCAGATTGTAAATCATAACCAGCTAAAATGGGAGGCAAGCTTGGATACATGCAAAGCATTGGCAGTTCTGCTACAGAAAAAATGATGAAATTGAGAAGCTAAGCACGGTGACAGTTCACAAAATGAACCCACTGATTTTCATAGGATTCAACTAGACATAACACATTATCGTTTCCTAAAATCCAGTAGCCCTGTCTCATACCAACAATGAGGGTGAATTCCAAGTACCTGTGCACATTAGCCGGCCTTCTCCACGGCAAGAAAGGCACTTTGTAGTAGACACACCCCTGCTTCTGCTAATAGGTTTATTCCCATCCACCAACCTGGATGGCTCTTCCCACCTATTCTCACCGAGAAGAAACACTTTTTGCTGGGATATCTGAACTTCACCGCCATGTTCGTTCACAACTGTTTGCTGGATCTCTGCAACTTCTGTTACAGAAGCAACTTCTGTAGCTGCTGCTCCAATTGCACCATCCTGCAAGAAAATACAACCACAATCATTGGATGCGTGACATTACTAGGGTAATAGGTTGTCAATGGAGCACTAACGAGCATCATGAAGATTATCGCACAAAGAAAAATACAGAGTCAAAATGTTACAGAAAACTTCTCTGCAGCAGAAAAAGGAATATTTTCGAATTGGATAACAAGTTTTCAATCTGGTTTGCAGTGAGAGTATTAATAGGAAATATTTTAAATTGCCCTAAACAAAAATCAACAAGTCGATTATTGATAATATAGTTGGTTCAAGTGAATTCACAAATCAGAGCCGGCATAAAGTAATTCAAGTATGATAGCAGGAATATATCAAGCCAGATGCAAGGTGCAAATCAACAGTTTTCTGAGCTCGATAACGGGAACAAAGTAGTATTTACCGTATTTATTTTCAAGCTGGAATCTCCCACTCTCAGGTCCATAAATAATCTTTCCAGAAGCTCTGCTGTCATGATACCATCTTCAGGAGTCCCTAGTGAGGCCTGTTAAGGCAAAACTCCTTACAGTGTCAATCCGCATGATAAGTGAAGCAGCAAACATAACAGAGACAGGCTTTCAGCCATATTAAAACAAATAAAATATTCTCCAAATACTGCTCTAAAATTTTCACAAGATTGCTTTTCGTAAAATGGTGAACCACTGACCTGCCACGTTTTTACAGCACGTTCGGTCCCACTCGAGAAGCTGGAGTATTCCATGTCTTCTTCACCTGAATAAAAGCCCAACCTTTGCAAAGCTTCCTGCAAAATCAGACATGCGGTATTTTTCAGCAAATTTTAAGTCTGTGTACAAGTAACATTACACATTCAGGTATATATAAAAAGTCAAGTTCACGCATTAGTTAAAGAATTATGAGATCCATGGTCCAAAAGAAAGCTGAAGGGCTGATGTATGGCATGGTTCAATAGTTTCTTCTAGAATAAAAACCCAAACTTTTGAGTGTGTTTTTATTCATTTCTCTCCAGGTTTATCCTGACCTCCCAAGTTGCAATGTTTTTTCCCCTTTGTTTGGGTCTCCCAAGTCTCCAAGCATGGCAAACAACCAGAGTGCTGCTTCATTCGTACTTACCCACATGATATTTCTTTTCCTAAAACAAAATTTAAATGCTGCATTCCAGTATTCATCATATCTCTTTCCTAAAAGCATGAAAAGTCCCTTTCTCATAGCTTTCATCATTAGATGAGATCACGGCCATCCATAAAATTCTCCTCTCTGTTATGTGGCCTGACATGCATTGCAGGAGTTAAGATTATTCTACTGATCCTGAAAGAAGTTATGCTAGTACTAGATGTTAACCTTGTGTGATATGGATCTTTGTCAAAAATGAGCTAGATTAGCTTGGGCATTCTTGAGTTGAGTAGCTAAGAAACTTTTATGGTAATATCAAGGAATGTTTGTTTTTTTTAATAGAATGTAAAAAATCCAACCTAAGCCTGCTACCAACTATTTGAGATTGGCCATGTGAATCTTCAATTATCAGTTATTCCTATTAAGGGAAATCTCTAGTATTACTGCAAGCTAGTCCAAATCCTTAACACAGCTTCCTCTCACTGACATTGGGTCTTCGATACTCTTCTAAAATGCTAGATACCAATTTAAACACATCTACATTTCAAAGCCCTGTCATTTGTTGCACATGCTCATAGTTCTATACTATCCCATGAGTTCCCCGTCACATTCTCCTCCGCTGGTGCAACCATACACCACCTCCAATATACTCGCTGCTTATCTTGACCTTCCAATTTTTACCAGATGTTCGTATCGAGATTCTTATTTTTATCACAATCATCTCATTTCTTTATTGAACAACATCATAAATCAAACAATGTTTCGAGCCTTATTGTTGTCTTATGAAATTTGCTCTCAAGTCATTGAGGCATGCGTTGGTCGAGCAACTCCCCACTCTATCAATTCAACCTAATTTATTATGCATGCATTCCTCTACCTTTTCATTCTTTTGCATGATAGATCCAAGATAATGGAACTGATTATGCAGTGATAATTTTTGACGATAACCCCAGACTAAATAAGATAAAGCTCAACCTAATAATGTTGAACATTCACATTCCAGCAACCAGATGTATTAATGAAATATATAGTTCTTGATAGAAATGCATGAAGGTGAGGGTTTTGTACACTGTCGGGACCTGATGACCATTAATGTATGTTTCCCTGGTTGTTATGACAATTTTCTTGGCTAAATGTTATCAGATGTTTTTATAAGAAGACTCTATTTCAATACTTGGAGAGCGTTATGTATCATCCAGCATCATTAGAATTATCAGTCACCTTATTTTCTACTTCCGTTTTGCAAATATTATTCTAGTAACAGTTATACAAGCTAAAAACCATGGATTTCCACCAAATGTATACATCAGATTTAGCACTGAGAGAAAACTATTAATTACTTGCAAAGGCAATTTATTCATTTAATAGAAACCGGACTCGCCTTAAAATTCATAGCATAAATTGCAAGGAAATCAACACCGTGGATTGTGGAACCACGCAGACCTGCATCGCTCGAACCTCCCCTCCTTCCGATCCTTTCCTCAACGTGCTCCACCTGACGTTCTTGTTCCCCTCCTCCATGACCTCTTTCTTATCCGGTGCGGGCTTCGAAACCCTGACCTCTTCTTCAAGAAGCATCCCCTTCACGTGGGTCTCCTCGACCAGCAAAGGCTGGGGGTCGACGGCGGCCCGCCGCACGGTCTCGCGCTCGAGCGCCTCGATGCGGAGGCGGAGGGCGGCGACCTCGCGGAGGAGGGACTCCCGTTCCGCGTTCCAGCGGGACTCCTCACGGAGCCAGCGCTGCTCCTCGCGGAGCCACCGCTGCTCCTCCCGGAGCCACCGGGCCTCCTCCCTCTCCCACGAGGGGTCGGAGGCGGCGGCGGCGGAGATGACGGGGAATATGGGGGAGGCAAGCTTAGGTTTCCGAATGACTCGAAAGGGGGTCGGAAGGAAAGCGGATTTGAGGGGCGGGTGAAGAAGAGAAGGTGGGTGAGGGTGGAGGGGGAGGGTGGAGGCCATCGGATGGGGGAAGATTTTTTTCACGTTCATAGCTCGCGAGGGGAAGGCTGCACTGGATTTATGTGGTGCAATTTAATTTAATTTAATGCGTCTCTTAGAATAAGAATCAAATCGCAACACGTTTATTAGCTATCATGCGGCCTTTCTTAGAAAGCTAAAACGTCTCAGGTATGGCAAATTGAACTTCATATAAGAAAAAAGTTCTAATGGAGAGGAAGGGAAGCATATCCAATAGATATTTATAATTCTTCAACTGGTTACGTTTTTGTTGCTCAGCATCCAATCCTAGCAGGGAATGACAGGGCCGTGGCTTTTTTTTTTTTTTTTTTTTGTGGATAAGAAAGCAAACTTCATCAAAAAAAAAAAAAAAACTCCAAGTAGAAGGTTAGCGCTGAGACGAACAGCAAGAGTCAAAATAAAAGAGAGAGACGAATGACAAGAAATGGGCCAAAATGAGACTATGCAGGACAGGGCCGTGGCATTGCACGGATCAACTGGTGGCAAATATTCACTTATCTCTATGAGTTTAGTTATCTAAAAAAATCATTTCAAAAGAATGAATTTTTTTTAAAAAATATCAATATAGAGTCGGTGACATCAAAGCATCCCAGAACGCCTCAGGTATGATCAATGCGCTGATGCACGATACATAGCTTTGTAATTCTGAGTCAAAGTTTTACAGTAGTCCCATCAACAATCTTTTGTTTTTTAGACAGCCCAGAGAACATGATTTTGATTTTTTCTTGTTGCTTGGGTGAGTTTCTTGAATTTCTGCATGTATTACGTTAAATTTAATGCATGATATAGTCATCTATGAGTATGAACCAGCAAAAAGTTCCTATTTCTGTTCTTCCATAGCTTTCGTTGTCCCATAAATTCTGGTTTATTTTGACTAAAAATTATAAAATTGCAAAAATACCTCTCCAACTTTATGTAATTTATATTTACATTCATAAAATTAAAAAAAAAATTAATTAGTGACCAAAATGTTAAATTTGTTGTAATACGATGCATCTACCAAATGTTATCATATGAAAATCACATAATAACTATTTTTAATAAAATTTTTAGAACTATCCCTTCCGCTAACTAACTGAGCAAGGATTTTTATTTTAGTAAAAATCCAAAGAAATGAAAAAAAATAGTACTTTGAGAGATGTGCCAAGAGATGAATGACTTTGTTCCTCGAAATCTATGCATATTGATGGATGGCTAAGAACGAAATACTTTCAAATATTTGTAAATGGATGAATGAAAGATGATATATTGCTTTGAGGTTTGCATAGGTAGATGAATAATATATATAAGAATGATAGTAGAAGGAGTGTTTTGAGATATATGCATACGAATGATGACAGGGGATAGAATATTTTGAGATCTATGTAGATTGATGAATGATAGATGATAGAATATATCGAGATCTGTGCAAATAGATGGGTGATGGAAAAATTACCACTTTGAGATTTATGCAAGCAGATTGATTACAAAGGTTGTGATACTTCGAAATTTATGTAGATGAATGAATGATAGTAGATGGAATGCTTTAAGATCTTTATAAATGATTAATGATAGAGAATATAGTGATTTGAAATCTATGTAAGCCAATGGATGATAGAATATAGTGTTTCGAGATTTATATAAGTAGATAGATGATAGAGGATATAGTATTTTAAGATTTGCATAACTAGATGAATGATTGAGAATAGAATACTTTAAAATCTATATAAGTGGATAGATGGAAGATAAGGTATTTTACAATTTGTATGAATAAAATGTATGGTAGAGGATTGAGAGCTTTAAGATCTGTGCAGATGAATAATTATATATGAAATGTTTTGAGATATATAAAGATAAATGGATCATAAATAGAAAGCTTTATAATTTATGCAAGTGGATGGATGATAAAGAATGAAACTTTCTAAAATCTATATATGCAGATGGATGATTGAGATCGGAGCACTTCAAGATTGTACTAGCAAATAAATGATTAATGATAAAGCACTTTAAAATCCGTATAGATGAATGAATGATAGAGAGTAGAATGTTTTGCTATTTATGTAATTAGATGGGTGACAAAATACAAACTTTTTGAAGCAAAGACATCTTTATCTTTTTATTTCGTTAACATTAATATGATCTAAATAGATAGATAGACCATATTACAATAAATTTAAATTTTTTTAGCTAATTAATAATTAATAATTTTTTTAAATAAAATATAAATAGCTTAAATTTTTAAAAAATATTTTTATAATTTTTTTAAAATTATTTCCAAACCATCATCGACTCCACGTCACCTCTTACCCTCTGGAAATTATTGGTTTAGCTGGTTCGGAGTGAACCATGATAATTTATTAGTTAGAAGGCATTTAATACATTATTAAGAAAGAAAAAGTATTCAATATATGGTAATGCATTATCAAGGAGAGAATGTATTAATTATCATGGGTTCACTACCAACAAAAGATTTTTTACCCAAACCCCCCGGCGGTTTTTTTTTTTTTTTTTGGGTGGGTGGGGTTTTCCAGCGCAATGGGGGGCGGGTGGGGGGGGGGGGGGGGGGGTGGGGGTTTCCAGCGCAATCTATTTACAATTTTCTCTTGCATGGCATGACTTGTTTCTACTTTCCACATGTTATCACGGTGGGGTGCGGGACCCACTGCATTCCATCATTAGGACCAGCTGCTAGGGGCTTGGCAAGGGCCAGATGTGAGCCCTCGCAACGCGGTTTCTTTGCTTTTCGTGTCTTTAGAAAAAGCATGCCACCTGCTCGCCATAAATTTCCAACCAAGCGTTCCCCAGGTCAAAGAGGCAGATCCCAATCCGCTCCCCTCCGAGCAAGAAAATGCCAGAGCATCATGCCTTCAAACTTTTAAGATTCTCCTCTGCCTCAAAAGTGAACGTTTCCTAGCTAGCTCTTGAAAGAAAACAATACGCTATGAAGTGGACGAGGGTTTCCTGCCCTCATCCTTGGTTCTTTTCTTTTCCCTTCTCCTCCCAGTTACAGCGAACCAGCTACAAGCCTACAAGAGCTCGTAGGCTTCTTACACAACTACATACAAAACCTGACCTGATATTTGACCGTGTGACCCAATATCCTCCCAAGCTGAACCTGAACTACTAGAAGGAAAAAAAAAAAAAAAAAAAGCTCTTAGATTCTGATTAACAAGCAGAGGAACAATGAGATGGATTGCTTTTGGCACCTGACAGACATCCTCATCTGAGTGGACTAGGCTTTATCTAACAGAATCCAGGTAAAGGGAAAGACAATTTCAAGTCATTAGAATGGTCATGAGTCAAACTTGAAAAGTTCAGACCGACTTCCATATCGAAGTGCGGTACTACCTAGATTTCTAAAGAATGATATGCACGAATTTCAAAACTTTTGATTTGGACGTTGTTCTAATAATTATGAATTTCTAACACTAATGGTTTGAAACTATGTCAGTTGCTTTCCACTTTATTCCCAAGTTAATTGCTTAAACAACTGAGGTAGCTGCTCGCTTTATACTCCCGGTAAACATGCAATCATTTCTCTTCATCATGCGGCTCATTTTCTGCACAACTGGAATCTTTAGTTCTTCGTTTTATAGTTGTCAAGAGATTGGCTCGAATATATCTAGTAACATGGCATGTTAGCATTACGTTTAGAGTGTAGTCCTGCTTCCTCTTAATCATTGTTTCTTTGTTGTAGAGTTGCCAAAGTGTGGAGTACTCATATGTACAAAGAAACATTGCAACTTAGGCAGTACGTCTGAATGCCCCCTATCATTCTAAAGTGGCAGGGAGAGGATGCTCATGTAAATTTTTTCTCCATTCATGTCATACGCTAGGGACACTCCTAGTAAAGAGTAAGGGCGGGAGGTACCATTTCTACAACTTACTTTCTTTCTCCTTACCTCCTGTGGCTAGTGGTTAATGGATATTGATTTCTTAAGGGCTGTTGGGGTGCGGCTTCTACTTCTAGGTCCAGAGTTTGAAGCTTGCATGGCAACAAAAGAAGGCTCGAGAAGATCACTTGTCATGCTCTTATGGTTACTCCTCTTCCTCTGCTTATTCCTTTTGGCTCACCCATCAGGGAAGCTGAAGATCTCCATGGCCTCGTTCTCTACTCGGCAGCTCCTCTCTTCCTCGAGATCTCAATCCATGGAATTACATCCACAGGCCCCTGCGCTGCCTCGCCAATCCAAAGCAAACAAACATGAAGTCCCAAGTGGCCCCAACCCCATCTCCAACAGGTAGCATCACTGCCATCATTGGATGATCAACTTCTTTGCTGTACTCCTTGGCCTCATCATCAAGTGTTTGATCTTGTGATGTTTTTGCTGTGGTTTGAGTTGTATATATAAACAGCTATAGATAAATAAACTGGAACTTTCTTTTTGATATGGAGAACTTTTTGCAGGACCTTCTCGATTCCGACTTTGAGAGACATCGATGTATAAAAAATCAGAAGCTTTGTTTTTGTTGAATTACTGAAAGAACATCCAGAATATTCTAAATCTATCTGCATGGACTCATACTTTTCTCAAACAAGCATATATTTCTGCTTTGGGATTATCTGTACTACAATTTCAAGGACATGGTAAACAATCATAATGGAGATAGCAGAACTACTTAATTTCTAGGATGACGTTAAATGTTTGGTTACTCAAGGGCCACTACTCAAGCAAATACATCCGCAGATCAAAGATCATTTAAACTTGCCCCAGATGTGTACTACTACAAGCAAAGTGCTCTGCTAACGGTAACTGGGGATGGATACGGTGTTCCCATTTGCCTGGGAATAACCAGTCTACGAATCTGATTAGCTTGTAAAATTCTCGATATACCAACTTGGCCTTAAGCACTCTTAATCCTTCTAGCATAATGACACCGGCCCAGGAAACAATCACTTCTTAACCAGATCTTACTTGGAACGACAAGAGACACCATATAATTGCTGGTGCCGGAGCCAAATCTTAGAAGGCCTTGATCGATGATGCCTGTTCAGCATTGATACCAGCGTTCTTTGGTCTTTATCTCCCCACAATTTCTTACCAATTTCCATTTCCCAGTCAATATTTCCAAGTCAATGCCAACCACAGGTCAAAAGTCTTCCCTGCATGCTGTTTGGTTTTCATTTGACAAACTCACTGCGTTGTATAAACTCCATTACCCTCCTCCCAAGAATAAAAACTCTCTTACCCCTGATTCTGTTCCGCACTCCAAGAAAAAAAAAATCTAGGCAAAATCTCGAATCGGTAACACATATATTCATGATCCTGTTTTTCGTGTTACAAAATATATATTCATGATCCTATCTGATCTTGTAAACCTATTCCTTGGTGGTAGTGAACGAGGGATCTCGACCTGCTGATCTCTTCCTTGATTTGTGAGTCTCCTGATCTCTTCCTTGATTTGTGAGTCTTGAGTAGCCTTGGTACCCCTTGGTACCACGGTGCTGACATCTGTAAATTCCCACTTGCATCTTTATTCCCTCTTTATAAAAGTTAAGTGGCACTCTGCTTCCCATTTCAACCAAAAAAAAAAAAAAAAAAAGTCCTTTTGACGTTGTTCGTTTATTAAAACTGATTTATTCTGTCAGTGTTGTCTACTCCCCAGACAATTTCTTATGCTACTTCTTTAACATATGTCTCTCTCTCAACGCTGAAGATCAGAGTAAAGTCCTCTAGAGGCATGGAATCACAGCGGTTGATGGGAGGACAGAGCAGCAGATCAGGTAACTCCCTTCTGTTATGCTGCCAAAAAAGTTTCATCCAACTAATGCTCGGTCTTTCACCACTCAGAAGATACAAGAACTGCAAATATATCTGCACGAACTTTTTCTTTAGAGGAGCTAGCTTTGGCTACTGGTAATTTCTCTCCTGATTCAATTTTACATGAAGGAAGTCACTTCAGAGTTTACAAAGGGATCCTTCACGAGAATTGCCAGGTAACTGGGTCTACAGAGTACTTCCTTTGTTCAGTCTCCAATGCTTGTTACATATTTCAGCACCTGTTCCTCTCAGCTTGTGGCCGTGAAGCAGCTAGACATGAACTACCCACAGAACAAAAGATATTTCCTTGTCGAAGTGGTGATGCTTAACCTTCTCCACCATCAAAGTCTCATATCTATGGTTGGGTACTGTTCTGAAGGAAGTCATATGCTCATAGTCTATGAGCCTTCTCAACTGGGTTCCCTTGAGGACCACTTGTTCGGTAAAAAATCTATCCAAAGTGTTATTCAAGTCACATTTAATCTTCTGTAATTTCCTTTGCTATAATTTCCTTGTCCATAACATCTCTTTTATACATATATATATGATCTATTACTAGAAAATAATTCTTATTAATCGGTTCCAAAGTCGTATAATTAATATATCCCAATGTTAGGTGTTGGGCGATGCCAGAAACCACTGGATTGGAATACTAGAATCAAAATAGCTGTAGGTGTTGCTCAAGGGTTGGAGTATTTGCATGACAAGGTCGACCCTCCTGTCATACACCGTGATCTGACACCATCAAACATTCTCCTGGATGAGGATTTTAATCCCAGAATCTCTAATTTTGGGCTTGCCAAGCTGGGGCCTGTCATGGCTAAATTGCATGTCTGCACTATGGTGGTGGGGACCTGTGGTTATATTGCACCAGAGTATGCAAGAACCGGACAGCTATCAGTGAAGTCGGATGTTTACAGCTTTGGAGTAGTTCTGCTCGAGCTCATGACAGGAAGAAGAGCTAATGACATTCTTGAGATGAACGAGGAAAATGATCTAGCTTCTTGGGTAATTTCTTTCTCACTGTTTTGCTTAACTTCGACAAATTTGGAGGTTAGCAAGGGTCCCTTTTTGCTTCAATGAGCAGGTTCAGGCAATGCGCAAAGACCCGAACTGGTTGCCAGGCATGGTGGATCCACTACTTCAAGGAAAGTATCCAATGGCAGGTCTGGATCGAGTCGCCTCGATCACTGCCCTGTGTCTCCAGGAGAAGATTGCCGATCGTCCATCAATTAGTGATGTTGTCACTGCTCTCAACTCCACTGCAGTTTCTCCAACCGAGCTTCATGGTGCCTCAACTCCTTCAGTGACTTCTTCTCTCTGTCATTGATTAGCATATGAAGACAGCACAAACGAAAACCAAACTCAAAGAAAAACCAAACTTGTTGCCATGGGGATTGCTGAATACGGAGTACCTGGTGTGTGGAAAGAAAAAGCTTTTTCCTACTTTCTGTAGCATATTATTGTATGTTAATGGTGTGATATGTTTCATGTCTCTAAGGATGATACCCTTTTGTTTTTGCGAGAAAATTAGGATGATGTTGGTTCAAAGTAGTGACCTGGATGTAATTTAGACGCAGAAAGAGTTCAAACATATGATCGGAGATACTTCCACACTGCCACCACAGATAGGTGAAGAACTCTCAGTATGAATTAATTCAGTGTTAGAAGTTTGGAGGGAAAATCCAAAATTCCCTCCAAGCTATTCTTTTAGTCCCACATGAGAAAAGGAGAACATCCCAAAGATGTTTATTTATGATCCCTTCTCTATTTGGTCTTGTACCGTCTTGGGCCACTCACACGCGCACGCGCGGCCCGGCCCGGTTCGCACGCGCAGCGTGGTGTGATATTTTTGTCCGTTTTTCTTTTCTTTTTTTTTTCTTTCCGTTTTCCATACCGGACTGCATCGCGTCTTCTCCGAACGTCGCGGCTTCTGAACAGCGGTCTTCTCCGAGCATCGCGTCCTCCGCTGTACCGCGTCGCATCTTCACCGAGCGGTATCTCTTCTTCACGGCACTTCTCCATCAATAAAAGGATGGAGTCAGATCACAGATGGATAATCAACGTACTTCTCTCTTCCGATCTCTCTCAATCTGTTTTCCCGATCTAGAACTCTCTCTTGCGTTCTAGGTTTTCTTTTCCAATTTTAATTTTGTTTCACTACTGGGCGAAGTCATTGTCATTCCCTTCACAGTCGTGCCTACAGAAGGATTACCTGGTTGTATCTTGGGGCAGAGTTCTCGGATTGAATCCTGCACGAGGGCCGAGAATCGCCTTAGGACAGTGCCTCTGCACGCCTCTGGTCAGAATTCCTAAAACTCTATATTTATATTATATTACTATTTTACATAGCACCGTTTAGTGCCTTAGGATAGAACATATACTCTATATTTATTGTTTCTAGTTTTTTATTTCATAACGATTATTTCTAACAATCTAAGGCGATTCTCGTATGAAATAAAATAGAAACAAAAATTGTTTAAATAGATATATATGTTTTTAATCATCTTTATTATTGTGCTGTTAAAATTCTAAAACGAATCTATTATTTCATCTTAATCATCTTTATTATTGTGCTGAAATTGGCGGTTAAAATTCTAAAACGAATCTATTATTATTGTGCAGCTCTAGTTCTTAATCATCTTGGTATGGGTTCCGTGGCTTTTTCTAGCCTTAAACCTGATAGATTTGATGTAAAGGGTTTTCTTAGATGGCAAGAACAAATGGAGGCCTGGTTAATTTCATTAGGTTTAATTTCTGCCCTAGATAAAATCCTCCCATTTGAAACCAATTCTCAAGGCTCTGATGCAACTTCTAAATCTCCTGAAGAAGTAGACTATCACCGCAGGTTTATAATATTGAGTTGTCTTTCAGATAACCTGTATGCAACCTATAAGAAATGTCGAACTTCTAAAGAACTCTGGTGTGCTCTAGAAGATACCTATATCAGAGATCATGAGGGGGCTATGAGGTTTACCGTTTCTGACTTTCATAACTTTAGAATGGTAGATAACCAACCAATCAATGACCAGATCCATCATTTCCAAAACCTTGTTCAAGAAATTCTTAGAGGAGGGTCTATCCTTGATGAAACTTATCAAGTTTCAAGTTTGATAGATAAACTTCCTCCATCGTGAACTCAATTTGCCAGAAATCTTAAAAGAACTCAGACCTCCCTGACCTTTAGGTCTCTCCTTCAATCCATCAGGATCGAAGATCAATATAGACTTAGAGAGATTCAAGAAAATCAACTCAAGGCCAAAGTCAACCTTACCAAAGGTCAAAGTCAAAATACTAAAGGTCAGAACTCTAGAGATTACAATCCTAATTATAAATCTAAGGGAAAAAATTTTAAAGGAAAAGGAAAACATTTCCATCAAAACAATATCCATAGGCAGAATAACATAAAACCCAAGGATCAAGGTGATGGAAGATTCTGCTTTGTCTGTGGAAGGGACAATCATATTGCTCCTCAATGTTTCTACCGGAAGAAGCAGAAGGTTGTCCAAAAGAAGAAGAATGATACTAAGAACCAGAATCAATTCAAATCTCAGGTCAATATGATTGAAGGAGAATCATCTTCTTTTAGGTCAGTCTCCTTCACCCCTTCGATAAATCTAACATATTTTGATTCCGAATGGTGGTTAGATACTGGTGCTAATATCCATATTTGCACTGATAAAATTTGGTTTTCATCCTATCAGGGATCAAGTGAAAGAAGTGTAACAATGGGTGATGGAACAGCTGTTCAAGTACTAGGATCAGGTCACATCAATCTAAAGTTTACCTCAGGAAAATCTTTGATTCTTCGTGATGTACAGCATGTTCCAGCAATTAGAAGAAACCTAATTAGTGGTTCTTTGCTTGTCCAGACAGGATTTAAAGTTGTTACAGCCGTGACAGTGACGTGGCCAGGCTCAGGTATCGCCGAATGCGAGCGAGCCACGTCCGGAATCAGCGCCACGACCGCACCGCCCGATACTGTCTGAAGCAAACGGCCCCCGCCGAGGTCGAGTTCGGCGCGAAGTTCCCCCACCAACTCATCTGCGCCCGGGCTCGGAGGAGCCCGCCCCGTGTGAGGTCGGCCGAGGTCGGCTGACCCTCCGCCTTGCGCCAGGTGGCCGCCCGGAGACGGGTCCACCTCGGCCGAAGCCAGGCGATCTTCTGCCACCTCGCCAGGTGTCCACCCAGGAGGGGTCCACCTTGGCCGAGGTCGGCTGACCCTCCGCCTTGCGCCAGGTGGCCGCCCGGAGACGGGTCCACCTCGGCCGAAGCCAGGCGATCTTCTGCCACCTCGCCAGGTGTCCACCCAGGAGGGGTCCACCTTGGCCGAGGTCGGCTGACCCTCCGCCTTGCGCCAGGTGGCCGCCCGGAGACGGGTCCACCTCGGCCGAAGCCAGGCGATCTTCCGCCACCTCGCCAGGTGTCCACCCAAGAGGGGTCCACCTAGGCCGAGGTCGGCTGACCCTCCGCCTTGCGCCAGGTGGCCGCCCGGAGACGGGTCCACCTCGGCCGAAGCCAGGCGATCTTCTGCCACCTCGCCAGGTGTCCACCCAGGAGGGGTCCACCTAGGCCGAGGTCGGCTGACCCCCCGCCTTGCGCCAGGTGGCCGCCCGGAGACGGGTCCACCTCGGCCGAAGCCAGGCGATCTTCTGCCACCTCGCCAGGTGTCCACCCCGGAGGGGTCCACCTAAGCCGAGGTCGGCCGATCTCTCGCCTCTCGCCAGTCGGCCCCCGGAGACAGGGCCAACTCAGCCGAAGTCAGACCGCTCGTACGGAGAGGCCCCCGGGAGAAAGCGACGGGTCCCGAGGCCATCCCTCGGGCCGTACCGACCCCAGACGGTGTCCCGTACGGAGGGCGGCGGCACGCGGAACGTGACTTACACTGGCCCGACAGGTCCCGCAGTCGAGAGATCCGATCCTGACGGAACAGGCCCCGTAAATGGATGGCGCCCACGCTCGGGGAAAAGAGCACTCTCACGAAGCCCGAGGCCTGACGACTGGCCGCTCTGCTAGCGCCGCCCTCCCTCCTTTTCTCTTCTGTCCTTGCCTTCTCCCTGCTGGGCCCGGCGGACGAGGTCGGAAAGCCGCCTGGCCTCCTTCGCCAAAAAGGGAAAGGAAAGGAAGACAGAGGGGAGGAGTTTTCGAGGAGGAAAAGGACAAGCACACGACGGAAAGCACACGACGGAGGGAGATAAAGAAGGAAGAATCCGGAGACTGCAAGGTAAGCCAACTAGCCTGGGGACAAGAAGGAAGCACCGGCACAAGGCCTCGCTCCGAAAAAGAAGCCAGAGATCCCGAGAGGGGAATATTGGACGCGAGCTCGGCAGGCAGGCCCAGCCGAGATTCCGGTCCCCGGCGCTTCCCCTTCACCAGTTAACTATCCAAACCTGGGACCCTTTAGAGGGCCTGGGAGCGAGAGTCTGTTCCCCCTCGTCGTCTACTGACTTGACCGTCGGAGCCCCCTCGCCGGAATCCCCGGCCAGGGTCCTCTAACCCCTTTGTTGCAGGTTTCTCGCAGGAAGGGAGGCTCCCTTGCCAGGCGGTCAGGGAGGATCGGTTGATCCTCGGCACGGGCGCGGCGACGAGGACGGCAACAGATTGGCGCACCAGGTAGGGGGGCAGGACACTAACCCCTAGTGGGAACTAGCTTTTTGCAGGTGTCACGCTCTCTAGCAATGGTGGTCACTCGTGGTCGCGAGGCGTCCACCAGCCGTGTGGGAGAAGCCCACTCCCCACCAGGGGGCCACACCCCCGAACGGGAGCTTCCGGCTCCCCCTCCTCTTCTGCAGCAGCCTACCCCGGCGGACGGATCCTTTGCGGCCATCGTCCAGCAGCTGCAGACCTTGACCTCAGCGGTCCGACAGCTTCAGCATCAGCAACGGTCCCTGGCCACTCAGCCGCAGCCAGGGACCCCCGCGGCCCGAGTCGCGGGACAGCACGGGAGCCTGCGCTCAATCCAGGGCAGGCCGTCCCATCCGCAAGCCATCTCCAACCCCCGGGGGAGCCGTCAAGCTCCCCCGAAGAGAAACTATTCCGGCTCGGAGGATCACGAGAGTCGATCTCCGGCCGATGGGGCCGAAACGGCGCATCACAGCAAGCGACGCCGGGGCTGGACCTCGCGCTGAGACCGATCGGCGCCCCCTCACCTGCAGCCTCGGTGGAGGACTCCACCGATGAAGCCATCAGGCGCCAGGCCGAGAGGCGCCTAGAAGAGCACGAGCGCAAGTTGGCGGAGTTCGCCCGACGGTTCGCCGACCTGCAGAACTCGTCAGCTGACCCGGCGGGCTACGACTCCCGCCCCCCTTTCTTCGAAGAAATTCAGGCGGAACCGATCCCGAAACGGTTCCGCATGCCACAGGTGGACCCTTACGACGGGACCACCGACCCCCTGGACCATTTGGAGAGTTATAAAGCTCTCATGAGGGTCCAGGGCGCCACCGACGCCCTTCTGTGCATCGCCTTCCCTCCAACCCTTCGGAAGGCCGCTCGAGTTTGGTTCGCCCGTCTCGAGCCCGGATCCATTTGCTCCTTCCAGCAGTTGGAAGGAAAGTTTGTGGCGCATTTCGACGCTTGTCGAAAGGTGCCAAGGGAGGTGGACAGTCTCTTCTCCATCCGCCAGCAGGACCAGGAGCTGCTCCGAGACTACATCGCCCGGTTTAAGACCGCAGCCCTGGAGATCTACAGCTTGGACGAGCCCGTCGCTATGCTGGCTTTAAAGCGCGGGCTCAAGACGTCCCGCCTGACCTATTCCCTGGACAAGAAGCCGCCCAGGACGTATTCCGAGCTCCTCCTCCGCGCCCACAAGTACATCCGAGCGGAGGAGGCTGACCGCACCCGTCGAGAGCTGGACGGGAAGATTCTGAAGAAGTCACCCCGAGGGACGCCCCGGTAGCTCGGAGGCCCGGGCCATCAGCCGACCCTCGCCCGAACCCAAGGCCGAGGGCCGAGTCTGCCCCCGAGCGAAGGTACACCCCTCTCCTCGCACCTCGAGCCAAAATCCTTATGGAAATCGAGGGCGAGCGCTACCTCCGCCGACCTCCACCTCAGAACCCGAGGGCCCCCCGAGACAAATCAAAGTACTGCCAATTCCACCGCGAGCACGGGCATGACACGGAGGAGTGCCGCCATTTGAAGCGGGAGATCGAGGAGCTGATCGGGAGGGGATACCTCAGGAAGTTCGTCAAGAACGAGGCCCCCTCCGAGAAGCAGCCGCTCACGGCCTTACCGCCTGTCCCTGTGATCGACAACCGGCCAACTGAGAAGCCCGTGGGCATGATCTCGCGCGGATCCGGCCGAGCAGAGAAGAGAGCCCGGGAAGTCCCGGAGAATGTAACCCCTCCCAAGGGAGGGGAGTCTAATGACAATGTAAACAATGATGCCGTGGTGGTCGAAATGACCATCGCGAAACACCCTGTACATCGAATCATGGTGGATAGTGGAAGCTCGGCCGACGTACTTTTTTACGATGCTTTCTCTCGGATGAGTTTGCCTCTCGACCAGCTAAAGCCAGTGCACACCCCACTGGTAGGTTTTACAGGGGACTCCGTGGGAGTCGAAGGGGAGATCACTCTCCCAGTTACCGCCGGATCCCCACCTCGGCAGGCGACCATCATGGTAACTTTCACTGTCGTCAAGCTCCCTTCGCCTTACAACGCCATTCTTGGGCGTCCCGGGCTCAACCAACTAGACGCCACCATCTTCACAAGGAGACTGCTGGTGCAGTTCCCCATGCCTTTCGGGTTCGGGGAAATGAAGGGGACGATTCAGCCAGTCCCGCTCTGCCTACAGACAATCCCAGGCACCAGGGGCGCAGAGCTCGCCCACGACGTCGGGGCCCAGCTCTCCGAAGAGGAGCGAACCCGCCTGCTGGAGTTCCTCCGTGCCAACGCCGATGTGTTCGCCTGGTCGGCGGCCGACATGCCGGGTATCCCGCCCGAGATTATCATGCACAGCCTGAACGTGGACCCAGGCAGCCGCCTGGTCTGCCAGAAGAAGAGAAGCTTTGCCATGGAGAGGCAGAGGGCGATCGACGAGGAGGTAGAAAAACTTCTCGCCGCCGGTTTCGTCCGAGAAGTCCAATACCCCAGCTGGTTAGCAAACGTGGTCATGGTAAAGAAGAGCAGCGGTAAGTGGAGGATTTGCGTGGACTACACCGACCTCAATCGAGCTTGCCCGAAGGACAGCTTCCCTCTGCCGAAGATCGACCAGCTGGTCGACACCACCTCGGGGCACCGTCTCCTGTCATTCATGGACGCTTTTTCCGGATACAACCAGATCCGGATGAATCCGGAGGACGAAGAGCGTACCGCCTTCATAACTGACCGCGGGACTTTCTGTTACAGGATGATGCCCTTCGGCCTCAAGAACGCGGGGGCAACGTACCAACGCCTGGTCAACAAAGCCTTCAAAGACCAGATAGGCCGCAACATGCAGGTGTACGTGGACGACATGCTGGTAATGAGCAAACTTGACTCGGACCACGTAGCCGACCTGGCGGAGACGTTCGGCAACCTCCGGCGCCACCAGATGAAGCTGAATCCGGCGAAGTGCGCCTTCGGGGTCTCCGCCGGAAAGTTCCTAGGGTTCATGGTGACCCAGAGAGGAATCGAGGCCAACCCGGAGAAGGTCCAGGCTATCCTGGACATGGAGCAGCCAGCCTCCAAGAAACAAGTGCAGCAGCTGACCGGCCGGGTTGCGGCCCTTAGCCGTTTATTTCCAGGTCGGCGGACCGCTGCCGTCCCTTCTTCAAGGTGCTGAGGAAGATGAATGGTTTCGCCTGGACCGAGGAATGCCAGCAGGCCTTCGAGGAGTTGAAGAAGACGCTCGCATCACCACCTTTGCTGTCCAGGCCCGAGGAAGGGGAGGAGCTTACCCTCTACTTGGCCGTTACCCCGAAGGCCGTCAGCTCTGTCCTGGTCCGAACCGACGACCACGGGATCCAGCGACCGGTGTACTATACCAGCAAACTCCTCCGGGACGCGGAGCTCAGGTATTCCCGGCCCGAGAAACTCGTTTTTGCGCTGATAGTATCTGCCCAGCGTCTCAGGCCCTATTTCCAAGCGCATCCCATCGCCGTCTTGACGTACCAACCGCTGAAAGCGGTGCTCAGCCGACCCGACACCTCGGGGCGATTGGCCAAATGGGCACTGAAACTCAGCGAGTTCGACATTACATACCGACCGAGGTCGGCAATGAAGGCACAGGTGCTGGCCGATTTCTTGGTCGAATGCGCAGGTTTGGGCAAGGAGCCCGAGGAGGACTCTTCGGCCCAGCCGATGGAGGTCGGCGCCAACGAGCCCGGAGAGGACGCCTGGATCCTCCATGTAGACGGAGCCTCAAACTCCGGCGGGAGCGGAGCTGGGCTCATCCTTGCCAACGGCGACGGAGTCGTCGCCGAGTGCGCGCTCCGTTTCCAGTTCCCCGCGACAAATAACCAAGCAGAGTACGAGGCACTCCTCGCCGGACTGAGGGTCTCCCGCGAGCTGGGCGTGACCAACCTCAGAGCCTTCACTGACTCCCAGCTCGTGGCGGGGCAGGTGTCCGGGGAGTACGTCGCTCACGACCCCCAGATGGCGAAGTATCTAGAGCTCGTCAAGGCAGGCGCGTCCAAGTTTCGGCGCTTCAACATCTTCCATATCCCCCGCAGGGAGAACGCCCGCGCGGATGCCCTCTCTCGGCTGGCGACTCTGCCGGACACGATGCTGGGACGCGCTCATGTGGAGCGACTCGAAGTCCAAGCCTCGAAGCACCGGCGGGGGTCCATCAGGTCGGCCAGGAGCCCGGCTGGATGGACAAGTACGCCGCGTACATCACCGACGGCATTCTGCCGGAAGACCGAGACGCGGCTCGCCTCGTTAGGAAGAAGGCCGTGCGGTTTGTCCTGATGGACGGGCAGCTGTATCGAAGGTCCTACTCTTATCCCCTCCTCAAGTGCATTGGACCCACAGAAGCCCAGCTTGTGCTCCAGGAGATTCACGAAGGCATCTGTGGGAACCACGTGGGGGGCAGGGCATTGGCGTACAAGGCCCTTCGTCAAGGCTACTTCTGGGAGACGATGAAGGAGGACGCCGCCGACTTCGTGAAGAAATGCGACCGGTGCCAGCGCCACGCCACGGTACAGCGGCAACCCTCCAACCCGATCTCTCAGCTCTCAGCCCCCTGGCCGTTCGCCCAGTGGGGGATGGACCTCCTGGGCCCATTCCCGCCGGCGTCCGGCCAGCGGAAGTTCCTGATAGTGGCTATCGACTACTTCATAAAGTGGGTCGAAGCCGAACCCTTGGCAAGAATCATCGAAGCAAACGTCGCCAAGTTCTTCTGGAAGTCCATCGTCTGCCGCTTCGGCCTCCCCCACACCGTGGTCACCGACAACGGACGCCAGTTCGACTGCCGAGAGTTCGAAGATTTCTGCAACGACCTCGGCATCAAGCATCGCTTCACTTCGGTGGCGCACCCCGAGACCAACGGGGAGGCTGAGGTCACGAACAGGACCATTCTTCAAGGCCTCCGCACGCGGCTAGACCAAGCCAAGGGCAGGTGGGCCGACGAGCTTCCCAGCGTTCTTTGGGCATACCACACCACTCTTAGGACGGCTACTGACGAAACCCCATTCAACCTCGTCTTCGGGGCCAGGCAGTCATCCCGATCGAGCTCAGCATACCCACGCTGCACGTGGAACAATACGACGAGACAGAAAACCCGGCCAGGATGATGCTCAACCTAGACCTCCTCGAAGAAACAAGGGACAAGGCCCGAATTCGAATGGCGGCATACCGGCAACGTGTAGCCAGATATTACAACTCTCGAGTACGGCCGAAGGTTTTTCGTCCCGGGGACTTGGTCCTCCGGCGTACAGAAGCCTCCCAGCCACGAGAGTGCGGCAAGCTTTCACCCAACTGGGAAGGCCCTTATCGGGTAGCAGAAGCCCTCCCCACGGGGCATGTTACTTGGAAGAATTGGGAGGTGCCAGGTTCCCCCGGACATGGAACCCCTCGAACCTGAGAATGTACTACCAGTGATCAAGGAGGCCTGCGAAGATCCTGGGCTTCGGCCTGGAAGGTGGCGTCGAACCCAGTTCGTCCACGCAAGCCCGGAGCACAGCTCAGCAAGCCGCGCAAGGTTTGAGAAAGCCTGCGGCATCGAGCTCAGTCCGGAAGATCCTGGGCTTCGGCCTGAAAGGTGGCGTCGAACCCAGTTCGACCATGCAAGCTCGGAGCACAGCTCAGCAAGCCGCGCAAGGTTTGAGAAAGCCTGCGGCATCGAGCTCAGTTCGGAAGATCCTGGGCTTCGGCCTGGAAGGTGGCGTCGAACCCAGTTCGCCCACGCAAGCCCGGAGCACAGCTCAGCAAGCCGCGCAAGGTTTGAGAAAGCCTGCGGCATCGAGCTCAGTCCGGAAGATCCTGGGCTTCGGCCTGGAAGGTGGCGTCGAACCCAGTTCGACCACGCAAGCCCGGAGCACAGCTCAGCAAGCCGTGCAAGGTTTGAGAAAGCCTACGGCATCGAGCTCAGTCCGGAAGATCCTGGGCTTCGGCCTGGAAGGTGGCGTCGAACCCAGTTCGACCACGCAAGCCCGGAGCACAGCTCAGCAAGCCGCGCAAGGTTTGAGAAAGCCTGCGGCATCGAGCTCAGTCCGGAAGATCCTGGGCTTCGGCCTGGAAGGTGGCGCCGAATCCGCTTCGCCCATGCAAGCCCGGAGCACAGCTCGGCAAGCCGCGCAAGGTTTGAGAAAGCCTGCGGCATCGAGCTCAGTCCGGAAGATCCTGGGCTTTGGCCTGGAAGGTGGCGTCGAACCCAGTTCGACCACGCAAGCCTGGAGCACAGCTCAGCAAGCCGCGCAAGGTTTGAGAAAGCCTGCGGCATCGAGCTCAGTCCGGAAGATCCTGGGCTCCGGCCTGGAAGGTGGCGCCGAATCCGCTTCGCCCACGCAAGCCCGGAGCACAGCTCAGCAAGCCGCGCAAGGTTTGAGAAAGCCTGCGGCATCGAGCTCAGTCCGGAGGATCCCGGGTTTCGGCCCAGAAGATGGTGCAGGAACTGTGCTGTCCGCGCAAGCATGAAGGCAGCCCAAAGTCGGACCTGCTCAGGATTCTTGCCTTGCCGCAACACGATTTTGCAGACCCCGTCCTTCGATCTAGTATGGAAGGACCAGGCCCACAGTTGTCTCAGGTATCCGAGACCGACATCCCAGAAACAAACAAACAAAGAAGAAGAAAAAGATGCAAAGACGATAGACAAGTTTTTATGAAAAAGGAGTCTTCATTACAAAGTGTTCAGTACAAACTGGGAGCTCCGACAGGCCGGAACTCCCCAAAAAAAAAGAAGAGAACGAAGACAGCAAAAATACAAAGTAAAGGTCACTAGGGCGCAGGGTCGGCGCCGTCCGCCGGAGGTGCGGGCGCCACCTCTTCAACCTCCACGACAACCGGCTCCGGGGGCTGTGTCGGGGCCGCGGCGTCATCAGTCGGAGGTGCTGCAGGTGCCGCCTGAGGTGTCGCCTGGGCCGTGCCGGAGGCCCTGCCCTCGCTCCCCGGCTTCCTGCCGCCGACGACGACCGCACTCAGGTCCAGTTGGGGGAAGAAGGCCCCCACCTTTTCCCGGCACATCCGGAACCCCTTCAGGAAGGAGTCCACGGCGGCCTCCCGGACTTCCGACGTAAACTCGTCGGAGGCTCGGAATTTGGGGACGGCCTCCAGCGCTTCTCGCCTCGCCGCCTCCAGGAGCCCGTTGATGTAAGAGCTCCGATCCTTCGCCACGGCCGCCTCTCGCCGGGCCTCGTCCAGCTGACGCTCCAAGAATAGAGAGTGGGCCTGCAGGCGGGCCTTCTCCGCCGCCTCCTCCTCAGTACGGCGCTGGTTGGAGGTCCGCTCCTCCGCCAAGGAGGCCTCCAGTTCCTTGTTCCGCTCCTCGGAACGCGTCAGGTCGGACCGGAGGGCCTGCTTTTCAGCTCGCAGCTCGGCCCCCTTGTCCATCAAGTCCTTCACGTCGGCCGCGAGCTTTCCAAGCTTCTGCTCCCGATCGGAGTCCCGCTTGGCGTTCCCTACGAGGTAGTTCCTCAGTAGGAGGACGTCGTTCCCGATCTGCAAGGGCAGAAATGACATGTCAGTACCGAGGCAGGAGGCATCGGATTGGAAGAGAAAAGAAGAGTCAAGGATCAGGCTTACCGTGAAGAGTTGGGGCAGGATGCCGAGCAGCGCATCCGCGTAATCTCGGCCGCCCCGAGCTCGGCGGTCCCGGGCGGTGGAAGCGTACTCCATCAACTTCTCCGCCAGTCCTCGGTCGAGGATGACCGAGTCTCGGTGCGAGATCACCGGCGCCGGGCCCTTCGGGCCGATCCCCGCGACAGCTGCCCCCTCTGCTGGAGCTGCAGCCGACGGACCGGCGGTCGCCACTGGCGGTGCCGTTGGGCTGCTGACAGGAGTGGGCCCGGCGATGGGCAGAGCGGCGGGCGCCGGAGCTCTCTCGGCAGCGTTGCCAGGCCGTGGGGCCGAGGCGCCAGGGGCGCCGCCCTGAGGAGGCCTGGGCGGAGAAACAGCGGCAGCTAGGCCGGGCGCGGTCGCCGTGCGACCTCCCGGCTCGTCTCTGTGCGAGCCCTCTTCGCCACGGGCTCGTCCACGTCGACGACCTCCCTCTGGGCCGCTCCCTCCAGAAGATTCTCTAAGGAAAATTTCATCCCTGCAAAGTGGAGAAATCAGAAGGTCAGACAGTTCAATCTTAAAAAGAGAGGGGGGAAGGGCAGAAGTTAATGCGGGGCCAAATCTCACCGGTCTCCCGGATGGGACTGATGCCGGCCTCAAAAAGATTCTGCTCAGAAAGCAGAACCTCGAGCGGCGGGACCACGTCACTCAGGAGCTGGCTGTAAGACTCCTGGTCCGCGGGCTCGACTCGAGAACTCCAGTTCGGCGACCGGTCCGGTTCGCTCCAAGCCCAGTCGACGTCGTCGACCGAAGCAAAGAAAAACCGGCTCTTCCATCCCTTGACCGAAGAAGAGAGGTCGAACCGGAGACACCTAGGCCGGGGCGAAATGTACCACCAGCCATCATCGGTGGAGCACTTCTTCAGGGTGAACAGGGCCCTGAAGAGTGAAAAACGGGTAACGAACCCGTGGAAATGGCAGAAGACAATGAAGGAGAAGATGACCCGGATGGCATTAGGAGCCAGCTGGGCCGGGACGAGCCGGAAATGGCTGAGAAAGGAAAGGAAAAAAGGGTGCAGAGGAAAACGAAGACCCCCGAGGAGGAAGTCTTCGTAGAAGGCAATGCGGCCGGGGCCACTCATGGTGACACGCTCCCCGGACCGCGGAGCAAACAGACGGACAGATCCCGGGATGCCATAGGCATCCCGGAGCAGAGAAAGATCACCTTCGGTCATGGTAGAGGCATGACCGGAGGGACCGGCGGGAAGAAGTGGCGGAGCAGGAAGAGAAGCCAAGGCGGGGAGTGAACGGAGGGGCACGGCAGGCGCAACCGGAGGGGACCGGACCCCCCTGGGGATGCCAATAGTGACACCCCGGGTTGCAAGCGCCGGCGGACCTCCTCTGGAATTACCTCCTCGTCCGAGGAGGAAGAAGACGGAGTCCTCGGCCGGGATGGACCGGCCTCGTACGAGTTAGAAGAGACATGGCGACGGCGCGCCATGGAAGAAGGAAAGGAGAAGGGGGCTGAATAAGAAACGAGAGAGAAGGAGAAGAAGACACTTACCCAAAAATGCACAGACGAGCGCGAGCAGCAGAAGTTGTTAGCCTGCAGCGAACCGCCCACGAAGCAAGGAAAAGGCCTCGTTCTGGAAAGTCCCCTCCCTTTCAAACTCAGCCGGCAGCAGCCGTACCCACCATTCCGCCTCAGGCCACTGGATGGTCGCCACGTGGGCACCCGCCCGACACCGACGCCTCGTTAGCAGAGTAACGGCCTCTGCCCCGAAGCAACGCATTGATTACGGGCAAGTGGACGACACGTGGCGACTCCCCATAGGTCTTCAGCCGCATCGAGCCACGACGAATGGAGATCGTGCCAATTATGATGCAAGATCCTCGCCTCCCCACGTCATGTCAGCAATTAATCCCGACGCTCCGTTCTACGATGCCCCAACGGAACGGCGAGCTGGGGGGCAACTGTTACAGCCGTGACAGTGACGTGGCCAGGCTCAGGTATCGCCGAATGCGAGCGAGCCACGTGTGAGTTTTAATGCCGGAATCAGCGCCACGTCCTCAAGGCTGGGGTCGGCAAGACCGCACCGCCCGATACTGTCTGAAGCAAACGGCCCCCGCCGAGGTCGAGTTCGGCGCGAAGTTCCCCCACCAACTCATCTGCGCCCGGGCTCGGAGGAGCCCGCCCCGTGTGAGGTCGGCCGAGGTCGGCTGACCCTCCGCCTTGCGCCAGGTGGCCGCCCGGAGACGGGTCCACCTCGGCCGAAGCCAGGCGATCTTCTGCCACCTCGCCAGGTGTCCACCCAGGAGGGGTCCACCTTGGCCGAGGTCGGCTGACCCTCCGCCTTGCGCCAGGTGGCCGCCCGGAGACGGGTCCACCTCGGCCGAAGCCAGGCGATCTTCTGCCACCTCGCCAGGTGTCCACCCAGGAGGGGTCCACCTTGGCCGAGGTCGGCTGACCCTCCGCCTTGCGCCAGGTGGCCGCCCGGAGACGGGTCCACCTCGGCCGAAGCCAGGCGATCTTCCGCCACCTCGCCAGGTGTCCACCCAGGAGGGGTCCACCTAGGCCGAGGTCGGCTGACCCTCCGCCTTGCGCCAGGTGGCCGCCCGGAGACGGGTCCACCTCGGCCGAAGCCAGGCGATCTTCTGCCACCTCGCCAGGTGTCCACCCAGGAGGGGTCCACCTAGGCCGAGGTCGGCTGACCCCCCGCCTTGCGCCAGGTGGCCGCCCGGAGACGGGTCCACCTTGGTCGAAGCCAGGCGATCTTCTGCCACCTCGCCAGGTGTCCACCCCGGAGGGGTCCACCTAAGCCGAGGTCGGCCGATCTCTCGCCTCTCGCCAGTCGGCCCCCGGAGACAGGGCCAACTCAGCCGAAGTCAGACCGCTCGTACGGAGAGGCCCCCGGGGGAAAGCGACGGGTCCCGAGGCCATCCCTCGGGCCGTACCGACCCCAGACGGCATCCCGTACGGAGGGTGGCGGCACGCGGAACGTGACTTACACTGGCCCGACAGGTCCCGCAGTCGAGAGATCCGATCCTGACGGAACAGGCCCCGTAAACGGATGGCGCCCACGCTCGGGGAAAAGAGCACTCTCACGAAGCCCGAGGCCTGACGACTGGCCGCTCTGCTAGCGCCGCCCTCCCTCCTTTTCTCTTCTGTCCTTGCCTTCTCCCTGCTGGGCCCGGCGGACGAGGTCGGAAAGCCGCCTGGCCTCCTTCGCCAAAAAGGGAAAGGAAAGGAAGACAGGGGGGAGGAGTTTTCGAGGAGGAAAAGGACAAGCACACGACGGAAAGCACACGACGGAGGGAGATAAAGAAGGAAGAATCCGGAGACTGCAAGGTAAGCCAACTAGCCTGGGGACAAGAAGGAAGCACCGGCACAAGGCCTCGCTCCGAAAAAGAAGCCAGAGATCCCGAGAGGGGAATACTGGACGCGAGCTCGGCAGGCAGGCCCAGCCGAGATTCTGGTCCCCGGCGCTTCCCCTTCACCAGTTAACTCTCCAAACCTGGGACCCTTTAGAGGGCCTGGGAGCGAGAGTCTGTTCCCCCTCGTCGTCTACTGACTTGACCGTCGGAGCCCCCTCGCCGGAATCCCCGGCCAGGGTCCTCTAACCCCTTTGTTGCAGGTTTCTCGCAGGAAGGGAGGCTCCCTTGCCAGGCGGTCAGGGAGGATCGGTTGATCCTCGGCACGGGCGCGGCGACGAGGACGGCAACAAAAGTCGTATTAGAATCAAATAAAGTTGTAATCTCCAGAGGAGATATGTTTATTGGCAAGGGCTTTGTATCTTAAGGATTATTCAAATTAAGTGTAATAGCACCTATTAATATCAATAAAATCTCTGGTTCTTCTTCTAAATCTACTGTGTTGAACTTTGAGGCTTGTGAAACTTGGCATGGCAGATTGGGTCATGTCAACCGTCGATCAATCAAGAAATATTGATTTTCTATTAATTCCTAAAATAAATATAGATCATAACTCTAAATGTGAAATATGTGTATAATCAAAACAACCTAGAAAACCATTCAAGCCTATAGAATTTAGAAATTTCCAAATCTTAGAACTCATACATAGTGATGTTTGTGATTCTAATAGAACCCTAACACGTGGAGGTAGTCGTTATTTTGTCACTTTCATAGATGACTTTTCTAAGTACTGTTACACTTATCTTCTAAAAACTAAGGATGAAGTTCTTAATAAATTTAAAATTTATAAAGCAGAAGCTGAGAATCAGTTAGAAAAAAGGATTAAAATCCTTAGATCAGATCGAGGAGGCGAGTACACTTCAAATGAAATAAACATTTTCTGTGAAGAAAATGAAATAATTCATTAAGTCACTGCTCCCTATTCACCTCAATCTAATGGTGTAGCAGAAAGAAAGAACCGAAATTACTAGATATGATAAATGCAATGATCATTAGTTCAGGTGTTCCAGAAAATTTATGGGGAGAAGCTCTTCTTTCTGCTAATTACATCCTCAATAGAATACCTGCAAAAGATAAAGATAAAACTCCTTATGAAATTTGGAAGGGTCACAAACCTAGACTTAGTTACTTTAGAGTTTGGGGTTGCTTAGCTAAAGTCAGTATTCCTGAATCCAAAAGATTAAAAATAGGTCCTAAGACCGTAGATGCCGTATTTATTGGTTATTCGTTGGATAGTAATACCTATAGATTCCTTGTTATTAACTCGGAAATATCATCAATATCATCAATATCAAATAATATAATAATTGAATCCAGAGATGCAACTTTCTTTGAAAATATTTTTTCTATGAAAAATAGAGTGTCTAATCCAACGAATAATATTCCATCTTTTGCATCCTCAGTTGCAGATTTAACTCATGAACCCGAATCTGAACCTGAACCTAGACGGAGTAAAAGAATTAGAACAGAAAAGAATTTTGGTGAAGGTTTTCTCACCTATTTAATTGAAGATACTCCTTCTACTTATTTAGAAGCTTTGTCTTCTCATGATGCACCTTTCTGGAAAGAGGCAATCAATAGTGAATTTGAATCCATTATCGAAAATAATACATGGATTCTTACTAATCTGCCTCCTGGAAACAAACCTTTAGGATGTAAATGGATTTTCAAGAAGAAAATGAGAACCGATGGAACAATAGAAAAATATAAAGCTAGACTTGTTGTTCAGGGATTTGGTCAAAAGGGTGGTATAGATTTCTTTGACACATATTCTCATGTTGCTCATATCTCCACTATTAGAGTCATTCTAGCATTAGCTTCCATCTATAAACTTTATGTTCATCAAATGGATGTTAAGACTGCATTTTTGCATGGTGATCTAGACGAAGAAATTTACATGCATCAACCTGAAGGATTTTCTGTGCCAGGACAAGAAAATAAAGTCTGCATGCTTGTAAAATCTCTTTATGGATTGAAGCAAGCATCTAAGCAATGGCATGAAAAATTTGACCAAGTGATCTTATCCTACGGATTTCATATTAATGAATCCGATAATTGTCTTTATCAAAAACAAGTTAATGATCAATTCATCTTTCTATGTCTCTATGTTGATGACATTTTAATTCTTGCACCAGATTTGAATCTGGTTAATGATATCAAGAATTTTCTGTCTCATCATTTCAATATGAAAGATTTAGGTAATGCTTACTTAATCCTTGGAATGAAAATCATTCGAACTGTTGAATCGATCAGTTTATCTCAATCTCATTATACTAAAAACTTATAGACAAATTTGGATATTCTAATTATTCAACTGTTTCTACACCTTTTGATCCATCTATTCATCTTACAAAGAATACTGGAATACCTATAAATCAAGAGAAATATGCATAAATTATTGGATCTTTAATGTATTTATCCAACCGGACTAGGCCTGATATTGCTTTCACTATTTCTAGACTTAGTAGATATACTTCTAACCCTAGTTCAATTCATTGGAATGCATTAGAAAGAGTGTTCAGATACCTTAAAGGTACTATTGAGTATTCTCTAAGCTTTACAGGTTATCCAAATGTTCTTGAAGGTTATTGTGATGCAAATTGGATTTCAGACACTTTAGATGTCAAATCTATATCTGGTTATGTTTTTCTATTAGGAGGTAGTGCCATATCGTGGCAATCAACTAAACAAACTATTTTAGCTAGGAGCACCATGGAAGCCGAGCTTATTGCTCTTGACTCTGCCTGTACTGAAGCAGAATGGTTAAAAGAGCTTCTTACTGAGGTTTCTATATCTTCTCCTATACCTCCAATTTCAATACATTGTGACTCTAGAGCTGCTATAGAATTTTGCAAAAAGAAGTTAATAAATACTAAAGTAAGCAGACACATCAAATTAAGACAAAAATCTGTTAAAAGAAAAGAAAAACTTCAAATTGTTTCTATAAGTCATGTAGCTACAGATAATAATCTTGCTGACTGTCTTACAAAAGGCTTAAACAGGACTAAGGTCCTGATGTCATCGAGGGGGATGGGGCTTAGCCAATAAAGGATCTTCCAGTAGCGGGAACCCAATCTCTGTGATAGGAGATCCCTTGAAGGAGGTTCAATGTGGTAAAAACAAGCTGATTGGTTGATCAGGGAGCACATGTAGTTTATTTAGCAGGAGTCTTTGACTTTAGCCCATCCCTATGATGATTAGTGCTTCTATGTAGTGTTTAGGAAGAGTTATCTCTGAATAAGTCCCGAGAGGTATTCCTCGAGATGTGACACTACACACATCCTTGGAGGGACTCACCTATATGAGAAAATCCGTATACGGCCGCGGCTAGAGACATAGGCAATCTCTAGAAATTCTTATGAAACAAATCAAGATGCTTGCACATGGCCATTAATGTGCAAACCGCGACATGAGCTTCTATACTATGGGTATTATAGTAGAAATTTGATATAACGGAATGTAGTTCAAGACCTGGTTCACTCCGCTCCCTTCAAATCAATACTATCAATACTAAGTGAAGTGAACTTTAAAGGCACTTCATCAATTACACAGTATATGTACCCAGCAGTAAATATTTTCTATTATGTTTTACTTAATTATTTATAATAAGTGAATTTTGAGTTTTGAGAGGGATTGTTAAAGTTTGGAGGGAAAACCCAAAATTCCCTCCAAGCTATTCTTTTAGTCCCACATGGAAAAATGAGAACATCCCAAAGATGTTTATTTATGATCCCTCCTTTGTTTGGCCTTGTACCATCTTGGGCCACTCACACGCGCACGCGCGGCCCGGCCCGGCCCGGTTCGGTTCGCGCGCGGTCCGGTCCGCACGCGCGACACGGTGTGATATTTTTGCCCGTTTTTCTTTTCTTTTTTTTTTCTTTCCGTTTTCCATATCGGACTGCATCGCGTCTTCTCCAAACGTCGCGACTTCTGAACAGCGGTCTTCTCCGAGCGTCGCGTCCTCCGCTGTACCGCATCGCGTCTTCACCGAGCGGTGTCTCTTATTCACGGCATTTCTCCATCTATAAAAGGATGGAGTCAGATCACAGATGGGTAATCAACGTACTTCTCTTTTCCGATCTCTCTCAATCTGTTTTCCCGATCTAGAACTCTCTCTTGCGTTCTAAGTTTTCTTTTCTAATTTTAATTTTTGTTTCACTGCTGGGCGAAGTCATTGTCATTCCCTTCACAGTCGTGCCTGTAGAAGGGTTACCTGGTTGTATCTTGGGGCAGAGTTCTCGGATTGAATCCTGCACGAGGGCCGAGAATCGCCTTAGGACAGTGCCTCTGCACGCCTCCGGTCAGAATTCCTAAAACTCTATATTTATATTATATTACTATTTTACATAGCACCGTTTAGTACCTTAGGATAGAACATATACTCTATATTTATTATTTCTAGTTTTTTATTTCATAACGATTATTTCTAACATTCAGATCCAGGAAGGTTAGGAGTCGAATCAGAGCTTGTTAAATCAATTCTCAAAGTTTGATTGATACTGATAACAGGAGAGGACATGGCACTCCATTTCAAACCCTGATCCTAGGTTTTGGAGACATACTTAAAATTCTTAAATCTTGAACAAAGAGATGTCAAAAGAATTTTCTCAAAAGAGGAGATGTTAGAAATTAATTTGGCAACATCTGAGCTCATCTCTGCATGCTGACTTACCACTATATATGTACAGCGACGAGTAGACTTGCATAACAGTGTACACAACCCTGATTTGCTTCTTGTTGATATCCCTCAGCAGGAGGAAGGTAAGGCTTAACATGACAAAATAGTAGAGATTCAGCATGATTGGGATAAAAATTCAAAGAGATTCCTTTTGTTACCTTCATCTTTCAATAAAGTCTGGTGGGGATCCTTCCTCTTCCTTGTCTCAAACAAAAAAAAAAAAAAAAAAAAAAAAACGCATCTTTACATCTAAGAATCAAGCACGAGGCATGATTTGCCGACTGAAGGCCAGATATTGCTCCTAATCACCTGTTTGATGGATCATTGTATACTGCAGTGAGCCTAGTCTCTAATACAGCATCAAGATATGATTACAAATATAAACTTTCTGTACAGAAAGCTAAAGAGTGCAAAACCAAGTTAATCCATCAGCATCTCTTGGAAAGGATCCTCTGTTTTAGGACCAGAAGATGGAGGTAAATCAGCCGGAGTTGCAGTACCTGAAGGTGTTCTCAGAGACTTTGAGATAACACCTTGTTCATCCATGACCTCTAGTGCAGCTTTTTCCCTGGCTTTTTTTGGCTCTCTCTGTGACTTCTTCCCACATCATTTAGCCTCTTGTTAAAAGAGTGATAAATGTGCGGAATTGATTTTACAGAAATCTTAATCACAGATTTAGCAATTCAAAAAGTGTAAGCAGCATAACAATCCGGAACCTCATCCAAAAAAAAAAAAAAAAAAGTTAATCAGAAAGTATTATTTAGCTTTTTAGCCTTATATAAATATCCAAAATCATGCCGGTACGGATCAGTCTCGGTATTATCACTAGGCTAAGAATTTAAATTCATTCATAAATACTATAATTGGTTCATAGTCAATCTTATTGAACCCATGATATAGTATCCTCTTGTCCACACTGAGTCATGGACTAAATCGGCTCTAATATAATTTATAATAATCTAGGATCTCATCCAAAAAAACTACACAAAAAATATTATTTTAATTTCTTGGTCTTATATAAATATCCAAGATCTTTTCACATAACCAATGTTGGACTAAATACACATCCATATGAGTCATCATGAATAGTTTCTATAAAAAAAGGACTATGCAAAGTATTGGTAAAGTTGAACATGTTGTAATAAGGAGTAGAGAATAAAAGCTTCACTGATGTTCTCATCAAACGGTGGTATTTGGTAAACAATATCTAGAGTGATGATCAATTGATAGCTTTCTTGGAGTCATGGACCTATTTGGAACATTTTACAAGTCAAAAGTAAAACAAGCCTACTAGCCTTCTTCCTTCACTGTTGTAACTCTCATTAAAATGTTTTGAAGTTCTCCAAGTTACAAGATAAATCTCTAAACTTATTCTGTTGCTTTATAACTTCCATTCGTCATCGAGATTTACGATGCATATTTTATTCAATATATTTTGCTTGATTGGCTAATCTGATACGATATATTTTTGCTTATCCTCAAGTATTGAGGCTGAAAGGCAATAAGCATCTCCACAAGCTTTCTTTGACTACCATGAATTCATTTCTTTCATCTCTAATTATTTTTTGATTCATCAATTCAAGTTTAGAATAGTCAAGTTCTTTACAATTTTAGAATTATCCAATACTTGAATATCTCTTTACTTTGTCTCATATTATAAAGTTTCTGTACTATTTGTCCTTATTGATTTCACCACTCTTTCATTTCCTACACACGGTGCAGGGGTTCTCGACTAGTTCTAGCATAAAAATACTTATATACAGTTTAAAGGACTTACACCTATAAATAGGACAAAAGCTATATACAGAAATATTCATGATATTAACCGCATCAAAATGAGACAAAAATGTGTGTGCCCACACAGTGCAAAAAAACTGCAAAATAAATATGTAAATGTTGTTCTCTATATGCTATTATATCTACTAATGCACCCAAATTGTGGTAGTAATGTTCTTCTGTCTTGCACATCAAGTACCTAAAAGGACTCATAGTATTTATTGGAGCTATTAAAAATAAAAAAAATAGGCACATATTATATCAAGCATATGCACATTGCTTTAGAGCATATGAGCAATTTCCAATAAAATTATCAAAGAAGCTGCTCAAATCTATTCCCCAACATCATATCTAGCTTCAATTTCTAACAACAAACAAGACTATTATTTTCTAGTGTATTGATGCTAAATGAGCCCAACCAAACTTGTAATTTCTCCTGTATCAAAATATCACGCTTGATTAGACCATTAAAGAAGAAATCTTCAAAATATTAAAACTCACACATGATTACTTCATTAACTATGAAACCTTGGTCTCTCACCCAGAAATCTTGGACTTGCTTTTGTTGCTAAGCTTTTCATTCAACGATCACACTCAAGATCTCCCCAACAGTGGAACCTATCCATTTATTTAGTGCTTCTGCAAATGCTTTGTCCAATAAAAATGCATTCAGAATAGCTTTGATTTCATTTTCACCTAGCAATAGTAAGAACTCAAAAACCAGAAGAAATATTTTTGTAGATAAGCAATTTTGAATCTAGAATCACATTGCTTGAAATAACCATGCACATACCAAGATGTTAAATATTGGGAGCTGCTCCGAATACTAAACTTTCAAGGAATTTTTTGCTAAAGAATAAACCTTATTTCATTTGGTCTCAGGCTTCTTCCCGAGAGCTTTGTTTGGGTTTCTTCTTCTCTAAAACATCGGTGGAACGGAAGAATTCTTCTACGAATGGAATTCCTTCACTGGTGAGCTTTGAGACCGGATGAACTTCTCATTTGGATTTCTTCTTCCATGGAATTATTCTTCGATTGATATATTTGGAAACGAAGCACATCTTCATCGTTTGAGACTTGTCTTCGATTGGACTTCATCTCCAAGATTTCCAGCTTGAGGCATGAAGGAATCAAGTTCCATTGGGATTGGTTGGCTTTGTTTCCCTTTAAAAGGACCAGAAGAGCCCCAGTTGAAACCTAAGAGAGAAGTCCTGATTGCCTCCATAAATTACACACGGTCTCAACCTTCTTAGTTCTTACTTCCGGTCTCTCTTGGCTTGTGCTCTGGCCACCGAAGTTTTTCCTTTCGTATTGGCTTGCTAGTGATTTCTTGTGGCTCAGTTCCCTTGTTACTTGGTTTTCTTTTTGGCTTAGTTAATACAAAGAGCTATGTTTCTTTGGTGTTCTTCTTCGCCGAATTATTAGCTATCTCTTGATCCATCACTGGGGCCGAGAAGGTGTTGATCCCTCTTTCATGTATTCTCTTGATCTGTTATAGAGGCCGAGAAAAATATTTGTTGCCTCCTATTTGGTATTTTGTGCCTTTCTTTGTGATTATTTCTAAACCCTTTAATTTGGATATTTATATCGCCTTTGTACTCAATTTTAGGATGGTTATATAGTAGATTGCTCCTCCATGTAGACGTAGATAAATTTACCGGACCACATAAATTTTTTGTTTTCTTGTACTTATTTATTTATGCTTGTGATATGTTCAATAAAATGCCTAAATGAGTTCAAGTATTAAATTGAAAATCTAAAGTGACCCAATCTGTTGCGTGGAATGCCAACAACTACTATTAGAGCATTTGGATGGCAGGTGACAATCAACAAAGCTTTTCAATGGCTCATGAGGTGGTTGTTTTTCATTTCATTACCATAAGATACGAAGTGGTGGTATTTGATAGCATAGATATTTTGTACTATGCAAGGTAAGAATGAAATATTTGGTCAAGGAGAGCGTAGCAATAGCCTTCAAGGATATGGATGCAATCTCAAGAGATACTAAGACCGTCAAAGAGAAAATCAAGGAAAGAGCACTAGATTCTATTTTCGGGTTTGAGTGATAAAGTCCTATATAATGTTATGAATCTTGATATAGCTAAAGGTGTATGGAATAAATTGGATAGCCTGTCTATTGTAAAGTCTCTCACCAATATACTATATTTGAGAAAAAGTTGCACACATTTCGTATGGTGGAAGGGACTTTGCTTAAAAATCACTTGGATGATTATAATAAGCTCCTACCTAGGAGTGGCAAAATATGATCCGAACCAACTTGTTTTGACCCACCTTAAATAGATTTGGATTGAGCTTAAATGAATTCGGGTCGTAAATAGGTCAACTCGTTTAACCCATTTAATATACGGATTTCAGGTCCTTAACTTGTTTAACTCGTTTAAATTTAAATGGGTTGGGCTTGAAATCTTGGACCAAACTGATGGGCCATAAAATTTAAACTCTTGCTTAAAATTTTAACACCCATATTTTTTCCCGAGATGGTCCCATCCATGGCTATGATAAAACTCATTCTCCTCCCTAGGCTCTCACCGGATCTCGATTCCCACCTCCCTCTTCTCTCAAGACCTCCCTCCCCTCCCCATCATCAAAGCCTTCCCTCCCTCCCCCACCCTCCATCCCACCGTCGGAGCACTCCCTCCCCTCCCCGCCCTCCATCCCATCGTCGGACCACTCCCTCCCCTCCCCTACTCTTCGTCCATTTCCACCAGAGCCGTCCCTCCCCTCACTCCCGTGCAATAGCCGATAGCTCGTGGCCCCCTCTCGGCTCTCGAATTTTGCAGTGTCAAGATACACTTGTAAGACCTCTTTGCACGGGTCAATAAGGTATGCCTCCACTTCTACTTCCCCATTAAGAGGCATGTTGAGGACAATATTTTGTAGCAGAGTAAGGCATATTTGGTAGGATTCATTCTCAAGGCATAGCAATGGAGGGTCCTGCATTTGGGTCATAGAACCTAGTTCCTGAAGCTTTGACCTAAGGTCATTATCATTGTTTATGTTATAAGCATGAGATGCCAAGAAATGAAAAGCCATTAGCCAGGGAGGGGGCCGTCCAGCATCCCCCCTCCCTCCATCCCTCCCCTGCTCCATCCTTTGTTCATTTCCACTGGAGCCATCCTTCCCCTCACCCCCCTGTGCGATGGCCGATGGCTCATGGCCCCCCTCTCGGCTCCAGATCCATGTCTCCTATGTGGCATATTTGGCAGCCCCCCTCCCTCCGATTGCTCCTCCCCATGCCCATCACCCCCTCGGTGATGTCACTCCTTTTCCCGCAACCCCTCACCCGACCTATCGGAGCCCTCCCTTCCCTCGCCCATCATCCCCCCACCCCCAACCCTCCGAGCTCTCTTGGCCATGGCTCTACCAGCTCTCGCCACCGCTGGCCATGCTGCGGTTGCTGGAGTTCATGGAGCTCGTTCACTGTTTGACTCTTCTTCGGTAATGCGATGGTGGCGGAGATAACTGAGACCAAGAGATAGGTTTTCTTAATCAAGTTGGAAATGGTTGAAAATAGGTTGGATCACTTTTTTTTTAAGTCTAGCTTGTAAACAGGTCATAATCAAGTCGGGTTGGGAAACCTATTTAATAAACAGATCGGGTTAGGATTCTAAAATCTAACTTGTTTATTAAACAGGTCAGGTTCGGATTGAGCTTTTTTTTTATCCAATCTAAATCTAACTTGACCCGTTTATACCCGACCTGATTGCCACCCCTACTCCTACTCGATTTGGTAAATATTGGTGTTGATATAGATGAGGAAGACAAAGCTTTGATCATGATCTACTCTTTATCTAAGTTCTTCGAGAATATTACTACTACCATGCTCTATTAAAGATAGATTATGAGTCTCGAAAGGGTAAAAGCCACTTTATTATCCAATAAACTTAGATTGAAAGTACAGCTAGAATATCAGGTTCCAATTTTAGCTCAAGGACTTACAGTTAGAAGTAGAGATGAGCAAAGAAAAGCTGGACAACTAGTCCAAGTTCAAAATCAAATCAAAGTTTAGGCCTAAAAGAATCGGTGTTTGTCACTATTACAAGAAGTCAAACCACTAAAAATCAGAGTATAAACTTCTACAATCCAAGAAAGAGAAGGAATAGAAAGATAAATGAACAGTCTCATATTCGACATCAGTTGCAATTACATTAGGAGATCACAACAGTATCACGAATGATGTAGCATTTACAATTGCTTACAATGTCAGTTAGGATGATACCTGGATTGTGAACTATGAAACACTTTCTATATGACATCCCATAAAGAATGATTCTCTTTTTTTAGACCATGTGAAGAGGGCACCATTTTTCTTGGAGATGATGCCATCTGCCAAGTAGAAGGTATTGATACAGTTCACAACAAATTCATACAAATACTATAGTGACTCTAGATAATATATGATATGTTCCTCAATTGAAAAGGAACCTTCTTTCAGTACATGCCCTGGATAGTGTAGGTTTTGAAGGCATATGGGATAGATAATCTATAACTATTAGTAAAGGAGCATTGACTCTATTGAAAAGCAAATTGAGAGGCACCTTTTACTATTTGGATGCCAGTATAGTGGTTAGACAGATTTCGGTAGTACAGTCCTTTATTGAGCAATTGATACTGTTGTAGCATCGGAAGCTGGGCACTTGGTTGGTGCACTTGGTTCTATGAGTACTGCATATTTGGAAAATAATATAGAGTCAGTTTTTTTACATGCATGCACAGGATAGTAGGTATATTGGATTATATTCATTCTGATCTATGGAAACCTGTCCCAGTTATATTCAAGAATGGATCTAAGTATTTATATTTATTGATGACTACTCCCGCAAAATCTGGATATATACTATTAGAAATAAGAATGATGTATTTGATACATTCAAGAATTAGAAGGCTATGGTTGAGAGGCAGATTAAGAAAAAAATAAAAACCTTTTAGACTGACAATGGATTGAAATATTATTCTATAAAGTTTAATGACTTTTGTAAGTCAGAGAACATTATCAGATACAGGATCACAGTAGGTATACCTCAATAGAATAGTATGGCAACATGTATGAAGCACACACTATTGAAAAGTGTCAGATCTATGCTATCTAGTTCTGGTTTGAGTAAATATTTTTGGACAGAGGCTATAAATATAACCTACTATATCATAAATCGATCTCCAGCATTAGCATTAAGCATGAAGACTAGAAGAGATGTGGATAGAAAAGTTTGTAGACTATTCGATATTTAGAGTCTTTGGATGTCCAACTTATGTACATGTCAGAGATAAAAAGCTGGATTCTAGGACTAAGAAGTGCATATTTCTTGGATACACATATGAAATGAAGAGCTATAAACTATGATGCATAGAGCTTGGATTCCAAGATTTTTTAGTCAACAGAGATGTGACATTTCATGAAACAATCATTTCTTCATGGCAGCTACAGCCTAGTTCTTCATAGAAAGATTAGGTTCATGGTCAGCGGGATAGAATTATTATAAACATTGATTAGATTGTTAGATCACAATAGCAACAGCCAAATGGAGATACTCATATTCAGAATGAGTAGCAACAACGAACAGATGCAGAGATACAGACTCAAAAGGCGGTTACCATGCAAGGTCCATTTTATATTGATAGTATTGCTACTCGAAGATCCAGGCACCAGATCAGAACACCTCAAATATATAGTTTTCAGGATTCTACTTGTGCTTAATTAGTTTATTATGCTCTAAGTATTGCAGATACTATTGATGCTGAGCCGACTACATATTAGGAGGCTATTAATAGCATGTGGGCTGAACTATGGACCATAACTAAGCTTGAAGAGTTTCGGTCTTTGAAAATGAATCAGACTTAAAAATTAATCAAATTATGAAAGGGCAAGAAGGTAATTGGCTATAAATGAATCTTTAAGAGGAAGTAACCAGTCCTTAGGATTTCAGATACAAGACCTGGTTGGTGGCTAAGGATTACAGTCAATGGGAGGGTATTGACTACAAGAAGGTATTTTCTCCTGAATCAAATACTCTTCTATTTGTATGTTACTTTAGTTGTTTCTCAGGATTTGGAGCTAGTATAGCTTGATGTTAAGACAACTATTCTATATGATGATTTGGAGGAGCAAATTTATATACAACAGCTATTTGGTTTCGAGATTCCAAACAAAAATCATGTATGCTTGTTCAAGAGATCATTATATGGTCTCAAGCAGTTTCCAAGATTATGATACCGTAAATTTGACAAGTTTATGGTCGATCATGAATTCAACAGATCTCCATATGATAATTATGTATATCATCGGTGACTTTCAGATGGATCCTTTTATTATTTATTACTATATATAGATGATATGATGACTATAGTCAAGAATATGTCAGTCATCTAGAAGCTGAAAGTTAGCTTAGTACTGTATTTAAAATGAATGATCTTGGATCGACAAAGAAGATACTTGGAATGGAGATCATCATGACCGGCAGTCAGGTAGACCTTTTCTTACTCAGCATAGTTATATTAAAAAAGTCTTGGACAAATATGGAATGTCTACAGCTAAGTCAATCATTATTTTCTTTGCTAGTCATTTCAGATTATCTACTAGGATCTCTTCTCAGACTGAGGATGAGGAGCGATATATGTCTAGAGTGCCATATGTGAGTATAGTAGGCAGCATCATATATGTGATGGTCTGTATTCGACTTGATATTTCACAAGCAGTAAGTGTAGTGAGCAAATAACATGGATAAACCTGGAAAAGTTCACTGGTCAATTATGAAATGGATACTTAGATATTTGGAAGGCACTTCTAATTTGGGATTGATATTCTCTGGACAAAGTAGTTATAATGTTACAAGATTTGTGATTTCAATTATGTTTGTGACTTGAATAGAAAAATATCATTGACTAGATATGTATTTATTCTTTCTAATTATATAATCAGTTAGAAGGCTACTTTACAGTCTATAATTGCTCTGTTTACTATAGAAAAAAAGATATGGTGTTAACAAACGCAGCAAAAAAAAACTATTTGGCTAAGAGAATTGGTACAGAATTTAGATTTCAAGTAGGATTGTTTGGATATTCACTGTGGCAGTCATACTTTGTATATTACTAGAGAACAGATGTATCATGAATGCACTAAGCATGTGGATGCCAGGTATCACTTTATCAGAGATTTGATGGAGGATGGTGATATTCGATTTTAGAAGATTTGCACTATTTACAATTCAGCCGATATACTCACTAAACTAATTCTAGCAATTAAGTTAAGGACTTTCCTGAACTTGATTGGTGTGAACACATATGATGCCCTTCAAGGCTTGTGGCGAGGAGGAGATTTTATGATCCATATCTGATAGAGACATAATTTATTGCAAGGAGGATTGTTAAATATTGGGAGTGGCTCTAAATACTAAACTTTCAAGGGATTTTTTGCAAAGAATAAACCTTATTTTATTTGGTCTCAGGCTTCTTCCTGAGAGCTTTGTTTAGTTTTCTTCTTCTCTGAAACATCAGTGGAACAGAAGACTTCTTTTTCAAATGGAATTCCTTTACTGATGAGCTTTAAGATTGGATGAACTTCTTCTCATTTGGGATTTCTTTCCTAGGATTCTTCTCCAATCGATATATTTAAGAACAACGCATATCTAAATCATTTGGGACTGATCTTCGATTGGACTTTGTCTCTGAGATTTCCAGCTCAAGGCATGAAGGAATCAAGTTCTATTGGGATTGGTTTGCTTTGTTTCCCTTTAAAAGGACCAGGGACCCTCGGTTGAAACCCAATAGAGAAGTCTCGATTGCCTCCATGAATCACCCACGATCTCGACCCTCTTGGTTCTTACTTCTGGTCTCTCTCAGCTTGTGCTCTGGCCATCGAAGTTTTTACCTTTGTTATTGGCTCACTAGTGATTTTTTGTGGCTCGGTTCCTCTATTACTTGGTTTTCTTTTTAGCTCGGTTTATATAGAGAGCTCTGTTTCTTTGGTGTTCTTCTCTGCCAGATTAGTAGCCATCTCTTAATCCATCATCAAGGTCGAGAAGGTGATCCTTCTCTCAGGTATTTTTTTGATCTATTACAGAGATCGAGAAAGATATTTGTTGCCTCCTATTTAATATTATTATGCATTTCTCTGTGATTCTTTTGGAATCCTTTAATTAAGATATTTGTATCGTCTTTGTATCCAATTTTAGGATGGTTATATAGTGGATTGCTCCTCCTCCGTGTGGATGTAGGCAAATTTACCAAGCCACTTAAATTTCTTGTCTTCTTGTGGTTATTTATTTATGCCTATGATATGTTCAATTAAATGCCTAAATAAATTCAAGTATTAAATTGAAAGTCTAAAGTGATCCAATTCGCTGTACACAATCCCAACACGCGATAACTTGATTCACAATGTACAAGAATTTAAGTAAACATCATCGAGCTAAGTATGATGTCTGGTGCTCAAAAATTGCAAGTTTTTTCTTTTTAAGAAAATTCACTTTAAGTTCATAAACTAAATATAGTAATAGAAAAAAATACATAAACCAAATTACTTGAACCAAATACTTCAATATAATGCAATCAAGATAATTTATAATAATGACAATGAAAAAGGTAACTTTCTATAACCCATTTATACCATACATTTCTATGACTAGTTTTCACTATTTTGTTTCTTTCCTTTATCCATGGGGTGCAATGCCCGAATAAAAAATTCATATTTTTATCCTGAAAAAGCACTTGCATAAATTTTATTGGCAAAAATGGCATGATCAATCTTATTGTGCAAAAAGTTGGCTTCTCAAGTTGCCAAAATGGGTCTTTCAAACTCTACTTGAGAAAACCTATTTAAGATTATATATGGTCCCATAAAGAGGGAAGACTTAATTTATGAAACCATAAAGGGGATATTATATTAGATTCTTGCTACCTAATATCAACCCTAAGTATTACAACTCATGAAGGAAATCACTTCTTAATCTTGGTACTTTTAAGCAGGCCAAGAAAAATTGAACCAAATTAAAAAATCAAGCACTTGCAAACTAAAGCTGAAGAAAAGTATGTGAAGGAGTTGATGACCATCAAAAGAAATCAAGATAGAAAATGAATAAGATGTACCACAGACCTCATAACATAAGCAAGCAAAAACATGATGTAGGATCCAAACTACAAGCCAAAGGGCCTACTCAGGCTTTCTACTTTAAAATATCTCATCCAAAGTTACCAACCTGATCCAAACTACAAGCCAAAGGGGCTACTTGGGCTTTCTACTTGAAAATACGCCATCCAAAGTTACCATCCCTTCCCCGACTCCACCCTCTTTCAGGTACACAAACAACCCAAAAGACTTTATATCATGAGTTGGCTAGAACACCGACCGTAAAATCCATTAAAACTCTCCAAATATAAGGCTTGATATGAATTAGCCATGCCATACTCTACTACTTATAATTCACTTATGCATCTACTATGCTCTTCTCTTGATACACATCTAAAAGATAATATTTGTCTCATAATCATCAAAACAAAATAGAAATCCACCTCATTTCCTCATCTCATTCTCCTCTCCTTTCTCTTGATTGGAAAGAGAAATTCAAAATCAAGTGCAGAAGAATAAGGATGCCCCTTGCCAATCAGCTATTTCCCCTCGATCCACAATTACTGGCAATTTCCAAGACTAGTTCGATTTGTATTAATAGCCGATGACACATCATCTTTTTTCTTTTTTTTCTTAATATAATTCCTACTAAAGGTAGCAATCCTACTAAAACTCAGGAAATCTTACTAAAAGGAGCCCAAGGTGAGTTGAAAGTGATTGGAATTTTCCCTGATTCTAGGTAACTTGAGTCAACATAAAATTTAACTTCCTTCAAATTTATGTATTAGTTCTAATGGCTAACTTTAGGGTAGATCTAGACTCCTAACTTTAGATATATTAGAGCCAATGAATCCTGTGTAGCGAATTGGCTGCATTAGAAAAATTTCTCTTACTATAGCTGTTTCACATATCAAACTTTTATGAATTTTATAAAAACAGAAATCAGAAACCTTTTATATATATATACTAAAGTGAGGAATCTAGTTTCTCATGTTTTCAGAATTACCACTTTAATCAAAAAAGTATGATCCAAATAATTCAAAAAATTGTGAACAAATATAAACATTATTTTTCTGAAAGTACTCCTAACTTTAAAAGAAAAAAACAAAATGAAAGTTTGCTGAAGTTAAATCATCTTAGCACATGTCCTCCTAAATAAAACTTCAAAAGTTGAAGCTTCCAGAAGGAGCTAGTTTATACATCAAATGATTGATTAAAATGCTACTAACACCGAGCATACCTGCCTATGGCTAGCATGGCAGTTTCTGTGCCAAAACACATGCCATCCCATGGTAAAATAAAATAAATATAAATATATGAAAACTTAATTGACCTTACTTTAATTAAAAACGATTAAAGAAATGACTAAATAGCAGCCATGCCAACCCAGTGCTAGGTGCCATCACTGACCCAGCATAGTGCATGCCAGCTGATATGAACTGGTACATGACAACACTTAGGATATGTATCAAGTAGACATCCTCATTATATGAAAAAAGAATAATTTGAATTTAAGAATTTGAACATCAAGCAATCTATACCGTCGGCTGTTTGCTTAATCTCATTTAATACTCATTCATATGATTCTCTGAATCTGCGTCCCTTTCATTCAATCCTATAATCCATTTTTCAATCTCCATAGTGGAAGAAAGCAGGTCTTGTACTACAGTACTAGTTTACCAAAGTTCAAACAAAAAACTGTAGGGCCTTTCTAGCACAATCCTGGAACCAAGATGCACCTTCAAGATAATAATCCTACATGAACTATGTTCACCTAAAAGATCGATCATAATATAAATCCAAAAAAGTACTAAATCGCACAGCTTGATATTACTAAACTACCCTTGATTACAAAGAACTTTGTTTTATTCACTGAAAAGTGGCACAATATCTCCTTAATGGGAGAGCTTGGAGGGTCTCTCTATGATCAAATACTCGATGTGTCAGGCTGATGCGCCATTAACCAAACTAGCAAAAAGTTTACATTTTCTAATCATCAAATTGTCTGACTTGGTCAATGGATCTTGCCCACATTCGATATGATTTATGGAGCCTTAGGTCCAATCTTGTGCTCCTAAGTCTAGATCCATAATTGCATAACACAGAAACCATACTACTGGAATGGCCATGGAATGCTTATGCTGCAACATCAAGAAGGAACCTTGTTATTCTGACCATCTCCTCTTGAGGTCATTAAGACTTGGGAATGCCCTTATCTACCAGCTTAATCAATCTCGTTTAGGTGATTCAATCCAAATGGTGGCTGATGAAAAGTGAGTATCAATTACAAGATGTACACCAGGCATCCGTGCTAATTTGGGGTTTGCTGAGGCAGCTACGAGAGGACAACCTCTATTTGCTCCATAATTGCAAGATAGACCTTAAATTTTCTCAGATGTCCATCATTGCCTTGGGAACATTGGATACCATATCTTTATTTTCGATTGGAAATTATACCGCTTGAATAAACTTAGCACAAGATCAAATGCTTGAAAACCTTAACACCAGCCCAATCTCTATTTAAAAATTAAAAAGAGTATATAAACCTGGAGATCCATCTCATTCTTACAAGTAGAGTTTGATTAACGCGTCTCGAGTAACTAACGACAGAAAAGAAACGCAAAATGAAGACCAGAAAGAGCTGAAGAACCCGCAATTCCCGAGAAAGACATTGAAAATACTGGAACAAGAGTTGGGACCTAATAAACAGGACAAAACAAGTCATCACCAACCAAAAATAGTAAAGAGAGAGAACTCGGGAAACAAACACCATCCAGTAACTCTGCAGCGAGGAGAAAAATAAAAGGAAGTGGTTTACATGCTACCTGAACCGGTGCTCGGCGTTCCGCTACGGATCACCGTACGACTCCTCTCCCATGAGATCCTTCCAGGCTAGTCCCGAGCATTAGTTTGGAGAGGGGAGAGATCGGGGATAGGGAGGAGAGGAATGGCAACACTAGTTTTTTAGCCATCGGGGAAGTCGACTTCTCCATCATCATCCGGTACTGTTAAAAGAGAAGGCACAGCTGTTTGGCAAAGGGCATGACCGCATTAAAAAGAAAACCTAACTTACTATAGAATATAAAATAAAGTTAAATTTGAAGTAAAAAAGAAATAAAATAACAAAATATGTAAAATAAGATGTTTATTTTTTTAGTGATCATCAAGTTCATAACCTAACCAATATAGGATTTCATGATCTCTAATTAGCTATTTTTATTAAAAATCCTTGACAAATGGCACTCACTTATAGATATTTTTAAATTAATTTAATATAATATATAAGGATGTAATTTTTATCTGCTATTTTTTTATCATTCTTCTTGTTTGTTAATGGTTAAAAGTAAAAGCTTATTTATCTAGTATTGGATACTACTCTTATTTTAACTCATAATAATTATATAAATTCTATAATTAATGCTTAGGTTAACTATTATATACCTTAATTCTTAAGGATCTTATATTTTATTTTTTTGATTTTAATGTCTATTTTATATTTTGCTATTAATTTTGTGCACAATTACACATATTATATGTAGCTGTTTTCAAAACATCGACTTAGATTAAAATAATCAACTAACAAAAATTTAAGAGTCAACTAAAAAAAGGAAAAACAATCAAGTGGTAGCCAATAAAAGATCAATCGATGGGGTATTTAGTTTATTGCTAAAAAGGAAAATTCAGTATAATTTATGGCTATATATATATATATATATATATATATATATATATATATATATATATAGTTATGAAGTTATAAAAAAATATTTTCAAAAAATTTATACACTTAATATTCCATAGAAAATCACTAAAATGACCTGATTTATCATGTTTTTCATGAAGTAAGATATATTTTATCTATATAAATTTGAAAAATATTAAAATTAATTTAACCTTTTTACCTTCCTTCGTGCTATATAATATTGATATTTTAAAATTTGTGCAAGTAATACTAGATTCTTTTGATTTGAGATGGTTATAGATTCCTATTAAATATTTAAAAAATATTTAATTCATCTACTTAATTTTTGATATATATATATATAAATAATTTTTATTTTATTAATAAATTAGTAAAATTTTTCATTCCAACACTTTCTAATCTATTTGAGTCTTAAAATGTTTTTAATGGTTCAAGACAAAATTTTAAAAAAATCAAATTAAATTTTAAATAAGGATTAATTTAATTAATTTAATGTTTTAGTTTTTTAATTTGTTCAAAATTAGTTAAGTTATTTTAAGATGCAAATAGGCTGCGGAAACTGATTAATTTATTTAATAGAAAGGTGATGGATAGAAAAATATATTATGTATGTTGCAGAAGTTATAAGAGAAAATTTTGCAGTATAAGTTATATGAGAAAATTTTAAAATATTGGATAAAAATGTAATTATCTGAATCGCGAGAGGGCGTAATTTACGCTCAAGTGCCATCCCACGCGTGCCGCCCTAATTTGGCCGCGTAAATATATGCCGCTCGGCAGGGTATTTTCGCGAACCCACTCCGGAGTGCGAAACCCATCTCCCTTCTCCGCCAGTTTCCCCCATTTCCCGTCCCTTCCCTTCTTCCTCCCTGTGCCCACCACCTCCACCCCGCTCGTCGCCAGCTCCGAAATCCCCGAAAAATTGAAGTAGATCAAAGATTTCTCTGTCGATGCTGTGTCGAATTTGGTCCTCCTAGGGTTTTGATTCATTGGTCTCTCTCGATTGCGGATTTCGCATCTCTATTGCGGTGTTTGGAGCTCGATCTTTTCTCTTCGGGTGCTCTTTCCCCATCGGTATGGATTCTTCTTTTTTTTCCAGTGCCACAATCTGTCGTTATTGTCCGAAAAGATGGTATTTATCCTGGTTCATGTAGCGGGGATGGTAGCCGTAATCTAGGGTTCGCGAATGCCTGAAAGCTTTCTTGCGATTTCTGGTTCCAAGAATTACATCTTTATCCTATATTTGAGCTGGATCCGGTAAGACCTTTTTGGAAATGGAAGCTTTGCTCTCATATGGGACTTTTGGAACCGCGGTGCCAGGAATTTGTACTCAATTGGGGTCTATTTTCCACGTCGGAGCCTTGATTTTTGAGAGAATCGTTCTGGATTTGGCGTTTATTTTAGCGATCCACTTCACTGCTTGCTCAGTCTAGCATAAGCATTTGCATTGACGGCGAATGTATGAGATTTAATCTTAAATTTATAATATGAAAACTGCAATTGCAATTTTGATAGGTACAGTAAAAGTTGAGTTTTCTGAATTAATATCTTTGCTAATAACTCTGTTTCATTGTGATCCTTAATTTTTATCCCCTCTATTCTTGGCAGGTCTAGCTTGATATCAGTTGTTAGATACCAGAAAATCGCAACTATTGGGTGTGAGTGCAGTAATGTCAAGATATAGATGCCTCGGACGGATGTGATTAGCTGTGTTTATGCAATAATTGTCGACATCATGCTCTGATATGGCAGTTGTGTGATCCATATAGTCGACCTTATTGCTCAGTTAGTTGATTCTGAAAGGAAAAGGGGAAATAATTAGCTATAGTTGTTTCATGGCTGCCCACTCATTAGCCCATCAGGATGATAATCTAGTTGTTCAAGACCATTCTCTTGTCATTGGCCAAGAGTTCCCGGATGTGGAAGCTTGCAGGAGGGCGCTTAAAGATATTGCTATTGCCTTACATTTTGAGCTCCGGATTGTGAAATCCGATCGCAGCCGATTCATAGCCAAGTGCTCCAAGGAAGGATGCCCCTGGCGGGTTCATGTGGCTAAGTGCCCTGGTGTCCCAACCTTCTCAATCAGGACCTTGCATGGGGAGCATACGTGTGAAGGAGTTCGCAATCTTCATCACCAGCAGGCTACTGTGGGTTGGGTTGCCAGATCCGTGGAGGCCCGACTCAGAGACAATCCGCAATACAAACCGAGGGAGATATTGCAAGATATCCGTGAACAGCATGGTGTTGCTGTGTCTTACATGCAAGCTTGGCGCGGGAAAGAGCGAAGCATGGCTGCAGTCCATGGCACGCTCGAGGATGGATATCGACTTCTTCCAGCATACTGTGAACAAATAAAGAAAACAAACCCAGGGAGCATTGCATTAGTTTATGCAACAGGTCCGGAAAACTGCTTCCATCGTCTGTTTATTTCCTACCGTGCATCGATCTATGGTTTTCTGCATGCTTGCCGGCCTCTATTGGAACTTGATAGGGCACATCTTAAAGGAAAGTACCTCGGAACTTTGCTTTGTGCCTCGGCTGTCGATGCTGATGACACAATATATCCATTAGCATTTGCTATCGTGGATGCAGAGAGTGATGAAAATTGGATGTGGTTTGTATCAGAACTGCGGAAACTTCTTGGAGTTAATACAGACAAGATGCCTGTATTAACAATATTATCCGAGAGACAGAAAGGAATCGTAGAAGCAGTCGAGACCCACTTCCCCACTGCTTTTCAAGGATTCTGCCTGCGTTATGTAAGCGAGAGCTTCCGTGACGAGTTCAAAAATTCAAAATTAGTCAACCTATTTTGGAATGCTGTTTATGCTCTCACTGCAGCTGAATTTGAGGCAAAGGTAGCTGAGATGATGGAAGTTCAGGATGTTATGCATTGGTTCCATCTCTTTCCACCTAATCTCTGGGCCGTTGCACACTTTGAAGGGGTCCGTCATGGTCACTTCACTCTGGGAATTACAGAGATATTGTATACTTGGGCCCTTGATGGCCATGAGCTTCCTATGGTGCAAATGATGGAACACATACGCTATCAGTTAACTGCTTGGTTTAATGATCGCCGCAATATGGGAATGTCATGGGCCTCGGTTCTTGTTCCCTCTGCCGAGAAGCTATTTCAGAAGCTATTGCTGATTCACGTTGTTACCAAGTCCTCCGTGCAAATAAAGTGGAGTTTGAGATTGTATCGTCGGAGAGAACAAATATTGTTGATATACAGAGCCGCTGCTGCTCATGTCGTCGGTGGCAAATTTATGGTATACCATGTGCACATGCGGCTGCTGCACTGCTGTCTTGTGGTGAAGATGTCCGACTCCATGCTCAAGAGTGTTTCAGTGTTAGGAAATACAGAGAGGCCTATTCACAAATGATTTATCCCATTCCAGACAGAACTCTTTGGAAGGAGTCAGGTGAGGGAACAGCAGGTGGAGCTGGCAAAGCAGATATTATTATACGCCCACCCAAGACTCGGCGGCCACCTGGCCGCCCCAAGAAGAAGGTTCTTCGGATAGAAAGTTTGAAGCACCCAAAGCGAGTCGTTCAATGCGGCCGTTGTCATCTATTAGGGCATTCTCAAAAGAAATGCACATTGCAAATCTGACAGTTTTGGATGTTTTCTTCTTCAACTAAAATCTTTGCTGTATTCTCGCATATGCAAGGAAAGTAGAATTAGTGTTGTATCTCGGTGGCGTAGAAGTATGTTCTAATTTTTCTTGTCATTACTGTATGTTCTTTATTTGATTAAAGCTAAGGATGCTGCCCTTTTATGAAAGTCTATCATGGATTGTAATTTTACATTGTAGAGATCAATCCAAAGCCAAATCCATGCCAGTCGAATCTATGCTTTCTTGTATTTCTTTATGTTATGTTTTTTTTTTCAGCTAAACTATGGTCAAATAAGTATATCATCAGAAGCATGCACGAGGAAGCAGATCATTTGTGCTCTTTGGGGTGTAGGCTAGGGCTCGGTGAACTTTGGCAGCGGGTTACTCTCTCCGTTGTTCCTATCTCATCATTATTTTTCTTTGTTCAGGAAATTTTATGAAATGAAAATCGCTTATCGACTTCATGTTGGATAATTCTCCTTTTTATATGACTAATTATGGTATATTCGCTAAAAAGAATATTATGTATGAGGCGGTAATTATACATATACTACAAGAAGGATCAAAGAAAAATCCAACAACAAACATTAGGTTTAAGGGTGCTCTGCATGGATTTTGAAGAAACTTGAATTGTGAAGCCTGTAAATGGATGGTTATTCTAACTTTTGACATTCCTGTTCCAGGTTGCAAGGGAATGAGATTGGAATTTGCAGCAGGCGGGGTTTCCTGGTGCTGGCAAATGATGGCTATTGTTGTAGCAAGACGTCTCCTAACTTAGGAGTCCTAATTAGTAGTCTAAGAAGTAGTTTCTTGCTTTATGTGAGAGGGCATGTATGCGTTTGCTTTTCATTATCCAATTCCAGGCTACTTACGGTAATGCCTTCTGTCAAGTCTTGATAATTTGAATGGAAGTCATACTAAAGTCTTCGCTTACATATTCGTAAGTATGCTTGCTCCGAGTCTATATAATGTACTTCGCACGCTTCGGCTTGAATGGAAGGATGCTTCAATGTTCGATGATCATTCCAAGTGCAGAGATGAGTTTGTGGTGTCCACTAAAGTAAGATGTTAGAAGTCGTTAACGCAGAGTCTGAAAGATGAGACTGGAGCTCATTAAATTGAATGACCCCTACAGGAAGAGGTTATGGTTGCGCCCAGGCAATTAGTGAAAATAAGAACCAAGGATCTCTTTCATCGTTTGCAGATTTACGAGGCCCCTCCCAGGTTAGACCCTGATTTTTTATACCCAGGATACTTTTAGCTGCATGTTATTTGCATCATGTTAAAAATGATGATGTTTTGATGAGAGTTTATATATATATATATATATATCTATTTCATTAAGGAGATCATATTTTATGTATAAGGAGATTATTCCAAGAACGAAATTGCAAACCAAAAACCTTGGAGAGTCCTCTCTTTTTTTTTTTTGTCAATAAAAGGAGTGGTGGAGGGGTGGGGGGGTGTTTCCAGGCTACTCTCTAGGCATGACCATGAAAGCGTTAAAGGATATTCAATACAGGATGATAACAAAGACAGCTCAATCCTGGACTTATCATGGATTTATTTGAGTCGCCGTAGTATCGTTACTTGAACTTGAAAACATCTAGATACGAAATTAAAGCCCTGTTCCATCTAAATATTTTACTATTTTGATGAGAGTTCTATTATCCTGAAAATTGATATGAGGTATAAAACTTTGTGGAATCATCTTTCTCTGTGTTTCCTCTTTCTTGCATTATCTCTTAATAATCATCCAAGAGACTAGTTGACCCTTGCTGGTCACTGCGTGAGATGAGAGATAGGATTTGACGGTGGTGAGGAGGTAACCCATCTTAACTGGGATTTCATTCTCTGAGCTACTCAATATCTATATAGACTCGGAAAACGCATAAGTTGATTTATGGTCAAGGTTTAAGCTTTTGAACAAATGTTCTAGTTTCATGACATACCATGACAAATGGGACTTCGAAACAGTTTTTTTTTTTAATCACCTTTTGGCTTATCTAAGAAAAAATGAGTCCAACTTCCTTCAAAGCACATGATCATACATGAAAACAAATGGATTTGGAAGATATGTTCAAAACAAAAACCCTGGTTTCAAACTTGTGAATATTGATCTAAAGTGATAGAATTTTTAGTTGTTATCCATAGTTTCAGGTTTTTGCGGATATTGGTGCCTATTTTTTTTTCATACTTTGTGATATACGGTCGTCACAAGATCATAAAGAACCTTGATCATTAATTTGTTTGTATGATGAATTGCCACGAGATACATTTTGATGAAGGGACATCGCGAAGTTTGTTAATACAATTATATTTATTCTTATACAGTACAACTTCAGTTATTATTTATATCCAAGAGCACGGTCAGCTGGAATGTGCACGCAGAGGTCAAAAAAAACAAAATCAAAAATAATTTGGGGTGAGAGAGGCTCGAACTCTCGACCTCAGGATCGCTCAACAAGCTATGAGACCTACGCGCTAGCCAACTGCGCCACCACCCCTGAGATGGCTAACGGTTCAAAATAATAGTTTTAGCAACACATTACTCCAAATGCAACACCCTTCCCTAAGCTATCCATATCAGGACCGTTTGTGATAGAGGATGGGTGACCCAAAATGTGGAAGGATAATTTTATCCTTATAACAAAATTTAAATTATCACAAAATCAAACATATATCAAATGTATTTTATTCTTTGCAATTATATTCTTTATTTATTGGGTGAGTCGTGTAATGGTGATAATTAGGATCACCTTTGCTTCGACTTGAGACGGGCAGATTAATGTAAGAAGGTAATTGGTAAGATACATGGGATGTAGTGCAATGCTGGGTTGCCAAGCCAGCTATACCAAAAAAAAAAAAAAAAAAAATCTCATATATCTTCTTTTTGTTGCATTTAAAGCAACTCAACATTTTCTTTGAACCATCGCAAATGGGTAATCACTACCATTAAAGCCATCAGTTTCATTTATGTATGTATATCAAACAGCTAATTATTTCAAAAAGAGTTACTTAAGAAATCCGTCCTCTTGACCCTCCAATTAATTCCTGAAAGGAGGTTATTAATGAATCCTGAATCTCGGTTATTGGTGGGCAAGAAAAAGGAACATACATGTTGTTACGAGGAAATGGACTAATAATATACCAGTCAATGCAATGAGTTTTCAACAATAACAAGAGTTTTATTGGAGAGAGAGAGATGTTAAACCTATTTCCCTTTTAGTGATATCCTTCCAGTTTAGTTGCTCTTATTTAGGATGTATATTGATATATAACTTGTTTGGCTAATTCTAGTTAGGATATTTTGGTAGACATTTATTATAGCCTCAAATGTATATTTAATGGATGAATCCCAAGTATAATGATATGAAGAATTTAAGTTTCTACATGATATCAGAGCGGGTTACTATCCTAGACCTATTCCAATATCCCAGACCTATTCCAATATTATTCCAAACTTATTCCGATCTCTTTTCTCTTTTCTCCGAAGGTCCTAATCTCTCCATCATCGCCACCACTCCACCTGACCTCCTGTTGCTGCCCCCTTCACCGCCACACCTTCCCTTCCCATTGTCACCGCCCATCGTCGGATCTCTCTCTCGGCCCCCGCCTTCGCTCGTGAACCCTGCCTCCCTGCCATTGCTGCCTGTGATCCCCACCTCCCGCCTCCCTGCCATTGCCGCCGTGAACCCCGCTCCCGTCACCGGATTCTTCTCCCCGCCTCCCGCCCACGCTCCGAGCATTGTTGCTGTGCCCACCCCCTGTGCTCTTGACGCCAGCAAACACCCCACCCCGCAAGCCACTCCCTCCCTGGATCTATCCCAGCAGCTGACCGGCACCGACCGCCGGTCTCCTCTCCAATCAATCCGCAGATCCGGCCGTCGTGTTGCCCTGTGCTTCCGCCCACGCTCCGGCATGGATCGGTCTCCAAATCGCTGCTCGCCAACACGCATTCATCCCTCCGATCGTCGATCGGTCTCCAGATCCGACCGCCTATCGCCCCCCACCGACGTCTTCCGTCGCTGCCCTGCTCTGCGCCTGTGGCACTCCTCTTCGCGGGATCTTTGCGGCAGATCTGCTAGATCTGCCTGCTAGATCAGCTTCGCAGTTCCTCCTCTGTGCAACTCTTCATTGGTCGGATCCAACTCCGACGACTGTTCCTCTGCTGACGGTGCCATTGATCTTCTCTGTCGGGCTCTACAGTCGTGCCACCTGTCACTGTTTCGTGACCATTGGATCTGCTCTCTTCCTCCCTATCCATGGTGGCTGATCTCGCGCAACCTATTATTATCAAATTAGATGGGGCCAATTACAGTCAGTGGTCCTATATGATGCGCATCTTTTTAAAAGGTCGAGGACTATGGAAATATGTCACGGGTGCACTTCCATGTCCAGTTGAATCCGGGGATGCTTTTGATCAATGGGAGATCAATAACAATAAGATCATGACATGGATTTCCAATTCTGTAAGTCTTTCTATCAGTTTGCACTTCAGCAAGTTTGACACTGCACAAGCAATTTGGGACTTCCTAGCCAAGCGGTACAATCAGACAAATCTTGTCCTGAAGTACAAACTTGAACTGGATATTCGCACTCTCAAGCAACAACCGGCGCAAACTGTAGCTGATTTTCATTCTCAATGTCTTTGATTTGGGATCAACCTGTTTTAATGGAGCCCAATTGGACCCATGATGCAGAACTTTATTATCAGTTTCGAGAGGAATTCCATCTTGTCCAGTTCTTAATGGCTCTTCATGATGAGTTTGAGCTTGTTCGAGCATCAATTCTGTACCGCTCTGCTCTTCCTTCTGTTGACATTGCTCTTTCTGAGTTGATTGCTGAAGAAACTCGCAAGCAGATTGTTTCTTCCAAATCTGATCCTCCTATGCTTTTATCTGCACGGGTCAACTCGAAAGGATTGTCTCAATTTCAGTGCCACTCATGCAAGAAATTTGGCCATCTTGCTCGGAATTGTCCTGGCTCTGATTCTCGCACTCCGGCTACGTCTTCCATGCAGTGCACCTACTATAAAAAGGTTGGACATGTTGTTTCAAATTGTCCCCACACAAACTCCAACCACATGCGAGCTAAGACTCGAAGTTCTGAAGATCGCCCTTCCTCTATTGCTGCTACTGTCATGCCAGCCCCTCCCACACAGGCGGTCACCTCTCTTACTCACGATAATATCCAGGCGATGATACATCAGGCTCTCTCTGTTGGTAATCCTGTCACCTCTTCTTCTGACACCTCTCCTTTGCCAGGTAAGTGGTTTTTTGATTCCGGTGCCTCAAACCATATGACATTCCACTCCGATATTTTTCAGCATGTTTCCCCCTTCATTCTTCGCCCCAGGTTCAAACTGCAAATGGTTTTCTCATTACTGCTAGCCATAATGAAACCATTCATTCTAACACCCTATATCTTTCTAATGTTCTCCTTGCTCCACAACTCTCTCTGAATCTTATTTCCATTGGCCAATTATGTGAGCAAGGCCTTACCGTTATCTTTTCTTCTTCTGGCTATGTTGTACAGGATTGCTCGACGGGGAAGGAAGTTGGGATCGGCCGTAAGGTTGGTCGTCTTTTTGTTCTGGATCGGCTTTATGTTCCTCCTACTTTTGGTATTCACTCTGTTGCTGCTGTTCTCTCAATAATTCCTCTTGGCACAATCGTTTAGGTCATCCTTCATTTTCTAAGTTATCCCACTTATGTAATAAAGGCTTATTAGGCTCTGTCTCTGAAGCAAAAGAATCATCCTGTATTCATTGTAAGTTATCTAAACAAGCAGCTTTACCTTTTCATTAAGGCACTCTACTACTACTGCTCCTTTTGATTTATTCATTCTGATGTTTGGGGTCCTGCCCCTGTCTCTTCTATGGGTGGCTCTAAATATTATGTTATTTTTATTGATGATTTCACATGTTTTACATGGCCCTATCTTTTGCCTGTTCGTTCTGATGTTCTCAAAGTCTATATTGAATTTGCTACCATGATTAGAACCCAATTTTCTAAACCTATCAAAATTCTTCGTTCTGATTCTGGTGGCGAATATCTCTCAAAAGATTTTAACGAATACCTCAAATCCCAAGGGACACTTTTGCAATTATCATGTATTGAGACCCCTCAACAAAATGGTATATCTGAATGCAACATCTTCATATTGTTGAAACCGCCCGTACCTTGCTTCTTTCCTCTTCTGTTCCAAAAGCCTTTTGGGGCGAAGCCATGAATACTGCCGTATATCTCATCAATCGCCTCCCCTCCACTGTCATTTCCAATCTTTCACCATTTGAACGTCTTTATCATTCACCCCCTTCCTATGACCATCTTCATATTTTTGGCTGTACTTGCTTTGTTCTTCTTCCCAAACATGAGTATGACAAACTTTCCAAGAAAAGTGCAATCTGCATGTTCTTAGGTTATGGCCTTCAACAAAATGGATATCGGTGTTATAATCCTACCACACACAAACTACGCATTTCTCGACATGTCACGTTCTGAACAAATATTCCTTTTTTCTCCTTACCACACAAAGCATCTCTCTTTCCATGTCAAGAACCTCTACTTAATCCTTTTTCACCACTTCATGAGGAACATGAACCACCTGACCAACTAGACAGGCCTTCTGTCATCCCCGCAACCAATTCCCCTACGAGTAATCCAGCAACCACTGAGAGACGGTATCCTGCTCGCAACCACAATCCACCATCCCGGTTGACAGACTATCATTGTTACTTGTCCACCATTTTGCCCTTACATGAACCTAAGTCATATCAAGAGACATCATCTAATCCTTCCTGGCAGAATGCCATGTCAGAAGAACTTGAGGCTCTATAGAAGACCCATACATGGGACCTGGTCGATCTGCCGCCTGGAAATCAATTGTGGGTTGCAAATGGATATACAAGATCAAAACTAAGGCTGATGGTTCCATCGAGCGCTATAAGGCTCGTCTTGTTGCCAAATGATTTACACAGGAATATGGCATCGACTATGAAGAGACCTTTGCTCATGTTGCCTGTATGACTTCAGTCCGGACTCTACTTGCCATAGCTGCTGCCAAAAGATGGTCCTTACATCAACTTGATGTCAAGAATGCTTTTCTTCACGAAGATCTATCTGAAGAAGTTTACATGATGCCGCCTCCTAACTTACCTCACCAGCCTCATCAAGTTTGTAAACTTAGACGTGCTCTTTATGGTCTCAAACAGGCACCTCGTGCTTGGTTTGAAAAATTCAAACCACTCTTCTCGGTTATGGATTTCTCCAGAGCCTTCATGACTTGGCTTTCTTCTATCGCCGCTCCTCTCATGGGATAGTTTTACTTCTTCTTTATGTTGATGATATGGTTATCACTGGAGATGATCAACAAGGCATTTATGATACCAAGCAATACTTGCACAAGTACTTCGAAATGAAAGATCTTGGCTTATTACGCTTCTTTCTTGGCATTGAAGTCAACCATCAATCTGATAGTCTTTTCCTTTCTTAAGCTAAATATGCTTCTGATTTACTCATTCGTGTTGGCATTTTGATAATAAAACTGTTGATACCCCTCTTGAGATAAATCCGAAGCTTCAGCCTATTGATGGACAGATTCTCCCTGATCCCACTAGGTATCGACAACTTGTAGGTAGTCTCAACTACCTCACTATTACTCGGCCGGATATTTCTCATGCAGTTCATGTTGTCAGTCAGTTTATGTCTGCATCTCGATATACTCATTATGCTTCCGTGCTTCGAATCCTTCGATATATCAAAGGCACGCTATATCATGGGCTTCTTTTTTTCCCTTCTCATCTAAATCTTCATGCATACTCTGATTCAGATTGGGCTGGGGATATCACTGATCGACGCTTTACCACTGGCTATTGCATATTTTTGGGAAGCTCATTGATTGCCTGGAAAAGTAAAAAAGTCAGTTGTATCTCGCTCCAGCACCGAAACTGAATACTGTGCCCTTGCTCATACTACTGCTGAGATTGTCTGGCTTTGCTGGCTACTTAATGATATGAGCATTCAGCTATCTGCTCCAACGCCCATTTATTGTGATAGTCATAGTGCTATCCAAATCACCTGCAATGCTGTCTTCCATGAGCGTACCAAACATATTGAAATTGATTGTCACTTTACTCGCCATTTCTATCAGCGGCAGACTATTGATCTTCATCATGTCTCCTCCACCAATCAAATTGCTGATTTACTCACAAAGTCTCATGGCAAGGAACGCTACCGCTACCTTCTCTCCAAACTTCATCTGCAAGAAGCACCTTCAGTTTGAGGGGGGTGTTAAACCTATTTCCCTCCTTAGAGATATCCTTCCATGTTTAGTTGCTCTTATTTGGGATGTATATTGATATGTAACCTTGTTTGGCTAATCCTAATTAGATTATTTTGGTAGACATTTATCTTATGTATAGCCTCAAATGTATATTTAATGGGATGAATCCCAAGTATAATGATATGAAGAATTCAAGTTTTTACAAGAGAGAGCACAGAAAGACTAATCAAGGAAGAAAAAATATGCAGGAGAGGAGAGGGGAAAGGTGCATAAGGGTGTGTTGAATGCCTCAAGATGGCTTTAGCTGCCCCAACAACTTTCGCAGGTTTGCATTCACTTGAATTTTTCCACTCAAAAAAAGGATTTACTCTTAAAAATAGAGTGATTCATAGAAATTAGAATGTCATGATGGGCTACGCATGACCGTTCAATGCAATCTCGTATACATCTAGCAGTCTTCCAGAGAAGTTTGTTCTACCATAGAATGCAAAACTGGCTATTTAATTACACTTGATAGGAGGTGACAGACTACAAGCAGGTTAAGTTTTTGTATGATTCTCCTAGAAACTTTGGATTCAAATGCTGCGTTTGCTTAGAATATTTGAGGGAGGACCGTTACCCTTGGATAGCCCATATTTTAACTTCAATCTTCTCCCAGTGATCAAAGGGGTTCCACTTTGAGATCGTGGTCTTTAATTTTGATGGAGGTTTGCATGAACTTGTATATATACAAGAGGGATAAAAATAGAAAGAGGGATGAGAAGAACATGAGATAGAAACAAAAACTTTGTTTTATATTGTATCATCATTTATAGTGCTGTACAATTATATTAATGAAAATTAGTGATGAATAAGAAAAGGTCAAGTAAGACAAGAATTAATCTCATCTCAGGTCCTCTTCATGCCGATCCCTGTTCTTCTTTCCATAATTTTATTGATTTAATTATAATCAAGATGCTAGTCAAGTTCTTGTTAATACTAATCCGCCATTCATTCACATGACGTGGCAATGAGAAGCTTACTAAATCAGAGGCACTCGCATGCTTCACAAAATGAGCTTTTGGTAAATATGCCTGCTAAAAAAGAAAAGTTTCGACATCATCGGTTCCTTCTCTTTTAAATAAGTTTTCACCAAGAGTATAACTGTTTAACTCCACAATTATGTAAAAATAACATGGCCACTGATGGAGGTGCGAACTTTAAAGTTGCCTTATTACTCATGCATGTTACACAGCCAAGTTTAATGGATCCTGACGATCAAAATTAGCTCATATATGCTATAATTAAGAAAGAAGGATTCCCTGTTTCTTTCTTCTTTCTTTTTTTTTTTTAAAAAAAAAAATTTTTTAAGAAGAGGAGGATTAATTCATTTTACATCTACCTGAAAGTGTGTTAGTACCCAAAATTGGATGACTTTCAATTCCTATCTATCACATCTAATGAGTCCTGCACTATGTATATATAGAACAGGTATACAAGTCTGCAGTGCATACAGAGAACAACTATAACTGTGTATGAAATAGTGCATTTGTGCGCATAAATATAAACTAGATAGCAGTGATACTTCTTTTTTTTTTTTTTGATACGTAATCAAGGAGGGTAAGTTCTGCAAGAAAACAACGGTATAGAACGGATACTAGCGTGCTGTTTGTGAGAGCGAGGGAGTATAGAGACCGTAGACAAGTAAGTACTTATTATAATTAAGCACTACTGATTAGCCGAAACATAGTACAACCATTTTTTAATAAAGGAAGCAACGTACCATGACTTTTGGAAAACTCCAGTCTTATAACTCTGGGATTTAGATACATCATTATTTTTCACCCTCGAAGAAGATCTCTCGTGGTTCAAAAACATAAACCAAAATCTTACAAAATAAAAAAAGAAAAAGAAAAAAAAAAAAAACATAAACCGAGAGAGAGAAATCTGCGGCCGATACGAAACGATCATTATAAGTAATTATTAATCCTTGCGATAGTAGCTTGATAACGGCTCACACACCACACCAGCCAGCCTATCAAGAAACCAGACGAAAAAATACCTCCCACGCTCGCTACGAAAAGAGACTATACCTCAGAAGCCTGTATCAGCGACCGCCCCCACCACCAGCACCAAAACCACCTCCACCGCCGCCGCCTTCCCCAGACCTGCCGCCTCCAACCCCAACACCAGCACCTGTTCCGAACCCGCCACCCGCCCCGAACCCGCCACCTACACCGAAGCCGCCGCCTCCAAATCCACCGCCACCACCTGCCCCGCCGCCTAGTCCTCCACCTGATCCCGCTCCGCCTCCAAACCCACCACCGGCTCCCACTCCACCACCCAATCCTCCTCCGGCCCCACCACCAGCTCCAGCACCACCGCCGGTTCCAACACCACCTCCGATCCCTCCACCCCCACCAGCCCCACCACCAAGACCGCCACCTCCACCCAAGCCACCACCAGCTCCACCAAAAAAGCCGCCACCTATCCCCCAACCCTTTCCAAACCACCCATGACCGAAGTAATGGCCACACCATTTCTTATATATGCCATGACCCGGACCCCCCTCATAGCCATGTCGAGGGCCAAAGATGCCCAATCCTCCTCTACCGCCGCCACCTAGCCCGCCATTACCACCAACTCCTCCACCGGCTCCAGCACCGCCGCCGGTTCCACCACCACCAAACCCACCGCCAAGCCCTCCACCACCACCAAGGCCAGCACCACCACCGAGCCCGTCACCGCCACCAGCTCCACCACCAAATCCACTTCCAGCACCACCACCAAAGGCGCCACCTGATCCCCCACCCTTTCCAAACCTCCCATCACCGAAGTCATAATGTCCGAACCATTTCTTATATGCGTTATCCCCCAGATCTCCCCCATAGCCATTCCGACGGCCTAAAAAGAAGAGCTTCTCATCGGTGGCCACACCACCCACATTAGCGGCAACCTCACCAGCCAGAAGAATATCGACTGCAGCAATAACGGCAAAGTATAGCATTGCACCCGAGAGTACTCCCATTTTAAAAGGCTCCACTCACCACCACCAAAGGAATGGAACTAATTGAGTTGGAAAGAGATCGAGCAAGATCAATCAATGTAGTTCTTAATTAATTTCTCTACTTCCTTTTGCGATAGGAATGGTGGTGGTGGTGGTGGTGAGAAGGTCGCGGGTATATATATATATAATAGAGTAAGAAAACAAGCGTTGGGCTGGGTGTTATTAACTTCACCACAACCATCCTCCGGAGGCGCCTAAATGTGATTTAACCGGTAGAATTATTTTCCAACGGTTTTTACACCTCACCGGAGGGGGTAGGCCGGTAGAGAGAGAGAAAGAACCTTCTTTGAGGTCTTAAATTTGAGTTCAAGCTACGTCGATTAAATGTCACCAGAGACGAAGTCAACCGCTTCGGGAGGCACTATCGGTAACTCCGGAGGTAACCATCTGTAAGCATGGAGTGCTTCATTTACTGCTGTGATTGGGGAAGATAATAGCAGAGCTCATGAAGCGAACGGACCGTAGAAAAAAAAGAAAAGAAAAGAAAAGAAAATCCAAGGAAAAGAGCAATTTAATGTTTTAAAGATTGGATGTATATATTCACAATTAAAGTTTGTAAAGAAATTTTATATTTAAAAATTTCTAATTTTATAGTAAAACTTTTGCACCACCATCGCATAGATCAATTTTAAATATTATACATTTATTATTATCATTATTTTCTTGGTACACAAAGCTTTTATCCCTGGATTGCATGGTTATCGAAGTGCATGATCCTTCATTAATGGCTTAAGCTTTTCTCCCATGTCGGATGGGATACGACTATCCTATCTCATGCGATAAACTAACAGCACCTATATTTTTTATTTTAAATTTTCTTTCTTTTTCTAGGATTAATTCCATGATGATTCGATAATTCGTGCAAAGTATTTTTCTACAATTTTACACGGCAAAACATCATTTTGATGACGATATGATTTTGGCTTTTTGTTTACTAACGAGTATAACTTTAATGTGTGAACTAAAAATTCTAGCACAACGAGGTTTGTTCGGATATCTAAATCCCACATTCGTGAGTTATCTTCCTCTAAGTGGAGAAAAGATATACCAACAGTTAGAGCCGGAATTGCACGATCTTGGAGTATCAGTGATCCTGGATTTCTTCAAAGATTAAATTCTATATGATGTATAAAAAATTAATTTATAAAGATACTAGTTTCTTCTAGTTTAACAAGGGCATGTGCTTTACACGTAGTAAAAATAAATCTAACATGCGTAACGTACAGAAGTTGCAATTAATTCTCACCAAAATAGGTGAAAAATTTAGAGTATGCGTCCTTTTTCAACTTTCCCAAACCTTATATATCCATGTATACCATTCTAAATTGGCTTATCTGGTCTGTTGCGGTTTACGTAACACAGAGATCGGTCCCCACTTTATATAGCCGCCCACCATTAAAAAAAAAAAAAATCTTCGATTTTTTTTGTAATAGAGGGAATTACCTCATACATTGTAAGAAAATTATAAGAATTTGTTCCTCCATAAAAGTAAGATAGGAACTAAGATTTGATCTTTGGATTGTCAATCACGCAACATCTGGTCTACGTGGAGTGTTCATTTTGTTTCCAACGCCCATTTTGACGGCTATTCAATGCTTAGTCCTTGATCTTTGTATAATGCACGAATAACCATCCGGAGACGTGTAAAATTGTGGGTACAAACATGATTAACTTTGCCAGACTGAAGGAAATTTCTTTTTGCTGGTGCAGTAGCAGGTTAGAGAGGGTAAAAAAAAAGACGTATTCCAGTTATAACTTCCGCGTGAAAGAATGATTCTCCTTCGGCTTCTACACAGATGGTAAAAAAAAATTGGAATGCTTTAAAATCTATGCTGCACGCCACGATGTAACGGTTGATATATATCATGAATTTTTTTTTTTTAAAAAAATTTATCATAAAAAAAACTAATTTTAGCGATCGATTTTGCAACCGATTTTTTTGGTTATATTTCTGACCGATTTTGCAAACCGAATCTGCAGCCAAATTTTTTTTAAAAATTTGTGACCGATTTTGCAACCGATATTTTTTCTGAATAATTTAGCAACCGATTTAAGTCGGTTGCAAATTCAGATGCAAAAATTTTATTTTGCAATCGATTTTGCAACCGAAACAGAAATTATTTTAGTTTTTTTAGATTATTATTTAAAAATTTAGCAACCAAAAAATTCGGTTGCAAATTTCAAAAATAAAAAAAAAAATAAATTTAAATAAAATTTTGCAACCGATATTTCAGTTGCAAATTTTATTTATTTTTTTTATTTTTGAAATTTGCAACCGATATTTCGGTTGCAATTTTTTTAAAAATAAATTTTATAATTTTTAAAATTTGCAACCGATTTTTTCGGTTGCAAAAAAAATTATTTTTTTTTAAATTTCTTTTTATAGAAATTGAGGGGTATTAATAAAATAAAAAATCCGATGCCCTAGCCCCCCATTTTTTTCTCTCGCTCTCCCAAATCACTGGTTCCCTAATCTCCCTCCGCCGTCGATTCCGGATCTCCCTCCGTCCGGATGCCTCGACGGCCAATGCATCGCTCCCCTTGAGGGCCAGCTCTGGATACCGGCTACCCCATTGGCTCCCTCTTCCTCCGCTCCGAGCCTCGCCGGCTCCGGGTATCTCCTATGCCACCGGCTCTCCTCCCTTCCTCATCTCCGAGCCCCACCGTCGTCGGGTAACGGCTACCCCTCCAGCTTTCCATTCCTTGGCTCCGAGCCCTGCCGGCCGCCGCATCCAGCCCTCCCTTCCTCCGCTCCGAGCCTCGCCGGCTCCGGGTATCTCCTACGCCGTGACGAAATGCGAGGTTCTGGCGATCGGATCGATCTCGGGACGACCTACTCGTGCGTCGGTGTGTGGCAGCACGATCGGGTGGAGATCATCGCCAACGACCAGGGGAGCCCTATCACCCCTTCCTACGTCACCTTCACCGATATCGAGCAGCTTATTATCGATGACGCCGAGAACCAGGTTGCCGTGAACCCCTCCAACACCATCTTCGATGAGTTTCTCGCACTCCGATATCTCTATTTGTAGATCTACTGTTGGTACATTGAATATATCTGTGTTTATTGCCATAGATTTATGTTATTTCGATCTTAAACGTATTAGATTTGTGATCCGGTGTGTTTTTTAAGAGATTGATTCAAATTTCGTTGATGTATCTGCTTCTGTTTGGTTCCCTAGATATATTCTTTGAACATCTGATCTATTAATGCTTTTTACTGATTAAAAAAATGATTTTTTTGGCTCCCGATTATTTGTTTGCGGGGTTGATTAATTGTTAGCGGTTTCTATTACTCAGATCCACATCATGTATTAAAACAACAATTATGGGACCGAGGGCTACATTATTTAGCCTGCATAATCTTTATTTTCATCTCGTTGCGGCGCAAGTCATGAATTGCATTTTATACAATTTTTAGTAAAAGAAGAAAAAAGTCAAATTGTTTTGAAAGAGAAAGGGGAAGTTGCATGGAAATCTAATTATTTTATAACAACGGGATCTGCTATTTAATCTGAAATAGTTAGTTATATAAAAACAGATTAGATGTTGATAGTAGAGTAAATTCATGATGGTAAAGCAAAGGATACAGTACTCTGGGAACACTAACAAGCAATGTCTAAGCATGAGTCTTTTATAGATTGAAGTGGAATAACACTTGTGAACATGGTTTAGAATCTTTAGATGCAAATGATTCCATAAATCCTTCTCTATGTGATCCAAACCCCAACCATAATCAGAATGCATCTTCAATCAATGGAGGTGGTCATCCACTAGCTAACCCAAGTGCTATCAACCATGTCATGGACCTTCTTACTGTTGATCTTGCTACTGTTGAACTGATTCTAATATGGTTAATGATAGGTTTAACTCAGGAAAGATGATCGTAGGGGACCTTAGATGAACTTGCTTTCAAAGTGTTAATGAACCCAATTACGTATGCTATATGGACATTCTACCATTGTATGATCATATTTTTGATGCAACCATCTTTTTTAACAATGCTTAGTCCAGCCTCATTTGATTTTTCTGTATGATCATGTTTTGATATGGTACAGAATATGGATATATTTCAACTTCGTAGTTGGATGTATAATAGACTTTTACCGGGTCGAAAGGGATATACCGAAGAATTTTTAAAGGGCGTGGAAGATTTTGTACTCTTTGCATGTCAGCAACCTAACTTTCAAAGTGAAGGAAAATTTAGATGCCCTTGTTGCAAGTGCAAAAATCTAAGGTTCCTAACTACCGATGAAGTAAAGCTTCATCTTTACAAAAAAGGATTTGTACCGAATTACTGGTATTTGACATCTCATGGGGAGAGTGATCCTCGTGTCGGTGGGGTACCTGATTTGTATGCAAATGATCCTGCTTTTGCACCAATGGATAATGATCCACAGAACACATATCAACGCATGATATTCGATACATTTGGAACAGAGTACGTACCTGACCATTCGTCTAATGAAGAGGAGACACCGAATTTGGATGATCAAAGATTTTATGACTTGTTGCATTCAGTCCAAAAACCATTATGGCCGGGATGTACAGATCATTCTGAGTTATCGGTAGCTGTACGATTGCTTAGCATCAAATCTGAAGGTAATTTTCACAACGATCCTTTGATCAAATTGCGGGTCTTATGAAAGAGACCCTTCCAGCCGATAATACCATACCTCAGGATTTTTATAGGACAAAAAAATTGGTGTCCAAACTTGGACTTACTGCTAAGAAGATTGATTGTTGTATTAATGGTTGCATGCTGTATTATGGTCAACAATCAGAAAAAAAGCAATGCAAATTTTGCGGGGCTGGTAGATATAAACCTCGGCCTCGTGCAGACGGTAAACATAAATAGGTGCCGATGAAGAGAATGCATTATTTATCTCTAATTCCTAGATTAAAAAGATTATATGCTTCAATGAGTTCTACACCACGTATGACATGGCATTATGAGAACAGGCGTGAGCCAAGGATATTGTGTCATCCATCAGATGGAGAAGCCTGGAAATATTTTGACCGAAGTTATCATGATTTTGCAGCTGAACCACGCAATGTCAGGCTAGGCCTATGTGCTGATGGTTTTACTCCTTACAGTCAGTCATCAGCCCCATATTCTTGCTGGCCAGTAATTGTTACTCCCTACAATCTGCCACCTGAATTGTGCATGACCATTCCTTATACGTTCTTGACAATAATTATTCCGGGTCCACATAATTCAAAGAGCAGGATAGATGTGTATCTATAACCTTTGATATATGAGTTGAAATATTTGTGGGAAAAGGATGTCCTAACATATGATATAGCAAGAAAGCAAAATTTTGTGATGAGGGCTGTATTGATGTGGACCATCAATGACTTTCTTGCATATGGAATGCTGTCCGGATGGAGTATAGCTGGAAAACTGGCTTGTCCGTATTGTATGGACCGATCAAAGGCATTCACTTTGAAACATGGTCGGAAGAATTCTTGGTTTGATTGCCATCGACAGTTTCTGCCTATTGATCATGTACTAAGAAGAAATAAGGATGCATTCTACAAAAATCGGATTGAAAAAGATCAACCTCCACGAAGTTTGATTGGAGAGGAAATATGGGAAGCTGTATCTTCCATTCCAAATGTAATCGAGCATGGTTCATGTAGAGTTGAAGGATATGGGGTTACACATAATTGATTAAAACAGAGCATATTTTGGAATTTACCATATTGGAAGACTAATTTGATCAGACACAATCTGGATGTGATGCACATAGAAAAAAATATATTTGATAATGACACTGTAATGGATATCAAAGGCAAAATGAAGATAACATCAAAGCACGAATGTATCTAAAGGAATACTGCAAGCATAGGGAACTTGAGTTGCAAGAGTTGTCTAACAGAAATTTATTGAAACCAAAAGCAACATATTCTTTCAACCTGGAGCAGAAAGAGGTGTATTTAAATGGATGAAGGAATTAAAAATGCCTGGCAGTTATGCATCTAACTTAAGCAGATGTGTTAATATGAATGAGGGAAAATTAATTGGAATGAAAACTCATGACTGCCATGTTTTCTTTGAGCGTTTGTTGCTAGTTGCATTTAAAGCTCTACCGGATCATGTATGGAAGCCTATAGCAGAGCTAAGTATGTTTTTTAAGGATTTGTGTTCAACAATGTTACGGATCGACGATTTGTTGCTAATGGAATAGAATATTGCTTTGATTATATGCAAATTGGAACGGATTTTTTCACCCGATTTTTTTGACTCAATGGAGTACTTACCGATTCATTTACCATATGAAGCAATAGTTGGTGGTCCAGTTCAATATCGTTGGATGTATCCGTTTGAGAGGTAAATATGTCACATATCAATTCAACAAACTTATTCTTCTGCAACAAATCTATATCATGTACATAAGACAGTAACCATATTTTAATGCTTGAATGATGTAGGTTCCTTAACAAAATAAAATGGATGATCAAGAACAAAGCTCGTGTTTAAGGATCCATATGTGAGGCATACTTGTGTCAAGAGACAACTTCTTTTTGTTCATATTATTTTGAACCACATGTGCAGTCATCAAGAAATAGAATTGGAAGAAATGATGTTGTGGGTTAGGATATGACACGTGAATTTACTCTGTCAATATTTAATAAACCTGGCCGATCTTCTGGTAGATGTCAAAGTCGATATCTGAATGACAGGGAATTAGCTGCTACGCATTTACATATATTGCTCAATTGTGAAGAGGTTCAACCATTTATCGAGTAAGTTTAAATAATCGTTGATGCATAATTATTCAAACCCTATATCGATTATTGAGATACTAACTCTGAAAAAATCTTGGTTTCAGAATTTTTAGTGAGCAATTACGACTTTCGACACCAAATATAAGCACCACAGAAATTGATTCTAGGATTGCATCTGACTTTCCATATTGGTTTGGGTCTTTTGTAAGTGCTTCTTCGAATTGTGGTATATGTCTATCAAAATTATGTTATATCGATGCGTAATGGTATTTATGCATTTTCGTTATATCATGTGTAGGTTCAAAATCCACAGAGTCAAGTAAACAATCGATATTTCCATGATTTGGCATGGGGTCCAAAAAGAAAGGTTCTTACATGGCAGACATATTTTGTCAACTGTTATAAGTTTCACACAGATGAATGGAGTAGCTATAAAAAAATAATTAATAGAGGAGTGTGCATCAAAGGTTCAGAATAAGCTGCAGAACATAATTATTACTACGACATAATTAAGGAAATAATTCAAGTAGAATATCCTGGCCATCCAATGAAATAGGTAGTGCTATTTAATTGTGAATGATTTGATACGGTATTGAATTGTGGCATAAAAGTGCTTAAGGATTACGGGATCGTTGAGATCTGGCATAGCAGAAGGTATTCAAGATACGATCCCTTTATAGTTGCATAAAAAGTGATTCAGGTATACTATCTACCATATCCTGAGAAGTTAAGGGACAACAACATTGGTGGGTTGTAATTATAACTAGACCAAGACGTACTGTGGATGATCGATATACAATTGAGATTACTTACCAAGAGGATACAATATCTCATGTGAATAGTATACCGCATGATAATACAGTTGAAAATTTGGTCGACAACGACCGTATTTTTGAAGAAGTTGACAGAATCGTCGATACGAATTTGAACATAGATGATGAAGATGAAGAACAGAATGACGATTTTGATTCTAGCCAAGAGGATGATACCGAGCATGACCAGCATAGAAGTTCTTCTGATAATGAATAGTAATCGTATAAGCAGACCCCTAATTTTATATGTACGGACTGTATTTAATTGCTTTATCATATTATTTATGAAGTTGACTTAAATTCTTTATGTTTGTTTGTAGATGGCAGATCAATCCGGAAACAGTCCTGCATCATTATCTAGGGGTCGTGGGAGGAGGCATCATCTCTCTGTTACTATCCTATCCTCATCATCCACTATCCCACCTGCATTTTCTACTTTTCCTGCGTCTCCACTCATTAGTCCATCGCATATTACTACTACGCCATGTTCACCAGGAGGCACGTTATCACCTCCATTATATTTAGGGCCTCCTATTCATGCTCCATGCCCTATCATGTATACTATACCACCCCCTACTTATTCTACATCTCCTTCAGTCCATTCATCATCTCCTCAGTTAAGATCAGCTGCTATTTGTTCATCATCTCCTCGTTCATCCACCAGTGCAGTTCATTTAGCATCTCCTCATTCATCCAGCGATGGCAGGACTATACTGATCTTAGATGGAGAGGGGTAATAGTCTTATGTCCCCTATTAAAAAATTTTTAAGTTGTATCATATTTGTGGGTTGTATCAGATTTGTTGATTGACTTAGATTTTGTAGGTTTTTACCATCTCATCCAGCTGCCAATGCCATTACAGACATAATGAGGAGCCATTTTGAGGAGCCGTGGGTATCATAGAAAAGAATACCGCACGGTGTAAAGGATATGTGGTTTGATGAGTTCAAGGCAAGTAATTTTGCTTTGATAGATGTAAATGAATTTTGAATTTTATTATTGTCATTTAACTGGTTATTGAATTTGCAATAGAGGAGATATCAGTTTCAGCCACCGAATGATATGTGGGCATGTCGTAATTTTGAAAGATATGGTACGGCTCGACTTAAAAATCTCCTTGCTACTGCTAGAAGAGCTATGGAGAGACCGCCATGGCTAGGAGAACTTGTATGGAATAGATTATGTGAGCACTGGCGCACCACCCAATATCAGGAGAAGTCAGAAAAAATAAAAGCAAATAAGGCTCTGATACTGATGGTTTTGGTCCTTCACATCATACCTGTGGCTCGATCACTACATCCCAGCACAGATACAATTTGGTAAGAAGCAATACCAACCGAAATATTTAATATATTTACAATTCATATTAATAAAATATCTTGTTCTACGAGTTACAGACTTCGAAGACTGGTACTGTGCCTTCTCTATCTGAGCTATTTATTCATACCCATCAGAGAAAGGATAAGACATAGGTTGACAGGAGATCAGAGCATATTTGCGTAAGTTAAATTTTTAAGTTATTATAATTTTTTTTAATACTAACTGAATTAAATTAATTTCAGTCTGAATTTAGATAGAACATGGAAGAGCCACAAAGTCAAAGCAGTGCTGATTCTAGCCAGTAGCAAGCTCCGCCATCAGAATTGGATGTATGGATACGTGCTGTTGGTGGAAAGAAGAAAGGAAGAGTGTATGGGCTAGGATTAGAGTCCACTGCACTGATGCCAACTTCAAAATTTTCAGGACAATCTTCATTTCCCGTACAATGGTTGAATAATAAAGAATTCCAGGAGCAAGTACGGAAGCAGGTTGAAGACGAAGTCAAAGAAGTAAATGCTTGGGTACAAGTTGCCGAGCAAGAAAGGGATGAACTGTAGAGGCGAGTTGAACACAATGAACGAATGTTGCAGTATATATTGCCAACATAAATTTTCAATCTGCAGCAACTCCTGCAACTCTGCTTTTAGTGGTAATCCTTCGCAACGAACTGGAGTCGATCCTTATCAGATGTATCGTGGACAAGGATCATAGCGGGGCGAGGAGGAGGATGATGCTGAGGAGGACGAGAACGAGGAGGAATAGGAGCATTAGCACATTACTCATATTATCTTGCTCCACTTATTATTCTTATAAGTTTTGCATTATATTATGGACTGCACCTCTTTTTATCGTTATATGTTTAGCTTTGTATTATGATTACTCTTATATGTTTTGCATTATATTATGAATTGCATCTCTTGTTATCGTTATTTGTTTAGCTTTGTATTATGAACCGCAAATCTTGATGTTATTTTTTTGTTTTATTATGCATTTTCATTAATTATCTCCTCTTATTTCATTCAGTTAGAGGCTGTGATGAGTTGCCTTGGTATCTTCGTGATGCTTCAAATGCTGAAACTGTACGCTGGATCGGATCATTTTGCAAGGATCTAAATGGTGTTGCAAATTTGGATGGCTTGCTCTTTTTGCAAGCAACCATTTGCTGTCTTAGATCCTTCGCAATGTACAAAAAGAGGCAATCCTGAGCTTCTGAATCTTATTGTTTGAAAGTTTTGTTCAAATTTTGCTGTTTTATTGTGCATTTTAATTTCATTGATTTTCTTTTGTTACCTACGGCTACAGGCTGTGATGAGTTGCCTTGGTATCTTCGTGATGCTTCAAATGCTGAAAATGTATGCTGGATCGGACCGTTTTGCAAGGATCTAAATGGTGTTGCAAATTTGGATGGCTTGCTCTTTTTGCAAGCAACCATTTGCTACCTTAGATCCTTCGCAATGTACAAAAAGAGACAATCCTGAGCTTCTGAATCTTATTGTTTGAAAGTTTTGTTCGATTTTTGCTGTTTTATTGTGCATTTTAATTTTCATTGATTTTCTTTTGTTACCTATGGCTAGAGGCTGTGATGAGTTGCCTTGGTATCTTTGTGATGCTTCAAAAGCTGAAAGTGTAGGCTGGATCGGACCGTTTTGCAAGGATCTAAATGGTGTTGTAAATTTGGATGGCTTGCTCTTTTTGCAAACAACCATTTGTTGCCTTAGACCCTTCTAAATGTAGAAAAAGAGGCAATCTTGAGCTTCTGAATTTAATTATTTTTCATTAAATCTAACGATTAATTACAGCGTTCAAGTTATGACTTATAGAATTTTTTAGTTGTTTTACCTTCATTTTGTACCTGGTATTCAATTCCGGTTAAACCCATTTGGTGTATGTAGTTGCTATTTTTGGATAATTGGATGTGATTGAACTCTTGAAATGAATATCTGATTTGTGCCTAAGCTGTCTAATGGATGCTTTATATGTTGCCATTGTGTCTAATGGGTGTGATTGAACCCTTCTCAATGATTTGTGGCTAATGTTGAAATGAATAACTGCTTTATATATCTCATCTTAAATTTGTAAATTCAGGAAAAAAATTCATATTTCGTAATTTTTTTTAAAATTATTCAATTTTAGCAACCGATTTAGGAACCGATTTTTTTTTATTTTTTCAGAAGTTTTTTTTAGCAACCAATTTTATTTTATTTTTTCTGGATTTTTTTTTAGCAACCAATTTAGCAACCAATTTTTTTTTTTTTTCTGGATTTTTTTTTAATAACCGATTTAGCAATCGATTTTTTTTTATTTTTTCTGGATTTTTTTTTAGCAACCGATTTAGCAACCGATTTTTTTTATTTTTTCTGAATTTTTTTTTAGCAACCGATTTAGAAACCGAATTTTTTTTTAATTTTTTTTGGATTTTTTTTTAGTAACAGATTTAGCAACCGATTTTTTTTATTTTTTATGGATTTTTTTTTAGCAACCGATTTTTTTTTATTTTTTCTGGATTTTTTTAGCAACCATTTTATTTTTTCTGGATTTTTTTTTATTTTTTATGGATTTTTTAAGCAACCAATTTAGTAGCCGATTTTTTTAAATTTTTTTCTAGATTTTTTTTAGCAACCGATTTTTTTTAATTTTTTCTGGAATTTTTCTTTTTAGCAACCGATTTTTTTTTCTGGATTTTTTTATAGCAACCGATTTTTTTTAATTTTTTTAGATTTTTTTTTTTAGCAATTTTTTTTAATTTTTTCTAGATTTTTTTTTATTTATATTTTTTTTTTTTTTTTCTAAATTTTCTTTTATATATATATATATATATATATATATATATATATATATATATTTACAAAAAAATTATGTCAAATTCGGTTGTTAAATCGGTTGCTAAATTTTGCAACCAAAAAAATCGGTCACAAATTTTAGCAACGTATACTTTTACAACCGATTAATTTCGGTTATAAAATCGGTTGCAAATTAATTTAGCAACTGATTTTTAATTATTAGCAACCGAAAAAATGGTTGCTAAACATGATTTTTTTTATAGTGACTAATCATTTTTTGCATGAAAAATATATCTGGAATAAAAAAAAAAAAAAAATCTATTACAAGCGCAGAAATCAAAAACTATCCTCTATCGTATATACAATCAAACGGAGGACCGGGTGTTAGGCATAGCATGCATTGATTTTTTTCTAATAAGAGTGAAAATAAAGTCATGAACAGCAAAATATGCCTTCTAGTTTTTGCAGGATAGAAAATATTCTTCAAAAATATGGATGAAATAAAAAGGTACAAAAGTGAGAACGGTCTTTATTCTTGTCTGGTTCATTTAAAAAAAAAATAAAAATTATCTAGTTCAATTAACAAGCTGTTGTTGCAGCCAAATCAGTCATCTATCTACCCTGCAGTGAATGGTCACAAGGAATTCAACCAAACAAATACAGCAACATGTAATTAATCATTATATGTGCCATGCATCCTCTATTCATCCATAGGTTCGTAGTGCATGTTTCATGTAAAAGAATGATTGATATTTTATTGGATTACATCTTGTACTTATTTCAAAGCATTTCAATCTTTTTATTTGCATAAATCTAAAAGCTAATCGATCCGGTCGAGAAAGAGAAATTATTCTTTTATGCCAAAGATACAATCAGAACCCTTCATGCACCTTTGTGGGATTCATGGAGATGATCGAACCAGATTCTCTAATCCGTTGCACGAACTTGAGAGTTTCGGACCTCGAAAAACTTACGATAATTTTAGATAAAAGAAAGCCTTTCAGCGATGCTGCTATGCGGACATTTTTTTTTTTTTTTTTTAATGAAAACCACTTGGACATGATAGATCGATGCGTACACAAGCATTTATCAACGATAACATTTTCTACATGATACATCCCGGTCTCGCACCATTACTTCACCACCTCAGCGGTTGGTGAGTGCGGGAGGGCGCCCGGCCATCACGCAGTTCGGCGATGCCTTTCCCTTGGAGCAGTGCTGGTCCTCAGCCTCCTCGTGGATGGTCTCCAGCTTCTTGTCCATCGTCGGCCTCCGGTCCGTTCGAATCACTCGCGGTGGGGATGTCTCCGTTGCACGGATCGTGGTGGTCGGAGATTTCGACATATCTGGTTCTTCGGAGCTTTGTGCTTTAGCGTTCGTCTTGGAGGTCTTCTGAAAGAGGGTCCGGGGATTTATCCACCGGAATAAGTTCCCTCCCTCCTATCTGGTGCCTGGTGGAGGGAAGCAATATTTATCCCCCAATAGCCAAGTTGGTATCTTCAAGGTCTGTGACATAATTGATGCTCTGATGAACTTTAATTACGTTTCCACTTGATTCGGATGCAAAATTACCAAATTCTTCCGGATATTGGTTGCTTAAAAAAGCGTGTAAATCTTGTACAGTTTTGACAATCTTCAGATTATTGTTGAAGTTTTTTTTTTTTTTTTTTTTTTTTTTTTTTTTTTTTTTTTTTTTAAATGAAAAAAATAGGATAGATGGAAGTCAAGTATGGGCTTCGAGCTAAATAAAATCCAATTCGGCATGGATATTTTCAAACATTTGACCCAATTTTCAAGCACGCTTAAGCAGAAATAGAAACTGGACCTATGAACCAAGAAAGCCTGCTAATCGAAATTAAATTGCAATGCATATATATATATATATATATATATATATATATATATATATATATATATATCCTTCAAATTATTATTCCTGGGACGAATTGGCCAGATTTCTCATTAATCTTTTCGTCGACAACTCGCCCCCGCCGCCCCACCCTCTTTTTTTACTATCGTGTAAATTCCTTTAGGTGTAATGTGTACTTAAAAGAGAACAGCATTAGCACCGAAAGAGAAGAGTATATGATTAACGGGCCTCCATCAATTTGATCTACATGAAGTTTTATGCTTCATGTTGGGGGGAATGAGCATCCAATGATCCAAATATGGCAAAAGGTATAGCTTCCTTCTTATCTCCTACAAGCAATATGCATTATTTTATTAATAAAGTTATTTTGATTTCTATCTCTTTTTTTTGGTCAGTTATTCCTCCCAATTACAATTCGTATCACTTTGGTGTCATCCTAGCTTCAATTTCCGAGCATCTTGACTCCGTTCATCGTTTCTTCATCATAAGAGCTGGCCCACTCCATAAGAGAGCCCAATATAACGGTCCAGGCCTCTAGGCCTGGGCACGTCTCGAAAGAAATTAGCCCGCTATGAGCTTCGGTTAAACTTGGCCAGGAAACTGAAAACTAGATCGATCTCATACTAGTTTCTCGATTGCGGTACCCGTGCTTAAATGAGTCTCTACGACTCATTGTTCCAATCGATAGCTGAAGTCATAAAGATAATCCCTAGCCATCAAATGAGACTGTGAAAATTATTAGTTTATAGGGACGGACTCTGTTTTTGAATAAGAACTTATTTGAACGTACCATAGCGTTTACATTACATCAGGATCTGGGCGTATTCATCCAAACAAACAATTTCCGATGTAGTATATGCCCATGCCGGAGTTAGAAAGTAGAGCCAAATATGGACCCAGCTAGCTAGCGTCTGAAAAGAGAACCGAATGATGGATTTCAATTTTAATTCTTAAATTAGATGCAAAATATAAACTGCATTGAATCGATCAGAAGTCAACTACACGAGACATTGCATGTTAAACCTCTAAATTTATACATAAGAGTATCAATTTTGTAATTATATTCAAGGAAAATGTCTCATAGGTTAGCCACTTTTTTTTTTTTTTTTGGTTGAACAAAAAAGGGGGGGAGGAGTTAGACCCCGGGCGTGGCCAACCCCAAACGGTCCCCCAACCCCAGCCAGGGAATGTTCGATACACGGCGCATATTAATTTTTCCACAGCCGTTCCCCATCCGAAGGTGAGTACGTCAACCTGACTACCACTGGTGTCAGCCGAGTGAACGGGATTTATTATATATCCCTAACTTTTTCACTATCACCAACCAACAGGGACTCCAGGATTATTTTATTAATTTTTCTCTTTTTTTGATTTTATTCTCGAGCTAAGTTAGCCACCTTTCAAAATAACAATTTTACACATAAAAGTCTGAATAAAGGTTTCGTTGGGGCTCTCTCTCTCTCTTGATGCTTTAGCTGAGGTATTTCTAACTTTTTTTTCTTTAAAAAAAAAAAAAAATAATATATCTTGCACATGAATCAACCTGTAATACTCGGGCTTGGGCTGAAGTCGGCAGGCCCAGCCGACTTCAACCCAAACTAGTTAAAAAAAAAAAACAACACGACGGGACCGGAACAGGGGAGGGGAGCTCGCCGAAGATTTTGCCGGAGGACTCGGAGGGAAGAGTCGTAGTGGGAGTGGGAATTGATCGGCGACGAGTCCGGGATGGAGTGAACTCCGATCTGGCGGTGATTGCTTCCCAAACGGCAAGGAAATCACCGGTTTAACTCTTTAATTCCTTCCACTGTTGCCGAATCGAATTCCATCGATTCCTTCATACCATCGTTGCCCTCTCCAGCGAGCAGCGAAGAGTTTTCAACCACCGGTAAGTTTCTTCCCATTTAAATCCAATTTTTGGGAGAATTTTGATGTTTTCTTTAGGTTTCCGATTTAGTTTTGGGATCGTTCACCGTCTGATGCCGCCGTCACCGCCTGCCCTTGGTTCGTGAAGGCCCTGCGACAACCACTCCGTGGTTGCCGGCAGCTGGGGGGGAGGCCGGATCGCCGGACCAAAGGAGACAGGGGGAAATCGTTCGAGTGAGGAAAGAAAAGAGGAGTTTGGCCGGTCCAGTGAAAAAAAAAATGAAAAAGAAAAATATATATATATATATAATAATAATAAGAGGAGAGAGAAGGAAGAGAGAGAAAGAGGAGAGGGAAGGATGACAGAGAATGAAGAGAGAGAAGGAAGAGAGAGAAGGAGGAGAGAGAAGGAGGAAGAGAGAGAATCAAGGGATTTTCTTGAGATTCGTGAAATATGGAATTTAGATTTTAATTAAATTATATATTAATGTAGGGAATCAGTCTTCTGAGCGGGGAGGCATCGCGTAAAATTTGGGTACTGACTAATATCGGAAATACTAAGAATAGCATGTTAAGGTAAGGAATTCTGTACTGATCATTCCTTTATGCATGAATTTATTATGGCCTGGCTTGATCTAAGCATATATGTTATATATAATTGCACGTGTGGTACTATATGACATGGCATAGTTGTTTTCTTGTGATAGACATTGTAGTTTTATTATTTTTATTGTCGTTATTTTCATGCATGATATTATAAAAAAAATTGATATCCGGATGAGTTGGACCATGATACCGGATTTCTAAATAGGTTGAACCATGAAACCGGATATCGAGTGGGTTGTACCACGATATTGGTTATTAAAATGAGTTGGACCACGATGTCGGTTATTGAGTGGGTTGGACCACGATACTGGTTATCGAGAGGTCATAAAAGATATGTTTTGACAAGTGTTAATAAGTAAATACGGTTTTTGGTCTAGCCATGCTACGGTAGCATCATGGTTATACAGCCTGAGCCATGGGCTTTGTACGTGGGAGCCGGCCACAGGTAGATAGTACGCTGGACAGTCGAGCCACGGGCTTAGTACGTGAGCAGGACCGACCATAGTATGCATGGTCGCTTTGCGGTTGCCAGTCATGGGCTGGTACATGACCGTGGCTAGTCCAGAACCCTAAAGATAAAGGTTACTTAATTGAAATTCTAAAGGAAAAATGTAAAGATATCAAGGTGTGTAATACATGATGCCTAAATCATTTGATTGCATGACATAACATACTGGTACTTTATTATTTCAGAAATTTATATTATTAATTGGAGTGATCTTATGGATACCTTACTGGGCTATTAAGCTCATTTCATACCTTTTGATTTTTCAGAGACTCAGGATGCGTGACAGGATTTAGGCTGGGCGTGAGACAAAGTTCCATATATGCTGAGTTAGTTAGAGTTAATTTCGGTTACTGATGTTTGTGAATCAGTAGACCAATTAGTAATATCGACTTAATAAATGGATTGTACACTTGTTACTTGTTTGTTTATATAATATTAGTTTTAATTTGATATGGTTGACTTTTGGTGTACCTATGCTTGCATGATCTCTAGATAAAACCTAGAGTTTGTGCAACCGGTCGCGTAGCCGATTCCGGTGCTGGATTCGGGACGTGACAGAGTGGTATCAGAGCAAACCAGGTTTTAGGATCTTAGGATATAAGCTTATCGAGAGAGAGTATGGGTTGATTCATATGTGGGGTAAATATTATGTCATGTTTTTTTTTATCAACTGAATGTTAGTTGTATACTAATATTGACTGCTGCAGGTTTTCCATGGCACGTGGTAGTGGACGTGGACGTGTTAGGAGACCCACAAGATTTGCGGATGGAGCAAATGCTTGGGATCCTATAGAGCAGCACGAGGATACTGGGATTCTATCTGGTGATGAGGAACATCCACAAGAACCAATGCCCAATCCCATAGACAACGCTGGTGATGAGGCGCATCCACGGGAACCGGCGCAAACCCTTTGGACAACACCCCGGAGACTGGAACTGCAGAAACAGGAACACCGGGAGGATATGGAGTTCAGCCTGGGGACCAGGTGGGTCTTCCTCAGCTATTGCAATATTTAGTGCAGCAACAAGCTACTACAAGAGCTGATACACTGAGAATAATGGAAGCTCAACAGCAACAGCAGCAATTCATGCAGCAGCTACTATTGCAGCAGCAACAACTAGAAGTTAGAATCCCACAAGAACGATCAATTACTTTGATAGATTTTAAGAAATATGCGCCACCAGTATTTAAGAGAACATCTGATCCCATGGAGGCAGCAGGTTGGCTGAAAGCTGTTGAAAAAGTTTTCCAAGCCTTGCGGTGTCCAGAAGGGGAAAAGGTTACATTCGCTACCTTTTTAGTGCAAGATGAGGTAGCTGCTTGGTGGGAGCTGGAGCTTGGGAAACAAGGACCAAACGATACACCTTTTACCTGGACAGATTTCAAAAAGGTTTTCTATGAGAGATACTTTCCTCAAAGTGTTCGGGTACAGAAATTCCGAGAATTTGATCGCTTGAAGCAGGGTAGTTTAACTGTTTCTCAGTATGCTGCAAAGTTTGAAGAATTATCAAGATATGCTCCATCACTGATAATAGATGAAGGGATCCAGGCCAGAAAATTTGAAAATGGACTGAGAGGTCGGATTCAGCATCAGGTGTCTGTCTTCGAGCTTACCACCTATAAGGAAGTGGTCAACAAGGCACTGATAGTAGAAAGAGGACTGGATGCTACCCAAGCAGAGAGGGAAAAGGTTTTGAAGAAAAGATCCAGGTCGGAGGTTATCAAAGTCAAACAAATAAAAATATCAGTGCAAAGGCAAGGAAACCTGACACCACTGTACCATATGATAAAACTAGACAAAGGGATGATATCCAGTGCTACCGGTGTGGTGGACCACACCTTAAGCGAGACTGCACCTGGCCAGGAGGAAAATGTTTCAATTGTGGAAAGGAGGGTCACACTGCAGCTGTATGTCGTCTTGGTCAGGGATCACAGCGTTTAGCACCTCAGGTATCTCGTGATGGAAATCAGCAGGGAGGACAACAGAAGTCAGGCACCCAAGGACGGGTGTAGCACTCACACAATAGGATGCCAATGCATCAAATTCAGTAGTGACAGGTATGATTAAGCTATTTTCTACCAATGTTTATACCCTGTTTGATGCGGGTGCCATGCATTCATTCATATCTGTTAGATTGGTTAGAGAAAGTAATGAGTTAACCCTAACACCTTTAGAATTTGAACTCTGTATTTCCACTCCAAGTGGGGATGTTTTTATGGTTAGTCAAATCTGCAAGGAATGTAGATTGGATATTGAAGGTAGAGAGATGGAAGCTGATTTGATAGTCATGGATATGAAGGATTTTGATGTGATCCTTGGGATGGATTGGTTAGTAGTATATCATGCTTCCATCAACTATTTTGAGAAGACCGTGAGATTTCAGATTCCTGATCAGTCAGAGTTTTATTTTAAGGGTAACAAGTTAACCTTTATGAGGAGGGTAATTTCGGCTTTTATTGCCAAGCGACTCCTCAAGAAAGGTTGTGAAGGATTTCAGGCAACAGTGATAGATACTCAACAGCAAGAGCTTAAGTTGGAAGACATACCCATTGTGAAAAAATTTCCGGAGGTCTTTCCCGATGATCTACCAGGATTACCTCCTGATAGAGAGATTGAGTTCTCTATTGATCTTATACCAGGTACTGGTGCCATCTCCAAAGCTCCTTATAGAATGGCTCCGGCAGAATTAAAAGAACTTAAGGAGCAATTGCAAGAATTATTGGATAAAGGATTTATCAGACCTAGTGTGTCTCCTTGGGGTGCTCTGGTCCTATTTGTAAAGAAGAAGGATGGAAGTTTCCAGCTCTGCATTGACTATCGAAAGTTGAATAAAGTGACTATAAGGAACAAATATCCCTTACCAAGGATTAATGATCTATTTGATCAACTACAGGGAGCACAGGTATTCTCAAAGATTGATCTTCGTTCTGGTTATCATCAGTTGAAGATAAAGACAGAAGATGTGCCGAAGATAGCTTTTAGAACCAGATATGGACACTATGAATTTTTGGTTCTACCTTTTGGTCTGACAAATGCACCTGCAGTTTTCATTGATCTCATGAACCGAGTATTTAGACCATATCTTGATCAATTTATAGTAGTATTTATTGATGACATACTGATTTATTCAAGAAGTCTACAAGCACATGAGGAACACTTAAAGATAGTATTACAAATACTCAAAGAGGAGAAGTTGTATGCCAAGCTTAAAAAATGTGACTTTTGGATGGACAGAATTTCTTTCCTTGGCCATGTTATTTCTAAGGATGGTGTTTCTGTGGATTCCAAGAAAGTGGAAGCAGTGGTAGAGTGGGAGAGACCTACTAACGTGTCTGAAGTTCGTAGTTTCCTGGGAATGGCAGGATATTATCGAAGGTTTGTAGAAGGATTTTCTCTTATTGCTATACCTTTAACTCGCCTGACCTAGAAACGAACAAAATTTGAATGGACAGATGAATGTGAGCAAAGTTTTCAAGAATTAAAGAAATGGTTGGTCACTGCTCCAATGTTGATTGTTCCTACAGAGACAGGGAATTTCAGCATATACAGTGATGCATCTCGAAAGGGTCTCGGTTGTGTTTTAATGCAAAATGGAAATGTGATAGCCTATGCTTATAGACAGCTGAAATCATATGAGTCAAATTATCCCACTCATGACTTGGAGTTAACAACTGTAGTTTTTGCCTTAAAAATATGGAGGCATTACCTGTATGATAGTCGTTGTGAAATCTTTACAGATCATAAAAGTTTAAAATATATATTCACTCAGAAGGAGTTAAACTTGAGACAGAGAAGATGGTTGGAACTATTAAAGGATTATGATCTGACTATCAAATACCATCCAGGCAAGGCAAATGTTGTAGCAGATGCCCTGAGTAGGAAGTCTCCAGGTAAGTTAGCAGCTTTAATTACTAATCAAAAGCACATCATAATGGATCTGAAGAGGTCTGAGATTGAGGTAAGAATTCATAATTCTAGGATTCAATTAGTAAGTATTATGGTACAACCTATCCTGATGGATAAGATTAAATCAGCTCAGAAGGAAGATTTAGAGCTTCAGAAAATTAGAAGGACAGTTGAGTCTGGTGCTCAATCTGAATTTACTATATATGAAGATGATACCCTGAGGTTCGGTAAGAGGTTTTGCATTCCGAAGATTTCAGAATTAAAGAATGAGATTTTGGAAGAGGCACATGGTTCAGCATATACGATGCATCCGGGTAGTACAAAAATGTATCGAGATCTACGTGAAAACTTTTGGTAGACTGGTATGAAGAAGGACATAGCTCAGTATGTTGCTCAATGTTTGGTGTGTCAACAAGTAAAAGCTGAGCATCAAAGACCTGCTGGACCATTGCAGTCTCTTGCAATTCCTCAATGGAAATGGGAGCACATTACCATGGATTTTGTTACAGGTTTACCCAAAATTCTAAGGGAAATAATGCGGTGTGGGTGATTGTGGACCGACTAACGAAGTTAGCTCATTTCTTATCCTTTCATGTCGGTCTCTCTCTGGAAAAATTAGCAAACTTGTATATGGAGCAAATTGTGAGACTACATGGAATTCCAGTTTCTATAGTATCAGATCGAGACAATAGGTTTATTTCATAATTTTGGAAGAGTCTTCACAAAGCATTGGGAACTAAATTAAGTTTTAGTACAGCTTTTCATCCTCAAACCGATGGACAGTCAGAGCGAACCATCCAAATTTTGGAAGACATGCTGAGAGCTTGTGTTATGGATTTGGGTGGTGCTTGGGACTGTCATCTATCGTTAATAGAATTTGCCTACAACAACAGTTATCAAGCCAGCATTCAGATGGTGCCTTTTGAGGCTTTATATGGTAGGAAGTGTAGGTCTCCTATCTGTTGGGATGATGTAGGAGAAAAGAAACTGTTAGGTCCAGAAATAGTATAACAAACAGTGGAAAAGGTACAAATGATCAGGGAACGATTGCGTACTGCTCAGAACCGACAGAAAAGTTATGCTGATAAGAGACGAAGAGAGCTGGAATTCAATGTTAGTGACTACGTTTTTTTGAAAGTGTCTCCCACAAAAGGGGTGATGCGATTTGGTGTGCGAGGCAAGTTAAGCCCGAGATTTGTGGGACCATTTGAAATTTTGGATAAGGTTGGTGAGGTGGCCTACCGATTAGCGCTACCACCAGTTTTATCTGTGGTGCACAACGTGTTTCATGTATCGATGTTATGGAAGTACATTCCCAATCCCAGTCATGCAATAGATTACGTACCCTTACAACTTCAGGAGGATCTGACATATGAGGAGGTGCCTATACGAATCGTCGACAGCAAAGATCAAGAATTGCGACACAGAACTATACCATATGTGAAAGTGCAATGGAGCAATCATAGTGAAAGAGAAGTTACATGGAAACTTGAAGCAAAGATGCGAGCAAAATATCCACAACTTTTCGAAACACCAGGTACATAAATTTCGAGGATGAAATTATTTTAACGGGGGGGAGAATGTAATACCCGGGCTTGGGCTGAAGTCGGCAGGCCCAGCCGACTTCAACCCAAACCAGTTAAAAAAAAAAACAACACGACGAGACCGAACAGGGAGGGGAGCTCGCCGAAGATTTCGCCGGAGGACTCGGAGGGAAGAGTCATAGTGGGAGTGGGAATTGATCGGCGACGAGTCCGAGATGGAGTGAACTCCGATCTGGTGGTGGTTGCTCCCCAAACGGCAAGGAAATCACATGTTTAACTCTTTAATTCCTTCCACTGTGGCCAAATCGAATTCCATCGATTCCTTCATACCATCGTTGCCCTCTTCAGCGAGCAGCGAAGAGTTTTCAACCGCCGGTAAGTTCCTTCCCATTTAAATCCAATTTTTGGGAGAATTTTGATGTTTTTTTTAGGTTTGTGGTTTAGTTTTAGGGTCGTTCACCGTCCGACGCCGCCGTCGCCGCTTGACCTTGGTCCGTGAAGGCCCTGCAACAACCACTCCGTGGTTGCCGGCAGCTTGGGGGGGGAGGCCGGATTGGCCGGACCAAAGGAGACAGGGGGAAATCGTTCGGGTGAAAAAAAAAAAGAAAAGAAAAGAGGAGTTTGGCCGGTCCAGTGAAAAAAAAAAAGAAAAAAAAATATAATAATAAAAAGAGGAGAGAAGGAAGAGAGAGAAAGAGGAGAGAGAAGGAAGAGAGAGAAGGAGGAAAGAGAAGGAAGAGAGAGAGAGGAGAGAGAAGGAGGAGAGAGAAGGAAGAGAGAGAAGGAGGAGAGAGAAGGAGGAGGAGAGAGAAAGAAGAGAGAGAATTAAGGGATTTTCTCGAGATTCGTGAAATTTGGGAATTTAGATTTTAATTAAATTATTTATTAATATAGGGAATCAGTCTTCTGAGCGGGGAGGCATCGCGTAAAATTCGGGTACCGACTAATATCGAAATACTAAGAATAGCGTGTTAAGGTAAGGAATTCTATACTGATCATTCATTTATGCATGAATTTATTATGGCCTAGCTTGATCTAAGCATATATGCTATATGTAATTGCACGTGTGGTACTATATGACGTGGCATAGTTGTTTTCTTGTGATAGACATTGTAGTTTTATCATTTTTATTGTCGTTATTTTCATGCATGATATTATAAAGAAAATTGATATCCGGATGGGTTGGACCATGATACCGGATTTCTAAATAGGTTGAATCATGAAACCTGATATCGAGTGGGTTGGATCACGATATTGGTTATTAAAATTAGTTGGACCACGATATCGGTTATCGAGTGGGTTGGACCACGATACCTGTTATCGAGATGTCATAAAAGATATGTTTTGACAAGTGTTAAGGAAGTAAATACGGTTTTTGGTCTAGTCCATGCTACGGTAGCACTGTGGTTATACAGCCTGAGCCATGGGCTTTATACGTGGGAGCCGGCCATGGGCGGATAGTACGTGGGACAGCCGAGCCACGGGCTTAGTACGTGAGCAGGACCGACCATAGTATGCATGGTCGCTTTGCGGTTGCCAGTCATGGGCTGGTACATGACCGTGGCTAGTCCAGAACCCTAAAGATAAAGGTTACTTAATTGAAATTCTAAAGGAAAAATGTAAAGATATCAAGGTGTGTAATACATGAGGCCTAAATCATTTGATTGAATGATATAACATACTGGTACTTTATTATTTCAGAAATTTATATTATTAATTAGAGTGATCTTATGGATACCTTACTAGGCTGTTAAGCTCATTTCATACCTTTTGATTTTTCAGAGACTCAAGATGCGTGACAGGATTTGGGCTGGGCGTGAGACAAAGTTCCATATATGCTGAGTTAGCTAGAGTTAAGTTCGGTTACTGATGTTTGTGAATCAGTAGACCAATTAGTAATATCGACTTAATAAATGGATTGTACACTTGTTACTTGTTTGTTTATATAATATTAGTTTTAATTTGATATGGTTGACTTTTGATGTACCTAGGCCTTGCATGATCTTTAGGGTAAAACCTAGATTTTGTGCGGCCTGTCGCGTAGCCGATTCCGATGCTGGATTCGGGGCGTGACACAACCAGCGAAAGATATTTGATTTTTTAGTGCAAAACAATTTTGTTAAAAGTTGGTGACTTTTTAGACTCCAATGGCTTGGTAGACCTTGGATTTGTGGGTAATAGATTTACCTGGTGCAATAACAGATCGGGCAGGGCTAGGGTCTGGGAAAGGCTGGATAGAGCGGTGGCAACCACAGGTTGGCTTCAGCTGCACCCCAAATTTTCGATATGGCATCTGGACAGGGTGGCTTCTGATCATTGCCCTTTATTATTGACCACCACTCATCCTTCCCCTACTTATTCCCCTTCAGATTTAAAAGAATTTGGCTTTCTTATCCAAATTCCTGGAAGGTTGTAAGGGAGGTCTGGAGAATTTCGATTAGGGAAAATGCTCAGTACCGGATCATCCGGAGATTGGAACTTCTTAAGTATCGATTGAGGAGGTGGAATAAGGTGGAGGTGGAAAATATTTTCACTAGACTGGCTGAGATGGAGGAAGTTATCCGTGATCTCCAGAGTAAGGAGGACATGGAGGGAGGTTTGAATGATGAAGACTTGTTCTCTCTGCGTTCTGGGCTGGCTTCCTACAATTCTCTACTGACTCAGCAGGAAACTTTATGGAGGCAGAAATCTAGAGTGCAGTGGTTGGCTCAGGGAGACATAAACTCTCACTTCTTCCACCAAGCCACTCTAGTCGGAGACACAGAAATTGGATTGTTGCTCTCAAGTCCAATGATGGTAGGGTTGGAAATGGGCCGGCCCAAAAGCCCATTATCTGGAACTGGGCTGGGCCAGCTCAATAAACTTCGGGCTGGCCTGAAATTGATTCAGGCTTCGGACCAAATTTTAAGCATATTGGACTAGTCTTCAGGTTGTAAAATAGAGTCCATTTAATTTTTGGGCCAAAGGGATGCCCAGATTCGGTCCAAAAAATTTTAAAATATAATCTTTGGGCCGGCTCATTTCCAGCCCTAGATGATGGGCACTGGATTGATGATGAGGAGGGCATCCGACAGGAGGTTGTTTCCTTCTCCAGTTCTAGATGGAGGTCTCAGGAGGGTGATCCTCATTATTTCCAGGGTTCTGCTCCTGAGACTGTTCTATCTCTGGATCAGAATGATGGTCTTCTTGCTCCTGTGTCCGAGGAAGAGGTTAGAGAGGTGCTCTGGTTTCTAGCTGAGGACAAAGCTTCTGGTCTTGATGGGTTTCCTCCTCTATATTTTAGGAGATATTGGGGAATCATTAAAGCTGAGGTTATTTTAGCTGTGCAAGCCTTTTTTCTGACTGGTCTAATGCCGGAGAAGTGGAAGCAAACTTATGTCACTCTTATCCCTAAGCGTCCTCAGCCTTCTCATCCTTCTCACTTCAGACCTATCAGCTTGTGTGGTACATTATATAAAGTTTGTGCTAAGCTGCTTGCCAGAAGAATGAAGCATATTCTCCCCGCTATCATCTCTCCTAAGCAGGGAGCTTTTATTGGGGGTCGGGGAATCTCTGATAATGTTTTGCTCGCCCAGGAATTTGTGCATGATATGTACAGGGCTCCGGCAAGGTCTGCTCTGATGGCCATCAAGCTGGACATGGAAAGAGCCTACGATCAGGTCCGATGGTGCTTTGTCGAGCGGTATCTATACGACTTTGGCTTCCATCCTCTATGGATTTCCAGGATTATGGCCTGTATCAGGTGCCCATCCTTTGCCATCCTTCTTAATGGTTCTCCCTCGGAGTTCTTTTATTCGACGGTTGGTCTCCGACAAGGTTATCCTCTTTTCCCCTACCTGTTCATTATTGCTGCTGATGCTCTTTCGCGAGCATTGAGGGATGCTGTTAAGGACTCCACATTTATCCCTTCTATGCTATCCCTATGGTAGTTCCTGTCTCGCATCTTTTTTTTGCAAATAACTGCTTACTTCTAGGCAGGGCATCTGAGTCTACGGCTAGAGGGTTTAGGAGGATTATAATGGATTATTGCCTCGCTAATGGCTAGAGGGTCAATCTGGAAAAGTCGGAGGTCCACTTTTCTCAGAAGATTGCTGCCCGTACCCGTTGCGTGATTCTCTCGATCGTATGGATTCGAGAGAAGGATGGTCCCATCTGTTATCTGGGTGTTCTTGTTACTGGCGGTCGCCTCCGTAGAGACGACTCTCATGTTCTTGTGCAGGCCGTTCAGGATAGGGTGGAAGGATGGCAGGATAGGGCTCTATCGATAATGGATAGACTGACCTTGATCATATCGGCGCTGACTTCTTTACCTATCTACCTCTCAGCTAATGCAGTTATTCCAAAGGCTATGGTGGAAAAGTTTGAGCAGATTCTTCGCACCTTCCTGTGGAGGTCAAATGCAGCGCCCAGGGGTATCGATTTAGTGGGTTGGCAGTCAGTGTGCCAGCCTGTTCGGGATGGTAGGCTCGGTATCTATTCGCTTGCCGGCAGGAGAGAGACGTTGGCCCGTCATGCTACCAGACTGTTTTTAAATCCCAACAGTCTGTGGGCTTCTTTCATGCGAGCGAGATAGACATACGATCCCTAGAGGAGGGCGATTTTCTGCCCTCCTCTCGGGGGTCGGCTATTTGGAGGGAGATTACGAGGAGGACTCCGGAGGTCATACATTTCTTGAGATGGATGGTTGGGGATAGGAAATCTATTAGAGTATTGGCTGATGTTTGGATCTCTGATATCTCCCTACATAGATGGCCTACGTTCGTTTCCCCGGAGTTGCCGACCTCCTGGGTGGTCAGTGATTTTATTATTCTCGGATTGCAGACCTGGAATTCTACGCTACTCTTTAGGTACTTTGGGAAGGCCCTGAAGGATCGGATTCTATCTATGGCTTTACCGGTGTCTCCTTGTCCGGATACTCTGGTCTGGGGGCCCACTTCTTCCTCCTCTGCTCCATTGTCAGATCTCTACTCTATTTACCATCCGGCACAGTAGAGGAGTATCCAGGTTGGATGGATCTGGTCTCTTCCGGTGCACCCGAAGGTGCGTCTATTTATCTGGAAGGTAGCTTGGCGCCGCCTCCCGACGAGATCTTTTCTCAGCTCGTGTGGAGTTCATCTTCCTCCCTCGTGCCCCTTTTGTGCAGCTCCGGAGGAGTCCTTGGACCACACCCTTTTTCTGTGCTTGAGGGCATGGCGGGTGTGGGCCTACGAGTGCCTCACCCTATTTATCTGGAAGGTAGCTTGGCTCTTCGAGTGCCTCACCGGGTTCTGGTTTCTTGGGAGCCCCCTCAGGATTTTGCTAATGTTAGTTTTGATGGGAGTGTTAGAGGGCCTACGGCTGGAGCTGCCTTGTCATCCGGTCCTCTGGTGCTTGTTTTATAATGACAGGAGGCACCTATTTGGTGGAGCAGATCGTTTCCCAGACGGAGCTTTATGGAGCTTGGGCCGAGATCATGTATGCCAGGAGGATCCTTCATCTGGATCGCCTCATTATCGAAGGTGATTCCTTGACGGTGATTTCTTGGATCCATAGTGCCCTCAGGGAGCTTCCCACCTTTCCTATCCTACGAGACATAGCTCTATTACTCCATGACTGTACTGGACTTAATGTCCATCACGTCTACAAGGAAGCCAACTCCACAGCAGACTGGGTGGCTTATTTTGTTGCTTTTCATTCAGGAGGGTTTACCTACTCCTTTCTTCCCGACATGCCTGTACAGTTTAGAGATATTTTGCTAGCTGATAGTATGTGTTGTATCTTTTTCAGGACTATTTAATGAATTTCCGATTTACCAAAAAAAAAAAAAAGTCGGTGACAAAGTTGTGGATAATTATGGTTTTGCCATTCTTGGGATAATTTGAATTAAACATGAACATTTGATTTTTTTTAATATATATTTTATTAAAAAAATTATTAGCCAAACTAGAATCCTATTACATCTAAAAATAGCATTAATTATTTTTTTTATTATAATCGAATCATGTATTGAGTACACAAGAAGTCTCCCTGCACCAATAAATGATGTACCCGTCTTTTGAAATACATAATTAATTGAATTCTGTAAGAGTTCTTTGAATCCGCATTCCTGTGTGATATAATGGTGTTCTAAAGATCCATGATGCAATTAAAGTTGCGAGAGCTAGGTAACAAGTTGAACGATTAACTTCAATCAAGTTCAAGAAAAAATTTTGGCGTAAGATTGGAACCGAACCATAGAAGGCTGAGGAAATGGGAAATACGAGATTGAAGGTATACCCGAAAGTTAAGGTAATAGAAGTGAATTGCGTTTTGATTATCCAGACAAACTGACCCAGCCTCTCAAGATAGACCGGGGGTGAATTTTCATCCGGTCTATTATAATAAATTAATTAACGAAGAAGCGTCTCACTTTCATCATCTTTTATTCTATATTTAAAAAATAAAATAAAATCTATTTCCTCGAGAATAAAGATAACACGTAATTTACATGCGAACCAAATCGAACTAGCAAAAGGATCGGTCCTTTTTTATTATGATTTGCGAACACGGTGCAACAAATGCCAGCTACCAGAAGCCTTTAGTTGCTACGGTAAGTGCAGTCTCTGTTATTTGGCTCGTACCTCCCCGTTAACACGTGTACCTCAGTGGTCCAGCTGCATAAATATATTAGGCCCCACCATGTGCGACAAAATCGAAACATCCGTGCCGAATGGGGACGGCCACGACCAACGCCTAGCACGCCGCCCACTGGCGGCGGGACCGACGTCAAAAGAAAAATCTCGTTAGAGAGAATCGAGGGCTATCTCTTCAATTCCCAGCTCGGGTGGTCCGGCCGCATTTATGGCACGCTATGTAATGCATCCGTAATATGTACCGGAAGTTTGGAACCCGCTGGGGACCCCAAGGCACGATCCAGGGGCTTCGAAGAAGATGAGGGGGTCCGTCCACGTAACGTGGCTCCACCCCTTCCGGCGGTGCACCGAACCATAGAGCAGCCAGCCAACGAGATGCGGTGGAGAGGGTCGCCGCTGGCCCCCTGTTCCACCTCCATAAAGTCGGGGTTGGTCACCGACGGCGACCAACTCCATCACCATGGTGGTAAATGGGGAAGAGGAATCTGCCCTTTTTAAATCTAACCAGGACATTTGCGTGGATTATAGGTTTTTTGTTTTTTGTTTTTTTTTCAACTTTTCACTGTAACCGATAAATTCCTTTCCCCTGTTTTGTTTTACACCCCTCCCCCCTTCTCTCTCTCTTCTTCTTCTTCTTTTTTTTTTTTTATCGCTCTCTCCCTGATGATATATATTACGTGTATTTATTGTTGAGATAATTTCTGGGAGTTCAGACTCCTGCTGTCCTGCTTATCACCATTCGCCTTAATGTACTTGTCCGGGACACTGCTAACCATTCGGCTTTAGTGCACTTTGTCTCGTGACTAGGCCGGCTTGTTGGATGAATTTGAGTCGGGTTCGGATTCTGAGGGACAGGACTAATTTTACAGGCCTGGGCCTAGTCTGACCCGGCCTCCGGGCTTTTTTTTCAAGTTTAAGCCTATTTCATAATGAATTTTGGGCCTTTTTTTTTTCTTTTGGCTGAAACAAAAAAAAAATGAGGGGATAAATCCCGTCGTAGCTATTCTTATTGGAGTCCCCTTTTCGAGAGACCAATTTGGATCGCATATTTTTGCGTATCCTTTTTATCATGTATGAGTGCTAAGTCGATGAAATAGTGCTTTCCTTTTATTCCGGTCTTGTGCTCCAAAAATATATCCTGAATTGAATTTAATGATTTTGGACTTTCTTGTTGGACGAGAAAAAGATGGAGAGCCGAGGAGAAGCGGAAACTCGAGAGAATGGGATGATGTGACTCGCGAGAAAGAAGTGTGGAAGCCAGGATGGCTCGAGCACCGAGAAAGAGATGGGAGGTCAGGACGTGCAAGAAGGAGATAGAAAGGCCGAGACGATGCAAAGGAGAAGATGGGAAGGCTAACACAATGCGAGGATGTGGCGGGGAGTAAAGGACAATGCAAGGAGGCAGCGAGTAGGATGAGGCAATGTAACGTGAAGGGTCAAAGAAAAGGTGGGAATGATGGGAAGGAACACGCCCAGAGAGTAACACGAAGCAAGCACACCAAAGACTCGAAAAGAAGAGATCCAGGATTCTAAAATTAGGGACCAGAAATTTGGGATATGGGTTTAGGTTGGGTCCAGGTTGAGCCCACATAAATCCAAACCCATCCCATTTTAAAACCTAAACTTGATTTTTGGTCTGACTCAACCATCTAAGTTGAAAATTATGGTCCAAGCCAATTTTAAAGTAGCTGGAATTAGGTAGGCTAGACAGGTCATTCACAATATGAGCAGGTCTCGTTGTAACCAGTACACAACCTAAATCCAACCTATTTATTAAACAGGTTATAATTTAAAATCTAAATCTAACCAATTTAACAAACATGTAATTTGACCTGATCCATTTAACTCGTTTATTAAACACGTAACCTACTAACCCAATCTGACTCGACCTATTTAACTCCTGTTTAATAATTGAAGAACATATTTATCCAATCCAACCTGGCCTAATCCGTTTAATATGTTTAATAAATAGATAACATATTTACTCAATCTAACCCAAACTATTTAACCATTAAAATAAATTTTATTAATTCAACCTAACTTATTTAATTTATATGAGATAATTCATTGTTTAAACAGATATTATAAATACACATAACTTGGGAGATATGAAAAGACAAAGGATCCCCTTAAAATCCAATGCCTCAATAACTAATGAATAAAAATAACAGAGATATATTTACAAGAAAGGAAATATTTGGAAACATATAAAAGATATATCTTGAACTTCAGAGTTCCTAATAATAATGGCAAAATAACCATGCCAATATAAACATAAGGCATGAACATTCAACAAAAATCCATAATCCTCGTCAACCACTAACCTGCATAGGAAGAAGATAGCAGAAACAACCTCATATATATATATATATATATATATATATATATATATATATATATATATATATATATATATATATATATATATATATATATATATATGGAACTGCACATTCCAAAGGAATGAAGAAAGCTATTGAAACAAAGATAAAAAACATAGATACCTAGTTGATTTACCATAGACATAATAAATCATGACAAAATAGAAGGAAAATATCCACATAACAAGCATAATGTTGCCGCCAAGACCATCGTGGCCCGTAGCTGCTGTCGACGCCGGAGTGTGTTCCTCCAACCGCCCACCATTCTCGATTCCCAGATCTCCTTGCTGGGTGCGGACGCCTCGTGCTCAGCGATCCTCCGCTCCTGGACCGCGAGATAATAGTTAAAGACCCGGGTCGGGGTTTCCGACGGGGGCACTCCGACGATCAAGTGACGATCTAGGGAAACAGATCCTCTTGGTCGGGTCCCTCTTGATGGACTCCACACTAGGAGGAGTAAAGATGTGCGTGTTGCCGCCAAGACTGACATAGCCCGTAGCTGCTGTCGGCGCCAGAGTGCGCTCCTCCTGCCGCCCGCCGTTCTTGGTTCCCGGATCTCCTTGCAAGGTGCGGACGCCTTGCTGCCCAGCGGCCCTCTGCTCCTGGACCTGCGAGATAACGGTTAGAGACCTGGGCTGGGGTTTCCGGCGGGGGAACTCTGACAATCAAGTCAGTGACGATCCAGGGGAACAGATCCTACTGGTCGGGCCCCTCTTAATGGACTCCGTACTAGGAGGAGTAAAAGATGTGCGTGGAGGTGTGAACGTCGCAGGGGGAGAGTGATAGCGGGGACAGAGGGATGCTCTGTTCCTTCGCCTCTCCTTGTGCCCCTCGGTTCCCTCCATCAGTGGTGGTAGTGGCGCTTCACCCTCTCTTGGACGGGCTTGCGCTTGTGCATGTAGTGGCGATCATGGTGGTGCCACGCCCCCATTGCTTATAGGGGCGGCCTTTTTTCTCTTTTTTGTTCTTTTTTTCTCTGTGCTGTATGGTGTGTTCGAGTTGTTGTATTACCTCCAGGTTGGTTGTGAACTTTGGTTACCGTTCGGTGCTTGTCTCGGGATCCCCGCCGGGCTGTCAGGCGCAAGCGGCGGTGTCCCAGGGAGCCTTTCCTGATTCATGATAGGGCACGATGTCAGGCACTCTGACACTCTTATTGGTTGCCTCACTTCGAGAAATTTGGGGGTGCCTCGACTGGCGGGCCGCCACCCGCGTGATTCGAATCTCCCGGTTGGCATTCTTTCCTGGATGATCTAAGTGGTTGGTGAGGAATGTAGCGTCTCGATCAATGCGCTGCCTGCCTTTTTGGTACAACTAGTGGTTTCAGGCGGTCAGTACGGTCTGAGAGGTGCTCTGGTACGGTCATCGGGCGGCTCGCCGGTGTCCTCGGCTGATGAGGACCTCGTCCGGGCTGGGGCCGAGCTGGGACGGCAAGGCTCGCTCCAGCCTAGGCGCTCCGAGCTCGCGGGGGTGCCCAGGAGGAGGAGGGCGAAGTGCGGGCCAGGTCCAGAGGGCGCGCGCTCGGGGAGGCTCCACATCGGCGGATGAGCTCTTGGCTCGACCTCGACCGCAGGGCACTAACCTCCGAGGGTCTCGCTCCAGAGGACGAAAGACGGACCTAGTCTAGAGGGCGCGTGCTCGGAGAGGCTCCACATCGACGGGTGAGCTCTGGGCTCGACCTCGACCGTAGGGCACTAACCTCCGAGGGTCTCGCTCTGGAGGGCAAAAGATGGACCCGGTCCAGAGGGCGCGCGCTCGAAGAGGCTCCACATCGGCGGGTGAGCTCTTGGCTCGACCTCGATCGCAAGGCACTAACCTCCGAGGGTCTCGCTTTGGAGGGCGGAAGACAGACCCAGTCCAGAGGGCGCGCGCTCGGAGAGGCTCCACATCAGCGGCTGAGCTCTTGGCTCGACCTCGACCGCAGGGCACTAACCTCCGAGGGTCTCACTCTGGAGGGCGAAAGACGGACCCGGTCCAGAGGGCGCACGCTCGGAGAGGCTCCATATCGGCGGGTGAGCTCTTGGCTCGACCTCGACCGCAGGGCACTAACCTCCGAGGGTCTCGTTCTGGAGGGCGGAAGACGGCTCAGACCAAGGCGCCGAGCTCATGAGCTTGACTTGGCAGAGGACTGAGCTCGACTTGCTGTCCTGGAGGAGCTCAGCTCAGCTCGATAGTGGGATCCGAGCCGGAGAGTTGTCGTAGCATCTTCTCTTGACGTGGCGCCTGCCGGTTTCTCCACGTCAGCGGTTCTGCCACATCAGTGCATGAAGGTGTAAACGTCGCAGGGGAAGAATGGTAACGGGGACAGAGGGATGCTCTGTTCCTCTGTCTCTCCTTGTGCCCCTTGTTTCCCTTCCTTAGTGGTGGTCGTGGCGCTTCGCCCTCTAGGTCGGGCTTGCGCTTGTGCTTGTGGTAGTTATGGTGGTCATGGCGGTGCCATGCCCCCTTTCTCTTTTATTTTGGCTTGTACTTTTTTGCCTGTGTTTTATTTTTGTTGTTGTGTTACCTCCAGGTTGGTTGTGAACTTGGTAACCGTTCGGTGCTTGTCCCGGGATTCCCACCGGGCTGTCAGGCGCATGCGGCGGTATCCTAGGGAGCCTTTCCAGATTCATGATAGGGTGCGTTGTCTGGTGCTCCGACACCCTCCTTGGTTGCCTTATTCTGGGAAATTTGGGGGTGCCTCGAACAGCGGGCTGCCACCCGCGGGATTCGAATCTCCCGGTTGGCCTTCTTTCTTGGATGATCTGAGCGGTTGGTGAGGAATGTAGCATCTCGATCAACGCGCTGCCTGCCTTTTTGGTGTAACTGGCAGTTTCAGGCGGTCGGTACGGTCTGGGAGGTGCTACGGTACGGTCCTCGAGCGGCTCGTCAGTGTCCTCGGCTGGTAAGGACCTCGTTCGGGCTGGGGCTGAGCTGGGATGGCAAGGCTCGCTCCACCCTAGGCACTCCGAGCTCGCGGGGGTGCCTAGGTGGAGGAGGGCGAAGTGCGGGCCCGGTCCAGAGGGCGCGCGCTTGGAGAGGCTCCACATCGACAGGTGAGCTCTTGGCTCGACCTCGATCGCAGGGCACTAACCTTCGAGGGTCTCGCTCTGGAGGGTGGAAGGCGGACCCGGTCCAGAGGGCGCGTGCTTGGAGAGGCTCCACATCGACGGATGAGTCCTTGGCTCGATCTCGACCGTAGGGCACTAACCTCCGAGGGTCTCGCTTTGGAGTACGGAAGGCGGACCCGGTCCAGAGGGCGCGCGCTCGAAGAGGCTCCACATCGGCGGGTGAGTTCTTGGCTCGACCTCGACCGCAGGGCACTAACCTCTGAGGGTCTCGCTGTGGAGGGTAGAAGGCAGCTCCGATCTAGGCGTCGAGCTCATGAGCTTGACCTGGCGGAGGACTGAGCTTGACTTGCTATCCTGAGGGAGTTCAGCTCAGCTCGATAGTGGGGTCCGAGCGGGAGAATCGTTGTGGCGTCTTCTCTTGACGTGGCGTCTGCAGGTTTCTCCACGTCAGCGGTCCTGCCACATCATTTGCCCCACTCCCGAGGCTCGTTAGTGCGCGGTGCTCGGATCGAAGGGAGTAATTGCGATGCTGACATGGAAAGGCAATGATCTGGTGCAATGATGGCCATGATTGCTGGCACTTCGGGGACCGCCCCTGCGGGCCAATGCGGGGATGCCACGTGGCCACGTCCGAGGAGCAGTTAATGCTGGCGCAGAATGCAGAGCGACCGGGACGCCATTCTCACCGATAGGAGGCACGTGGCGCAGATCCGTTGGTGGAGCGGTTGAATCGGTACGAATGACTTGGATCATTTTGAAATGAAAGGAAGGCCTTACCCGAACCATCTATCCGTTTTGAATTCTCCGTGCCTGCTGCCACTGCGCCCATGCTTCTTCCTCCTCCCAGTCACCCCGAATTTTTCTAAGGCAATAGGTCAGCTTCTTCTTCTTCTTCCTCCTTTCTCCCACCAGAATAGGGTTCTTTCCCGAGGTCCACAGTCTTCTTTCAGTTGAGTCTTCTCTTCGGTCTTCAGCTTTGAGTTCCTCTTCTCCTTTGCCTTTGAGGATGTCCCGTTTTGGTCTGGGCTTCCGTCCCTCCGCTGATCAGAGCGAGGCCGGTCCCTCCGAATGGAGGCTGGCATCTTCTTCTTCTGACGGGGAGGGAGGTGTAGCTCACTTCGAGCTCAGTAGGAGGCGCCCTCCTGGTCCAGTTCTCATTAGGGAACCGGGATCTAGTCCTTCTCTTCCTCCTCCCTCTGCTCCTGTCTCCGAGCCTGTCCGGCCTGCGGGTCCTGGTGGGGTCGCCTCCACGATCGTCGTCGGGGAACTCAGGACTGTCCGGGATGTCTATGGCATCCCACCTTCTGTCCAGCTCATGATCCCTCGTCTGGGGGAGCGGGTCACTTCGAGTGGCCCGGGCCGTCTTGCCTTCTATGAGGGGACCTTCTCTGGAGGTCTCCGCTTTCCCTTCCACCCTTTCTTTCTGTCAGTCTTAGACAATTATCATTTGGTCCCGGCGCAGCTGGTGCCAAACACTATTAGGGTCATTTTCTCCTTCATTGTGCTTTGTCATCTTCACGGGTTCGTGACCCGATTCTCTTTGTTCAGGGATTTCTTTGCCCTGAAGCGCCACCCAATCGAGGATGGGTGGTGGTCTTTGTCCTCTCGCCCGAAGGGCATTAAGTTTGAGCTCCCCTCTTTCGCCAAGGGATGGAAGAGTAAGTTTTTCTTTGTCGAGGTCGAGGGGTTGACTGGGTCTGGAACGATCCGGGCAAGTCCGCCAACCGAAACTCTACGGTCGATTCGGCTGACCGAGATGATTATGAGCAGCTCCGCACCACGTAGATTCCTCCTCTTGAGGTCCTGTTGTCTGAGCAAAACCTCACCGACTCCGGGGTCGACCCAACGAATGGGTCGGGTGAGTTCGACCTGACCTTTTTCTTTTCCTTCCTTCTTGCACTTCTTGTGTAGTTTTCCACAGGTTCTAACCACTGCGTAATTTGCATGCAGGTATGATCTTCTCTAAGAGTGATCTTTTGGCCATTACCAAGAAGAGGCGGCCGACCGGGCTGGCCGGGGAGCCCGCTTCCAGGCGGGCCTGGGGTGAGAGTGCTTCTACGGCCTGTCAGAGCCATTTGCAAAGCACTTTGCTTGGCCATGGCCTCTGACACGGTCTTGTACATATCTTACAATAAGATGTCTTGAGCAACTGCTGCTAGGGCATTTTTTCCTTGTTTTGCCTAGTTTTGGGAGGATTTTTCTTATGTCGGGGCTTCTTGCGACGAACCAGAAAAATGCAAGTCTCCTCGATACCTTGGAACCCCGGGGTGGGATTTGGCGGGATGCCCTGCATGTATAGTATCGGAAGGGTGAGCGAGAACAATTATGGGCTAGTTTCCTAGTGGATTCTTGCAGTTCATCGTTGCCTTCTCTGCCTTCTGAGCCCTTAGGATAGGTTTAATGGTAGTTGCATTTTGCTTGTAATCTCTCCATTTACATTAATGAAAACACTGTTTTGCCTTTGTGCAGTTGAGTGTGTTTCCTTGCCATTTTCCTTTGTCTCTTGTGTGTTTGTCTTGGTTGCAGCATCATATTTCTGTCGCTGGCACGCATTGGCTGGTTTCATTTTGCAGGGCATTTTGGAGCGCCGCACGGGTTTGGCCTGAAGAAAGACTAACCCCGTGACAAGTGGTATCAGAGCAGGTTCGGCTGTGAACATTAGCACAACGCACATGGGTCGCAGGAACGAGGGAGAGACGAGCAGGACGGTGCGTGATAAGGCGACGGTTGCCTCACCAGTCCCGATAGATTACAAGCTGATAATGCAAAGCCACGAAGCCACAAGGAGCGGATGTCTGCGTTGGAGGTGCTGTTGGCCCAAATGGATGAGAGCATGGCTCATATATTCTCAATGATGGACCGTGCTTGCAAACTTGGAGTTGAGTCAGGAACAGCTTGTGAAGACTGTGGATAATCTCAGTGACAATACTAAAGGATCTGTCGCGCTCTTATGGGAGCAATTGGACGATCTGACCACCAGGGTTGCAGTGCTGACTCGGGCAGTGGGTAACATGCCAACTCCAGGTGTTGTGGAAGGCGGGACAAGCCGAATGAGAGCACCAGAACCTAGATGTTACAATGGAGCTCGTGATGCAAAGGAGTTGGAGAACTTCTTGTTTAATGTCGAGCAGTACTTCCGGGTGGTGCGACCTGACTCCGAGGAGACAAAGGTCATCTTGGCTACCATGTACCTGATCGGCGATGCCAAACTATGGTGGCGAACTCGGTATGAGGATATGCAGGCGGGCCGATGCATCATTGCCAACTGGGAGGATATAAAGAGGTAGATCAAGGCTCAGTTTTTGCCAGAAAATATGGACTTTATTGCTTGGCAAAACTTGAGGCATCTCCATCATACAGGAACCGTGCGAGAATATGTGAAGCAGTTCTCTGCATTGATGTTGGACATTAGGGATATGTCCGAGAAAGACAAGCTATTCCACTTCTTGGAAGGTTTGAAGCCATGGGCCCAGCAGGAGTTGCAACGGAGGGGTGTCACCGACTTGGCATCTGCTCAAGCTACAGCTGAGTGCTTGATAGATTTCCTCCCCTCTGACCACCAGAAGAAGAAGGCCATGACAAATACCTCCAAGAATCCAAAGCTGTCAAAAGGAAAGGGTGTGGGGAATGAGAAGAAGAAAGACTTTAAAACTAAAGGGCCAGAACCATCAAGGACCCCAAAGTCTGGGTGCTTTCTATGTGGAGGGCCACACATGGTGAAGAACTGTCCCCAAGAACAGGCTCTCAATGCCTTGCAAGCCAGTGTGTAGCAGAGCCAAGTTAAACCGGAAGACCTTAGCAGCGATAGTGAGGAGAACAGGTTAAGGGTCCTAGGATGGGTGCCCTCAGGCTACTCAATGCTATCAAGCGTCAAGTGGGGGAGTTGCTCAAGCCATCCAAGCTGCAGCAGCCAAAGCAGCAGCAGCAGTCGAAACCACACCAAACTCACCAGCATGCTAGTCGACGAACCAATGAACTCATGTATGTGCAAGTGGAGCTCAATGGTCGTGTAACCCAAGCAATGGTGGACACTGAGGCAACCCACAACTTTGTTGCTGATCGGGAGGCCACTCGCCTTGGATTGAAGCTGGAAGGGGATTCTAGTAGAATGAAGGCGGTGAACTCGAAAGCTCAACCCATTGTTGGACTTGCAAGAGAAGTGCCAATGCGAGTCAGAACTTGATATGGAAAAGCCAATTTCATGGCTGTACTGCTGGATGATTTCCAGGTGATTTTGGACATGGAGTTTCTTCAAGCAGCTAGGGTGATCCCAATGCCATTTCTTGATGCACTATGCATGATGGGGGATGAGTCCCCTTGTGCTGTCCCTGTTGCTCGGCAGACTCAAGAAGGGATGATGCATATATCTTCGCTTCAGCTGAAGAGGGGAATGAAGACAGGAGAGTTAACCTATGTGACTGCTGTGAAGCTAGAGTCAGAAGACAAAGACATGGGTCCTTTGCCTCCTGGGGTGGCTAAAGTCTTCCAGGATTTTGAAGATGTAATGCCTCCCGAGTTGCCGAAGACTTTGCCACCACGGCGGGCGGTGGACCACAAAATTGAGCTGGAGGTGGGCACAAAGCCTCCTGCTCGTCCGCCTTATCGTATGGCCCCACCGAAGCTTGCAGAACTCAGGAAACAGCTTGATGAGCTGCTAAAGGGAGGACTCATTCGTAGCTCAAAGGCCCCCTTTGGAGCCCCAGTTCTCTTTTAGAAGAAACATGATGGAAGTCTCCGACTATGTGTGGATTATCGGGTCCTGAACGAGGTGACTGTGAAAAACAAATATCCAATTCCTTTAATTGCAGACTTGTTTGATCAGCTGGGTGGAGCTCGGTATTTTTCCAAGTTGGATTTGAGATTTGGGTATTGGCAAGTCCGGATCGCAGAGGGAGATGAAGGCAAGACTACATGTGTGACAAGGTACGGGGCATTTGAATTCTTGGTGATGCCCTTCGGGTTGACTAATGCCCCAGCTACCTTCTGCACACTAATGAACCAGCTATTCCATGACTATCTTGACAAATTCGTAGTGGTGTATCTTGATGATATTGTCGTGTATAGTCAGACACTGGAGGACCATGAGAAGCACTTGCAGATCATCCTTCAAGTTCTGTGAGAGAACTCCCTCTATATGAAGAAGAAGTGCTACTTTGCCCAGGAAGAGATTTTGTTCTTGGGACATCATGTTGGTGGTGGCATGATCCGTTTGGACCAGGAGAAGGTCCATGCTATACAAGAGTGGCAGGCCCCTACTAAAGTGACGGAGTTGCGATCTTTCCTTGGGGCTTGTTAACTACTATAGGCAATTCATTGCAGGCTACTCTCATCGAGCTGCGCCACTAATAGAACTATTGAAGAAGGATCAATCATGGGATTGGTCTTCGAAGTACCAAGAAGCTTTCAAGGAGTTGAAAGCTACTATAATGGAGGAGCCCGTGCTACGACTTCTAGATCATAACTTACCCTTCGAAGTCCATACAGATGCCTCGGAACTTTGCTACTCGAGGAGTCCTTGTTCAGGAGGGTCATCCAGTGGCATTTGAAAGTCGAAAGCTGAATGACACAGAGAGGTGATACACTGTTCATGAGAAGGAGATGACAGCGGTGGTTCACTGTCTAAGGGTGTGGAGGCACTATCTCCTCGGGTCACGATTTGTGGTGCGGACCGATAATGTGGCCCTCAGCTATTTCCAAACACAAAAGAAGCTGTCTCCAAAACAGGCTCGTTGGCAGGACTTCTTAGCGGAGTTCGACATGACCTTGGAATATAAACCAGGGCGTATGAACCGGGTGGCTGATGCCCTGACCCGGAAGGCGGAGCTTGCCGCTCTAAAGGTGATGAAGCAAGGGCAAGTCAGCCAAGTACAAGCAACTTTGCTGCCAAAAATTCGAGATGGACTGCTAAAGGATCCCACAGCTATCACTTTAAAGCAGCTCATTGATGAAGGGAAGGCACGGCGATTCTGGTCCGAAGATGGGCTCATTCTGACAAAAGGGCATCGAGTGTATGTGCCTCGGGTGGACAACCTTAGAAGAGAACTATTACGAGAATTCCATGACACTCTTTGGGCTGGTCACCCAAGAATGCACCGAACTCTTGCCCTCTTGGAGAGGGCATACTACTGGCCAAGGATGGGAGAGGATGTGAAAAATTATGTCCGGACATGTCTCATTTGCCAACAGGACAAGATGGAGTGAAGCAAGTCTGGTGGGCTCCTTGAACCTTTGCCTGTACCGGAGCGGTCATGGGAGAGCGTCTCGATGGACTTCATCTCGAGCTTGCCAAAGATGGGGGAGTATGGGTCGATCCTAGTGGTGGTGGATCGATTCTCGAAGTATAGCATCTTCATCCCAGCACCCTTGCATTGTTCCGCGAAGGATGGAGCTCGACTCTTCTTGAAGCATGTGATGAAGTATTGGGGTATCCCTCAGAACATTGTCAATGACAGAGATTCCAGGTTCCTAGGAAGACTTTGGACTGGGCTTTTTAAGTTGTTGGGATCCAAATTTACTTCTCTACTAGTCTCCATCCTCAAACTGACGGCCAGACATAAAGAATAAATGCTCTTCTAGAGCAGTATCTGAGGCACTTTATAAGTGCCAACCAAAGGGATTGGGTGAAGTTGATGGACATAGCCTAATTCTCGTATAACTTGCAGCGAAGCTCTGCATCAGGCAAGAGTCCCTTTGAAATCATCACTGGATAGCAACCCTCCACTCCGCACATTATGGTTGTGGGGTATACTGGAAATAGCCCGTCAGCTTATCATCTGGCCAAGGAGTGGCACCGCAATGCTGAGATTGCACAGGCATATCTGGAGAAGGCTTCCAAGAAGATGAAGAAGTGGGCTGATAAAGGAAGGAGACCTCTAGACTTCAAGAGAGGCGACATGGTACTGGTTAAGCTCTAACCAGCCCAACTCCGGTTCTTTCACAAGGTGCATAAAGAACTGGTTCGCAAGTATGAGGGTCCCTTCCCTGTCATTGAAAGAGTAGTAAATGTCTCCTACAGGGTGCAACTTCCTGTATGGCTCAAGATACATCCAGTGCTTCATGGAAGTTGCATCAAACCATATCATGCCGATCTGGAGGATCCCAGGAGGAACATGTCAAACCGTCCAACCCCTACAACGGCCTCCTTAGAGCGACGGGTTGATAACATTTTGACAGATAGAGTCCATGTGTTACCCAATGGCGCACAAGTGATCGAGTACTTGGTACAGTGGAAAGGACTTCCTAAGTCAGAAGCAAGCTATGAGCCAGAGGATTCGTTGCGGCATGAAGAAGATCGGGTCAAAGCATACAAACAAAGCATGTCGACGAGGACGTCGACCTGATCAAGTGGGGGAGTCTGTCAGGGCCATTTGCAAAGCACTTTGCTTGGCCATGGCCTCTGACACAGTCTTGTATATATTTTACAATAAGATGTCTTGAGCAACTGCTGCTAGGGCATTTTTCCCTTGTTTTGTCTAGTTTTGGGAGGATTTTCCTTATGTCGGGGCTTCTTGCGACGAACCAGAAAAATGCAAGTCTCCTCGATACCTTGGAACCCCCGGGTGGGATTTGGCGGGATGGCCTGCATGTATAGTATCGGGAGGGTGAGCGAGAACAATTGTGGACCGGTTTCCTAGTGGATTCTTGCGGTTCATCGTTGCCTCCTCTGCCTTTTGAGCCCTTAGGATAGGTTTAGTGGTAGTTGCATTTTGCTTGTAATCTCTCTATTTACATTAATGAAAACACTTGTTTTGCCTTTGTGCAGTTGAGTGTGTTTCCTTGCCATTTTCCTTTGTCTTTTGTGTTTTTTGCTTGGTTGCAGCATCATATTTCTGTCGCTGGCACGCATTGGCTGGTTCCATTTTGCAGGGCATTTTGGAGTGCTGCACGGGTTTGACCTGAAGAAAGACTAACCCCGTGACAAGCGGCCGCCCCTACGGTGGTGATAGGTCTAAGCTCGACTGCAGCTGCTGGCCCGAGCTCAGAGGTGCCCCACGCTACTCCTGTGCTGGTGGAGAGGGCAGCTTCCGTGGCTTCGAGGTCCGCCCAGCAGGCCCCCTCTACAGAGCCCGAAGTGGTAGTCCGGGCGAGGGCTGCCGCTGCTGCTGCTGCACCCTGCCATCCTCCGAGTCCATCTATTACCGATGCCAGGGTTGAGGAGACTCGGGGCACTCCCAGGGCCATGACAGATGCGCCACCTACGCCAGAGCCAGCCTCCCAGTCTGCCCCCCGGGGTCCTTCAGTCAGCGGTGCAAGGCCGCCCGCTCATGGAGAGAGCTGGAGGGAGGAGGTGCAGCGCTATCTCCCCTTCAAGATGGGGCCGGAGAACTCGATCCTCCGGAGCCCCGAGCTTGCCGAACGCTTGATGGACTTCTCCATCCAAGCGTGCAACCGACAAGAGATGGCCGGGATGCAGGTGGCCGAGGTCTTCAAGATCTTCTTTTCTCAGTTGTATTCAGTGAGCTCTTTCGCTTCTTTTATTTATTTTTCATTTCATTTTTTTTTACTGACCTCTTCTTCTTTTTGCGGTGCAGATTGGTGCCGAGGCCCTCTACATCAAGAGCCACTTCCAGAGCAGGGAGCGTCTCGAGCGGCAACAGGCCACCGAGATCGAATCTTTGAAGGCCGACCTGAAGGAGAAGGTCGGGGCAAGTGGGGCCCTTGAGTTGAAGATCAAGGACCTCGAAAGAGAGCTCGCCGATGCCGAGGGGCGAGCAAGAGGACTCTTGACGGCTCACGACTTGGAGTGGAGCCGTTCAAAGAAGGCGATCGATGACCTCTCCATCGTCAACAAGAAATTGAATTGGTACAGTGCCGAGGTCGACCGGCACAAGGAGATCGCCCGAGCCGCCCAGGTAGAACTGGCGGCCGTGAAGGAGAAACTTGCCGCTGCTGAGAAAGCGACAGAGACGGCAACTAACTCGACGGAGGCAGCCAGGCTGGAGGCCGCCGAGTCGAAGAGGGTGGCCGTTGAGGCCACGAAGGGCGCCGAGAACGCCGTCGCCAACTTTAAGGCTTCGGAGAAGTTCATCGCCAATATCCAGCAGATGGTGTCGGACTCCTTTTACAAGGGTTTCATGTACCTGCATGGCCGGGTCGAGGCACTTGTTCCTGACAAGGATCGTGGCTGCCTCGAGTACCCTTCGGCCACGGAGGAGGAGGCTGATGAAGAGGTCATCGCGGGAGGGGCAGGCTTAGAGCCTCAGGCACCGGCTGAGGATGGCCCTCCCACGGTCAGCGCAGCTTAGCCGAAGACTTCTGAGGGCGGGAGCTCTCGGCCTCAAGATCCGGCAGCGAAGCTGGCCAACGCGGAATGACCCTTTTCTTCCTTGCTTTACTTTGTACTTTTTGTTTCTTGTACTTGTTCGGGGTCAACCGGCATGTCGGGGGCCCAGAAAATACTTGTAATTTGTGCTTAATCAATGAAGCTGGGATTGCTTTATCATCCACCCTCTTTGCTTGGTTCTTCCCTTCTCTTTCTTTTCTTTCTTGTATGGGGAGCTCAGGGAGAAGGGTTTCACCTTGCTTGAGGTTAAGTCATAACACTTGAGGGCTGCTGGGCCCGAAGTTCTCTTGGCCGGAGATCTGAGCTCCGGTCTTGAGAAGGCGTCCTGGAGCTGGGCTCGAGAATGATGATTGCTGAGAGCTGCTTGGCTCGAAGTTCCCTTGGCTGGAGATCTGAGCTCCGGTCTTGAGAAGGCGTCCTAGAGCTGGGCTCAGGGACGATGGTTGCTGAGAGCTGCTGAAAGTGGTAGCTTCGATGATGATGTATTTTCTTCTTGTTCTCTCTTTCTTTCCTTCCCCACTCTTCTTCTTTCTCTTTTTTCTTTTTGTTCTTGTCCTTCTTTTCTCTTTTTTTTTAAAAAAGTGGGGAGATCAGAGGAGAGGATGCTGGTTGTACCCCCGCCTTGTTCTCTTTCTTTCCTTCCCCTCTCATCTTCTTTTCGAGCGGGGAGATCACAGAAGGGGGCTGCCGAGCTTCCCTCCATTGTTCTCTTTCTTTCCTTTCCCTCTCGTCTTCTTTTCGAGTGGGGAGATCAGAGGAGGGTTACCGGTCTTGATTGCCTTGGAGCTAGGCTCAAGGCCTTCCTGGACGTGGAGCTAGGCTCGGGCCCAGGGGGTTGCCTGAGATCTTGGCTCAGGTCTTTGGCACCTTGGAGCTAGGCTCGAGGCATTGACGGGAGTTACGTGGCCCCGTGATCTCTTGGCATCTCGGAGCTAGGCTCGGAGACGTTTGAGATAGAGAGCTGCTTGGCTCGAAGATTCTTCGACGTCCTGGAGCTGGGCTCGGGGATGCTTGGAGTTGGAGAGCTACGTGGCTCGAAGTTCCTCTAACATCATGGAGCTGGGTCCGGGAATGCTGGGAAGTGGGAGCTATGTGGCTCGGAGATTCTTCGACATCCTGGAGCTGGGCTCGGGGATGCTTGGAGTTGAAGAGCTACGTGGCTCGAAGTTCCTCTAGCATCCTTAAGCTGGGCCCATGAATGCTGGGAAGTGGGAGCTACGTGGCTCAAAGATTCTTCGACGTCCTGGAGCTGGGCTCGAGGATGCTTGGAGTTGGAGAGCTACGTGGCTCGAAGTTCCTCTAGCATCCTGGAGCTGGGCCCGGGAATGCTGGAAAGTGGAAGCTACGTGGCTCGAAGATTCTTCGATGTCCTGGAGCTGGGCTCAGGAACGCTTGGAGTTGGAGAGCTACGTGGCTCGAAGTTTCTCTAGCATCCTGGAGCTGGGCTCGGGAACGCTGGGAAGTGGGAGCTACGTGGCTCGGAGATTCTTCGACATCCTGGAGCTGGGCCCAGGGACGTCGTTGATCCTTTCCTGCAAAACATGCGGATACCCATGCAAGGGGAGAAATCGCTACCATGATCGTTGTTGGGGGAACTTACCTCACTGGGGGCGTCTTTATAGGTTGTAGGCCTTCCTCCCTCGGGAAGTCTGACACCACTGAGTTCTTCGAGATAACGGACCCCTCCTGATGGAACTTAGGCCGCCTCGTGGGGGCCTTCCTGCGATGGTTCGCGGTCGTCGTTCTGACGACCGTGGCATCTTTATTTATCTTTCTCCTTCGCTTCCTCCTCCCCGCATGGCAGGGAGATCACCCTCGGGGTCCCCTGCCCCCCGGGTTTTCTTAGGTTCCTACACGATTCTCCAAGTGACCACGTCCGCTGGTTTTGCGGTGGGGCGACCGCTAGTGGTTGAAGCCAACGGGAGAATGGCGAGCGCTTGGGGGTTCTGCTTGAGGTCTGCCCCCTGCAAACCTTGGGAGGCGAGTCTCCTTGGTGAGCTTCTCGATCTCCTGCTCACAGTCGCGGCACCTTTCAATATCGGGGCCGTGATCGTGGTGAAGGCGATGACACTCCGCCGCACTATGGCCGGTGAAGGGCTCTAGTGGTGGTGGACGTTGCAGTCCGGAGGCTCGACAGCTGAGCCTCGCGTACTGATGGACCGGTGGGGAAATCCCACCAGCTGGTGCTCATGCTTCTCCAAGCGTGCTTTCACTGTGTGCCCGATGGTTTCGTCAGCAGATTCCCCACCGAAGGGGATGGGGGAAGTGACATATTGGAGAGACCTGAAAAAGATCGCCTATCTGTTGACCTTTGCAACTTATATCGTCACCGCTCTTCTGCGGTGTGTTGGTCTGGGGAGTGACGAAGGACTCAGTCATGCCCGTCTTGCCCCCTACCTGGCGCGCCAATCTGTTGCCGCCAAGACCGTCGTGGCCCGTAGCTGCTATCAGCGCCGGAGTGTGTTCCTCGGATCGCCCGCCATTCTCAGTTCCCGGATCTCCTTGCTGGGTGTGGACGCCTTGCTGCCCGACGATCCTCCGCTCCTAGACCTGCGAGATAACAGTTAGAGACACGGGTCGGGGTTTCCGGCGGGGGCACTCCGACGATCAAGTCAGTGACGATCCAGGGGAACAGTTCCTCCTGGTCGGGCCCCTCTTGATGGACTCCATACTATGAGTAAAGATGTACGTGAAGGTGTAAACGTCGCAGGGGGAGAATGGCAATGGGGACAGAGGGACGCTCTGTTCCTCCGTCTCTCCTTGTGCCCCTCGTTTCCCTTCGTCAGTGGTGGTCGTGGCACTTCGCTCTCTTGGTCGGGCTTGTGCTTGTGCTTGTGGTAGTGATGGTGGTCATGGTGGTGCCATGCCCCCTTTCTCTTTTTTTCTAGCTTGTATCTTTTTGCCTGTATTTTTTTTTTGTTGTTGTGTTACCTCCAGGTTGGTTGTGAACTTGGTTACCATTCGGTGCTTATCCCGGGATCCCCGCCGGGCTGTCAGGCACATGCGGCGGTGTCCTAGAGAGCCTTTCCTGATTCATGATAGGGTGCGTTGTCAGGCGCTCCGATACCCTCCTTGGTTGCCTTGTTCTGGAAAATTTGGGGGTACCTCGAACGGCGAGCCGCCACCCGCGGGATTCAAATCTCCGGTCGGCCTTCTTTCTTGGGTGATATGAGCGGTTGGTGAGGAATGTAGTATCTCGATCAATGCACTGCCTACCTTTTTGGTGTAACTGGCGATTTCAGGTAGTCAATACGACATGGGAGGCGCTACAGTACGGTCCTCGAGCGGCACGCCGGTGTCCTCGGCTGGTGAGGACCTCGTCCGAGCTGGGATGGCAAGGCTCGCTCCACCCTAGGCGCTCCGAGCTCGCAGGGGTGCCTAGGTGGAGGAGGGCGAAGTACGGGCCCGGTCCGGAGGGCGCGCGCTCGGAGAGGCTCCACATCGGCGGGTGAACTCTTGGCTTGACCTCGATCGCAGGGCACTAACCTCCGAGGGTCTCGCTCTGGAGGGCGGAAAGCGGACCCGGTCTAGAGGGCGCGCGCTCGGAGAGGCTCCACATCGGCGGGTGAGTCCTTGCTCGACCTCGACCATAAGGTACTAACCTCCGAGGGCCTCGCTCTGGAGGGCGGAAGGCGGACCCAGTCCAGATGGCGCGCTCTCGGAGAGGCTCCACATCGGCGGGTGAGTTCTTGGCTCGACCTCGACCGCAGGGCACTAACCTTCGAGGGTCTCGCTCTGGAGGGTGAAAGACGGCTTCGACCTAGGCGTCGAGCTCATGAGCTCGACCTGGCGGAGGACTGAGCTCGACTTGTTGTCCTGAGGGAGTTTAGCTCAGCTCGGTAGTGGGGTCCGAGCGGGAGAATCGTCATGGCGTCTTCTCTTGACGTGGCGCCTGCCGGTTTCTCCACGTCAGCGATCCTGCCACATCACATAACATAATAAAAATATAATAGCAAAGAAGAGAAGAGAAAAAGTAGACTCGGATTCAACATTTAATCTATAGTTAAATCAAAACAACTACAATCGGTTATCTATAAAAGAAAGCCATCCAAGATTGTTACCAATAGAAATGGTTGAATTAGCAAAACAACATCCGGAAATCATCATAACCTCCATATACAAACCTTAAAGCAATTACAAAGTTGCTTAAAACCCGAAAAGGAGGAGCACATAACACACATTTGGTTTAATAAAAATTTGAATATAGAAATTATTATAAAATAAAAATGACTAACAATTCATATAAAAAAAATCAACAACAACTAGTAAGCCACGTAGAAAGAGAAAAAGCAGACTTGGATCCAACATTTAATATATAGCTAATCAAAATAACTATAATCGATTGCTTACAGAAAAAGACCATCCAAGATTATTGCCATTAGAAATAACTTTAATCAATAACTAAATCAAAATGGCTGCAATAAGTTGCCTACAAACCTTAAAGTCAAAAAGAAGTTCTTTACCCTCCAAGCACGAGAGAATCTAGAGAAAAATTTATAATTATAAGCAAAGAAATATAATAAGAGTACCTATACATAATATTCAATCCCTTAATAATATCAATCCATTACAAAGCATATATTGAACCCAAATAATTCCAAAATGCCATGGAATAAATAGAATCATGCATCTTGTATATGAACAAAAATCTATTGGTATTTCAATTCCTAAACAATGTAAATTGTTGCGGCTAAATCATCCGTGGCTGAGGCTTCGATGGCATCGGGCATCCCGCTCACTCTTTCCACGGGCTCTTAGGGCATAGATGGAGATCTACAAAAGATTCCGGACCGGATTTCCAGCGGGGAACACTTCGACGATCAAGTCAGTAGGTGGTCTAGGCAGCGACAGAATGAAGTATTCAAGAATAGCATAGATGGAAAAGGGAGTGAGTAGAATGGCATAGCTTAGACATGTTGGCCTTAGACCTTGCTTATCCTTGGAAGGTCCCCTCTTATCCTATTTATAGATGTTGTAATAACCAAATATAGTTATAGTTGTTGTAACCGAATAATCAAATAACCGAAGGTGGTTGTAACCGAATACCTAAATAACCGAAGGTGGTTGCAGCCGAATAATCGAATAACTGAAGGTGGTTGTAACTGAATAACTGAATAACCGAAGATGGTTGTAACCAAATAACAGAATAACCGAAGGTAGTTAAGGTGGTTATGATAAATGAGGCCAAGTGACAGGGTCATAACATTTCCCCCCACTCCCGAGCTAAAAATGTTGCTAATGAGTTATTTTTGGCTTTGATTCCATTTTCAGCGAAGAAAGTAATGAGTAATAGTCTTTGCACTTTATCGGTTGACCGATTAGATCTGCTTTTGATAGTGATAGAGAATAAGATAGACTGGTCAGATCATCACTAAGCTGTTGAATAATATATGTTGATTTTGATGCGTCACTGGATTTGCCGCAACATAGACCATGTAGGTCATCCCTGAATTTTTAATAAAGATTTAAGACAAGCTGGTTGGGGCCATTTTGGCACTTCATCAGATTTATCGTAGTGTAGACCACATTGATCATTCCCAAGTCTTTGATAGAGAATAAGACAGGCTGATCAAGCCCACCTCGGTACTTCGTAGGGTAGATCATGTAGATCATCCTTATGTCTTTGATAGAGAATAAGACAAGCTGATCAGGCCCACCTCGGTACTTCGTAGGGTAGATCACGTAGATCATCCTTATGCCTTTAATAGAGAATAAGATAGGTTGATCATACTTCGTAGGGATCAGGCCCATCTCGGCACTTCGTAGGGTAAATCACGTAGATCATCCTTTGTCTTTAATAGAGAATAAGATAGGCTTTAGTAGGCCTTTCCTTGTGCTTCAGTAGGCCCTAATAAGATAGGCTTCAGTGAGCCTTTCCATGGGCTTCAGTAGATCCTGATAAGATAGGCTTCAATGAGCCTTTTCATGGACTTTAGTGGGCCCTAATAACCATAAGCTTTAGTGGGTCTTGATAAGATAGGATTCAGTGGACCCTGATAAGATAGGCTCCAGTAGGTAGACTCAGAGATATATCAGCATATTCTGTGGATATTTCTTCAGAAATATGCAGCTGAAAAATGATTTTAAGAATCTCAGAAGTTAAAGAATCTTTTCTGGCTTAAGAGTAAGGATATAATTCTTATCCATAATCTCCTCTGAAGCTTGCAGTCTGCATCACGAAACGAAGATTCTATATATAAGAAGTGTAGGGTAACGGCATACTTACAATTTTGGACATGGCATAGCCTCTTGGCCCATGCTTCATCTTCCTTGGAAGCATTTATGGGCCTTTGTGGCCTTCACGGGCCATGGTGTGCCTTCATGGGCCTTTGTGGGCTTTCTTTAGCTCATCATTTGCTGAGAGCTGGAGCTGAACTCCACCATACTCCAGGAGAGCATGGTGATGGTGAAGGCCATTGGGAATCCAAACTTCATGTTGTCACCAGCACCATAATATCCTCCAGCGGGGTCGATACCAACGTCACTACCGTCTTTGAGGGCAGCGTCACGATGCCAAAGTACACACTGGTTGACCAGCAGTTTTTCGGATCTATATGGGCTCTGATCCGAGCGGAGAGCTAGGGCTGTCCTCGGTGACACGTGCAATCTCCATGAGGACCATGGCAGAATGGCGGCGTACTGCTCCTTTGAGGCGGCGGGCAACCATGAGGGCGATGATGATGGTGTCGCCGAACAACATCTGGATCACCGTCGATGTCACGGGGGCCAGATCAAAGGGGTAGAGCTCCCGTTCCAAGGGGAGGTGGACATTCATGTCGCAGAGCACGGCGAGGCAGTTGCCTTCCATGGAGGTCATCGACACGAGGAATGCCCCCTTGGCCCGCACACAGGGCACGAGGCGGAGGACCTCAATCGGAGGGCCCAAACTTGGACAGGAGGACTAGGACGTCAGCGACGCAGAAGGAGCCGACGTCGCCGTGGAGGGCGCCCACAGGGGGGAGGAAGGCGGCACGGGAGAAGCCCAGAGAGGCGAGGGGGTCTAGGAGAGTTTCCGGGCGATGAGACCGGACTTACCGATGCCGGAGAAGAAGACGCCGCCGGGGGCGTCGAGGAGGACCTAGACGAAGGCCAGTGCCTGCCGGAGGTCCAACTTGTCGAAGAAGTGGTTCAGGTGCCTCTGCTGTGCCTTGAAGAGATGCCGGAGCCCGTCGGTGCATAGCGAGGCTTGGTGTTTGCTTTGGGCAGCGCTGACGACCTGGGCGGCCATCGCAGGTGGCGGAGGATGACAGAATGGATAGACATGGCCTTGTTGGAGGAGAATGGAGTACCTGCTGTGCTCCTCGACGGTCTTAAAGGCGAGGTAATCGACAAGATGGTGAATGGCGTTGCTCTAGACGAACAGGTCCCGGCAAGCGGGGTAGTTGGCAGCGAGCTCGACAACGGTCCAAAAGGCTACCGCCTGGGCGTTCATTGGACCCCCGTCCTTAAGGAGCTTGGTGAGGACAGAGCACACGCTAGTGTGGAGCATGCAGTCAATGCCCTCCGAGTCGCGATTGAGGAGGCCGACGACACGGGCGGCGTTCTCCTAGCCGTCGGCCCGGCCCTCCTTGACGAGGCGGAGGAGGTGCCCCACGCCATCCTCCTTGATGGTGAGCTTGGCATAGTGCCAGCCGGGGAGGAAGAGCTCGGCCCTGTGGGTTTAGATCCGGGGGAGGAAGAGCTTGATGGAGTCATTGGTATCATCTTCCCTGTCGTCTCTTCCATCTTGTATTTTTGAAATTCTCCTTCCCAAGAGGGCAATAATGGCCCCCTATCTGGTGCGCCAATCTATTGTGGCTAAATTACCCGTGGCTGAGGCTTCGACGGTGTCGGGCATCCCGCTCGCTCTTCCCACCGGGCTCTTGGGGCGTGGATGGAGACATGCAAAAAACTCCATACCAGATTTCCAGCGGGGGACACTCCGACGATCAAGTTAGTGGATGGTCTTAGCAGCGACAGAATGGAGAATTCAAGAATAGCATAGATGAAAAAAGGAGTGAGTAGAGTGGCCTAGCTTGGGCCTGTTGGCCTTAGACCTTGCTTATCCTTGGAAGGTCCCCTCTTACCCTATTTATAGAGGTTGTAATAACCAAATATGGTTATAGTTGTTGTAACCGAATAACCAAATAACCGAATGTAGTTGTAATCAAATAATCAAATAACCGAAGGTAGTTGCAGCCGAATAACCAAATAATCGAAGATGATTGTAACCGAATAACTGAATAACCGAAGGTGGTTGTAACCAAATAACAAAATAATCGAAGGTAGTTAAGGTGGTTATGATAAATAAGACCAAGTGGCAGGATCATAACATAAACAAAACTCATTGGACTTTTTAATTTTTACATATCATAAATCTCATTACAAATATACACAAATAGATTGCACATTATTAAAGAATATGCATTTCACCGATTAGTGTATATTAATTGAAAGTAATTATGATAAAAACAATAATAAAGCTCCATCACATTCACTTCATTGTAAAGAACTCTCCTTGATGTTGGAATATATACTAACTGATGTGGCAACATCCGCTGATATGGAGCCTACACAGCCACCAGCTGGTAGCCATATAGATGGGGACTACCACCTGGAGACGGCTCCCGGACGAAAGATCGAGACGAGCCCTCCTGCCGAGGCGGCTCCCAGTCGGGGTCATGCTCATGAGACGAGCCCTCCGTCTAAGGTCGACACTCGACCAGGGTCGTGCTCACCAGGTGAGACCTCCTACCGAGGTCAGCTCCTAGCCGGGGTTGTGCTCATGAGGCGAGCCCTCTATCTGAGGTCGGCACCCGGCCAGGGTCGTGCTTACTAGGCGAGCCTTCCTGTCGAGGTCAGCTCCCAGCTAGGATCGTGCTCATGCTATCAAGGCAAGTTTTAGGGGGGAGTTCTCTTAAGGCGAAACTCACCCCCGCATCAGGAAGGCCAACAGAAATTCAAACTATGGCAGGATGAAGCCTGACCATACCCAGCCATGAATTCAAACTCTACGATACACCACCTGCAAACTCTGTACGGAGTGTGCTCCACCAGGCTTTGCGCTCCGTGACGAGCTGCCACCCTGACAATCATGCAACCAGGTACGACAATCCTCGCAATGCGAATCTCCACTAAAATGAATATTCTATCAAGGTCCAAGGGTCCTGCGATGCTGGGATGGTCCATCTAGCAATGAAAACATCCCGTCATGGCACGGGGCTCAGTGACACGACACCTGCCCCCTTTTAAAGAAAACGACACCCCCAACAAAAGGATCTCCTTCGAAGGACTGGTCCGGGAGGGGGATGAAAGAAGGAGAAGCCACGAGCAGCGGCAAGCTTCTCCGAAGAAGACATCGCGAGAGGGCACACTGAAAAGAACACCGGGATGAAGTTCCAGATCCGATCTAGGCTATCACACAAGGCATAAGATCAGAAAAGAGGAATGCGAGAGATAGACAAGCTAGTAAGGGAGAAAGGGGGATAAGGGAGCTGCCAGGCTAGGAGCTAGCCATAAGATCCTCTCAAGCTCACGTATCACATCTATGTCTTGCTCTCACAATCTCAATCATACATTTTTTTACCCTCTACATGGAGAGTTTCCCGAAACTCTCCGTCACAGAGGTTCTATTTTTCTTGATTGTCCCACTGACTTTATCGTCGGAGTATCCCATCAAAATTCCCGGCCTGGATCTCCTCTTTTTTACAGGCCCATCGGATCGAAAACCGACTCCCGAAGATGAGAAAGTGCACTCAGCAGGAGAGAGCACCCGACGCAGCGACGATGCACCGGAACTATAAGCCATGACGATCCTGGCGGCAACACTAACCTCCCCACCAAACAAATATCAAATCAAGTTACAACCAAAACTATATTTAATATATAACAAAATAAAATTCAGCATCACAAAAATCTTAAGTGAAGTCTGCCAAAATTATGAGTCAATAATAATACAAAATGAAAACAATTAGAAATAAAGAGAGCCGGTGTCTTACTCTAACAAATAGTTAAGAAAGAAAATGGAGGATAGAGAGAATTAGACTCCGAGGTTGGAACCGCAGAGCATACCCAGTGAGGCTATGATAGCAACATTGATCCCTTTCCTGGTTTCCCCTAGGGACCTAGGGTTTAGGGCTTTAGGTGTTCTCTTCGATTTGAGAGAAGAGGAGCCAATCTAAGAGAAGAAGAGCCGAGGGTGGATTTCCTCCGGGGGAGGGTGAGGGAGAGGGGGAAGAGAAGGATCCAAAGGAGGAGGAGCTGGCGGTGGAAGCTGGAAGGAGAGCAAAGGGCTTTGGCCACAAAAAATGGAGTGGCCATCAAGGAAGAGAAAAGCCACGAAAAGGTTCTCGGTTAGCTTTGCCTCCTTGGAGTTAAAGGGCTTTGGCCATGAAAGATAGGAGAGAGCTAGAGGGGCAGGGTCGAGAGGCAGAGAAGGAAAAACGGAGAGTGGCGAGAGGCGGAGAGGAGAAACCCTAAATCGCTAATGGTTGAATCACTCACTCGATCTTGATCATCGATTTAAAACTTATACGTCGGATCAAACGGGCACCCATGGAGAGTTAGAGACTTAGATGATGCGCTAAATAGATGACTAAGAGGAGTCGTCCAGACTCTTCCAAGTTCCAACAGGCAATAGGCAACAGATTCCAAGTGAAACAGGCCCATAAACGAGTTATTTGATACGATCTGAACCGTATATTAAATATGAGTTAAACAGATCAGGCATAACCTGATCCATATATTAAATAAGTTAAATAAGTCAAACTATTTATGATCCAAATCAATTTAATCCAAATCCGAATTTATAAAAGATCGAATGCAGGTCGGATCATAAATATATTAGGTGGAGAACGATCTAAGAAAAGAGAGCTTATCGGCATTAACGAATTCTAGACCGCTCAACAGAGAAGAGGAAGACAATGAGATATGGGGCTTGGTTGTGCTTCCTTAGAGACGATTGTTGCTGCCTATACCGTTGTGGCCTGTAGCTGGAAGCCGATCTCGAATGCCGACTTTGTCGCAAGAAAGCCTGCCTGCGCGCCTAGACTTGCAAAACAAGAAAGGCCCGAGCCAGGGATCCTGGCATGGGCACTCTGACGATCAAGTCAGTGACATCTAGGGTAACAGATCCTCCCCTGTGGGTCCCTTTACTCGGACTCCATACTTGAGGAGGAGATTTGGTTTGAAATAAAGAGAATGGAGCTAGGGTAGGAAAAGCTGAGGAGAACTCGAGCCTTGTGGCTGTGTCCGTCAAGACCCTTCTGGTAAGTCTCCGGCAGTCCAAAGCACTCGGTTTCTCGGTTGCTCTCTTGTGTGCTGCCCTCTCCCTTGCTCGCTTGGGTTAGACTTGCTTACCTTGTGCTGAGAACATTAGGAGGGTCCTTTTAGACCAGGTTTCCTCCCAACGGCTTACCTTGGAATCTTCTCCCTTTGCAGGCACCGAAAGTCAACTTCTGATAGTGCTTCGTTCCATGCACTCAAGTACCTCCCTTATTCGTGATAAGTAGTTATGTTGCCGGCTCTGACCCCCCACCTGGTCGCTCCACTTTAGAAAACTTGGCAGAGTCTTGATCGGGGGATAGTCGCCCCTTGGATTTAAATCTTCCAGGATGATTTCCTCTTCCGGGTGGCGCAGAAGGTCGGTTGGAAGTGCAATGCCTCGGTCAGGGCGCTCTTTCCTATCTGGTATAAGCGACAGCATGGGTAATAATGGCATCCAAGAGAGTGCCCTTCCGTGGTCCTTGGGAGGCGGTCCGCCACCCAAGGGAGGTGGCATCGCGGGGCCTTGACTTTCAGCTGCCGGACCCACCCCTTGCCTGAGGAGAGCTTGGCCTGAGAAGGGCGAGAGCTCGACCTCGACCGAGGTGGGCTCGACCTCGAGGGAGCCACCTGGCTAGGGAGCTCGAAGAGAGCAGGAGCTCGACTTCGGTTGAGGTGGGCTTGACCTCGAAGGAGCCATCTGGCGAAGAGCTCGAAGAGAGCATAAGCTTGACTTCAGCCGAGGTGGACTTGACCTCGAGGAAGCCACCTGGCGAAGGAGCTCGAAAAGAGCAGGAGCTCAACTTCGATCGAGGTGGGCTCGACCTTGAGGGAGCCACCTGGCGAAGGAGCTCAAAGAGAGCAGGAGCTCGACTTCGGCTGAGGTAGGCTCGACCTAGAGGGAGCCACCTGGCGAAGGGGCTCGGAAAGAGCCATCTGACATGGCAACTTCCGTCCACGTGGCATTTGACTAGATCTGACAGGGGCTCCACGTCAGCGGTCTGGCCAATCACAGCGATTTCTTGAAATCGCAAGCAAAACCTGTGATTTCTCCTCCATCTTTTTTATTTTAAATTTTAATAAAAATAAAAATTAAAAAAATTAAAAAATTAAAAATAATAATAAATAATAATATGATATTATAATATTATAATATTTTTTTCTAATTATTATAACTTGCGACTTCGCAGTCCGGTCGTCGATCCGACCAATGGCCATTAGTCTGACAGCTAATCCGGCTCCAGCCATCGATCTGACAGCCAGTTCGGTTGTTAGGTCGGTGCCAGTCCGATCGCCAGTTTGGCCGCCAGTCCGGGCACTTGTATGACGGTCGGCCATCAGATGGTCGATTCGGTCACCAGTCTGGCCACCGGTCCTGCCACCTGTCCGGCTACCGATTCTATCGCCAAGATCTAGCCACCAGTCCGGCCGTCGATCCTACCACCTATCCGACCCCCAGTCCTGCCACCCGTCCGATCGCCAGTCTGATCCCTACGGTCTGGCCACCGATCGCTAGTCCGGCTACTAGGGTCTGCCACCGATCCGACCACTGGGCCTACCACCTGTCCGGTCATCGATCCAACCGCTAGGGTCCGACCACCGGTCCACTACCGGTCCTGCCACCAGTCCAGCCCTTAATCCTGCCACTGGTCCGACCGCAGGTCCGGTCGCAGGTCCAACCGTCGGTCGAACCACCGGTCCAAAAGGCCGCGGTTTGATCGGCGATTAGACCGGTGGCCGGATCGGTGATCGGACCAGAGGCAGGACTAGGGATCGGACTGGTGGCAGGATCGGTGGTTAGACCAGTAGCCGGATCCTGGCGGCTGGACCGGTAGCCGGATCCTGGCGGCTGGACCGGTGACCGGACAGGTGGCAGGACCAGCGGCCGGATCGATGGCCAGACCCTGGTGGCCAGACCAACAGTCGGACCGATGGCCGGACATTGGTGACCGGATCGACGATCGGACGGGTGGCAGGACTATGGGCCGGATAGGTGGCAGGATCGATGGATGGACCATGGCGACTGGATCGGTGGCCGAACAGGCGGTGGGATTGGCGGCCAGACTGGTGGCCAGACCCTGGCGACCGGATCGACCGTCAGACCGGCGATCGGACTGGCACCGACCTAGCAGCCCCGATCGGACTGGCATCGACCTAGCAGCCCAACTGGCTGTCGGATCAATAGCTGGAGCCGGACTAGCTATCAGACCGGTGGCCGATGGCTGGATCGGTGACCGAACTGCGAAAGCGCAAGTTATAATAATTAAAAAAATATTATAATATCAAATTATTATTTTTTATTTTTTATTTTTTTAATTTTTTATTATTTTTAAAATTTTATTATTTTTAAAAATTTTTTATTTTTTATTTTTTATTAAAATTTAAAATAAAAAAAATATGGAGGAGAAACCGTTTTCCTGCATTTTCTAGAACCTGCGATTTTTTTATTTTATTATTATTATTATTATTATTATTATTATTTTCTATACCTAGTTTCGTAATTATAGTAGGGACGACCCAGCTTCGGAATAAAGATTTAGAAAACATTATTTTTTAAAAAAACCCAGATGATGCCTTCCTATTATTTCGGTCTAAATTGGTACCGGAAAGTATGCTATTTAAAACAGCAAGTGGTTGATAAGAGTCTTGGCTTGTTATTTTTAATAATTTATTTGTGTTGCTGTAGCATTACTGTGAAGAGATAAGTGCAAAAGCGCCAATAAATGGCACCAACCGTACTTAGTTATCAGGGCTAGATCTTGGAATGATTAAGCTAGGTGTAGTTATGGCGTTCTGGCCGTGTACCGATGCTGGAGTGACGTGGGACACTTTGCATTTTGATAAAAACAATAATTAATGTACCAGCAGTGGCCATCATTGAACTTGCTGGTGGTCGATGTGGTGGTCGCTTGCAATCGACGACGTTTTGATTGGAGTGATGTGGTTGTGCAAGCTTAATTTATAAACCCCCCCCCCCCCCCCCCCCAAAAAAAAAAAAAAAAAAAAAAAATCCTACATAGTGCGTGCTATACCAATTTCTTAGATTTGTTTCATAATTATTGTTATACCTAACCGGTTCATAAACGGATCGGACAATCATTCTTGCTAAGATTCGATCGAACCGTTTTTATAGACATCCGGGCGATCCTCTTCTTTGAAGATCAGACGGATGCACTCCTTTGAAGGTCCGACGAACACCTTCCTTCAGAAATCCAGCTAACCCGCTCTGTCAGAGGTCCAGCCGATCCACTGAAGTGAGGTCCGAACATCCACTTCTGCTGAGATCCGAATGACCTGCTCCGTTAGAGGTCCAACCGACCCACTAAAGTAGAGGTTCGAACGACCCACTTCTACTGAAATCTGGTTGACCCACTCCGTCAAAGGTCCAGCTGACCCATTCCTGTCAGGGTCTGATCCATTAAAGTCGAGGTCCGAACGACCCACTTTTGCTGAGGTCCGGGTCACCCTCTCCGTCGGAGGTCTGACGGACGCGCTCCCAGGGAGATCCGACCGACTCCCCTTCTATCGAAGTTCGACCGACCACTCTTGTTGAGGTTCGACCATCCTACTCTTGAGAGGCTATGCAAAGTTGATCCAGGAGACTCTAGAAGCCTCTTCCAGCTAATACCAGAATTCTGTTATAACATACTCCTACCACATCAGCACCACTACTCTACCACTCCCACGATGTCGCCCTATCTTGGCGCCACGTGGCCACTCTTCAGATTTTCCTAGGGGCAGATCAGTCTTCCTGGTTTCACCCCTAACAAATTTTGGCATTGTTTCGTGCCTATATAAGGTAAATCGGGGGACACAAGGCGATAAGGACAAGTGCTCTCTTCCTGCTCCATACGCTATCTCCATTTGATTCATCTATTCTGTTGCCCTCAAGCTCCTGCTAACTTAAGCATCGGAGTGTTACCGCTGGAACACCACCAGTCCTTAGAGACTTTTTTACAGGAACCGGGAGAAGAGCGCTCCAGCCCAGCCGTCCGAGCCCGGTCCGGGAGAAGTTGCAGCAACAGATTGGCACTAGAAGGAAGGCCCTATTTTCCTTCTCTAAAAAGAGGAATCCACCTGCTAAGAAGGAGGAAAATGGCTAAGGAAATAGCCAAGAACACTTCCGCTAGGAGAGGTCCCTCCCCGTCCAGGTCGGAGGCACCCCTCAGGGAGAATGACATTGCTGAGCCCACCATCACTATAGGGCAACAGCAGTTCCAGACCCTCTTGAACCGCATCGACACCCTTGCTGACACGGTTCAAAATCTCCAGGATGCAGCCAACAACCGACAGTAGCTGCCTGCTGCGTCTCGCACTAACCATCAGCCTGCTACTGGGGGAAGCCAATGGCGCGAAGTCCCTCAGCCTTGCTCCTACGACGCTCTTGAGCCCTGAAGGTCCCGGACGGCTCATGTTGATGGGAAGAGAGTGAGGTCCGCCTCACCCTCCTCCTTCGACTCAGTTCCCGACGATGGCCAGCGCTGTAGCGAGGTCCCGAGGGACTACACCAGCAAACTCCAGTGCATGGAGGAGCAGATCGCCGTGCTGGTTGATCGGCAAAAGGCCGACGGGGGGCAGGCATACGACTCCCGCCCGTCGTTCTCTGCTGAGATCATAGGGGAGCCGATTTTCCGTCACTTCAAGATCCCGCAGATAGACCCCTACGACGGTACCACCGACCCGATGGACCATCTAGACACCTACAAGGCCCACATGATGGTACAGGGTGCCTCCGATGCCCTCCACTGCATTGCATTCCCTGCAACTCACAAGAAGTGGCTCGGATGTGGTTCTCTACCATCCGACCGGGTACGATCCACTCCTTCCCTCAACTTGAAAAACTCTCTCTCCCATTTCAGGACTTGCAATCGGACTCTGAGAAACACCGACTACCACTTCCTCGTGCTGCAAAAGGAGAGGGAGACCCTCTGGGACTACATAGCCCATTTCAACTCAGCGGCCATGAAGATCCTGGATCTGAATGAGGATGTAGCTATGTCAGCCTTCAAGAGAGGGCTGCGCTCATCTAGGCTGACATTCTTCCTGGACAAGAAGTTTTCGATAAGCTACTCCGACATGCTGGCCCAGGAGCAGAAGTACGCCCTAGCAGAAGAATAGGCGGCAAGCCAATGCCAGGCTGAAGGGAGGTCGGCTCCCAAGAAGCGGAGCGACAAGGCTCCTGAAGTCCGACTTCCCAGTGATGGCAACAACTCGGCCTGACGCCGCAGCCCCAAGCCGAATGACTTTCCCAGGAGGTTCGAAACCTATGCGCCCCTCTCCCTTCCGAGGGAAAACATCCTCCTGGAAATCGAGAATGAGACCTTCCTACAAAGGCCTCGTTCAATGAGAGGCCCCTCTACATCCAGAAATAGAGACAAATACTGCTGGTTCCATCGGGACCACGGACACAATACCGAAGTCTGCCTCCAGCTGAAGGATGCAATTGAAGACCTCATTAGAAGGGGGTACCTGTACAAGTATGTCTGACCCCAGAGGAACCGGATTGAAGCCTCAACCGCCAGAGACCTCCCAAAGGAGACATAGCTTACCAACCAGCATCCAACCAACGGGAATGTTGGCACGCTACACCGTCGATCTGACTGGAGATATGATGAAGACCAGGACATTGTGAAGAGGTCTAGGGGTTCCAATGTAATCAGCTTCTCCGACGAAGACCTCTTAGAGTCTCACGTCTCTGGGAATGATCTTGTAGTTGTGTTGGTAGTAATTGCCAACTATGATGTAAAGCAGATCCTTATTGATAATAGAAGCTCCACTGAAGTATTGTTGTACGATGCCTTTATCCGAATGAACCTGTCCAGGTCAAGACTGCAAGAATCCCCCATGCCGCTAACGGGCTTCGGTGAAAACTTCGTCGGAGTTGAGGGAGAGATAACTCTACACGTGACCATCGGGACAGAGCCTTTCCAGAAGACTCTCCTCATCAACTTTGCAATCATACGTACGACCTCAGCTTACAATGCCATTTTGGACCGACCGGCCCTCAACAAGTTCTGGGCCATCGTCTCTACCTACCATCTGTTGGCAAAATTTTTGACTCGTAATGGGGTCGGAGTTATGAGGGGAGACCGCAGAATGGCCAGGCAGTGCTTGACTATTCAAGACAAGCAGTCAGAAGGTCATTCTACTCTTGAACAACTTGACCCCAGAGCCGAAGTCGACGGCAAAGGCCAACCGGTCGAAAGTATTTGGTTTGTCCCCTTCGGAAGGATGACCCCACCAGGATCCTTCAAATTGGAAGCACTTTTAATGAGGAGGTCAAGTTGGAGCTAATCAACTTCCTAAGGAATAATGCCGACGTCTTTGCTTGGTCAGCATCAGACATGCCAGGAATTCCGTCGGATGTCATCACACACCAGCTTAAAGTAGATCTGACCTACAGGCCTGTCAAACAGAAGAAGAGGAGTTTTGCTCCCGAAAGACAAAGGGCCATTGATGAGGAGGTCAGGAAGCTCTCTGATGCTAGCTTCATCAAAGAGGCCCATTACCCTGACTAGCTGACAAATGTTGTAATGCTGAAGAAGGCCAATGAGAAGTAGAGGATATGCGTAGACTACACCAACCTCAATAAGGCTTGTCCGAAGGATATCTTTCCTCTACCAAAGATTGACCAACTAGTGGATGCCATGGCCGGCCATCAGCTTTTGAGCTTCATGGATGCCTTCTCCGGTTACAACCAGATCCGAATGCACACGGAGGATGAGGAGAACATGGCCTTTGTCACTGACAAGGGGCTGTATTGCTATAAAATGATGTCTTTCGGCTTGAAGAATGCCGGTGCCACTTTCCAAAGGCTGATCAACCGGGTCTTCGAAGGACAGCTTGGAAGAAACATGGAGACATATGTTGATGATATAATAGTCAAGAGCCTCCACAAAGCCAACCACATTAGAGATTTGCAGGAGTCCTTTGACACGCTGAGGCGACATCGGATGAAGCTGAATCCTACCAAGTGCACCTTCGGGATGACTTCTGGAAAGTTTCTCGGCTTCTTGGTCACACAAAGAGGAATTGAAGTCAACCCTGACAAGATCAAAGCTATTATCGACATGGGACATCCGACTAACAAGAAGCAAGTTCAAGAACTTACAGGCCGGATAGCCTCTCTCAACCGCTTCATTTCCCGATCGTCTGAGAAATCTCTGCCTTTTTTCAAGACTTTTCACCGATCATACCACTTCCATTGGACCGACGAGTGTCGGTCGACTTTTGAAGCTTTAAAAGATTAGCTGAAGAACCCTCCATTGTTGGCCAAGCCGACAGGGGGAGAGCCATTATACTTGTACCTGTCGGCATCGAACGAGGTGGTGAGCTACATCCTTGTTCGAGTGGGAGAAGGTGGTCAGCAAAGACCTGTCTACTATATCAGTAAAGTTTTCCATGATGTCGAAACAAGGTATCCTAAGATGCAGAAGCTCGTCTATTCCTTGGTCATAGCAGCCAAAAGACTCTGACCTTACTTCCAGGCGCACCCGATCGTCGTCATATCCGACCAACCCCTTAAGGCGATTCTCTAAAGTCGAGACACTTCTGGTCAGCTTGCCAAGTGGGCCGTCAAGCTTGGCGAATTCGACATCTCTTTCCAATCCCAGTTGGCCATGAAGGCTCAGGTAATTGCTGACTTTATTGTAGAGTGCATCTAGAAACTGGAAATATCCTTGCAAGCGGCTGGCATACTTGAAGACAACACCATTGAAAAGGCAGAGCCCACTTGGACCCTCATGTGGACAGAGTGTCCAACCTTGCAGGCTACGAGGCGGGCTGTTGGGAATTGTGTCCCAAAGCCAATCGTCTAGGCTATAGACGGTTATGCTATTTGTATATGAATTTTGATATAAATAAAAGTTATCTTTTGGCTGTTCATCACAAGTGCATTTTTTTTAATTTAAACTCTTTTGTGATGATGTCCTTTAAGCTACCTTGTATGTAATGTAGAGATGATGCATCATGTAGTTCAAAAATTAGTTTGAGATCAAAGGATATGCTATTTTGAGATGATAGTGTATCGAGAGTAGGTCGTTGATGTTATATTTGTTGGTTATCCTCTTAACCAAGTAGCATGGAGATGCCGGTATGATATCGGGTGTTGTGTTTGACATTTCACTGAAAGTGACTCTCTTGCGAGATTCTCTTGCTACCAAAGATGAGTCTTGCATTAGAATATGGACTTGAATTATTCCTTTGACTTGAGATCATTATGGCAGCTTGCAAGCAACTCACTGTGCTTAGGTTCCAAACTATCCGGATTTCTAATCCGGTGATGGAAGGTTGCTGGGTATAGTCAAATACTTGTATAGCAGTAGTAGGATCGAGATAGGATTGATCTCCTCAAATGATTTGGAATGAATGCTTTATATGCCTCAATTGAGAGAGACCTTGGCCAGGGTATTCCTTGTAAGGAGTTGCAGGGATTCTTTGAGACATATTTAGATGGACTGCTTAGGGTTGGGTAGTTTAACCCTATGCCATTCAGAGCATTAGGAGGTGCAAGGAATAAATTCAATGCTATTCCATATTCGATAGGTTCTTATTGCTCTGCAACCTTCAACCTATCCGAACGCCGGGTGTCATTGCTAGATGGTGACTTTGGCTAGTACTGAAAATGTTTTCATACTACCGTTTAGTGTTTGAACCTATAGGATCGCACACCAATGATTTCTTCTTACTTTGTGGGCATGTGAACGATTGAAAATTATTCCGGACTCGTTTGACAAAGTATTGTCAAATTTCTATTTGAGCAGACTCTTCTTGAACGAGTCGACTCGAGTCGTTTGACAAGGTATTGTCAAACTTCTAATCGAGCTGACTCTCCTTGAACGAGTCGACTCGAGCCGAGTCGACTCGAATGACGGAATCCAGCCAAAACTAAAATTACTTCATTAATTGCTGCAATTGTTGTCAAAATTAATGGGGAGTTTCCTATTTTTATGTTGGGTGGTTGCTAAATTCCAAAGGTCCTAAGAATCCCTAGAGACTCATAACTCTCCAATAATCTCTCTTTAGTCCTTTTAATGATTTTGGGGACTATTTATTTCTGCTGGGTAGATTGTGGAAGGATGCAGATCAGATTTGCTGTTCCACCATTTTTGAGGTCGAGACTCTCTTCATTCCTTGCGTTGGAGATCTTCTAAGACCTCTTAAAGATTGAAAGATTGGATCTTTGGGATAGAGTGAGTTTTGGATGGGATCTCTAAGTGCATACCTTCTATTGAAGGTTTGGAATAGAGAGATCTGGAAGAGTCTTCGTTCTGTTCCAGCACTGCTGCAGCAACTTGCACTTCAAGGAGTTGAAGGTGTCCCACTCATCTTCAAGGAGTTGAAGAAGAAGAAGTCCATCCGACAAAGCTTCCATAAAGGCTAGCACCTTAAAGGAAGGAGAAGAAATCGTGCTACACGGTATGAACCACCCATAGAGGCGGTACCCGAGTGCTGCTTGCAGATTTAAATTTTTCTACGGGTTTGTGTCGTCCCTGGGATCGCGATTGAAAGGTGGGCATTTCTGCAACTTCCGATTCATCCCGGTGAACGTCATCGAGGTATGTACTTATTTTATGTATGGCATAATTGTCCATACCACATCTTGTATGGTTATATGAATAGTTCCATATTTCATACTATGGATGCATGATTTCATATTTATATTCCTCAAGATGCATCTAGATCCTGGTAAAGGGGTTATGTTAATTAGATTAACATCTTGATTAAATAGTTTTATCTCTTTCCACTGCGGCATGCTCTTAGAAAAGTTTTAAAAATGCATGCGTTGCCCCTAGGAACAGTTCCTTTCACGGGCCTGATCCTGGCCGACCCCGATGGACAGAGCTTCGAGTATGCTTTACACTTTTCATTTAAGGTGTCAAACAACCAAGCATAATATGAAGCCCTTCTTGCAGGATTAAGAATAGTCAATGAGTTGGGCATCAGCCGAATCAGGGCCTTCTCCGACTCTAAGCTAGTGGTGAATCAGGTGAAGGGTGAGTTCGAGGCGAGAGACCCGACCTTGACCAGGTACTTGAACAAGGTACAAAGCCTCGTGTCTCGGCTTAAATTTTTTGAAATTCTCCATATACCTTGATTGTAGAACTCCCGGGTGGATGCTTTATCACGGTTGGCTACGGCTGTCACTAACACCTCCGACCGAACCTTAGTGGAGTATCTGCAGCATCCAAGCATTGTTGAAGAGCTGACCGAAATCCACCAAGTCGAACAAGAAGTCTCTTGGATGGACCCAATTCTCACATTCCTTGTCAAAGGGACTCTATCGGAAGATCCAATCGAAGCCAAGCGTGTACGCTAGATGGCATCAAAGTATGTCGCCCTCAACGTCACCCTCTACAAGCGGTCATTCTCACAATCACTGCTGAAGTGCTTGGGGCCGACTGACGCCGACTATGCACTCAAAGAAGTGCACGAAGGCATCTGTGGTGACCACCTGGGAGGAAGATCCCTGGCTTACAAGATTATCTGACAAGGATATTACTGGCCGACCATCCAGAGAGACGCGTCGGATTTCGTCAGAAAGTGCGATGCGTGTCAAAGATACCCTAACATTCAAAGGAGGCTGGCTAATCGGCTGACTCCACTCACCGCACCTTGGCCGTTCGCACAATGGGAGATGGACATCTTAGGGCCATTCCCCTGGCATCTGGCCAGCGAAAATTCTTAATTGTGGCCATTGATTACTTACCAAATGGGTGGAGGCCGAACCGCTGATTCAAATTACAGAAGCCAAAGCGGAGAACTTTATTCGAAACTGCATCATCTTCCAGTTCGACATCCCGCAGGAGATCATCACCGACAATGGGAGACAGTTCGACAATCCCAAGTTTCGGGACTTCTACCATCAGTATCATATCTCCCATCAGCTAACATCAGTCGATCATCCTCAGTCTAACGGAAAAGCCAAAATCACCAATTGGACGATCCTGCATGGACTGAAGACCCGACTGAATAACACCAAAGGACTCTAGGTGGAGGAGCTTCACTCAGTGCTCTGGACTTATCGGACAACCTCACGAACAGTGACTGGGAAACTCCATTCAATCTAACTTACGGGAGTGAGGCGGTCATTCCTGTGAAAATTTCCTTGCAGTCTCTATGGATTGATCATTTCGCCGAACCGACCAACTCGGAGCAAAGAAGAGCTAACCTAGACCTGCTTGAAGAAACCAGGCTCCAAGCAGGCTTGAAGATGGCGACCTATCATCAGAAGATGGCCAAGTATTACAACTCTCGAGTCAAAGCTTGAACTTTCCAGGTCAGAGATCTGGTTTTGCGGAGGACAGAAGTTTCAAGACCGACCGAGCAAGGGAAGCTCTCCCCCAACTGGGAAGGCCCTTATCGAGTTGTTGAAGTAATTCGAGCCGAAACTTATCGACTCGAGCATTTGGATGGACGGCAAGTGGCGCGTCCATGAAATGTAGACAATCTTCGCAAGTACTATCAATAAAGGCCATCACTTCTTCTATGAAGCACTCCCGAAAGTTCGACTCCAGTCTGCAAAGGCTCTAGGGCAGCCCACTTCTAAAAGTCTGACTCCGATCGGTAGAGACTCTAGGGCAGCCCACTTCCAAAAGTCTGAGTCTGGTCGGCAGTGGCTCTAGGACAGTCCATTTCCGAAAGTCTGACTCTGATCGGCAGAGGCTCTAGGGCAGCCCACTTCCGAAAGTCCGACTCCGGTCGGCAGAGGCTCTAGGGCAACCCACTTCCAAAAGTCCGACTCCAGTCAGCAAAGGCTCTTGGACATCCCACTTTCAAAAGTCTGACTCTGGTCGACAGAGAATCTAGGACAGCCCATTTTCGAAAGTCCGACTCCGGTCGGCAGAGGCTCTAGTGCAGCCCACTCCTAAAAATCCGACCCCGGTCGACAATAACTTCAACAAAATAATCCATATGGAGATCTGGTCTTGCGTTCGGATGGGCCGACGGGCTAATACTTAGAAAAATCTCTAAGTGTCTGGGTTCGGATTGAGCCACTGTCCAGCGGCTACTTCGGAGGTCTTGTGTTCGGACGGGCCGACAAACCAATACTTAGAAAAATCTCTAAGTGTCTAGGTTCGGACCGAGCCACTGTCCAGCGGCTACTTCGGAGGTTGTGTTCAGATGGGCCGACGGACCAATACTTAAAAAAATTTCTAAGTGACTGGGTTTGGACTGAGCCACTATCTAGCGCCTACTTCGTAGAACCTACGGTACGATCAAGTCGACCATCAACATTTAGAAAGATTTTTAAAAAGAAAGAGTTTGGTTAATTTGACCGATTCAACATACACGAAGATGCATACACAAGAGGTGTGACAGAAAAGGGTTCTTCTATTTCATTGCAAAATAGGTTTCTTACAAAATGTAGGTCAGACCTTTACAAAAGTCCTTGGTCTAACCCATTAGAGATACAGATGTGACTTCGATTCCGACCCCCTCGGTCACCTCCGAAGCTCCGACTAGGACGTCCACCATTCTCGTATCGGCTTCAACCTGGGCAAAAGCTTTGGCCTCCTCTGTGCTGACCTTAGCCTGGGATTCAAGCCCTCCGTCGGACGGGCCTGCCTCTTCTTCCATGCCTTCCTCTTCTACCTGTCTCGGTAGTTGGAGAAAGGCGAGGTCGAGCTCCGGGAAGGCGTCTCCGACCTTGGACAGGCATTCTTTATACCCATAGTCGAAGCTGACCACGCCGGCTTTGTTCATTTCATCCTTGAAGTCATCGGAGGCCTTGTATCTCCACATGACGTCTTCGACCGCCGTCGCCATCAGCTCCTGGGCTTTCTTCAGCAAGCCCATGTATCTCTCTGCCACTACTTGGTGGCCCCTCGAGCACCTCTTGGACTCGACCAGTCGTCCCTCTTCTTTGACCAACCGACGGGCCAAGGATTTCAACTTTTTCTTCTTTCTTTTTAGACTGGCCTCCCGGTCAGCCTGTCGGGCCAGCAGGTCTTCTGCCTGCTTATAGTGAGCCTCTGCCTTGGCCCATAGGGCATATAGCTCCTCTTCAGTGGCCTGAAGGGCAGATATCTCCGCTCTGGCGGCCGTCAGTGACACCTCTGCTGCGTCTCTTGCTGCCTCAGCCACTGCGACTCTCTTGGCCGAATGCTCCTTCAAATAGAGTAGCTCGCCTAGACTGTCATCCATCAGCGAGATATCATGAAGGAGCTGCAAACAAAAGAATAGTGTCGGTCAGACATAAGAAGATAAAGAAGGAAACAGACTCATGAGTGACATACTTACCCCCGTTAAGTTGCAGTACAAGCTCCTTGCAGCATCATTCACGATCCGCCGACTCGACTCATTCCAGTCGACATCCGTGATGATCTTCTTGAGCAGGTCCTTGGCCTGCTCAGAGTTGTTAAGAGCACGCCAGTGCTGGGGCACCTCGCTAGTGCTTCGCCCGGCTCCCCTCTATCAGCTGCCCTGCCTTCGGCTACCTTTTCCCTTCGGCCGTCAGGGGAATCTCCTCGATTAGTTCGATGAGCGACGAGGTCCGGGCTGTCTCTGTGTCAGTCGGCCCCGACAGGTCCTCTCCCGTCCGGGCGATCGACTGCCCGACTGAAGATGAACGCTCCGGCACCCTAGCCACTTGGCGCTTCGACAACGGCACATGATCATCAGACTCTATGGAGACGACGGTGGTAGTCGGCTCCTCTGTCCATTGCTTCTTCGGTCTCTCAGATGTTGGCTCCTCCGTCCGTGGCTTCTTCGACCTCTTAGACGTCGGCTCGGTGATCCGAACGTCCCTTCTCTTAGCCGCCTATGCTACAATTGTCGCTCGGTCCGGCCTCATCTTTCCACCTGCCACAGCAAAATTGGGGTTAGTAACAGAACAGATAAAGCCGACAGAAGAAGAAATAGAAGATCTTCGACGGGGGCCTCTACCCTACCCAGGCATTGATGTTGGTTGATCCCAGCCAAGTGGAGGTTCTCCTCTTAGAGCAAGTCGTGCACAAACATTGCGTCATCCTCATCCAACTTATTGAAATCGGCCTCATCATCCCTCGACACTTTCCTCCCGTCCACGGCCTTCAGCCTGGGCTCTCTCCACATCGGTTCAAAGCCCTAGGGTTATAAGCTGTCTACAAAGAAATATCAGGACTTCCATCCATGGATAGCCAACGGAAGCCCCCTAGTATCCTTCGACCAAGGCGGGGACTGAACATCCACCACTCCTTGCTTCGGAAGTCCGTTTTTAGGAGAAAGAATTTTGAGAAGAGGGACAACCTCGACTCGACTCCGGCCCTCTGACAAAGAACCATGAAATCGCAGATCACCCGAATGCTGTTCGGGGTCAGCTGTGTTGGGGACACCCTATAGTTATTGAAAATCTGAACAAAGAGGTCATGAAGAGGGAAGCGAAGGCCGGCCTTAAGATGGTCCTCGTACACCGGAAGGGCTCCCGGATTCAAAGGACCATTCACTCTACCCTCCCAGGCCGGAATGGTCAGATGCAGGGTGGAGGGGATGTTGAATATAATCCGAAGATTCTCTGCCCTTTCTCGGGTCATTTTTGAGGGTATGTTACTGGGACCTGGCTCCCTATGGTCAGAGCTCCGGCTACCGGAGCCCATTCTAATGGAAACTGGAGAAGAAAGAAGGGACGGGTGGGAAACTAACCTGGTGATCTGGTTTCCTAATGGAGTGAGAGCAGTGGGGGAGGGGAGTTCTTTCTCCTCAAGTGCAAATGCGATGGAAGACTCCCTCTGGGCCTCCTCCCCCTCCTTTTATAGACACCGAGGGGCCGCTTCCCAGTGCTCGTCGAGCGCTGCGATCCACTGTCAGATGACGCGATTTCTCGATCCAACGAGGAAGCCAATGGGACGCGATGGAGCGCGTCCAATCGCGATCCATGTGATCATCAAGCCAGCAGCGGATGAGCCACTCTGGACACTGCGCCAACCGTTCAGATCTCTCCACGTCGCCCACGTCACTCCAGGAACTCGACGGACGGGCGTATCAGGCTGGCAGCCCATCATTACACCTCACAAGCATTAACTGCTCCTCTCGCCGCCTCCAATATGGTGCTGACACTTGTCTTGAGGACAGAATTTTGGAGTGGAAGATGGCCGGTCGCAGTACGCCGGATCAGATTCACAATCATCTCAAAAATTGGCACATTAAATGCCAAATGAAGCTCTCATCCTTCGAAGCTATAGAACCGCTCGAAGGCCAAGTGCAAGGAGGCAACTATTATACCTAACCGGCTCACCATCGAACAGGACCGCTACTCTTGCTGAGGTTCGACCGGACCGCTCTTACAGACGTCCGGGCAACCCTCTCCTTTGAAGGTCCAACGGACGCACTCCTTTGTAGGTCTGACGAACGCCTTCCTTCAGAGGTCCAGCTGACCCGCTCCATCAGAGGTCCAGCCGATCCACTGAAGTAGATGTCCGAACCATCCACTTCTGCTGAGATCCGGCTGACCCGCTCTGTCAGAGATCCGGCCAACCCACCGAAGTAGAGGTCCGAACGACCCACTTCTGCTGAGATCCGGCTGACCCACTCCGTCAAAGGTCCAGCTGACCCACTCCTGCCAGGGTCGACCCACTAAAGTCAAGGTCCGAACGACCCACTTTTGCTGAGGTTCGGGTCACCCTCTCCATCGAAGGTCTAACGGATGCGCTCCCACGGAGATCGGACTGACTCCCCTTTTATCGAAGTTTGACCGACCGCCCTACTCTTGAGAGGCTATTGCGAAGTTGATCCAAGAGACTCCAGAAGCCTCTTCCAGCTAGTACCAAAATTCTGTTATAACAGACTCCTGCCACATCAGCACCACTACTCCACCACTCCCACGATGTCGCCCTATCTTGGCACCGCATGACCACTCTTCAGATTCTCCTAGGGGCAGATCAGTATTTCCTGGCTTCACCCCTAACGAATTTTGGTACTGTTCCACGCTTATATAAGATAAACCGGGAGACACATGGCGGTAAGGACAAGTGCTCTCTTTCTGCTCCATATGCTATCTCCATTTGATTCCTCCATTCTGTTGCCCTCAAGCTCCTGCTAACTTAAGCATCGGAGTGTCCCCCATCGGAACACCACCGGCCCTTGTGGATTTTTTTGCAGGAACCGGGAGAAGATCGCTCCAGCCTAGCCATCCGAACCCGGTCCGGAAGAAGTTGCAGCAATAATTATCAATAACACTTCAACTTTTCTTATTAAAATTAATTTCTTTACGAAATCGTGGAGAAGGAAACCAGGAACAAACTTCGGATTATATGAAAAAGGATGAGAATCTTGAAGTTTGGAATAATAATGCATGTGATGATTCTAAATAGAAATACTCGGCCAACATGAATTAGCAAAGCCGATTCCAAATATTTTTAAAAATAAATTATTATAATTATAAAAATTATTATTTAAGGTAATTAAAGAAAAAAATTACATAGAAAAGAGCTATATCTCGTCCGGTTGCTTTGCATATCTTTTGGCCTCTGGTGGCAATTTGCATCTTATGCTGAGCACGTGACAATATGCATCCATAGGCTTTTCGCAAGCCAAAAAGAATTAGCTATTTGGGTTCTTGAACAAAACATTAAATGATCAAATTGGATATTTGAGCAAATTAGACCTGACGATACCTTTATGTGCAATATATGAAATTATCTTTTCAATTTTTTCAATTAACATTATTTTTACTTTTGTTCTATTAGAAAAATCTTAAAATCAATCCTTTAATTGATGCAGGTCCTAACCTGCATGCTGCAGGGAGAATGGGTACAAAAATAAATAAATAAATAATATGGATAAAATCAGTATTTCATGAAGATTTTTCTTTCAAAAAAAGAATCAATCAAAATGAAACTACCTCGAACTAAATCCTCAACTGCCACGTATTGACAAGCATTACAAAGCATGATAGGGGCGAGAAACTCGATCTAAAAAAAAGTTAAAAAAATGTGCTAAGATAATTAAATTATAAATTATAAAAATTCAGCAAAACTGATGCAGACCTTAGCAAGAAAAATTATAATTTTTTTTATCAAAATTCTTGAATTCAACTACTGATCTGCTGGCTCCTACAACGTTCGATATGATCGAACTGACGGGCCCTCTCTAATTAATAATGTGTTTGATGATTATCCGAATAATCCATGGAGCCCACCTGCCCTTGTTTATTCCATCAATCCTCGATCCTTATATAAGATTACATATATCGGCGCCGATCCTTATATAAGATTACATATATCGGCGCTAATTAGAGGGCGGATCCATTGAAATATTATAAATAATGCTCAGAGTTTCCTCCTCGTCCTCTTTTTATCGGAGGCTGGTCTAGAGCGATTTTCCTCTTCTTTTCTTTCGGATGATTGGGTTACGTCAAAGCGTGTTAGCTCGCGAATTGTTTGATGAAATCCCTATCAGGAAAATAGAATAAGGAGAGAAAAAATTAAGGCTCGAGACGTGTATTAAAAACTATCCAAGGTTAGACTATTCACCTATGCATTATTACAAACTATCCAACAATCCCCGATAAAAATGTCGACACGATTGATGCACGAACAGAGGTAATGTGAAAGTTAGGATGCTTGGATTGGTAATTCGAGATTGTTCATGGAAATACCCCAGAGATATTTAATCGTGTCATGAAACACTCATGCAACATCCGTGTCCACCTTGGGGGCTCTGGAGCAGGGGATACGGATTGGTGGCATCCAAGGAAGGAATTGAGGTGGATAATTTATGCGGTTCATCTCTTATAGACATGTACTCCAAAAGTGTGGGATGCCACAAAGGGTGCGGCATCAGTGTTTGATATATCCTAGAGAAAAGATGGGTCTCCTCATGGACTTCATTGGATTCATGGGTTAGCAATCCATCGGCATTCCCATGAAGCATTAGAAGAGATGGAAATATTCAAAATTTCTTACTCGCATGTGCTCATGCACCAAGATTGATTACCGGCCAGGTCTCAACAAGTTTATGAGATGATAGATGATCATATATAAATATAGAGAAGTTAAGATGGATAATCTTCTATGAACTATTTTGAAATTTGGTTTGGTGAGTTACCAAACTAAGATTTTAGGTTCAGGTGCCAACTAAGTTTGCTGATCAGGGACCGAATTTATCCCCATGTTTATTTTGTTTAACTAATAAGTGAGGAGTTCCTTGTGTCATGTTAAAGCTCGAATACTTGGTAGCAGACATGAATGCTTATGCTATTTTAGCACAGGCTACGGGCAATATATATATCATGAAGGCATGGTTGGAGATTCAGGTTGTAGGGCCAAGAAAAAGATTAGGATTTTGGAAAAGAAATTTGCATGCTTTTTTTTTTTTCATGTTTTAGAGTATGAGAATGATGCTTGCTCAAAAAGAAGGGGGAAAGTATGAGAATCATAACAAAGTAGATTCCTGATGTTGGCAAAAGGTTAAAAGTGTTCTACTGTTTCTCAAAAATTAAAATAAAATTTTAAAAAGTTGATTAAGAGAATTGCTTTGATATAATGGTGGACATCTTTAATTTGCTATGGAATATATAAGAACATATATCACAAAAGCATTTGTCCATGGAACCGTGCTGTTTTAATGCGCTTGTATGCCATACTATGATAGCTTGGAGAGTTGTATATAAATTTAAATTTGGTGGTAAACCTAGTGTTTTGCTCCTTTCAAAAAAAAAAAAAAAATGTTTTCCAAATAAATTTAGCAAGGGGTTGGATATTGAGGAAATTATTGGATGCTTAATTTCTGATATTAAACTAGGGCAATATGTCAAGGAAACATGTTTCTAACTATTTCTCCCTGGACACATTAAAACTAATTATCAAAGTACAGACAATTTTAATAAGTCAATTGATATATAAAAGAGCTTAAAAAACACGTAATTTGTTAAAATATATATAAAGATATCTGCGAGTCATCTTAAAAAATAGATTATGATTAGCCTGGTTTTCTTAATCCTACAGCCTAGATTATCTAGTCAAATATGCTAGAAAAAATAGGCTCATCCCATGTAAATGCACCATCTTATTCTTGATCCCTATCTAGTTTGGACGAAAAATGCCCGCTGGCCAACATTTTATGTTTGTCCTCGAATTACACTGTTATGACTTGGCCTCTATGCAACACATTGGATGCTTGGAAAAATTCCTTTGCTCTCTTGAATCAACTACCCCTACCTAGTTTCAATAAAAATTCCCATGCTAACGCAAAAAGCATTAGATGCATCGCTAAAACTTCAACACCATAGATCTCTCTCTTCACTCCACCGCCCGCTTCCAACTCTCATTAAGTTTCCATGCTAACGTACGATCATCCTAATTTGATCATTTTCTAAATGCCAATGAAAAGCTCGATATCTATTTTTGCCCATCCACATGAAAAGTAATATAGATGTTAATGACAAAGGGCGGTGTACATTAGCTGTTATGTTCGTCGAGGTCAATTTAAGACTGCAAATGGGTCGGGTTGACTCGTGACCCGACCCGACCTGATCCGATCCATTTAGATCCGATCCAGTTTATTTTTAGAGATTCATAAATACGAGTCGGGTCCTAAAATTAGATCCAATTTATTTTTCGAATCAAATCTGGATTTATTAAATTTGAACCCAACCTGATCCGACCTGACTCGAACATACTAAGACTCTGTTAGGATCATATATTTTTAACTTTTAATTTATAATTCAAAACTTGCATGGAACTGATACGGGACGGACCAACAATTCCTAGACCTAAAGACCCTCTAAAGATATCAACGAATAATTAACTAGGTAATTAAAGATAATTATTAGCATATAATCAAAGCAGGTAAGAATTAAACTAAAAATGATCGATCAAAATTAGGATCCGATCTAGGAAGCGACCCGATCAACATACATAGTCAAAATTTCAAGAATTTGGACCGTTGATCGTTAAGGAACGACCACTAGGTTAGGGCTAGTCAATTTCAATGAAATTATATCTAACTAAATTAAAGACAGAAAAATAAAGGATTCCAGCAATTGATCAATTCTCCTATGCTAATTAATGATGATTTCTTACCCGAAACATGTGATGTCACGATTCTTGGAAGAGGGAGATTATCCTTGAGGCGGTCAAAATAATAAGCCAGTGGTTCATGAGCGAAGCGGATCAGAAGCCGTAGGATCTGACTCACCAAATACAAGAAAAATTAGATAACCCACAATTATAGACTAACCCAAGTAAAATGAATCCAAATAAATCCAAGTGGGCCTGAAGACGAGGCTCTGCTCTGAGAATTTTGTAGCTCTAAGATCTGTGCGGAGCTTCTTCTCGCTGTCACGTTCGTGCAGGATGCTTCCTTCTCCACGGACCGAAGCTGTCGAACAGAGGAGGGACTTCGGAGGAGAAAAAAATCCGGCAAGCTTTCGTCGGTGATGATGCCGGGAGTGAAGGCGGCGCACGAATGGAAGGGATGAGACGGAGTCGGCGGTGGTGCTTGGTTGACCCGGTGGACAGCTCGGGCGGAGGAGGATCTTCACGGTGGAAGAAAGTTCTCGAACATGGGCTCTCTGGACAGAGATCCATGGCTCTGTTCCACGGATTGGTGGCGGTGGTTGGGTCGCTGACGAATGAAGAGATGGTGGCCGGTGGTCTCGGGAAAGATTGATCGTCGAAGAGAGGGAGGTCCGATGGCACATGGGCTGACGGCGACGGCTTGGTTTCCCTTATTTCCGGAGATCGATGGCACGGCTAGGATGTTTTCGGATCGGTCACTCTAGTTTTCCAGACGGGAGGGAGGTGGAGGCCAGGGCATTGACAGACTGGAGGGAGATGTCGAAGTCGGCGATGTTGACGGCATGGCCATGGGCCTCTCCGGATGGTTCTTGTGGATAGCTGCGGCACGAACGATGCTATTCTGGAGATTGGCGGAGGTCGATGGTGGTGTGGATCATTGATGGTCGGACGGAGACGGAAGGCTTCACAGGAGGCAGCAGGCGGAGAGGTTGATTCGTGGATTAGCAGGGGAGGTTGTAGTCTCTGGATGCTTGAGATTAGCAGGGAATAAAGTAAGGGGAAAATGAAGAACATGAAAAAGTAAGTAGAGAGGAGGAAGGAGAAGACTAGGTGTTGCCCAAGTGGCTACCCAAGAGAGAGGTGAATTGGGATTTTAAAACAATAAAAATTATTGCTGCAGATATGTGCTTTTAGAACTTAACTTCTCTTAGTGAAAGGTGCTGTGATTATGAATGTAAAGCACAAGCTAAAAGGAAAGAGAAATGCAGTAATACAAACACCAAAGATTATAGCGGTTCGAAGCAAACCAGCTCCTACGTCCACTACCCAAGATACCACTTGGGATTTCCACTATATTCATACCCAAATACAGTAGGATTGTTTTACAGGCTCACAATCCAAACCTATACTAGGTCACCTAGAACCCAAATCCCTTTGGTTTTAAAACAGGAGCACCAAAGAAACCCAACTCTTGGTTTTAACACAGGATCACCAAGAACCTAACTTGGTTTTACCAGGATCACCAAGAATCCAATACTTGGTTTTTAACAAAGGTTCACTAAGAACCTATTTGGTTTTTCAACCGGGCTCACCAATAACCCAAGCAACTCACAAAGAAGTTGAAAGTAAATGCAATAATAAATAACAAACTCTCGTTGTCAGATAGTTGCTGTTTTAGCATTGATGAAGCCTTCTTTAATTACTCTTTAATGCACTTGAGAGGCTTCCTTTCTTCTTTCAATGAATGCTTCAATCTTCATATGGGAGTTGGTGAAGAATGAAGACTATCTTGAATGCTCACTTGTGCTCACCAAAAACTTTTTGTATTCAATTAAGCATCCTCTGTCTAATCACTGATTTAAATCCCTTTATATAGTCTCTTGAACTTGTTTCTGAAGGATATAGCCATTGTAGTCTGTTGGGATTGAAAACTAGCCGTTGGAGCACCTTTTAGCATTTAAAAAAGAAATCCGGAACTAGCCGTTGTGTACCTGGAAACAATACACGAGTCGGCTTGGATCCTTCGAGTCAGATGATCAAGTCACCACTTCTTCAGCAGGGTCGGGTCTTTGTCTCAAGGTGCAGAAACCTCACTCTGGACGAGTTGGCTCATGTCCATTCGGGTCGGCTCGAATTTCCATCGTTGAAATCATTAAACTCAAGGAGTCGGCTCGCTTCAACTTAGGTCGACTCAAACTTTTAGAATCAGAATTCTTCACTCTGGAGGAGTCGGCTCATTGTAGTTCAGGTCAGCTCGCTTTCTCATGTCTTCAAATTTGTTCTGGCAGAGTCGGCTCATTCTTGTTGGGGTCGACTCGCCTGGCTTTGTTCTCAGAAAACTTTAGAAATGGACTCTGGACGAGTCGGCTCGGTTTTACATGAGTCAGCTAGGATTCACTCAAGTCAGCTTGGATTCCCACGAGTCGGCTCGGATTGCTGTATGCCAGAATCCTCAGTGCGTGCCACGAGATAGAGTCAGCTCTTCTTCTGGTTGGGTCAGCTCAAGTGAATTCTTTAGGAATTTTACAATTAGACTTAAAAACACTCTCACCAAAACTCTCAGACATTCGATACAAACCAACTTAAATTAAATTTAGAGCACAAGACTCATAGAAGTAACCCAGCTTCATAATTTTACAAAGATTTTTCAATGAGTTCTTCTTTACATCACACTCATACAATATTACTTAACACACTCAACAGAATAAAGTATGAGCAATTGATAACCAATAAGAATTAGCCTACAAAACTTGTGAAACACTTGAGAGTAGTTAGTAAAAAATGTGCATGCTCCAGTATTTTGTTATCATCAAAATCACTCAAGGGGTCAACACTAGGGGAGGAAAAGAAAGAGAGGGATGAGGAGAGAAAGAAGAGGAGAAGAACTGGAGGAAAGGAGAACAAGACTCGGAATCTTTTTCTCATTAAAAAATATCGATAATCCCTTTATGGCTTACATCCTTTAAATACACAACCAAAACTTCCCAACAAACTGAAAAATCTGATCCTAACAAATTCAAAAAAAACTAAAACAAATCCTAAACAAAGTGATCTTAAAAACTTTGATTCAAATGAGTCAGAGATATCCCATACCCCATATATCCATAAAAAAATATCCAAAAAATATTTATATTTGTATCAAGATTACTACTGGGCAATATCCCCATCAATTTTTCCTGGGATGGAAAAAACTCGACTCCATCAAATCAGGCTTAATACTTTCCTGGAGGTACTCAAACAGATCTAGGTCAATCCTCTGCAACTTCTCTTTAGTAATCCATGAATCCTCTGACTTTGACCTGCATCGCCAGCAAACCAGATAGCGGTGATAGTTTTGACCCCTCGTGGGCCTGATCTGCTCGTCCAAGATACGTTCAATCGCATCGTGCTTTTCAGTCATTCGGGCTTGTGGACACTCAGGAAGAGGTTCACTTTCAAAGGAAGGTACAAGCTCAAATGGATCACTAGATATCAATGCTAGTTCTTTATATTCAATTAGATCCGGTACATTGAAAGTAGGACTAATCTCATAATCAAGTGGTAAGTCAATAACATATACATTTGGTCCAATTTTCTTTAAATTTTTGAATGGGCCTGCCCCTCTGACATGTAATTTTTGAATGGTTCCTGGTGGAAACTGTTCAGATCTAATCCTAATCATGATATGATCATCCTCAGCAAAATCCTTAACTCGCCAGTCAGAATCTACTAATCGTTTATATATTTGATTATTTATATTAATTTTTCTACTGATCTCTTTGTGCAGACTCGTAACATGCTCTGCCAAAGATGATGCTGACTCTGGGACTCTAGCATGCATAGACAATGGGATTAAATCTACTGGTTTATTAGGACGATAACCATGCACAACTTCAAATGGACTCATACTAATAGACTTATTTATCAAACTATTATATGCAAACTCGGCTTGGGATAAAAGTAAATTCTAATTTTTAACATGCTCGCCTACCAAACACCGAAGTAAATTTTCTAAACTTTTGTTTATGACTTCAGTTTGTCGTCTATTTATGAGTGATAAACAGATGAAAATTTTAATTTTGTACCCATTAAGTGCTATAGAATTTTTCAAAAGTAGCTAGTGGATCGAACGTTCCTATCTGATACGATAGATTTTGGCAATCCATGTAACTTGATAATCTCACCAAAGTATAGGCTAGCAACTCTGCAAGCATCAGAGATCTTGGGGCAGGGTAAGAAATGTGCCATCTTGGAAAACATGTCTACTACCACACAAATTAAGTCATTCTTCTTAACTTTTCGGGATAATCCTAAAACAAAGTCCATGCTCACATCTTGACACGAATAGTCAGGTATAGGTAGTGGCATGTATAATCCAGTATTTTGTTTTCGATGTTTAGCCACGGCACAAGTCCGGCAGCATGCAACAATCCGGGCTACATCATGCTTCAAGCTAGGCCAGTAAAACTGGGCCTCTAGGGCATCTATTATGTTGTTTCTTCCAAAATGTCCAGATAATCTCCCAGCATGTATTTCCCAAATTAAGAATTCTCTCACTGGAGTCCATGGGATACACAACCTATTGTTCTTAAAAAGATATCCATCCTGAAGGGTATACTCACTAAACTCTCTAGATGGTCTTTGTCTTAGAGAGGTAACAATATTCTTGGAGTCTGGGTATTCATTATATTCTCCTTTTAATTGTTCAAAGCTAGTAACTCTCACACTTACTGCTGATAAAAGGCTCATCCTAAGAGAAAGTGCATCACTAATCAAAACTGGCTCAGTAGTTTCTACTGTTAATAGGTCTACTTTTCGAAAAAGTGCATCGGCAGCCATGTTGTCTATACTTACCTTGTACCTTATTACGAAAGTATAGGCCTGAAGGAACTCAATCCAGTTTTCATGTCTTAGATTTAACTTTTTTTATGAATTGAGAAACTTGAGAGTCTCATGGTCCGAATACAATATAAATTTTTGTGGAAGCAGATAATGCCTCCAAAATTTAAGGGCTTGGACCATGTTTTAGAATTCTTTGTCATAGATGGAATACCTACACTTGGAGTCATTGAGTTTTTTGCTAAAGAAAGCTACAGGGTGTCCTTCCTGACTTAGGACTCCACCAATTTCCACTCTAGATGCATCACATGCAACTTCAAAAAACTTTGAAATATCTAGTAATCGCAAAACTGGAGCATGAGTCATTCTTTCTTTCAATTCCTAAAAAGCTCGTTCAGCAACTCTAATCCATTCAAAGCTTCATTTTCATATACAATCAATGATCGGAGCTGTGATGGTGCTGAAACCTCTAATGAACCTCCTATAAAAAGTTGCGAGGCCATGAAATCTTCAAACTTCGTGCACATTTTAGGGTACACAGTATAGTTCAAACTTTTTTAGGGTCTATTGCCAAACCATCACGGGCCCATCTTGAGGATGCCGGACTGTAAGTCAGTGATGCGGGACTAATATGCATGTAATTCTTTTTGTATATTTTATATATGGGGTTAGGTGATTAATTCCTGATTTTCAGATCAAAATTAGTTGTAGAAAATTTTGTATGAATTTTTTAAGCTACGCATGCAGATTAGGACCTAGAAAAGTACTAAAGAAGGATCGCCGGGGCTGAGAAGCCTCGGTTAGGGCAAGTTCTCCTGCACTATAATTACTGAAGGTAGAGGGGGTGTACCTGACAACGTCTAAAGCACCCGGTGAAGATCGTAGTGAAGGGATCTCTCGTTCCTCGACGGATGCGGCCTGGAAAATCGAGCCAATGACCCGCGGATACCCGGCTTTCTGCTCGGTGGTCCGATTGAGGCTTGGCTAGAGTCATTGGATTCGTAGGAACTCGGGGACCTGCAAACGACCTGTCAGGGGTTAGAAAACTCACAAAGGAACAAGAAAACAAAGGAAAAGCAGTAAGGGAAGGCTTCTTTTGGAGTGGGCATCCAGGGATTTGGAGGGTTTGTTGGTAGCAGGAAGATGTTTGCAAACATCGGGAAGAAGAACTCTTACAAACCTCTTTATGCACACAGCAGGGTATCACACAACTCAATAGAAGAACTCAAGGTTTTAATTCATATCAAAAAAGTGAGTTTCATACAAGAGGCTAGGGTCCCTTAAATAGACCCTTAACCTTGGGCTCCAAGTAAGGGCACTTTAGACTTTACATAGGACTCCTTTTCCTTTTCAAACTCTATTTGGAATACAAGGCAAATAGGTATAAAACTTCAACTCAAACACTCTCCTCTTGTCCTTCTCTTGGTCAGCCAAGGTGGTGACCATAAGTGGCCGACCAAGAGGGGAGGTGACCCTAGGGAGGGGTGCCCTAAATTCTACCTAGGCCTGGGCTGGCCCAAATTCCTTCCGGCTGGTCCAGGATTTTGAATTTGTTCCTGATTTTATCTTCTCTTCCTGGACTCTTCAAGTCTTCAAGCTGGGTTGGACTTGGGCTTAACTTTTATGTCTTCAATTAGGTTGAACTTGGTCTTCACTTGTATGATGTGGTCTTGAGTCTTCAATCTGATTGGACATGACTCAAAAATTGGAATTAGCTCAACATGAGCTGACTAGTACTGAACTGATCTAGCTCAACAAGAGCTGGACTAATTACAGGACTCAAATATAGCTGGACTAAGCTTTATTACAGGGGACTCAAATATTAACTAAGTGATCCACAAAGGGTTGAGAAGCCTCTGCCTTATTCTGGTGCCTCTGGTGTCCGCACCAGTCAGGCGGTAGATGGCAGGTTGCTCTGTCACCATCTCTAGACTGTGAGTATGGCTGAGGAGAGCGGGCCTGATGGAGGGGCCCGTCTTAAGAGCTTGACATGATGTGATCCAAGCGATAAATGGCATCCCATTGCCACCTCTGGGCTGTAAGCACGGTTGAGAAGAGAGATGGCCTAATGGAGGGGCCCGTCTTCAGGATGCCAGACTGTGAGTCAGGCGGTAAATGGCGGGTTGCCCTGTCGCCATCTCCGAACTGTGAGCATGGTTGAGAAGAGCACGGGCCTAATGGAGGGGCCCATCTTGAGGATGTCGGACTATGAGTCATGCGGTAGATGGCAGGTTACCCTGCCACCATCACCGGACTGCAAGCATGACGAGGAGAGAACGGGCCTAATGGAGGGGCCCATCTTGAGGATGCTGAACTATAAGTCAGACAGTAGATGGTGGGTTGCCCTGTTGCCATCTCTGGACTGCGAGCACGATGAGGAGTGCGGGCCTGTTGGAGGGACCCACCTTGTTGGTTTGCCCTGCTGTGAGCCACGCGGTGGACGGCATCTCGCTGCCATCTTCGAGCTGTGAGCAAGGCAACTGGATGCAGGGCTTCTGGAATATCTCGGCTCAGTTTGCCACGCTATGAGTCAAGCGACAGATGGTGGGACTTCTGAAGTTTAATGATGGACATCTCCGAACTGTGAGTAAGGCAATAGGTGCAGGGCTTCATGAGTTTCTCGGCTTATAGGTGCCAAACTATGAGTCACACAGTAGATGGCGGGGTTCCGGAACCCCCAACTGCATCTCAAGATTGTGAGTGAGGTGACTGAGGGCGGGTCTATCGAAAGGACTCGACTTGAAGATTGTCTAGCTACGGACCTCATGGTAGATGGCGGGTTGCCCTGTCACCGCCTCCGAGTTGTGAGCTCAGCTAATAAGCGCGGGCCTAATGGAGTGGGCCCGACTCGTTGATGAGGAGTTGCCACGCTGTGAGCCAAGCGCTAGATGGTGTCCTGTTGCCACCTCCGAGCTATGAGCATAGCTAAGAAGAGAGTGGGCCTAATGGAGGAGCCTGTCTTGAGGATTTGCCATGCTATGAGCCAAGCGATAGATGGCATCCCGTTGCCACCTCTGGGCTGTGAGCACAGCTGAGCAGAGCAGGCCTGATGGAGGGGCCTGTCTTGAGGATTTGCCATGCTGTGCGCCAAGTGGTAGATGGCATCCCGTCGCCACCTCCGGGTTGTGAGCACGGCTGAAAAGAGAGCAGGCTTGATAGAGGGGCCCATCTTGAGGATGCCAGACTATGAGTCAGACAGTAGATGGCCGGTTGCCCTGCCGCCATCTCTGGATTGTGAGCATGGTTGAGAAGAGAGTGGGCATGATGAAGGGGCCCGTCTTGAGGATGCCAGATTGTAAGTCAGGTGGTAGATGGCGGGTTGCTCTGTCGCCATCTCCGGACTGTGAGTACGACTAAGGAGAGCGGGCCTGATGGAGGGGCCCATCTTAAGAGCTTGCCACGCTGTGAGCCAAGCGATAAATGGCATCCCTTGCCACCTTCGGGCTGTAAGCACGGTTGAGAAGAGAGATGGCCTGATGGAGGGGCCTGTCTTGAGGATGCCGGACTGTGAGTCAGGCGGTAGATGGCGGGTTGCCCTGTCGCCATCTCCAGACTGTGAGCACGGTTGAGAAGAGCACGGGCCTAATGGAGGGGCCCATCTTGAGGATGCCGGATTGTGAGTCATGCGGTAGATGGTAGGTTACCTTGCCACCATCATCGGACTGCGAGCACGGTGAGGAACTATAAATCAAGCAGTAGATGGTGGGTTGCCCTGCTGCCATCTCTGGATTGTGAGCACGGTGAGGAGTGCGGGCCTGTTGGAGGGACTCGCCTTGTTGGTTTGCCCTGCTGTGAGCCACGCGGTGGACGGCATCTCGCTGCCATCTCCGGGCTGTGAGCAAGGCAACGGGATGCAGGGCTTCTGGAATATCTCAGCTCAATTTGCCACACTATGAGTCAAGCGATAGATGGTGGGACTTCTGAAGTTTCCCGGTGGACATCTCCGAACTGTGAGTAAGGCAATGGGTGCAGGGCTTCATGAGTTTCTCAACTTATAGGTGCCAAACTATAGGTCATGCGGTAGATGGCAGAGTTCCGGAATCCCCAACTGCATCTCAAGACTGTGAGTGAGGCGATTGAGGGCGGGTCTATCAGAAGGACTCGGCTTGAAGATTGTCTAGCTGCGGACCTCATGGTAGATGAAGGGTTGCCCTGTCGCCACCTCCAAGTTATAAGCTCAGTTGATGAGCGCGGGCCTGATGGAGTGGGCCCGGCTCGCTGATGAGGAGTTGCCATGCTATGAGCCAAGCATTAGATGGTGTCCTGTTGCCACCTCCGAGCTATGAGCATAGCTAAGAAGAGAGTGGGCCTGATAGAGGGGCCTGTCTTGAGGATTTGCCATGCTGTGAGCCAAGCGATAGATGGCATCCCGTTGCCACCTCTGGGCTATGAGCACGGCTGAGCAGAGCGGGACTAATGGAGGGGCCCGTCTTGAGGATTTGCCATGCTGTGAGCCAAGCGGTAGATGGCATCTCGTCATCACCTCCAGGCTGTGAGCACAGCTGAAAAGAGAGCGGGCTTGATAGAGGGGCCCATCTTGAGGATGCCGGATTGTGAGTCAGACGGTAGATGGTGGGTTGCCCTGCCGCCATCTCTGAATTGTGAGCACAATTGAGAAGAGAGTGGGCCTGATGAAGGGGCTCGTCTTGAGGATGTCGGACTGTGAGTCAGGCGATAGATGGCAGGTTGCCTTGCCACCATCTCTGGACTATGAGCATGGCTGAGAAGAGCGAGCCTCCTATACCAGCCCTAGTCCTCTTGGGATACTTCACCGTCATCACTTCCCATGTGACTGCATCATCCTCCGGGTCGCTCGCCTCATTCAATCTCTTGGCTTGCCGAAAGAGAGGGTACATCATCATCCTCCTTTCTTCTTTGGGGTTCTCCCTACCCCCCATGGAACCACCCCTACCAGCCCTTCGGTGGGCCATCTATTGATGGAGAGTGGACAAAGTTCCTCATTCTCGAGGCGAGGGGAGGAGTGAACTCTTCTCCTCCATTAGGGTTAACTCTCGGTCTTGACCTCGGTCACAAGCCATCGTCATCTTCTGGGCTGGGGGAGCGAATGCCCCCTACCTGGGATGCCAATCTATTGTTGCCTAGATCGTCGTGGCTTGCAGCTCTAGTGCAGCATCGGGCATCTCCCTCTCCACCGATCCTCTAGTACGTGTGCCCGATCCTGTAAAAGAAAAGAGACCCAGGTCGGGGATTCCGGCGAGGACACTCCGATGATCAAGTAGTGGGATGATCAAGAAGAACAGAACCTCCATGATGGAGAGTTTCGGGAGGCTCTCCATTAGGAGGGTGAAAGGTAAGGTTGAGATGTGAAGGCAAGTTCGAAATGGGATGGACGAGCTTGGGAAGATCCTTTGGCTAGCTCCATGCCCGTTAACTCCCCGTCTCCTCTTTTTCGGTCACTTGCTCACTTACCTTCTGCCTTCTTTCTCTCTGACCCTTATGTATGTGAGATGGCCCAGACCAGACTGGGGCTTTGTCCCGATGTCCTTTTTGCATGCCCTCTCTGGGAGGGGCTTACTATTGCCTACTACTTCCCCCCTCTCGGATCGGCCCTTAGGAGGGATCCTTCTGTTGGGGGTGTGTGGGGCAGGTCTCGTCCTTCTGGTGGTACAGTCTCTCGTGGGAGGGGCAGGCACCGTGTCACTGAGCCCCATGCCATGGTGGGATGTTTTCATTGCCGGGAGGGACTGTCAGAGCATCGCAGGGCCCTGGGACCTTGATGGAGTATTCCTCTTTGGAGAGATTCTCGTTCATGTTGTGAGGGTTGACCCTCCCTGGTTGCACGGTTGTCAAGGTGGCAGCTTGTCATGGGGCTCGAAGCCTGGCGAAGCACGCTCCATGTAGAGTTTGCAGGTGGCATGTCACCGAGTTTGAATTCATGGCCGGATGTCCGACCCCTCTCGAAAGTTACGGGTAGTCAGGCTTCGTCCCGCCATGATTTAAGTTTATGTTGGCCTTTCTAATGTAGGGGCGAGTCCCGTCTTGGGAGAAATCCACCCCAGAACTCGCCTTGATAGCATGAGCGCTATCCCGACCGGGTGCTGATCTCAGACGGAGGGCTCGCCTCATGAGCATGACCCCTGGCTGGGAGCTGACCTTGGCAAGAGGGCTCACCTCGGTCGCATAAGCATGACCCTGGCTGGGCACTAACCTCAGATGGAGGGCTTACCTCATGAGCAGGACCCCGATTGGGAACTGATCTTGGCAGGAGGGCTTGCCTCGATCGCATGAGCACGACCCCTACTGGGTGCTAACCTTAGACGAAGGGCTCGTCTCATGAGCACAACCCCGACTGGAGGCTGATCTCGGTAGGAGGGCTTGCCTTGGACGCAAGAGCATGACCCTGATTGGGCGCTAACCTCAGACGGAGGGCTCACCTCATGAGCACGACCCCGGTTGGGAGCTAACCTCAATAGGAGGGCTCGCCTCGACCGTATGAGCACAACCCCGACCAGGTGCTAATCTTAGACGAAGAGCTTGCCTTATGAGCACGACCCCGGTTGGGAGTTGACCTCGGCAGGAGGGCTCGCCTCGGTCGCATGAGCACAACCCCAGCCGGGTGTTAACCTAAGACGGAGGGCTCGCCTCTTGAGCATGACCCCGGCTGAAAGCTGACCTCGGCAAAAGGGCTCGCCTTGTTCTTTTATTCGGGCACCACATCCAGGTGACAGTCTCCACCCATGCGGCAGCCGATTGGCACCTATGTAGGCTCCACGTCAGCAGATATTGCTATAACAAAGCTTTACAATCAATTTTATTAATGTTCCTAAGATTCATGGAATTATCTATTTTCTTATATTTTTCTTGACTCCAATATGCTAAGTGCTTGAAACATATTACTTTCTTGTTGTTGGACTTATATACACGGTTGTGATTTTAACACTAACTTTTCTTGCATATCTATTATATAAATTATGTATATCATTTGCTAAATTGAACTTCATTCCAATGTGAGGATCAACATAATCATTGTCTACAATCGAGGTAGTAGAAATTGTATTCTTTTGAACAACACTAGCAACCTCATCCAACTGATCATGTTAGATATTTTTTAGTCTATAATTTCAACATCGTCTATAAAACTCTCTATATATGATCAATAACATCGATGTTAATAATATTAGATGACATTTTCTCCAAAGAATATTAACAATTGTACTATCAATTGACTAAAATATGATATCTAGAGTGTAATAATATGATCCAGAGATAAAAAATTTTTGAAAATATAAAAATTAGACTTACGACACCCTTTACAAAATTTATGACATTCCTTCAAAAATTTATAATATCCTGGTATAAAATAAAAAATTGAAGATTTTGATTCTTCTATCAAGACTTTCCATTATTCATCGGCTAAAATATAACTCCTAGGATATCATAATACGGCATAGTGACAACTTGACCTGAAAATATGAAAATTGGACTTATGATACCTTTTCACAAAATTTATGACATCCCTTTAGAAAATTATTATATCCCAGTACAAAAAGAAAAATTGCATATTTTGATTCTCTTACTTGGACTTTCCATTATCCGTTAACTAAAATATAACTTCTAAGATATCATAATATGGCACAGAGATGAGTTAACATGAATAATATGAAATTTGGACTTATGAGACCCATTTACAAAATTTATGATACCCTTTTAGAAAATTATAATACCCTAGAATAAAATAAAAAACTGTAAGCTTTAATCTTCCATGACTTTTTCACTATCTATTAACTAAAATATGATACCCAAAGTATAATAATACGGCTCTAGGATAACTTGAGTTGAAAATATGAGAAATATAACTACCTTGCTATAAAATAAAAACATAAATATTTTGATTCTCTATTCTGGGCCTTTTGAACTATCCATTACCGTAAATATAATATCTAGGATGTAATAACATGGGCATGAGATTAAAAAAAAATTAAGATATGATATTTGAACTTATGACATGACTTCACAAAATTATAAATCCCTTCAAAAATTTATGACATCCAGGCATAAAAAGAAAAACTGAAGGTTTTGATTCTCCTATCAAAACTTTTCATTATCCATTGACTAAAATATAACTCTCAGAATATCATAATACAGCATGTCAACAACTTGACCTGAAAATATGATAATTAAATTTATGACACCCCCTCGCAGAATAATGATACACATTCACAAAAATTATAAAATCCAGGCATAAAACCAAAAACTAAATATTTTAATCCTGTATACCAAGACTTTTTCACTATCCATTGTCTAAAATATAATTAACCGAAGAAAGTTAACGCTTAATGATATGGCTACATCGCAGACGTGGAACGTGTGTCAGATCCCGCTGGAAGTCGTAGGTACCACGTGGATTTTTCTTTCAAAACTCCCGCTCCTTCACTATGTGGCACCCCATGACGGGTCCATCCCGGCCGAAGTCGAGCACCTCTCTGCCACTCCGCCAGGAGTCCACCCGGGAGGGGTCCACCTCGGCCGAAGCTGGCGGCCTCCTGCTCCCTCGCCAGGTGGCATCCCAAGATGGGTCCACCTTTGCCGAGGTCGAGCCAGGCCCTCCTGCTCCTTCGCCAGGTGGCACCCCATGACGAGTCCACCTCGGTCGAAGTCGAGCACCCCTCTGTCACTCCGCCAAGTGTCCACCCAGGAGGGGTCCACCTCGGCTGAAGCTGGCGACCTCCTGCTCCCTCGCTAGGTGGCACCCCAAGATGGGTCCACCTCTGCCGAGGTCGAGCCAGGCCCTCCTGCTACTTCGCCAGGTGGCACCCCATGACGGGTCCACCTCGGTCGAAGTCGAGCACCACTCTGCCACTCCGCCAGGTGTCCACCCAGGAGGGGTCCACCTCGGTCGAAGCTGGCGGCCTCCTGCTCCCTCGCTAGGTGGCACCCCAAGACGGGTCCACCTCTGCCGAGGTCGAGCCAGGCCCTCTTGCTCCTTCGCCAAGTGGCACCCCATGACAGGTCCACCCCGGCCGAAGTCGAGCACCTCTCTGCCACTTCGCCAGGTGTCCACCCAGGAGGGGTCCACCTTGATCGAAGCTGGCGGCCTCCTGCTCCCTCGCCAGGTGGCACCCCAAGACGGGTCCACCTCTACCGAGGTCGAGCCAGGCCCCCTGCTCCTTCACCAGGTGGCACCCCAAGACGGGTCCATCCCGGCCGAAGTCGAGCACCTCTCTGTCACTTCGCCAGGTGTCCACCCAGGAGGGGTTCACCTTGGCCGAAGCTGGTGGCCTCCTGCTCCCTTGCCAAGTGGCACCCCAAGACGGGTCCACCTCTGCCGAGGTCGAGCCAGGCCTTCCTTCTCCTTCGCCAGGTGGCACCCCATGACGGGTCCACCCCGGTCGAAGTCGAGCACCTCTCTGCCACTCCGCCAGGTGTCTACCCAAGAGGGGTCCACCTCGATCGAAGCTGGCGACCTCCTGCTCCCTCGCCAGGTGGCACCCCAAGACGGGTCTACCTCTGCCGAGGTCGAGCCAGGCCCCCCTGCTCCTTCGCCAGGTGGCACCCCAAGATGGGTCCACCCCGGCCGAAGTCGAGCACCTCTCTGCCACTCCGCCAGGTGTCCACCCAGGAAGGGTCCACCTCGGCCAAAGCTGGCGGCCTCTTGCTCCCTCGCCAGGTGGCACCCCATGATGGGTCCACCCATGCCGAAGTCGAGCACCTCTCTGTCACTCCGCCATGTGTCCACCCAGGAGGGGTCCACCTCGGCAGAAGCTGGCGGCCTCCTGCTCCCTCGCCAGGTGGCACCCCAAGACGGGTCCACCTCTGCCGAGGTCGAGCCAGGCCCCCCTGCTCCTTCGCCAGGTGGCACCCCAAGATGGGTCCACCCCGGCCGAAGTCGAGCACCTCTCTGCCACTCCGCCAGGTGTCCACCCAGGAGGGGTCCACCTCGGCCGAAGCTGGCGGCCTCCTGCTCCCTCGCCAGGTGGCACCCCAAACGGGTCCACCTCTGCCGAGGTCGAGCCAGGCCCTCTTGCTCTTTCGCCAGGTGGCACCCCATGACAGGTCCACCTCGGCTGAAGTCGAGCACCTCTCTGCCACTCCGCCAGGTGTCCATCCAGGAGGGGTCCACCTCGGCCGAAGCTGGCGGCCTCCTGCTCCCTCGCCAGGTGGCACCCGAAGACGGGTCCACCTCTACCGAAGTCGAGCCAGGCCCCCTTGCTCCTTCGCCAAGTGGCACCCCATGACGGGTCCATCCCGATCGAAGTCGAGCACCTCTCTGCCACTCCGCCAGGTGTCCACCCAAGAGGGGTCCACCTCGGTCGAAGCTGGTGGCCTCCTGCTCCCTCGCCAGGTGGCACCCCAAGACGGGTCCACTTCTGCCGAGGTCGAGCCAAGCCCTCTTGCTCTTTTGCCATGTGGCACCCCATGACTGGTCCACCTCGACCGAAGTCGAGCACCTCTCTGCCACTCCGCCAGGTGTCTACCCATGAGGGGTCCACCTCGACCGAAGCTAGCGTCCTCCTGCTCCCTCGCTAGGTGGCACCCCAAGACGGGTCCACCTCTATCGAGGTCGAGCCAAGCTCTCTTGCTCCTTTGCCAGGTGGCACCCCATGACGGGTCCACCTCGGCCGAAGTCGAGCACCCCTCTACCACTCCGCCAGGTGTCCACCCAGGAGGGGTTCACCTTGGCCGAAGTTGGCGGCCTCCTGCTCCCTCGCCAAGTGGCACCCCAAGACGGGTCCACCTCTATCGAGGTCGAGCCAGGCCCTCCTGCTCCTTCGCCAGGTGGCACCCCATGATGGGTCCACCTCAGTCGAAGTCGAGCACCTCTCTGCCACTCCGCCAGGTGTCCACCCAAGAAGAATCCACCTCGGCCAAAGCTGGCACCCCCAGCTCCTCCGCTCGGTGGCACCCCTTGAAGGGTCCACCTCGACCGAAGTCAGCCCTACTCTGTAAAGCCTTGGGGAGGCAGAGACACGGGTCGCGAGGTCGCCACTAGGGCTGGCGCACGCCGCACCCCTTATGGAGCGCCAGTACAGCCTGCAGTGATACGCGAAACCTCGTTTACATCAGTTAAACAGGGCCCCATAACCGAGGAACGAAATCCTTGCGGGCAGGGGCCTGAAATGGCTAGAGGCCCATCGTCAACGCCCCGAAAGGAGAGCTCCCGCGCTCGGCCAGAGCAAGAAGGCCCGGGTCGACCTCGACTTCGATCGTGGTGGAGCCACATCTGACCTTGCTGGACCGTTCCCGTTCTGCCAAAAAAAATCCACGTGGTTCGGATCATGCCCGGCGGAATCTGAGTCATGCCACATCATCGTAATGGCTGTAACAGTTGCCCCCTATCCCCCCGTTCCGCTGAGGTGTCATGGCTCGGAGCGTGGGGATTTAATGCGGAGATGACGTGGGGAAGGCGAAGATCTCGCGCCATGATTGCCACGATCCTCGTCGCCATTCCTTGTTGCGCCCGAGGTCCTATGAGAGGCTGCCACGCGTCGCCTCTCCGGTTGCACTTAATGCGTCACTTCGAAAAGGAGGCCATTTCCTCGTAACCGAAGCATCGATGTCGGACGTGCATCCACGCGGCATCCATATGGTGGTCCGGAACAGAATGAGGGGTACGGCCGCTGTCGATCGAATTTGAAAAGGAGGGGGACTTTCCGGAACGAGGCCCTTTCCCTTTCTCGCGCTCCACCGGCCGTTGCAGTGGGCTATCCTTCACTTTCCTGGGTTGCCGCTTCTTCTGCACAGTGTGTTTCAGTGAGTGCCTTCGTCTGCCTCCTTCCCCCGTCCCCTTTCCTTAGCAACTTCTCTTCACCATTTCCTTCCCCATGGCACGCCGTCGTCATGTTTCGTCTAATCCGGACGAGGCCGGTCCGTCCTGGCCGAGGACTCCATCCTCCTCTTCCTCGGAAGGGGAGGTGATCCCGGAAGAGATCCGCAGGCGGCTTCAGCCTGGGGGTGTAACCATAGGCGTCCCTAGGGGTCCTAGGTCTTCCCCTGTAGTTTCTGCCCATCCCATCTCTTCTCTTCCTCCTCCTGCCATTTCTTCTGCTGGTCCCTCCGGTCACGTTTCATCGATGACCGAAGGTGACCTTTCTTTGCTCCGGGAAGTCTATGGCATCCCAGAGTCGATCCATCTTTCTCTCCCGTGGCCCGGGGATCACGTCACCTTAAGCGGCCTCGAACGAATAGCCATCTACGAGGACTTCCTCCTTGGGGGTCTTCGGTTCCCCCTACATCCTTTCTTCCTCTCCTTTCTCAGTCACTACCACTTGGTCCCGGCCCAGTTGGCTCCAAACGCCATCCGGGTCATCTTCGCCTTCATTGTCTTCTGCCACTTCCACGGGTTCGTTGCCCGCTTCTCTCTCTTCAGGGCTCTTTTCACCCTGAAGCGCTACTTCATCGATGATGGCTGGTGGTATATTTCACCTCGGCCTATGTGTCTCCGGTTAGACCTCCCTTCCTCTATTAAGGGTTGGAAGAATCGGTTCTTTTTTGCCTCGGTCGAGGACGTCGACTGGGCCTGGAGCGAGCCGGATCGGTCCCCGAACCGGAACTCCCAAGTCGAGCCGGCGGACCAAGAGGCCTATTCCTTGCTGCTGAGCGACGCGGTCCCTACGCTCGATGTTCTGCTCTCGGAGCAGAACTTGTTCGAGGCGGGGATCAGTCCCATCCGGGACCCGGGTGAGGCTCAGCCTTCCTTTCTACTCCGCACCTCCCCCCTTTCTCCCTTATTCTTTTTAACTGGGCTGACCGACCTCCATTTTCTTTCAGGTATGAAGTTCTTCTTGGAAAACCTCCTGGAGGGCGTCGCTCAGAGGGAAGTTGCCGAGGGAGATGAGCCCGCGGTGAAGAGGGCTCGCACCGAGGCGAGCCGGGAGGCCGCGCCGATTCCCGCCTCCGGTCTAGTGGCGGCAGCTCCCGCATCCAGGCCACCTCGGGGCCCGGGCTGCCAACATCCCTGTCATCGGCCTCGACAGGGCTGCAGAAGAGGGAGGGCCAGCTCCCTCCGGGGCAGTGCCCGCCTCCACTGCTGCCCCGACGGCGCCCCCGGTGGCTCCAGCTGCCCCGTCGGTGGTAGTTCCACCCGGCGGGGGGACTGTCGCCCCTGCCGCTGGCGATCTATCCGCCCCGCCACCGAATCTCACCAGCCAGTGCTTCGTGATCCGTGATAAGTGCCTCGCGGAGAGGGTCATGGAGTTCACCTGCACCTCCCGGGACCGCCGACTGAGAGGCGGCCGGGACTACGCCGACGCCCTGCTCGGGATCCTTCCGTAGCTCTTCACGGTAAGTCCCGGACTCGGAACCCTCCCTTTTAAAGTTCCAGTTGGATTTCGACTGACCTCTCTTTCTCTGGTGCAGATCGGGACCGACGTACTGCTGCTGAGGAATTTCCTCATAGGGTATGCCAAGAAGGATGCCGAGAATGAGGAGAAGCTCGGCAAACTCGCGGCCGACGTGAAGGACCTCATGGAGAAGGGGGTCAAGCTGCGGGAGAACAACCAGGCCCTCCAATCCGACCTGGCGCGTGCCGAGGGGTGCATCAAAGAATTGGAGACCTCTCTGTCTGAGGAGAGGATCTCCAACCAGCGCCGCGTGGAGGAGGACGCAGTGTTGAAGGCTCGCATCCGAGCTCAGTCTCAGTCGTTGGAGTGCCGGATGGAGGAGGCTCGGAGGAAGGTGAACGCAGCCAAGGAGCGGAGCTCCTACATCAACGGGCTGCTAGAAGCTTCAAAGCAGGAGGTGCAGGAGGCCGTCCCGAAATTCCGGGCCTCCGAGGAGTACATCACGAAGGTTCGGGAGGCCGTCGTGGACTCCTTCCTGAAGGGGTTCCAGGTGTGCCGGGAGAAGGTGGGCTCCTTCTACCCCGAGCTCGACCTCAGCGGGGTGGTCCTCGGCGGAAGGAGCCAGGAGCCCAGTGGAGAGGCTCCAGTGGTAGTAGGCGATGCGGCTGCAACACCGGAGCAGCCCCAAGCAGCCACCGTCGACGGAGCAGGTGGAGAGTGCGCACCCATGCCCGATGACAGTGCCACCGTGCCGAACTAGCTCTCCACTTGTACTTCTTTTCTTTTGTTTTTCTTTTCTCTTTTTTTTTGAGGACTCCCGGCCTGTCGGGACTCCTTCATTGTAATCTTTCCTTGAAGTAATGAAAAATCTTCTCTTGCCAAGTCTTATCTTTGCCTTCTCTCTGTTTTTTTTTTGTTGTTGAGGCCGAGTGTTGGTTTCGAGTGCCAAGGATAAGCCCTGTGGTGTGCTCCGAGCTAAGCTCATGGGCAGACCGAGTCCCGTCTAGCATTCAGACCGAAGTTCGGAGCTTCCGGGTTGAACGCCGGTGGAGCAGGCCTTGCGCGAGTTCTTCGAGCTTGCCGGCCTGTCCCCTGGGACCGCGTGGGTGAGCTCGGCTCTGCCCCGCCTTCCGGACCGAAGTCCTGTGCTTCCGGACTGAACCCCGGGGCCGCAGGCTTTATCTGAGCCTTGCGCGGCTTGCCGGGCTGTTCTCCGTGATCGCGTGGGCGAGTTTGGCTCTGCCCCGCCTTCCGGACCGAAGTCCAGGAGTTCCGGACTGAACCCCGGGGTCGCAGGCTTTATCCAAGCCCTACGCGGCTTGCCGGGCTGTTCTCCATGATCGCGTGGGCGAGTTTGGCTCTGCCCCGCCTTCTGGACCGAAGTTCGGGATGTCTGGACTGAACCCCGGGGCCGCAGGCTTTATCCGAGCCATGCGCGGCTTGCGGGCTGTTCTCCATGATCGCATGGGCGAGTTTGGCTCTGCCCCGCCATCCGGACGAAGTCCGGGACTTCCGGACCGAAGTCCGGGACTTCCGGACCGAAGTCCGGGACTTCCGGACCGAAGTCCGGGACTTCCGGACCGAAGTCCGGGACTTCCGGACCGAAGTCCGGGACTTCCGGACCGAAGTCCGGGACTTCCGGACCGAAGTCCGGGACTTCCGGACCGAAGTCCGGGACTTCCAGACTGAACCCCAGGGACGCAGGCTTCATCCAAGCCCTGCGCGGCTTACTGGGATGTTCTCCGTGATTGCGTGGGCGAGCATGGCTCTGCCCCGCCTTCCGGACCGAAGTCCGGGACTTCTCGCCTTCTCGAGTCTTCGGCCACGGGCGTGTTTGCCGAACTCAGAGCTAAGCGTCTCTCTTCCTACGAGGTGAGAAGAAGCACTTGAAGTAAAAGGATTTCATTGCAGGAGTTCGAAGAACCTTACATTATTGGTAATACATCCTCAAGTTCGAGGCATTCCAGGTCCGAGGGAATCTGGACCCTCCTAACTCCTCCAAGTAATAGGCCCCGTGAGGGAGAACTTCCGCCACCCTGTACGGGCCCTCCCAGTTCGAGGAGAGCTTCCCGCACTCCCGTGGCTGAGAATCTTCAGCACATCGGAGCACCAGATCTCCTGGGCGAAAGGACTTCGGTCGCACCCGGGAGTTGTAGTACCTGACCACTCGCTGCTTGTAGGCCGCCATCCGGACTCGGGCCTTGTCCCTCGTCTCCTCAAGGAGGTCCAGGTTCAGCAAAATCCTGGCGGGGTTCTCCACTTCGTCGTACTGCTTTACGGGAAGGGTCGGTAGGCTGAGCTCAATCGGGATGACCGCCTCGACTCCGAAGACGAGGTTGAACGGGGGGTCTCATCGATGGCCGTCCTCGGGATGGTGTGGTACGCCCACAGGATGCTCGGGAGCTCTTCTGCCCACCCATCCTTGGCCTGATCCAGCCTCGTACGGAGGCCTTGTAAGATGGTCCATTTGTCTGTGGATGCGCCACCGAGGTGAAGCGATGGTGGACGCCGAGGTCGCTGCAGAATTCTTCAAACTCCCGACAGTCGAATTGACATCCATTATCAGTGATAATGGTATGGGGTAGGCCGAAACGGCAAATGATTGACTTCCAGAGAAACTTGGCGATGTTTGCCTCCGTGATCCGTGCTAGGAGTTCGGCCTCGACCCACTTCGTGAAGTAGTCAATGGCCACGATTAGGAACTTCCGCTGTCCGGACTCAGGGGAAAGGGTCCTAAGAGATCCATCCCCCACTGGGCGAACGGCCACGGAGCCGAGAGCTGGGAAAGCGGATTGGAGGGCTGCCGCTGCACCATGGCGTGCCGCTGGCACCGATCACACCTCTTCATGAAGTCGGCGGCATCCTTCATCGTCTCCCAGAAATAACCTTGGCGGAGGGCCTTATACGCTAGCATTCTGCCCCCCACGTGGTTCCCGCAGATGCCCTCGTGGATTTCCTGGAGTACGAGTGCGGCCTCCGCGGGTCTCAGGCATTTGAGGTGGGGGTAGGAGTAGGACCTCCGATACAGCTGCTCATCCATTAGGACGAAATGCGTGGCCTTCTTCTTGATAAGGCGGGCCGCCGCACGATCCTCCGGCAAGGTGCCACCAGTAATGTACTCGGCGTACTTGTCCATACAGCTGGGCTCTTGGCTGACCTGTTGGACCTCCATAGGGGTCTCGTAGCTCGGGGCCTTGAGACGCTCAACATGAGCGCGGCCCAGCAACGAGTCCGGCAGGGTTGCCAGCCGGGAGAGAGCGTCTGCGCGAGCGTTTTCCCCGCGGGGTATATGGGAGATGCTGAAGCGCCGAAATCCGGCCGCGCTCGTTCTCACGAGCTTCAGGTATTTCGCCATTTGCGGGTCGTGCGCACCGTACTCTCCGGAGATCTGTCTAGCCACCAGCTGGGAATCAGTGAAGGCCTTGAGGTTGGCCACGCCCAACTCGCGGGACACTCTCAGCTCGGTGAGGAGCGCCTCGTATTTTGCCTGGTTATTAGTTGCGACGAACTGGAAATGGAGTGCACATTCGGCGACGACCCCATCGCCGTTGGAGAGGATGAGACCGGCTCCGCTCCCGCCGGAGTTCGAGGCTTCGTCCACGTGAAGGATCCACACATCTTCCTCGGGTCCTGGTTTCAACTGCCAGTCCAGAGGGTCCTCCTCTGTCCCCTTGCCTTGGCCTGCGCACTCGACCAAGAAGTCGGCGAGTACTTGCGCTTTCATGGCCGACCTTGGCCGATAAGCGATGTCGAACTCGCTGAGCTTGAGCGCCCACTTCGTCAATCGCCCGGATGTGTCAGGTCGGCTGAGTATCGCTTCCAGCGGCTGATCAGTCAGGACGGCAATAGGATGTGCTTGGAAATAGTGCCTAAGACGCTGAGCAGACACTATTAATACAAAAATGAGCTTTTCAGGTCGGGAATACCTGAGCTCCGCATCGCGGAGGAGTTTGCTCGTGTAGTACACCGGCCTCTGAACTCCCTGGTCGTCGGTCCGAACTAGGACCGAGCTGACGGCCTCCGGGGTGACCGCCAGGTAGAGGATGAGCTCCTCTCCTTCAGGCCTGGAAAGCAGTGGGGGCGATGCAAGCGTCTTCTTCAGCTCGTCAAACACCTCCTGGCACTCCTCGGTCCAGGTGAAGTCGCTCATCTTCCTCAGCACTTTGAAGAAGGGCCGGCAGCGATCGGCCGACCTCGAGATAAACCGACTCAGAGCGGCTATCCGGCCGGTGAGTCGCTGCACCTGCTTCTTGGAGGTGGGTTGCTCCATGTCCAAGATGGCCTATACCTTTTCTGGGTTGGCCTCTATCCCTCTTTGGATCACCATGAACCCCAGGAATTTTCCGGTGGAGACGCCGAAGGCGCACTTCGCCGGGTTCAGCTTCATCTGGTGAAGTCGGAGGTTGTCGAAGGTCTCCGCCAGGTCGTCAACATGATCCGAAAGGGGCTTGCTCATTACCAGCATGTCATCCACGTATACCTGCATGTTGCGGCCGATCTGATCCTTGAAGACTTTGTTGACCAATCGCTGGTACATGGCCCCGGCGTTCTTGAGGCCAAATGGCATCATCTTGTAACAGTAAGTTCCGCAGTCGGTGACGAAGGCGGTGTGCTCTTCGTCTTCCAGGTGCATTCGAATCTGGTTGTACCCGGAGAAGGCATCCATGAAAGAGAGGAGGCGATGTCCCGAAGTGGTGTCCACCAGCTGGTCAATCTTCGGAAGAGGGAAGCTGTCCTTCGGGTAGTCTTGGTTGAGGTCGGTGTAATCCACACAGATCCTCCACTTGCCACTATTCTTCTTCACCATGACCACATTCACCAACCAGCTAGGATATTGTACTTCCCGCACGAAATTGGCAGCGAGGAGCTTCTCCACCTCTTCGTTGATGGCCCTCTGCCTTTCTGCAGCGAAGCTCCTCTTCTTCTGGCGAACTGGGCGGCACCTCGAGTCCACGTTTAGCTTATAGGTGACAACTTCAGGGGGGATGCCCGGCATGTCGGCCGCGGACCATGCAAATACATCTGCATTCGTACGGAGGAAATCCAGCAGGCGGGTCCGCTCTTCCTCCGGGAGCTAGGCCCCCACCTGCACGGTCTTCTGAGGGTCCGAACAGAGGGGATACGCCAACAGATGTTCCACGGGTCCTCCCTTGGGTTCATTCTCCCTTAAGTCGAGGTCATCGACGTCGGGGCCGAGCCTGGCACCTCGGGCACCCGGGAATGCCTGAAGGTAGTGCTGGACTAGCTGGGTCGTCCCCCTCATCACCCCAAGCCCGGAGGCTGTGGGGAATTGTACTAGCAACTGCTTCATGGAAATCATGGCATCCAGCTGGTTGAGCCCCGGACGACCGAGGATCGCGTTATAAGGCGAGGGGAGTTTGACGACGGTGAACGTCATCATGACTGTGGTCTGTCGAGGTGGGGATCCAGCGGTGACAGGGAGAGTGATCTTTCCTTCGACCCCCACCGAGTCTCCGGTAAAGCCCACAAGAGGGGTATGCACCGGCCTTAGCTGATCATGAGACATGTTCATTCGGGAGAAAGCATCATAAAAAAGCACGTCAATAGAGCTCCCACTATCTACCATAATGCGATGTACAGGATGCTTTGCGATGGTCACCTCGACCACCACAGCATCATTATTTATATTTTTGTTTTCATTCCCCTCCTCAAAAGGGGATACATTCTCCGGGTCCCCCACCTCCCCGGCTCTCTTTGTCGCCCGTCCGATTCCACAAGAGATCATGCCCACCGGCTTCCATCGGGCGATTATCGATCGCAGGGACCGGGGGGAGGGCCGCGAGCGGCTGTCCCTCTGCCGGAGCTTCGTTCCTCACGAACTTCCTGAGGTAGCCTCTTTTAATCAGCTCCTTGATTTCTCGCTTCAGATTGCGACACTCCTCCGTGTCATGGCCATGCTCGCGGTGGAACTGGCAGTACTTCGACTTGTCGCGGGTGCTCCTTGGGTTCTAAGGGAGAGGTCGGCGAAGGTAGTGCTCGTCCTCAATTTTCATGAGGATCTTCGTTCTGGGAGCAAGGAGAGGGGTGAAACTTCGCTCTGGGGTGGCTCCGCCCTTCGGCTTCGGATTTGGACGGGGGTCAGCAGGTGGCCCAGGCCTTCGGGTCCCGGGAACATCTCTCGGGGCCGACTTCTTCAAGGTCCTCCCGTCCAGTTCTCGCGGGTGCGATCGGCCTCCTCCGCTCGGATATACTTGTGGACACGGAGGAGGAGCTCGGAATACGTCCTGGAGGGTTTCTTGTCTAGAGAGTAAGTCGGGCAGGACGTCTTGAGCCCGCGCTTTAATGCCAGCATGGCAACGGGCTCGTCCAAGCTGTAGATTTCTAGGGCATCGGTCTTGAAGCGGGTAATATAGTCCCAAAGCAGCTCCTGATCCTGCTGGCGGATGGAGAAGAGGCTGTCCACCTCTCTCGGCACCTTCCGACAAGCGTCGAAGTGCGCCACAAACTTTCTTTCCAATTGATAGAAGGAGAAAATAGATCCTGGCTCGAGGCGGGTGAACCAGACTTGAGCAACCTTCCGGAGGGTAGCGAGGAAGGCGATGCATAAAAGAGCATCCGTTGCCCCCTGGACCCTCATGAGAGCCTTGTAGCTCTCCAGATGGTCCAAAGGGTCGGTGGTACCATCGTAGGGATCCACCTGCGGCATGCGGAACCGGCTCGGAATCGGCTCCTCTTGGATTTCCCGGGAGAAGGGTGGCCGGGAGTCGTAGCCCGCCGAGTCCGCCTAGGAGTTCTGTAGGTCAGCAAATCGGCGGGCGAACTCCGCCAGTTTGTGCTCGTGCTCCTCCAGGCGCCTGATGGCCTCGTCAGTGGAATCTTCCACCGAGGTTGCTGGTGAAGGGGGCGCCGATCGGTCTCGACGGGGGGCTTTGCCCCGACGTCGCTGCTGCAGCGTGCCGTCTCGGTATCATTGACCGGGGATCGACTCTCGCGATTCATCGAACCGGAGTAATTTCTCTTCGCGGGGGTTTGGTGGCTCCCGCGGGGGTTGGAGGCTGCCCACGGCTGGGATGGCCTGCCATGGATGAGCGCAAGCTTCTGCACGGCCTCGCGGCCCGAGCCGCGGGGGTCCCTGGCTGGGGCTGCGTGGCCAAGAAGCGCTGCTGGTGCTATAGCTGCCGAACTGCTGTAGTCAGGGTTTGCAGCTGTTGGATGACAACTGCAAATGGTCCGTCCACCGAGGTCGACTGCGGTGGAAGAGGAGGTGGAGCAGGAAGCTCCCTCTCCGGGCTACGTGGCCCCTGAGTGGAGGGGACCTCCCCTACTCGGCTGGTGGATGCTTCGCGCCCGCGTGTGACCACCATGGCCGGAGCGCGCTTCGTCCCGCAGAGAGCTAGCTCGCACTGTGGGTGTTGTCCCGCCCCCTACCTGGTGCGCCAATCAGTTGCCGATCTCGCCACCATGGCCTGTAACTTCAGAGCTGGTGGAGGCCCCCTCTTCGCTTTCACCTCCTTCTCTCCCTCTCTTTCCCCTTTCCCCTTCGGGTCCAAGAACGCAGCGGCCTCCTTGTCTTGCTTGCCGAGCCCAGCGAGGAAAGGGTAGAGGGAGGACACCGGCCAGACCTTGGGCCGAGCACGAGCGCTCTCCTTCCCAGGCCCCGACAGCGTCCGTTACCGGGTCCTGTCTTGCCAGGACTTCGCCTCTCAGATACGGAACCTGTCGGGCCGATGTAAACGAGGTTTCGCACGTTGCTGCCGACCGTACCGGCGCTCCTCTCGGGGCGCGGCGCGCGCTGCTCGAGGGGCGGTCTCGGAACCCGTGCCCCTACTTCTCGGCGGCCTCACCACGCAGGATAGCCAGCCTCGGCCGAGGTGGACCCCTCTTGGACGGACACCTAGCAAAGCGGCAGAAGGGCGCTCGACCTCGGCCGAGGTGGACCCGTGTCCGGGCGCCACCTGGCGAAGGAGCGGGAAGGCCGGGCTCGACCTCAACCAAGGTGGAACCGTCTCAGGGCGCCACCCGGCGAGGGAGCAAGGGGCCGCTGGCTTCGGCCGAGGTGGGCCCTTCCTCGGCAGACACCTGGCGGAGCGGCAGAGGGGCGCTCGACTTCGGCCGAGGTGGAACCCTCCTGGGCGGACACCTGGCGAAGGAGCAGCAGAGGGGCGCTCGACTTCGGCCGAGGTGGACCCGTGTCGGGCGCCACCTGGCGAATGAGCGGGAAGGCCGGGCTCGACCTCGGCCAAGGTGGACCCCTCCTGGGCGGACACCTGGCGGAGCGGCAAAAGGGCGCTCTACTTCGGCCGAGGTGGACCCGTGTCCGGGCGCCACCTGGCGAAGGAGCGGGAAGGTCAGGCTCGACCTCGACCGAGGTGAAACCGTCTCAGGGCGCCACCCGGCGAGGGAGCAAGGGGCCGCCGGCTTCGGCCAATGTGGACCCGTGTCCGGGCGCCACTTGGAGAAGGTGCGGGAAGGCTGGGCTCGACCTCGGTCGAGGTGGAACCGTCTCAGGGCGCCACCCGGCGAGGGAGCAAGGGACAGCCGGCTTCGGCCGAGGTGGGCCCCTCCTGGGCGGACACCTGGCGAAGCGGCAGTGGGGCGCTCAACTTCGGCCGAGGTGGACCCCTCCGGATGGACACCTGGCGAAGGAGCAGCAGAGGGGCTCTCGACTTCGGCCGAGGTAGACCCGTGTTCGGGCGCCACCTGACGAAGGAGCAGAAAGACCCGGCTCGACCTCAGCCGAGGTGGAATCATCTCAGGGCGCCACCCGGTGAGGGAGCAAGGGGCCGCCGGCTTCGGTCGAGGTGAAACCCTCCTGGGCGGATACCTGGCGGAGCGGCAAAGGGACGCTCGACTTCGGGCGATGTGGACCCGTGTCCGGGCGCCACCTGGCGAAGGAGCAGGAAGGCCGGGCTCGACCTCGGCCGAGGTGGAACCGTCTTAGGGCACCACCCGACGAGGGAGCAAGGGGCCGCCGGCTTCGGCCGAGGTGGGCCCCTCCTGGGCGGACACCTGGCGGAGCGGCAGAGGGGCGCTCGACTTCGGCCGAGGTGGACCCCTCCGGGGCGGACACCTGGCGAAGGAGCAGCAGAGGGGCGCTCGACTTCGGTCGAGGTGGACCCGTGTCCGGGCGCCACCTGGCGAAGGAGCAGAAAGACCCGACTCGACCTCAGCCGAGGTGGAACCGTCTCAGGGTGCCACCCGGCGAGGGAGCAAGGGGCCGCCGGCTTCGGCCGAGGTGGGCCCCTCCTGGGCGGACACCTGGCGGAGCGGTAGAGGGGCGCTCGACTTCGGCCGAGGTGGACCCCTCTGGCCGGACACCTGGCGAAGGAGCAGCAGAGGGGCGCTCGACTTCGGCCGAGGTGGACCCGTGTCCGGGCGCCACCCGGCGAAGGAGCAAGAAGGCCCGACTTGACCTCAACTTCACCCCTCTTGGCCGGACACCTGGCGAAGGAGCAGCAGAGGGGCGCTCGACTTCGGCCGAGGTGGACCCGTGTCCGGGCGCCACCCGGCGAAGGAGCAAGAAGGCCCGACTTGACCTCAACTTCGGCCGTGGTGGAGCCACATCTGACCTTGCTGGACCGTTCCTGTTCTACCGTAAAAAATCCACGTGGTTCGAATCACGCCCGGCGGAATCCGAGTCACGCCACGTCATCGTAACGGCTGTAATACTTAATATTCATGATATGACTGGATTAAATAATTTATAATATCCCAGAGTATTGTATAATTTTTTAATACATTAAATTTCTCTAAATACCAAAATAGTTGATATAGTAAAAAAATCTATGCAAAAATTATAAAAAAAATTTATAAAAAAATTTTTATTTCTTGTTGGGATGACATTTTGTCTTGAAGTAATAGAATAAGCCTTCAATTACTTACTCCAACATCGAACCAAAATTGATTTCTTATACCTATCACCCGGAGTACTTTTTAGAGGGAGAAAAAAATCTTACTTTGACATCAGGTATTCTTTGTTTCTTAGACATAGCAATTAGTATACTTTCTATAAAAAAAAAAATTTTACTGGAAGTAGTTTTCGAATATTTTAGAATGAACAAATTTTAATGCAGCATGCATTTTGCTTATTTTGGAGAGAAAAATATTTTGCAAGGATAGGATATTTTCGTTCATTTAAAAATTTAAAATAAGATTGGTCGGATATTAATGTATGTTAATAAAAATGCCGTTCCTTCAATATTTAATTAGGTATTTAACATAGGTCACATTTATCCTGTCGCACCGCCTTGAATCTACATGGATCAATGAAAAGAGATGGATCAGCTTGGATTTTCTACGCATGTACAATAATTTCGCTTCCAAACAGCCAATGCGGTGGGCCCACTCAAGTGAACGGTCTGGATCGGAGCACACCGAATTTGGCAGGACCCGTGGAACATCAGAGCTGCCGAGTCATTAATTGTTCTTTGATAGAGGAGAATAATTTCGTCATTTAGGAAAAAAAAAAACGAGGCAGGGAGCCGGGCCGGTGCTCATCCGTGCCCCAGCACGAAACACGTTTCCCCCAACCTCCCATCCCACACAGACGTCGTGCCACCCGCTGTCCCTGATCGACACGTGGCGCAATCACACGGAGATCATGCGTTGGATTACGATCACGTTCCGGTGTACCTCCCGTTCCCCAGACGGCCAGATTCTTCCCCTTTCCGCTCCACGCACGGCACCATCCTCCTTCCCTCCCGTGGAGTTGGAATGACGCTTTTGCCCCTAAAGAATTCATCTCTTTTCCCGATGTACCCTTTTCTTCTCTCTCCCCGCGATAAGAAACTACTTATCCCCGTCGTTATCTCCATTTGATGGAGATCTCGACGGCATCAAAGCGGCCTGTTAGTCCGTCCACGACCACGAAACTGCCCCCTCCCACCGTTTGAAACGATGCCATTCGGGCCCACCACCAGCGAGCGCCCCACGCCTATCACTTCATCGGACGGATGATAATCACCTAAAGGATCCACTATAACTAAAATGACCATAATACACCGCTTTCATCGTTCTTGGAAAATTTTTCTAATTGCTTATAACAAATTAACTTTTTATTTTTTTAAAAAAAACGTTGGACATGAATGACATGATGGCAACAAATCTACTTTACGTAAATCAAATTGTGTTATTTTCGGCGCTGCGGCTTGCAAGTCATGAAATGGGGCAACGGGTGTGCAAGAGACTAAGCGCCTAAAATTATATTTGTTCAAAATTGTGGGTTATTTCCGTCAATTCAAAGATATATGAAGGCTATAGATATATTATGCTAAATAGTAAGGGCATTCATGTAAAACGCTCCCTATATATATGGCTCCACCTCTCAAATGCCAAAACATCCCCACCTCTCGAATCTCATGCCCCTTTTCTCTGCTCTCCCTCTCCTCTTTAATCCCTTCAGAGCCCCCTCGTCTCTCCGGTCTCCGGCCATGAGCTCCGACCATGCGCCGTCGTAACGGCTAGGGTGGTGGTTCCGATCACCTCCACCCCCTTTCTCCCGTTCCCTTCCCATTCGTTGCCGCTTGTCTTTTTACTGTTTTAGCCCTGAGTTTTTCGTCTTTTCACACCCTCTCCCCCCTCCCCCCTTCGCAATCTGGTTCGGTCTCTGCTGTCCCTTTCTTTTTAAATTGGCCGATTTCTCTTTCGGCGTTTCTTGCGACGTGGCGGAAGCCGGAGGGCCAGGATGTCGAGCCACGCCCATCCCGGATCGACACTTGGGCCGTCCAGGAAGCGGAAGGACCGGGACGGGTCCGACGCCCCTTGGACCCAGATACCACCCAAGGTCGAGCCCAACTCTTCGGCTCCGACTAGCAACCGACTTCTAGCCGGTTACCTGGCCCACGAGTTCCTCACCAAGGGGACCCTCTTCGGCAGGCGCTGGGAGCCGGGCCGGCCCGAGCCGGGGAAGAGTCCGGAACCGCCGGTCCGGGTCGAACCGGATCCGGCCAAACCGTCCAGGGCGTACGCGGAGGTGTCGCAACTGCTGAAGACGGAGGGGGTCCACATTCCGGGAGTCGTCAACCCGACCCAGTTGGCTCGGTGGCTCCAGATGTGAGAAAGGAGAGCTCGCGGGACACCACACCGTCCAGAATGCTACGTGGCGTGGATCCGTTGGTGGTCGGAAGGCTGCTCGCTGCATGCATGAGTCTCGAGGTGGTGAGTGAACCGAGATGCGCAAAAGGAGGAGGAAAAATTCTCCGAGAAGAAATGGAGCTTTCGCTTTTTCTTTCTTTTCCTGCATTGAAACTGGCTTTCAATTTGTTTGTTTGTTATAAATGTTCACTAATTGTTTAAGTTTGCATTTGTAAATCTATTGGTGTGTCAAACGTGCGCTTCTCTTTTCCTCTTATATTCCTTCTCTATATGTGAGAAAATCATACTCTTTCAAGGATATCATTAGAGTACATTCAGATGAAATGGAATCTATTACTGAATCATGTCATTTCCTTCTCACACACATTGCTACATCAGCGTACGGTATACTCTTCTATAAATCTTTAAATTTGGTTCAGGCCTAAGTCTATCAAATCTCGACATGTTTTACGCGTGTGATGCACGCGATTTATGTAAGAAGAACATGTATTTCATGTATGTCCACGATCCAAAGTGGCATTTTGTCAAAAAGACGGCACCCAGTTCATTCATGTTTGTAGGATTGCTTTCTTTTTAATGTATATATATATATATATATATATATATACATACATATATAAGATCGACCATTCCGTAAGTTTTCTGACAAAGTTATTATTGAACCTATATGCATAAATTTTTACATCCAGTAATCAAAATTTTGTGTTCTAATATGTACATATGTAGTTAAAAAGTACAGACGTAACGTTACATGCATGCACCTATATATAGTTAAATATATACCATCTCTCTGTACGTATAAGACTCTCTTAATAAATTGGATGAAGTATTTCACTTCCTCCTTTTTTTTACATTCAAAAAAAAAAGGTGTAAATATATACCATATTTGTGATATACAATTTATTTAAATACCTATAGCAGGGGTTTGTCTTCCTATTTATTTATTGTGCCAAGATTGATGTCTGCAACTAGTTATTTTAGATGTAATAATGTATTGAATATGTTTAGTCTAGATATGTGCATGGGTTAGTTTAAACAGGTGCATCATCTAATATATGCACAAATTCTCTCAAATATGTGCATCACAAAATACTACATCATCTTGGGAGTTGGGAGTTGTGCCCTCCTCCGGTACTCTCGTCTCATTCTTAACGAAATGGCAGGGTTTTTTTAACAAAGGACCTAGGCCCTCACTTGGAACCCCTAGCAAGGTTTAGTTTGTGTGGGGACCTGGACTCCAGCCCTGGTAGAACTGGGATGGGTATAGGATAAATGTGGAGAATAGTTTCTTCCTTTTAAATTTTTTTAAAAAAAAAAAAAAAAAAATTGTGGCAACTAAGCCATTATTTCTGATTTAGCTAGGCCATTTCAGTTAGAAAGCAGGCAAAGGATAAATGTTGAACTCGATTCATAATTAGCAACGATGAGCATGGTGCAATGTTTGATTCGAAGCAAATTTAGCATCCTCGATTAGATTACGATCAAAACATAATTTGCTCGTGCTTAATTTTCATGCCTTGTGATGCCAGAGAAAGCGAATGATTGCAAATAACTTTAAATAAATAAAACAAGAATCATGCGGCTGCAATTTATCTTGGTAAATATTTATTGGATTAAGAATATACTCTGGAATTAATACAAAACAATTCAATGGCTCTTGGGTTTTTGATTTGAGAGGCATTATGGATTATATTGGTGCATTTTACAGTAATCCTTCAGTCGCGCATTAGCATGGACTACTAGGGCTCGATGCTTGGCTTTGCTTGCTAGCTTCATCCAGTCATGGCCAATTAATGATCTCATTCAGCCCTTCTTTGGACCATGTCTAATTTTATCTTTGGCTTCTACATTGAATCCTACAATTCTTACCTGGTCACTTCAAGCTCGCCATCTTTTTTTTTTTTTTTTTTTTTTTTTGTGATGGCATACTCTGTCAAGCATAGGGATAGGGGACTACACATGTTGTTGTTATTCCACAAAGGAGGATAACCTTGCCATGTAAATGATAGTAGATCATCTTCCTCATGCGTGATGCATGCAATAAGTTGTTTGCTAAAAAAAGCCATGCTAATGACATGAAACCGATGGTGAGTTAATTATCTAGTCAGGGCCAAAGCAAGGGGCCTCATATATTGGCCAGTCATGACATTATGACAATGTTATGACTGTCTGAAACTTGGGTCTGTGCATTGATTAACTAGCTAGGATGGTGGTCCAACAACATAATGATGATAAGATGGATGTAGCTAGAGAAGGCACATATACGGATCATCTAGACTGCAGAGCTACTGCTAAAGATCTTGAGCATATGTGTGTACAAAACATGATGATTTGTTCTTGCTTACTTAAAAGTACCAGGATGAATTGCTGAGATTCTAGGTCCATTCATCATGGTAGACCAGCAAGCTTCAGCAAGTTATATAGCGCATGATCGATAGAAGAAATTTTAGAGAGCCAACATCTGCCCTGCTATTGCCCATGCATGGCCCTCTCCGTCGGGGTTGGGGCCAAAATTTAAACAGCAAAGTCCCTGGGACTTGAGCCAAGGTTTGGAACTCTCGATTCCAATTTCTTCCTTGATTTAAAGAACTCCATCTCCTGAGCCCGAGATGTAGGCGGAGGACGAGAACCCGATGCATCTTATGGATCTATCTTTCTATTTTGAGGAGTCTCCATGTTGCTTCGCTGCCTCTTTAGCGGTTATTTGGTCGTGGTAAAGCTTCACCCGAAGTTCATCAAAAAAAAAAAAAATTACCCGAAGTTGAGATGTTGGCGTGGCCATTTTTAGACAGGGAGGTTGAGATGTCGTGGATGAAGGCCATGACCATGCACTGGATCTCGCAATGATCGATGAAAGTGTAGGCCATTGGATCTCGAAGGGTGGCTAAAATGGATGAAGGCAAGGGTGATACGATATTGCATCAATGGAGTGCTTTCAACTTTGCATTGCAGAGCATGGATCCTACGCGGTGCATGGTTTGCATAGCTAAAATATCATCAAATAATGAACGTGAATGGGTATCAAATAGTATATATATGACGTTTAATACCATACGTGGCATGTTGCTGTTAGATTATCATTCATCTTCTGATCATGGTTATCAAGCGTTCGATGGTATTCTACGGTGCAAAATGCATGTGGGTGCACCACATAGGATCCTGAACCTCCCGTGAATGGAATGTTTAATTTCGATATACTTCACCGGAGTTTTTCTATATGCATGAATGGAGGAATCTTTTCAACTACTTTTTACAGTACTCTAACAAGACACCATGTTTATAAATAGTTCTTTCATGTAACTTTTCTGCCATACAAAATTTAAAAAATAATAATTTTAAAAAAAAAAATAAAGAGGAAGAAAGAATTAAAGGTCAAACAAACCACACGAGATCCATTAATTGGTAAATAAATTAATGCATGCGAGTTTGTTTACACATGTTTCGGTGGAAAAGGAAACAATTGCTCCATGACTTATCAAAAAAAAAAAAAAAAAAATGGTGCCAGTAAAAGTGATCCCAGAAAAATCCTCCCTAATATATCGAGGAAAGGATTGGATTACACAATTGGAAGTCCATGAAGAATTTAATTTTAATTTTTGCAGTTCATGGATCGCTTAATAGTCTCGGCACCATCCTTGATATTCTCCTTTGCATCTTCCGCCTTGGCAACCACCTTGTCCTTAACTTGTTGGACGGTTTGTTTGGCCGATCCCCACGCATCTTTCACTGTTTGCTTCGTTTTCCCCCCTCCATCTTGTACTGCATCGACTACTTTGCCAGCTGCTTCGATGGTTTTCTCGATCACCTGACAGACCGCACAATGTCAAGGACGCATCATTACGTTACAACTAGACAACATCTTGGTCATACTTGCAAACTAGCTATGGTGCGTGTAATTATTGTATTGTTTTCTCTATTTGAAAAGGTTTCTCTCTGTTTCTTTTAAGGAAAAAAATGATGAGATGCATCATCAATCAAGGATCTATTCTATCAATGTATTAGATTTTGATCCATCCATTGTACAGATTAAGTTCCATGGTTTGAATGTTGAGTTCTCTGAAGTCAAAGCATGCACAAGAAGCCAACATTCTAACATCCCAAGCAAACTTTACTATTTGACTTCATAATGTTCGGAAAACTTCGATGATGTTGTTTTTTGTTTTATATATATATATATATATATATATATATATATATATATATATATATATATAATTCGAGAAAGGGTGGGAGATTAGAAGTTATCCAGGTCCAAATTTTTGGATGCACCATCAAAGACAGGAACCAGGATTTTCAGGCAAGCCTATTTAATTTTCTAATATTATATTGATAAATGAAACAATGAGGCCCTGTTCATCCTTTTTGTTGGGAAACGAGAAAAAATAATTTTGACCATCCTAAGTTGAATTTGTTCATTGTTTGCTAGGTCAAAACTCTGTTGTTGATGCAACCAAGTGATGTACTTGTTAGGCCCCGCAATCTGTCTTTCTTCAGCAACATGCCGAGAAAAAAGAAATAACAAACAGAGACGTTTATTTGCAGGTATATAATTATGCTGAAATATCAATCTGACTACTTAAATGTACGAAACAATCACCTTATCAGCAGCCACATTGACTTTCTCCCTCACATCCTCCGCCGTCTTCTTCACCTCCGAGGCCGTATCCTTGATATGCTTATGAGTCTCTCGAGCATCCCTCTCTTCACTCCCCTGAACAACACGGATTATATATATATATATATATGAGGAAAAGAAATGAAAGGAAATGGATGAGCAATATCATCGATCCATCTTCAAATAATGAGATTAATGCTTGAAACCAAATGAAAATTTTGAACTCGTGATGTTGTCCTCTGGAATATATATATATACCTGCAAGGGCCTCGTAGCAGAGGTGGCGAGGGCTCTTGGGCTCCATGGGCTGTTTCTAGCTATGGAAGGGCCGAGGTGGGGGAACCTGGGGAAGACTCCAGTGAGAGCCATGCTCCACTACTTCTCTTCTTGATAGATGTATGAATGATCTCACCGTCGGATGCGAAGCACGGAGAAGCGGAACCAACTGAAGAAGGGCTTGTCCTGACCGGCGCCGCATATATGGACGGGGAGGAGGCCGTTTCCTTCCGTTGGGCGGAGACGGCGAAGAGAGGCGTGTCATGGTGGGACCGGTATCTCTGCGGTTTCAGTTAGTTATTTGGTGCCTTTGACCCGTTCCCAACTGCTTTCCCCAAGACCGAGTTATAACGACATGAATTGTAAGGGAACCCAAATAAAAAAAAAAAAAAAACCTTTCACATTTCAGAAATGCTTCCGGCCGTTTATGTCCATTCGTTCGGGTAACGCAAAGGTTCCCAATTTTTCGATTTTTTTTATTTTTTATATTTTTTCCTATAAATTTTTAATTTTTAAAAATTTTAGATATTTGGTCCCCCTAAAATTTTTCTTTTCATCTCAAAAAAATCTTTAAAATTTGATAAAAAAATTTCAAAAAAAAAATTGAATCCCATGAATTTTATTAAAAAATTAATCCCAAAAAAATTTAAAAAAAAAAAATCGGTGAAGAACTCACCTGCAGCAATCCAATCCCAAATTATATCCGTCGTGCTTTTAAACTGAAACCTTCACCAATCTCCAAACCCCATCCGTCGGCTATCATCGACTGACTCCTCCTCTCTTTCTCAACCGCCAACTCTTCACGCCATCTCCTTCACCTCTCTTCCTCACCGGGTCACCAACTCCTCCTCTCTTCCCCAACCGGCAACCATCGCGACGCTGCCTCCACCCGTCGCTGCCCCCGACAGGCCACCCGTTACCGATGGCTAACCCCACCTGCCATCTCCTTCGCGACTTCACCTCTTTTACATTCAACTCCTCTCTTCCCCAACTAGCAACCACCGCTCCTATCCGGCTACCCATCGCCAACCGCCGGCTCCTTTTCTGTCCAGAACTCTTACCCATGGCCCGATACTGGAGCTCCATGTCTCCACTCGTTTTATCTATATTTAGCTTGGTATGTATCATAGTATGTTTCCTAACTTCCTATGATATGGCATCATATTTTTTGGGCCCCTGGAAAACTTTGTGTGGTCCGTCCCTGGTGGCCCGCATCATATTTTTTTATTGATCTAAATATATCCATGATTGTATGATGGGACGGAAGTTGAGCGTGACTAGTATTAATTATCGTTCAACTTTTATTTAAAATTTTCGTCCAGATCAAAATATTCTGAAACAGTATTACGATATCCTAGTTCGAAAACTACGACATCCTAGTTCAAAACCTACGATACCCTAGTTTAAAAATGGCCTGAAACAGTATTACACATCCTAGTTCAAAACCTATGACACCTAGTTCAAAAATGATCTGAAACAGTATTATGACACCCTAGTTCAAAACCTACAATACCTTAGTTCAAAAATGACAACCATGCAGAAAATATGAAACAGTATTACGACACCCTAGTTCAAAAGTTACGACATCCTAGTTCAAAACCTATGACATCCTAGTTTAAAAATGACCTGAAACAGTATTACGACATCCTAGTTCATAAGCTACGACACCCTAGTTCAAAAATGACCTAAAACAGTATTACGACATCTATTTCAAAACCTACGACATTCTAGTTCAAAATCTATGACACCCTGGTTCAAAAATGACAACCATACAGAAAATATGAAACAGTATTACGACATCCTAGTTCAAAAGCTATGACAAGTAACATGATAGAAAAAAAGGGACCGGAAAGAATGGTATTTTGATATGGACAAAAATTTTAAATAAAAGCTAAATGATAATTAATACGAGTCATGCTCAGCTCTTATCTCGTCATGCCATCATGAATATTTAGATCAATAAAAAAATATAATGCAGGCTACTTATCACACGCGGTGCACAAAGACTTTTTTCCAGAAAAATATGTCGATGGGGGGATGGGTGCGGCCCAAAGCCCAGAGGGTTGCATTTGTGCACGACAGTTTCTGACTCGAAGCGTCCAGCCGATTGACACCCGTTGCCCAGGATTTTATTATTATTTTTTTTTATTTTTATTTTTATTTTATTTTATTTTAATTTTTGACAGAAAGGCTGGGTCTCAAAGCAATTTTGTTTTTTACACACCGCTCCCTCTATCTCTTCAAGGCATTGAGTAAAACTGGATAAAAGAAAGAATGAGTTGTTAGATTAGATATCCACCTTTTGTGCATCAATCAAAGAATTTTTTTTTAATATATTAAAGAATTAATGAGTTGTTATTGAATAAAAGAAAGAGCGGTACCAAATAACTTTTTCATTCAATCACCCGTTACCAAATGATGCACAAACAAAGATGGGTGAATAAATTAGACTTTACAATACCCTGCCGGTTCATAAAAAATAAATAAAGAAATAAAATAAACAGACATTTCGGTGGGTGAATAAATTAGACTTTTCAATACCCTGTCGGTTCATAAAAAATAAATAAATAAATAAAATAAAACAGACATTTCAATACTAAAAAGGATCTCGACCCAAATCTTTCATTTAGAATGCACATAAGTTTGGAAACAGAGATCGGTGAGTAGTGGGTTGGCTTTCAAGTTTCAACCAACCAACTCATATCAGTGTTGCTTTCACTCGGTTTAGGCCCCTTCCCACTCCCCCACCCCCATATTAAAATATTTAAAAAAAAACTGCACCATTACAGTAATATATAAGGGAATGGCCGTATTTTGTTTTTTGTTTTTTTTTTTTTTTTTTTTTTTTGACCCTTCTTTACTTCCTCCTCGATATGGCCATTACAGTTTAAGGAGAGAATTTCAATATGTAATTAATTCTAATTATAATAAAGTGCACCATTGCTACATCAAAATTTTGATTTCATACCATATGTGTAAGTTCGGTCCCAAATGGAAGTTAACAAAAACAAATATCTTCGTAGTAATTCACACCAAACTCACCGATACAGCTTCCAAGCATCCCCTGCTAGCAATCAAATTTGGCTTCTGTCAGTGCTGTGCATGAAATCTAATCCAGCCACCGCATCAAGAGAACTCCACCCACTCTTCATCATGGTATTTCGATCGTCACAGCCACTCTTGATATAACAAAAAATTAGGTCAGTCAAAATTCAGAAGTAAAAATGTTCTAGCAAAACATTCTCGTTGGTTAAGAACAAACTACTCTCGGCTTATTGGGTGGAATTAGACCTCTTAAAATGGACCAGAATTCATGGACCAGCTCATTTAACTTTATAAATAGACCGGATCGGACTGAAAAAAAAAAGTGGCCCATTTATGTAACCGGGCTTTTTGGCCCGGCCCTTGTAGCTCATGGACTGAAGTGGGTTAGGCCAGGCCAGCCCATCGGCCATGATCGTGTCTGCCACCACCGTCCGCCTAGATGCTTCTGGATTCCTATTGCACGAGCCACCACCAGTGCCGATCGGAAATCCCCCTCCTGTCCAGCGCCTTCGGCCATCTTCCCAACCTCGGACAGCCGCCGGCCTCCACCTCCCATGTCCCATACGGCCAACGTCCCTCGCGAACACCAGTCCGTCGACTTCCTCCATCTCCCTCGTCGGATCCAAGGGAAGAATCAAGAACCACCGTAGTCCAGCACCCATCTCCACCGCCAGCCTCCCGACGCCGATCCGGAAGATCCGAGCATGGCCGAAGCTCCCGCCTCGGCTCTGCCTCCCACGCTCATCACCACCGACAAACCACTGCCCTGCTAGCTTGCAGACTCGCGGCCGTCCCATCTCCGCCCGCTGTCACCCGCGAGGCATCCCATCGCTACCTTTCGATCGAAGGACTTCACCAGAGAGCCCTTCATCGTGCACAGCCGACCATCGCCCACTGTCGGCCATTTCCCCAACCAGGTCGGCCACCACCTCTCCTCTGCCGGTGAAAAAAACACCGCCCGACGCTACTGTTCACCAGATCCACTATCAAGCCCCATTTCTGCCCGATCCCGTGTAGCACAAGCCGCTACCCACCCCCACCGACGAACCTTGCTATCCCTCCACCTCGGATCAATGCCCGAGATGCCAAACACCCTGTTTCATCTCCACCGGACCTCCTAAGCCATGGACGTCGTCGTGCAGTCCATCTCCCACCGATTGGACACCGTCCCAGCTGCTGGAAGCAGAACCTATGCCGCCCTTCTCCCCTGCCATGCCGCCGTTTCCTCCCCAGCACCGTCATCGGCGAAGCATGTTGGAAGTCCCTCCTCCATTCCGGCCTTCCGTCCATGGAAAAGAAGAGCCATTTGCACGAACGTGAAAGCAGGAAGGATTCCGCACCCCTCGGCCCTTCCTCGAACCCCCCGTGATGATTGTGGGCTGGCCCGGCCCTAGCCAACGGCCCATATAGGAAACCGGGCTGGGTTTTTTTGGTCCATTTTTGCAAGTGGGCCTAACCCGACCCAGCCCATTTTGGCAGGTCTAGGTGGAATCCAAAAGCCAATGTAGACTTTGAAAAACGGAATCCTTGTTAAATATTAAACAAATGCCGTCTAAGTGGAATCCAACAGCCAATGTAGACTTTGAAAAATGGACCCCTTGTTAAATATTAAACGAATGCCCACCAACCAACAACAACGACATTTTCAAGTTAGTAAAAAGTACTCAAATGCATCCTCCATCTGGACCATCTCATCATCTAGAAAATTCGTTGACGGTCATTTTTGGATGCATCAAGCCTTGGAAACTTCTTCTGCCTACCTGTTATTCGAGACATTGCTTTTCTTCTACAAGGTTGTGTCTGTTCAAATCTATCATATGTTTCGGAAGGCTAACTCAGCTACAGACTGGATTGCCTCCCACATTGCTCGTCATTCGATCTCGGTATTATAATCGGAATGACGGACCTCCCATGTACAGCTTAGGAATATCATTTTTCTAACTTTTTAAATTGTATTCATTCTCGTTCTGTGCAATAAATACATCATTTCATAAAAAAAAAAAAAAAAAAAAAAAAAAAAAAATTCAAAATTCAAACGGGACATATCGTTCCTCACCCACCTACGGCATTTATGTCGACATAAATGCCGTTGCATTATTAAGAATACATTAAGACCGATCATTTTATGAATAAATATTATAAAATAATTAAATAACTTTTTATTGATTAATTTAATAATATATTTATATTTTTAAAATAAATAAATTATTTTTAAAAAAATATATTATTTTTAAATTAGTAAAAAAATCTTAATCATAGTTAAATTGATCACGGAACCATTCAATTTTATTTTTAAAATACCATTTTCTTAATTTCTAATATTTTCTCATTTAATATCTAATAATTTAATTATCCATTATCCCCAACTTTAATCTCTATAAAAGGTATTATAAAAAATATTGATAAACTAAATACTAAAACTTATAATGCACGAAATATAACAATTTTAATATTTAATATAACTTAAAATTTATTATCTATTAAATTTATAATTTTAAATCTATTCAAAATTTATTTTAAAATTTTAATATTTAAAAAAAATAAGACAAAAAATATAATATATTTTTTTCTAAAAAAATTCTTTCAAAACTAAATAAGACTTCTTTACTTTTATAAATATATTAAATTATATAAAAAATTATAATTTAAAATAAAAAATAAATTTAAAAAATTGATATTTAACAGCTTTTGAATCTACGTAGTATTATTTTAATTATTTTTAGCAACTTATTCAAAAAAAATATTAATGTCAAAGAACATGAATAAATATCAAAACTACTTTTAAATTATTTTTATATTATCTAAAAAATATTTATCTAAAAAAATATAAATTTTTATCCAAATATAAATTCTTATCCAAATCTTCCTTCCGCACAAACAAACAAATAAACAAACAAAAAAAAACAGAAACCCTTAAGCCAAGCTATCAAATAATAGTGAGTTTTCCCTCCGACGGTTGGGGAAACACTAACATAATATAGAAAGATGATTTGAGAGAAGATCCCCTTTTCCTTGAAAGACCCGTACCCCTTCCCTCTCTGAACCCAAAATACCCTAGCATAAATAGACTGACATGCACATTATCATGAAAAGCTGTCGACTAATAATAGATGCATCAAATATTTATTTTTATATGAAAAGTTTATCTGCTGAATAATAGTGTCCTGCACGCTCGGTGCTAGTTATACTAATCAACTAGGCCCCAATCACATTTAACAATTGTCTGTGCAATGAAAATGCCTAATAATATAACTTCAACTTGCTAGAGTAAATTTTACGCTCTGCGTGATATCTATAAACAAAAATTTTAATATGCCAAAAGTTTTCCAACCAGCAAAGTTCGATAATACCAATTATTCATATACATCACTATAAATAAAAATAAAAAAAGGAACTATAAGGCTGTTGCTTTCTTCTGCCATCATAAACATTCTCCAGTATAATACCACAATTTTACAAAACTAAGAATTTTCACCTCTTGAGCGAGGAACATTTGCTACTACCAATGGCCAGAACATCAAAATTTCGATTTTATTTCCTTTAAAGCCAACTAATCGACAAACAAATAAAAACACAATACTGCATATCATCCCCCCCTTTTTCACTTCTTTTGTACAGGAAAATGTCACCATAAAAAAAGTTCAGTCACCAAACTTGCCTATTTCCATATCTTGACGGATTTGTCATGACTTGCAGAGGCAACAATTCCTCTGAAAGGTGACTGAGCCAAAGCTGAAATCAGGCCATCATGTGCCTGAACCGAAATGGTTTGGTTCTCGGCCATGTTCCACAGCTCCAGGGTCTGCAATTATTTGAACCAGAAATTTAGGATCAGCAAAATTTATTCAAGCTTATGATGCTTCTCCTGAAGCCTGCAAGTGAAAACTGCACAACATATATGAATGAATTACTACATTGATAAAAAAATTTTAAAAAAAAGATCACCATCCCTTCAAGAGGGACAATATCACAAGGACGGATCGATGTCACAGTTGTCAATAGCACTGAAACCAATTTGAGGGAATAATCTTTCATGCTTCGCTCGGAAAATCCAGGCACTAGTGCTACAATTGATTTGTTGAAGCTAAGGATAATGAAGGGAAAAGGGAAATTGCCAAATTCAACATTTCCCACTGATTTTTTGCTTTTCCTTGACATTCCAAAATTCAAATATAGCAAAAAAGGAAAAAGATGAAAATATATTTTCTTTTTTACTTAACAGAACAATTTCAGATTTCCTGACTGACGGGGGCTAGCGCAACAATTGCTCCTTGCTCTTCTGATGACATCATGAGCTCATGGGCGTAAAGCACTATCTGTTGGTGAGTCTACCAGCCCCCACACATGCACATGGACAACATAGAGACGCATGCATGCACACGCATTTCTGAAGGGTTTGTGATGGGGACGAAAAGCACACAGACGAGTTGTAGTTGGTATGCCAGGCATACTTCAGTTGCTGCTGACACGATCTGCTGGTGCAGATGTTGCTTTATGCTCCACGGCCCCCTGAACTTGGAACAGAACAGGGATACACAACGTTGTGTAGCTCACTTCAAGACTTCAGGCTGATTTAATAAAATTATCAGAAATACTAAAAGCTCGAGAATCCCTGAGGTTCGCTGTTAATTTAATTTCACCCTACAGAGAATGGGTTCCCACTACATCCTAAATTGCAGAATAGGTACATACCTAATAAGCTGGAAATAGCAGAATAACGAAATCAATATACATGCATTTTTGCAAATAACAACAAAGCTTTTATAGCCATGTCAAGAACATGACAGATCTAGCAGCAAAGCAACAGGCAACTTCCGTAAGCGCTGAATTATAGATATTAGTGTGTTTCACTTGCATTGTCCAAAGCAAATGAGAAAAGTCGAGTTTCTATGAATTGATGTGTATGAGACAGACGCAATAAGGATGATGTAATGTCCGATGCAGCATGATGTCTTTTAGCTGGCAACCTAATGATGGCAGGCTTATATAAAAAGAAAAAAGTTTCTATGATTGTTCCTCCAACAAGCCAACAAGATGACGTCAAGAATCACGTTTACCTGATACCCTCCAATAACCAAAAGTTTGGGATATCTTGGATGGAATATGCATGAATGGAACTGGTTCCCATTGGAGCTTAGCTCATGAATGCATTCCCCTGATGTCAAGGACCAGACTTTAACAGAATCCTGACTAACAGATGCCAGATGGTCTCCATTTGCATCCCAACAAACAGTCTGCACCACCTTCTTGTGACCCTGCAATTTACCAAGAAAACTCGCACATGATAAACAAGGAAATAAAGATAGATATAAAATGGTTCACCAAGTATAATCTATAATATGGTGAAGTATCCAAGATGTCTCATATTAATTTCCTAGCAAGTACAACTCAGAAGCAATAATATCATGCAACAACACCTGTAATGTGCGTGTTTTCATATCTGTCTCGACATCAATAATGGACACGACATTTTCTGCAGCAGCAGCCAAAAGATGTCCAATTCTGGGCTGAAATCTTACCCGTGCTGTGCCACCCTGTTTCCCAAATAGTTTAGATCATCAATTCCAAGAATACAGTAGCTTAAATTGAAATTTTACACACACGCACACAGAGAGCACCAATTCCAACCTTAGAAACACGTGAGCATGAGTATTGACTAGCATTCCAGTACCGAATTTCGCCATTGCCATCACAAGAGCAGAAAATATCTGTCTTCTTTGGATGAAAATCCAGTGATGTCACTTGGGAGCTGTGCCCACTAAATATGTGCAAACTAATGCTTGGCTACAAAACCAACAAAACAATTGCAGATAAAGCACATCAGGAAAGGCAATGGTTTGACTGGTATATACCCAACTTGTATTTCAAACTGAAATTAGAAGTACATTCCCAAATTACGAATGCCAGCATGAAGGCATAATAATATTAAATGATAATGAAGATATATGGTATTATAACAAGCAACAACCCAATAACAATGGGAAATACTGGGAGTCTGGGACTTTATGATATGGTAGACTCATGCTAATCTACCAGTCATTCTGAATTAGGATTTTTGTGAAGATTTTCCAAATAAGAACACAAAATTGACACCAAACAGACATCCTTTAGCATCTTCCTCTTGCCGCCACTATTTGCATCTTATTCGAACATCACTAACAGGAATGATAAACATGACTTAACAATGGCACATCTTTCTGATTTAATGTGTTATACTACAAGCAGAATTGTCTCCGACTGCCATCAATATTGGATAACCTATCAGCATATGACAGAACTACTACTTTTGTTATTTGGTTAATCAGCATAAGTCAACTTCAGCTTGAACAAATTCCAAAGTGCTATCAAATGAGCATAGATGATATAGTTAACTGTTATAACTAATGCTTAATGGCAGGCAGCTCTAAGTTTAATGCAGAAGCATTCTTTAAGCCCAATGAATTTTATCCCAAATGCATGAACCCAAAGGGAGTCAAGTCTATGATATTATTCTCAGAGGATTCAGCTCCTATGCTGAGAGAAGCCAGGGGGTAACTCACAAACAGGATGCTGATCCAGGAATCTGTGAGGATTAAGTAAACGCAATAAAGTTAGCATGAATGAACAGGACAAATACTACTATAATGGGAACTCTGGGGATGCATGTCCATCCCTGATGTTCCACTCCACCATGGAGCCCAGCCTCACTTTGACTCCACCTGCAATTTTAATTTTTTTGAGTCTGCCCCTTTCTTTTTCACCCTTTTTCTTCAACTCCACCTGATTTCTCTTTCCATTCTATTCCACCTGTTTGCACATGCATTGCATGTGAAGAACTAGTAACAAAGTAAATTGAGAACCATTGAGAGGTGGAGCACAAGTCACCTTGGACTTTATGCAATCTGGGTTGTTTTGAGCACAGGACACAGTTCCCTCTTTTAACAGTCAGAGAGGTTATCTTTTCATCTCATTTCTTTTCCTTTCTTTTCTTTCCTTTTCTTTTTTGGTTGAGCAGAAGAATGATGTCTCTCCAACCATGCTGCTTTCAGATCCTTCAGAGATCCAAACTGATTTAGGATTCCAAGGGGACACGTTCCAAGTCTATCCAAAAGGGCATTTTAGCATGCATGTATTCTCAGAGCAGGGATACCCTGAGAAGAGTACTGCAGACCAAAGCTCAATTCACCACTCGGTTCACACCGGTCGATGAGGATTGGTGAAGTACAAGGGAGGCAGGTGATGTCAGTCATGGCTCAGGTACAAGTCCTCAATAATCGATTGCCATGTAGAACCGGTGAACTGAGCAGTAACAGGACTGATGACCTTTAGCATTTTGCTTTTGGGAATAATCTATGAAAAAATTCCACACAACAGAAACAGTCATGCTTTTGTATATAGTAGTAGTATATGGGACTGAGCAATGTATGATATAGTTTATATATACATGTATCGAGCAAAGCAGGCATTAACTAGAAAAAAACTAAAAATAAGCAGCACGTTAGGAATTGAAGTAGAGAATTTTTACATCAGCTGCATTCCAAAGTCGCACAGTTCTATCAAAAGAAGATGTAGCCAGCTGAGTTGAGTTTGGCCTAAAACGAATATCAGTAATAAAAAGAGAGTGTTCCTCAGGTGTGCTCTCTGTTTGCAGAGTATCCATGTTCCAGAAAACAACCTATAACATTAAAGATAAAATGGTAAGTATCCTAGAATTCCAAGTATTAATTACAGAACACTATGATAAGTTCCACAGAAGATAAATTCTATGAAATAAATTCATGCAACTTGAAGACAAGCTAGACACATCATGTAAAACTATATCACAGTAGCCAATAGCGCAAGACAAATCATGAGAGCATATAATTATATAATCAAGGTTTTAAATCTCATGGAATGGTGTTGTTCCGGTTTTTCAATGAAACAAGACACACTACCGTCCTGCCTCGTCCTGACACTTTGGAACCAGGGCTGTCCCAAGATATCCTGATCGGGATGCTGGGATCCTGGTAGGACATCTTGTCCCAACACATAAAACAGTCCCCCATCCCAGTGTCCCACGGGACATCCCGCTGAGACCTGAATTCTTGCATATAAAATTCATAAATAAAGTTAATAAAATAAATGATGCATAGATCGAAAGAAATGGATGGACACCTCCTCTCTAGCTTGGGCATCTGTAAACAACTTCTATTTGCATCTCACTTCTCTACTAATAAACCTAAGGCTCAACTTTTTCTCAGGTGTGGTTTTGGATTTTTAAAATCTATTTTCTTAGAATTTGGTATTTAAGTCCGATTTTTTTTGGCTTAAATAATAAGGATTTGGTTGTTTCTTTTCCTCTTTTGGGGCCTCCATTTGTCCCTCGTTCAGTTTCACACTAAATCTCTTCAGTCCTCTCTCCTTCCTCTTCCTTTCCCTACATATGTTCCTGTCTTCTACCACAGCAAATAGTTTCAGATTGGGTGCAGGAATATGGACACATTATATTGGTTGCAATTTTGCAGGCAGTTAGCATGCAATGGTAAATCCTTGCAAAAATTAGGCTGTATTTTTACCTATGGTTAAGTCCTTTCATACACACTAATGCATAGATGGTTAAAATTAAAATTGTCACAAAACCAAGGATTAAAAATAATAATACTCGATCAATAGAGGCTAAACATCAATTGGCAGTCAGTTCAGCAACTCTGGCCACATGCACATGTGCTGCGCCCTAATAAAACCATAACCCCTTTTATCATATTTCAAACCCATCATCTGTCTCACAGCAATATGCTGTTCTGCTACTCCCCTCTCTCCGCCACAATGCCAGGTACTGCTCCAGATCTCAGTCCTTCTTCATTCCTTCCATTCCTTTTCTGCTTCTTTCTTTCCCTTCTTTCTTTTTTTTCCTTCTTCTTTCCTTCTTTGCTTCATTTCTTTTAGTTGTTCTTTCTTTCCTTTTGTTCCTTATAATTTCTTTCTTTTTCTTCTCCACCCAGCTGATTAGAGTGTCATGACCAACTGGCAAGTGTGTCAGATCAGCATCCCATGTCTGTGTTAGATCATGACATGATAAGACGTGTATGTCAGGGCAAAACAAAGAGTCTGGGTATCATAGGGCACAAGAACCCATTGCATAACCAGCCAAGTGACAAGATACAGACCATATCAAGAATCTAACAAGACTGCAAACTCTGCAAGTGAAGTTTTAAAATTCTACTCATTCTAGCACATGCAAGACCAATAACATCCTTGTGTAACTTCATTTATTGTTTATTTGGCAGCACTTTATATTAGTGCAGGCATGTGACTGTGAATCTAAACATAGGCACAACTTAATGGTTAAGTGTATCCTTTGGAGGACTTATTTTATAATGAAATATGAACTGAAACATACTTTCTTTAATTGAATGAAAAGATTTAATTCTACCGCTAATCAAATGTAGAGAGATCCTTGAATTGGGCTTTTCTTAATATGACACTCAATACACGTCATATTCTGACAGTTTCATTAGTGCTTATGCAAAACTAAGCCTTCCATATTGTGTCATGGCGATGCTAGTATTGATGACAGTGTCTTTATTGCAAAAGCTATTTACTTTACCTTCTTCTCATGCCCAGCACTGGCCAGTAACTTCCCATCTGAAGAGAAGTGGCAGCAAACAATTTTGCTGTTGCTTATACAGATAGAACCAAACTCGGTCAAGGTAAAACCTGAACAGAGTTTGAACATATCAATGGTTATTTACAAGTACTGATGTGATAAAAGAAATTACCATTTTTCTGGTAGAGAAAGAAAATTACCCTTTAGAGACTCTGTGTTGTGCTCTGCAGGACTTCTTTTCAATGCAGCAAATATATCCCTTGCATCTCCATCGTCATGTGACAGAAATGATTCCACATTATCATCCAAAGAACCAACATCCCCAAAATGCTCCAGGTCATCCTGCTGTTTGAATATGCAAATGAATTGGAGAGAACTTTCCTAGTTTGCATGCAAATGACAATGAAAAACTGTTCCAGGAGATACCATTTGATTTGATGAAGAAGCAAGTCCACCCGTTCCATCTGTACCATACATCATTAAACTTTTTGACATGTTATTCACATGTTGCAAATTACCAGCCATTGCAACTCCATCACCAGGTGTATGAGTGGATGGAGTTGGAGGGGAGTTGGGGGAAGGTCCAACAGTATTTCCTGTACCAGTACTGTTTGCAGCTCCAGAAGTAGGTTGTTTCCTTTTCCTAGCATTCTGAAGAAATGAAAAAAAAATGAATTTTTACTTAAAAAAGAAAACTAGCTTATGCACCATACGCTTACTATCATTGCCGAACAGCTACCAAACTTGGCAAAGAAAATAAACATTTCCTTGAAGCAGAAATCAGGAGAGATAAATATGACTTTGGCACCTGTTGCAATTGTTGTTGCTGTTGCAGTTCCTGTTGTTGCTGATTAGAGGCTTGCTGCATTTGGGCCACCTTCAACTAATAATTTTTAGTCAGTACAAAATAGAGATGCAGGGATCTTCATGTAAATAGATTATATAATGCACTTTAAAAACCATCTAAATGCCAAAAGATCCAGCACAAGAACTAACAAATTCTAGAAGTTCCACAAAAATCAAAACAATACACATATGCAAACTAATAAAAAAATATAAAAGACTTCATGCAAAAGTAAACAGAAGTGGCACTTGTCAGTGACTGGCTGAGATAAGAAGCAGATGGAGGAAAAGAAATTAGACTCATGAGATCACTTTTACCATGTATCCTTTGAGAGAGCTAACCTTCATTAGATATTCAGCTTGATCCGGTCTAACCTTTGGTGAATTTGACTGAATTGGGGAACCGATTGATCCATCATTTCCACTGGGCTGACCATCTTTACCATTCAAACCACCCCTAGGCAAGGCCCTGAATCTTCGTGGATCCATTTCCCCATAGCTGGGTGAGCTGCCAAGGCTAGTTTGTGCTTGGGCCTGTGCTAAGAAATGTTGTTGTTGGTTTGACTGTGAAAGCTGAAACTGATTCTGGGTAGACATAAAAGGCTTTTGCACTTGTGCACCTAAACTTGGGCGTATTTGGTCAATTCCCTGCAGAATGCAATAAATTTCTAAAATCGTTATAAGTTTACCCACCTAAATGATTAAAGTTAATTCCTGTACAATGCTCACCGTTAGAGGCCAGCCTTTCAATGGAAGACCACTAACACCTTGGTTCAATCCTGTAGAAATGGACAAGGCAAGGGTAAATTTAAGTTTCAATATGTGAATACTACACTGAACAGTATCATGTTGGCTCATGGACCATATTTCACTTTTAAATAGCTAGGATATAAGTTCTTCCTTCAATAAGCTTTTTTGCTATAAAAAAATCATCGAACATCACAGGAAGCGACTTCAACACGATTATCCAAATCCAATCTAAAATACAAAGATGGCAGATAATTAGCACAAAAAATCCACAAAAGATTGACAACTTAGACCATCAGGATGAGTGTGGACACAGAGACCGCAAAATGTGATCAGATTTTGCAGAATGGATGATCGCAAAAAAGGGAGATAGAAGGGAAAAAGGACATGGCATGGTCATTCCTACTATATGAAATGTGGTTAGCTTATCAACAACTAAACTCTTTTTCATATTTATTGATAATATAAAACTGGTTGTTAGATTACTTCAAACAAATTCTTGTGTCAGACAATTCTGCAATTTGTTCTGCAAAGGAGCCATACTAAGAGGCCATTTCAAGTTTTCAACATCAATTTCGTCACTGTAGTGGTAATTGTTGATCTTGACCATTGAGATAGTGATGGATGCCAGAACATATCCCAGTAAGCCTAGGAGCTAAACTATTCTGATGGTAGAGACATTGATTAGTAGAATTGTTGGCTCGATTATAAGAAGGCATGGTTATTGCACAGTTCGAATTAGCAAGCAAAGACAGCTGAATAGTCCAAATTTGGACTATGTATATGGTATAGGTTCTTGCAAAGCGGCATGATATTGATCAACAACTTGGGTAAAAGACAATGTGCAAATAAAACAAGTAACTCGTAGCATGCAAAGATAGTGCCATTAATTTTAGGTTTTTGTGTTTTCTTTTTTTGGGGCTGGGGGGTGGGGGAAGATCGAGATGCCCCAAATCATCATACGAACTTAGCATGCATTAAGTGCCTGCAACATCTAAGGAGTCAGTTGTGGAAAATTTCAGCTAATATTTCTATATTCTAACCAACATAGTTATGTGTACTATTGAAGGAAACAAGGTAGATCCTCTTTATTATGTTATTTTTGAGAGATACAGTGAGATTGCCACCTAGGTTTGATCCCAAATTCACTCAAAGGAAAATGCATCAAGAAAGACGTGCAAAACCAGTGGACCCATCTCACACACACAAGGTAGATCACGTTATATTACAATATTTTACTCTCTCTTCGCCACCTAAATGAAGCTCAAGGTATTTGATGTCATGTTCATTATTTTCACTAGGTCAATACTATAGTAACTTCCTAATCATTTTTCTCTACTTTCTCAGCCTTGAGTGCAGATACTTCAAGGAAGACGCATCAAAATTAAGCTTGATAATAATGCAGTTGCTCTCAATGACATTTCAGCTAGGAGCCATGGACACATACAAGATACAAATACAGCAAGATACAGATATGATAACACTAGGATATGGCATATCTTGAAAAAACAGAATATAGAGTATAAGCAGGAAACAGCAATAAATAAATAAATAAGTAAAAAAATGTATTTTATATCTGTAAGCGAACCTACAATGCATAGTAGGCTATCCAATAAAAAAAGTCTATATGTATAATTCTAACATCAACTTTAACAAACTCATCTTCTAGTCATCATTCAAATCCATAGACTACGATCCATATTCCAAACTTTAATATCAACATTACAAATTCCAACATCAACCAATCATTACTAAAAGGTTGACATTCATACAAAAACAAAAGAAAAAGACACTCTCCCCATTCTTGGAGGTATCCAAAAAGTATCATGAGTGCATACGAAAAGTATCCAGAATGCTTTTTTAACTTTGAATGCCATGATACTCAAGGCAAGTATTGGACACGTACCTTAAAAGTATCAACCGAGAATGATAAGGTGGCCCTATCATTATATAATAGGAATAACAACTGACATTTTCACTATTCATCTTAATAAAATAACTTTTCCTATTTATATTTGCATTTTAGATGTTAAAAAAAAAAAAACTATTTGGTGAACCATGATTTCAGACAAAACACCAACACTTCCCCGTTATTTACCATTATTTCTTTTTATGATGGTTGATAACCATTCTTATAACAGCCAATATTTCATTACCCAATAAACTCAGGACAAGCTGATCTACGAAAATAACTATTGCTATTCCCATTATAACAGGAAACAACAATTTCTAAGGGAGAAATTATTTGGAGATATCAGAATCTTGAAACCCTGCCATCACCCTTATCAATTATGTTCCTATTATTGCTTTGTTCATTCATGCTCTCCCTGATAGCTGCTCTCCCTCTCCACATTTCACATTTTATATTTTTATCATTAAATAAGTTTCCTAATTATAAATGGATTTCCAGAAGGAAAGCATGGTTGCAAAAGGGATTAGGCTCTAATTAGGTTTCATAATCAGCATCCCACACCACTGACACCAGCTTTTCTCTTTCCTTAATTATCGCTCTCTCTCATCCATTTTACACCTTGCACCTAATATATCCTCTATTATCATTGCTCTCACAGACCCCTTCCTCTCTCCCCATCGCAGCCAATCTCCCCCATCCCCTTCCATATGTCATATTGAATGTTTATTTTTTTTGTTCTTGCCTACTAGCACTCCTCTCCCCTTAAATTTATCTAAAGCTGGTAACCTTCCGTCCTATGATCTCTCTCTCATATATATCGGGTTAGGTCTTTGCATTCTAGAGTTTAAACCTTAGTTAATGCCAATAACTCTGTTGATTTCCGCTCAAGTCTTCATCATATATGTGACGTAGCTCTTTGTTCAGAAAACTTGTCTTTGAATCAACTAAAGATCTATGTGGACCCTAACCGTTGCTATAGGAATCATCATAACTAGAAGGAAAAAAATTGGAAAAGCTGATAGCCAGAAATGGTACTGATGAGAAATCCTAATCAGACCTTCAAGGGTAAATAGATTGGAACATTGATGAAGGAATTTGATAAGATATAAAAAGATGAATCAACAACAAAGAGGAGATTTGTGAATAATAGGCAACTTCATCCTAATAAAAGTAATATAGGAGGAGAATTCCAATCAAGAGTTTGTTTAGTTTGAGTCTTGCTGTAGAAGAAATGATATTCATCTTTTCTTTCCTTAGTTTGATATTGGGGAAAAGCCTCTTCATTCAAAACCAGTCATGAGCATAATGAAGGGCATTAACCTTTTCATCATTGCTAACAAGTTCGATGCTCTGAAACTTGACGAGATTCATCATGTCTCAAAGCCTCATAAAGCACTTGATGCTCATCTAGTTATTGTACCTAAAAGTTGTTCTAGAAATTATCATTTGTCCTGAGAAGACTTATGACTTGTATTTTTTTAGAAACTTAACCAAATTGTCATTCAAAAAACTTCATTTCACAAAGCCAAACATTCCCTTATGCATTTTCATGGAGATGGAACAATTCCATTACATTCTAAAATTAGATCTCATGGACTTGTTGGCACCAGTAGTTGTTGTAAAGACATAAACACTACATTTCACACCTAGTCAGCACTCAATAAGTTGTGCCTCACAACAATAAGTCATAAATATAATAAATCCCACCTTTTGAACTAATTCAAAAGGACTATCACAACACATCACCCTAGTTATTGACTAAAATTTGATTACAAGTTTTTATGTAACCGCTTTCTAACCCCACTCCTTGGAAAGGATTTTTAGCTCATAGGTCTCGACTTTTGTATGAAAGCTCAAAGGCCAGTCAGCCAGCAGAAGAAAATTAAGAGATCTCAACTCTTCATAGGTGTCCACCAGAACTCGTGACTCGGACTTGCCTCACCCTCTACTTTTTAAGTTGGATGAGTCCACTTGGCAAATTGGGTGAATGCATATATATATATATATTTGAGGGGGCGGGGGTTAACGGACATATATGCTCGCGCGCAAATGTGCACACATATATATACATATACCTAGATATATGCATACACATAGACATATATACATATGTCTATATGTATACATGTACAAATAAATATGTATAAGCATGTATATATAATACACATACATGCTTCTACAAATCACTAAAAATATCTAATTGATCTAAAAATCTACAATAAACTTGAATTCAATATGCTTGAATCTTTTACATGAAGAATATATAAATGTCATAGACTCAATGGTGGCAACAACATGCAAAGCCAAATGAGAGTAGCATTACCAAAATGGTCATCCAACATACCAAGTTGTCAAAATCAATTATGCCCAAGACACTTAGTCTAAAAAATATGCAATCTCTAAATTAACACAAACAAGATAAACATCAAAGTTTTTTATGATCTTCTTGCTTATTATTTGTGATTAACTAGTTCTTTCACATACACAAAAAAATATTGTAGCCATCCTGTCGTTGGCAGAAGAATAAGATCCCGGTTTCACATCATTCTCATGAGTCATGACCCTTAACTCCCACATTTTATCAACTATTAGTTCAACTCGGCAACAACTCGCTCTAACTTGGCACCAACTCAATCTAAGTTGAGAAAAAACTAGACCTAACAAGGCCAAGTTAAGGTCTTGAAAACAGGATTCATCCGATTTTTTTTTTTTTTTGACTGGCTGATTCAACTGAGTCATGAAAAGCTCAGCAGTACTCGATCAAATGTTGCTCATTTTTGGATACTACTTGAATTATCTTGACTTTTGACTTGGCAGCCTTAGTTTTGACTCGATCAACCTAGTCATGAGTTGACTAGTCAAGTTCTTCCCCTATACGATGGTGACACTTAAGACCCCCGTCTTATCTAGCAGCACCTCCATCTCAGCATCCCTACTGGCCACCATCCTACACCACCATTGTCCTGTCACCTCACGTCCTTGTATGCCTCCAGCTTCATGGTGAACTCTTGGAAATCACATGCCCATTCTGCAAGACCATGTGCAATGCCCCATCCATCGCATCTACCAACCCCTATCACCCTCATGAGCTCCTCTCACTCCATGGCCTCCGACATTGCATGCACGATGGCATTGGCACCGCCTAAGCCCTATCACCATGTTCCTTGATCTCTCTGAATGGGGTGGCAGAGGGGTGAATGCTAATGAAAAAGAAGGGATGGAGGGCTTAGTGGAGCAATGGATGGTGGCTAATTCAGCAAAAGGCAACAAGGGAGGAGGCAATGTTGTGCTTATGTGACAAATGGTGACAGCTTTCCCAAGGGCGACATGGCGAAGGAGAAAGAGGCCGATGTAGATGACATCAAGGTGCATGTCATGGGTGATGACAGTAATAGGGAGATGAAGGCTTTGATGAGGAATCAAAGGGAAGCAAGCAAAGAGGGGATGGGGGCAAAGGATGACTTGGAGTACAGCATAGGAGAGCAAATATAGCAGGCCTCTTGGAAACTATTCATTTTTAAATTTTTTTAGAGCACGTGTCATGGTTACAAGCATTGCCATCTTTCCTATGAAAGCCATGACCTGCTTATTAAACCGCATCCCCCTGTCCTTCCATCGACATTAGGGCTACATATACTGTGAACCCTTCATGCTAACATAATTATATCAACTCAGGAACTTCGAAAAGGCAAGGTATTAAGTATCACAAAAATTGCACAATTGCGATCATGCAGCAACGGTCTGCATCCATAAACCTACAAAACATCTTTGGTAATCAATTAAGTTTAACATAAGGGCCTTTTTAATTGTTTTGAATGCCTCCCATTAGATTATAATATGGATTTGAGAATTTAGATAACCACTCGTGCATAGTCATCTCGTTATGGCAATTACCTTTTTGGTAGATTGTTACGACAATCATTACATGACATAAAGAACAACTGTATTTGCTTGCTTCATTATTCACTAAAAAAAGATAATAATTATATATTTAATTTCATCTTAATATAAAAAATAACCAAATATGTGAATAGTAAAATAATTAAAAAATGGACGATCATAGCAGATTGTATCTTATTTCAAGGAAATTCAATCAACAAGCTGACCGGACAAGTCCCAATTACCATAACCATTATAATGGTAGAGAGGGGCTCAATATGGGAACAACTGTTTGGGGATATATTAATACTACTGAAACCATCACAACTGAATATGAGCATACAACAATGAATCACAATTCTAGCTACCAAACTCTCCATAAATAACACCGTTCTTTCACTTTAACTTAATCGATTCTATTGACCTTTAACTTAATCCATTCAAATACAATATAATACAATATCAATCATTACTTATCAGTTGTTCTGTTATAATAATTGTTATAGAACAAGAACAGTTATAAGTTTTCAATATTCATCAGATATATTTTTTGATTTCGAACTCCTTAAAAATTCACAAAATATCTCTTATATAAACAATTGAAAAGAATATATCCTATTTTATAAATAGTGGCTTGAGCAAATAATGTTGCTATTTTATTTACCATTACAAACAGTAATGGCGTATATCATTTAATCTCAAACATCTTGCACAAATTAAAAATATAGGAGGGATCTGTTAGTTAGGATATGTATTTCAGTATATCGGCATGATTGAAACTAAGTCTCAAGGGGCAAAAGCAAGAAAAGAAAAAGAAAAAAAAGGAAAACAATGGAACAAAGTACTTGAGCAAACCACTATCAAAGAACACATAGACAAGCTGAAAGATGGGAATGATAGCATAAAGTAATATAAGAAAAAAAATTAGGAATTCCATAGCTGCCCAATGTCTCTCTCCCTAATAGAGGAAAAATCCTCCTTCCTATGCCATCCTAAGCAGTTGATGGCATAGACTGCCCCAAGCTTGAATGTGATTGGCCGCCTCCTCAAGTACTACACTACCTCAACCCACTCCTGGTCTACCAGCACTTCCTTCTTGACCCTTCCACATCATGGGCCAGCATTGTCTACTTCCACAACGCAACAACCAACCTCGGCCTCTATGCTTCACCTTCATGGGCAATCTGCATTGTCTTGGGCATCTGCATTGTCTTTGGCATCTGCAATGTCTTCCTTGGAGTTGCTAATTGAAGCAACAACTGTAAAGGAGCAGGGCAAGCAAGTGTAAGAGTAAGTAGGCCATGCAGCAAGCACAGCCAGGGGGTTTAGGTAGAAGGGGATTGGATAATGTTAGGAATAGACAAAGGAAAAGCCATGAGGAAGTAATAAAGCAAAAGAAAGATAGAGAGAAAGAGTGTATTAAATGATAATTTATTAAAGATCTAACTGTAATGGGTGGCTAAAGAAAAAGTTAGAAGGATTGGAAGAAGCAAGACTTAAAGTATTAGTACCAGAAACCATATCAGTACCTTACTCATATGGTACAAACCGATACGGTAAGTTATCATACCAAGACAAGGTACACTTGTGCAAGAATAGAAAAATGGATGTGAACACCTTGTGTCGATACAGTAGCAATCAACATATGCCATCTCGACACCAGACCCCCTGAACCGCTACCAATCTATTATTGTATTAGTATGCCCAGTACAGGAGCCAATTGGGCATACCGACACTTGGTATTCCCCCCTGTACTGCATACTGGTTCAGTACTAGTACAGCATAGTCGGTACGCCGACTAGTACGGCATTCCATGATAGCGATACACCTATACCAGTGCTATTACCTACCAATACAATTGGGTACAAAAGGTGTGGCCAGTTTGCACCGATACTTGAATCCTTGGGATGAAGGATATAATTGGAACTTAACCAAATGTTGACAATAAGACTTTTATATGTAATAAGATATATACAAAAAACATCAAGGTGTAGACATAAACCAATTAAGTGTATATAAAAAATAAGGGTCCACTTATCAAGAAGTGTACATGATGCCCTTGCACAAACAATTAATGCTTTCGATTCTAGATTCTAACTATACATGGAAACCTTTATTACCAAAATAACGGTACTAAATGTACATCCATTTTATGCATATAAAGGCTATGTCACCCATAATTCAAGAGCCTCTATGACATGACAATGTCCATTCTCTACAATCCTTTGTGCTTTTCCTATAGATCAGCAATTCTTATAACAAAAAATTTGTCACAGAAATTTTTTCCTGTTCCCATTCCTTCCATTCATAGCACCTATGCTCACTGTAACACCCAATGAACCTACTCTATTGACTATTTCCCATGGTTCTTGTCATCTTCCCACAACTACAGTCTGCATGATGTCACTATACTTGCCATCACCTCAATATTGCCTCTTTGGCAGTCTCTCCACCTGTCAACTTCCTCATCCACCGATGTAGCTCCAATATTAACCCAACCCAACCACAAGGACAAGTAAGAGCTCTCCCAACCAAGGGATGATTTGGAAGTGATTGCTCAATTTGGATCTCATCTAAACAGCTCTTTGATGATGGTTTGTTGATTTGCATATTTTCTTCTTTAATTTTAATGCTTCTACATAGTTTTCAGAAGACTTTGAATGCTCTAGCTTTCAAGATCTGTGAACACACCTTGCTCCCTAGGAGCCATAGTTTAAAAGGTTTTATTTGGTTATTTGTTCCAGAGGTTTGGCTCCCTATACCACATTTCCTTGCCTTTTGTTTAAAAAAATAAGAAGATGGACTCGACAAACTTTGCCTGTTTAATGATCCAAACTTCAATAGGGATGAACATGGAGTAGGCTAGCAACATTGTTTACTCCTAACAACTAGCGATGCCAATTTCTTTCTCCTCTCAATGCTCAGATTGAATGGGGCTCTGCAACTAGGTCATCAACATACTAGCATTTTTCTTTTCTTTGCTCAATTGTCCAAATCCTGAAGGTTTCAACCATGCCAAAGTACATCAAGGAACACCAGCGTGGCGCAGCAATGCAAGTCCAACAAGGATGTCACGTGGATCTCCACATCTTAATTGCAGTAATCCTATAAACCACCATCCCTTCAGTCTCAGGTAATCCTTTCAAGATTTGCTTATGCTTGTTGGCTATGGTTTTAAGAAAATATAGGAAATGATATTGATGTTAATAGCTTACAGGAAATGATACTAATGTTGTTTAGCCCATACAGCTTCCATGGACTTTGTTGTACTATTTACTTGTTAAGAAGATTTTACGAATTTCTCACTAGTGGCCCTATACTTCTCCAATTAACCTTTTAGGCAAAACATAAAAAAGAACTACTTTTACCTACTATAACTTTGAGTCATCCATATTATTTATTTAACCTCATGGAAATTCCTAAACTTTCTACTCTTTACAATATATATATATATTCCAAGATTTCGATCTATTAGAATTTAATATTTCTCTAATTGATAACTTATTCAATCTTGCTGAAAACACAATTACGAACTTAGTGGTTCTTATGTCTATCATGTCACAGCTGCATGTTTTAATTGGCATGATCTTGCACCAACAACATCACTAAGCTCCAATGTAATTCTGTACGCGGTCACAAATACCGATATTGATACAAAACCCTCCATGCAATATCAGGATGTTAGAAAATGTTGTAATTGATGTTTTGTGTCAATGTATCATGTGAGACCAGTAAGTGCCAAACATATCCTAGCTTCAGGCTATGCAGGTTATATACTCATATCACATTTATCATGCCTATTTAAAACATGTAGATAAAAGAGATTAATTTGTTTATTCTTCATGGTAATTACTCACCGGCAGCACCTAATGCAGATTTTGCTTGTATGTTTCCCTGCATGTACAACGAAGAAGGATCCATGGGCAAGGATCTCTGCATTACACCCATCTCACTCTTGATTTCCTGCTATAGTTATAAATAAAATAAATGACAGAGAAGGAATGATAGGAATAATGGAGCAATATGAGAAATGATGGTACAAGTAATTACAGTTGCCTGTTGACTTCGTGCCTGAATATGCTGCAGAGCAGCAGGTACGCCTGGACTTCCTTGGACTGGTTGCCTGCCACAGAAACAAAGAAAAAATAGCCTACCAGACCCTTGTTATTCAGCATGTACAAAATATTGATGCTGAAACATTAGATAGTACCCAGGATAGTTGGTTCCTGATTTAAGAAGGGCCATCCTCCTAGCATCAAGAAGTTGTTGGGAAGCCTCAGAATCCACTGCGTGGGGATGCTTCATACGTTCTTCATACATTTTAGCAGCTAATACACTTGCTGGTGGTGTCCCCAAAACTCCGTCAGAGTTTATGGAATTTAAAGTACTATTAAGAGCAGGATGGTTAGCATCCCTACGCATCATTTGTGGATGTTGCTGCTGCATGAGCTGCAATCGCTGCATCTGCAACTGTTGCTGCTGTTGTTGTTGTTGTTGCTCCCTTGCTTTCATCTGTTGCGCCTGCAAGTTAAACAAAATATTTCACTGGATTGTCCTCCTGGCAATTAGAACGGTTAAAGAGATTGTGGGATACAAAACATGGTACTTCTTTAGAACATTACCTCTATGTAAGCTGCAGCAACCTCAGAATGCTTTTCATTTGTCCTTGCAATGAAGATATCCCAAAATACAGACCACCATTCAAAAAGGAATCCTCCCGGAGCATCAATTGCTGCACAACTCAAGCTAAAGCTTACCTTTCTGCCCAGGAAATCTCTTATATACAGAAACAGGAACTTTCTAGTAAACCTTCTTTATGTTCCAATGGATGGAATGGCATGGTTTAGACAAAGACCTTAATAAAATGTTCCACACTCATGCTGATTGTAGGACAAAACAGAAATTTATATTGTATTATATTGTGCTATGCAAGTCCAATTTCAAAATATAGAGTCGATGCAGATCCATACCAATCTATATCAATCCATAATAATCAACATGAACCAATAGAAAATGACATGATACAGCAGTACAAAGCCCATGATACCATAATATCTAGCCAATATGGTCCATAACAGACTATACATATGCATAGCAGCATCTAAATTCTTCAGAAAAAGCCAATATTAAAAGGAAAAACTGTAAAGAGAAAACTCGGGATGCCCAGAAACCAATTCGCACTTTAAAAATTTTAAGATTGCAAAATCTGATAACCTAGGAACCATGTCCCTTAAGGCTTGCAGGGGATTAGAAGATGACAAAAGCTGAAATGAATAACATCAAAAGCTGAAATAAAAACATCAAAACCTGAAATAAATAACATCAATTATTTCAGAAACGCTCCATAATTCAATAATACAATGTCGTGTCACCAAAGCATGTTTTATAGCATCTAAGGAATCTAGCAATCAATATCCATAACCATCATGGACCCTCATGTCAATGTTCAAGCAACATTTACCAGAACCCATCAAAATGCGGACGGCATCAGTAGCAGTTCTGGCCTGTGGGTTTGATAATTTGGATTCACACGCATGTCCACACAATTGAACATTTAACTGACTGTAGCATCATCCTGAATAGACGTATATATCAAATATATAACCTGTTTCTCGCAAGATTTGTGTATTCATCAACATTCATAATAATTTCACCAGGAAAGTTTAGTTCTGAAACCTCAATAACAACTACCTAAATGAAAACATGGGAAGGGATTAAATATCATGCAGAAGAAATAAAATTTATTACCTACTGGATCCGCAGCAACCTTTCCTTCAGCCATAAAGGCTTTTGCAGTCGTTTGCAGATTCCGTTTCAACAGATAGTCATAAATATAAACATCGAGCCTGATAAAAAGGGGGAGGGGAAAAAGGAGTCTTATAGGTTTTAAAAGAAGAAACGTTAAGAGCAGTAAATTACCAATAGTCAATGCTGAAATAACACAGAAAAATCAAAGAAAACAAAAAAAAGGTAGACTTTATCGGATGCACACATCTTATCTGCTTCCCAATTACTCTGTGCCATCCTGAAACTCCAAACCACGAATCCGAAAGCACGAACGCTGCACAAACGTCACTCCCTCGATCTCCTCATCCTTCACCAAATAAAGCACAAACCGTTATAAAGAAACATAATATACAAAGCTTCATCGAAGAAATTAAGCCTCCGAACCAAAAAAGGGGCCTCGCGATGACATCCCACATTATCAAAATCCGCATAAAAAATCCCCGATTCCTCTCTCGGAATCAGAAACCCACTCGAAGCAACACGGATCGTATCAATAAAACGCGATTTCCGATTAATGGACTGTTTTTTCAACCACTAATCGAGTCCCAGAATTCTGCCACTACCTCCTCCCCCCTGCGAATTCTTGAATTGGGAATCCCCCACGAACGCCTCTTGGACTTGAAATTGGAGCAGAGAAAGGAGACGAAGAGGAGAGAACCGAACCTCGGAAGGAACGCCTAGGGTTTCAGATTCGAGAACGATCCCTGAGGAACGCCTGGGGTTCAGATTCGAGAACGATCCCTCGGAGTGACCAACAGCTCGATCTCTACCGAGAGAGAGAGCGAGAGCGAGAGAGAGCCCGACGGCTTCTTATCTCGAGTCACGAGACGAGGAGAGAGACATCAAATGGATTTACATTTCGTGTTTTCAGTTCGGATCCGAAGCTAAGGTCAAGACGCCAGTTTGAACTTAACCTACAATGCGTCCGCACATGATTCTCTATGCGTAAAGATGGATCCGCCGTTCGTCACGCATAGGGCGATCGCGGCACTTGGACATAGGACGGTTGGGCGAGATCTGGAAGTGTTTGTATGCGCACGTTTGGTGTGGATGACCGAAGGGAGAGGCTCGGAGGGGCCAACCTCGTGCGAACGTTGTCGCGTACGGGGAGCGGGATTGAGAGCGCGTGGGCGACGGTGGGCGTTCGCAGAGCCTGCCAAGTGGAGTAGGTGGAGCGTTAGGACGAACTACGACCGTTCTTAATCGATCTCGAATGCCTGAAATACAAGCTTAAAAGAATAATTATATCACTTCATCAAATAAGCCCCGCATCATTTTAAATATTAAATTACATTAATTTTATTAATATAAATATTTAATATTTTTTAATTTTTAATTTTTTATAAAATATAATTTTTATCATATTTTTATTATAACATCGTGTGACCATATTATGGCATGCTATTATAACTTCCTCTATCTACATAAATTTTTATATCTATATTATAACTTCATATATCTTTATTATATAATTGGATGCTATAAGGAATGAAAAATAGTAGTAATAATTAACAAAAAGTCATAATACAAATATAGGATATCATAATATAGATATAAAATATTATAATAGATGTAAGTAAGAGATTATTTTTTTATAAAGATTTTGAATAAAAGTTAAGCTACATTAAATACCTGTAGCATTGGAAACCAGTGTAGCACTGTAGCTCTATTATTAATTATAATACTTGGCCCAATCTAATGAAGCAATACATTTCTTTTTTGCTTGGAATGATGGACAAAGGATGTTTTATACAAAGAAAGACCACACCATTCAACGTATGGAAGGTTGATTAGGTTCAATCCCATACAAATTAGATGGGCCATGCTAACATTCGATTGGTTGTTTGCATGTATACGGGCTTCGAGCTTGATTGATGGTGATCATTATTAAGGCTACAAATCAATCGGGTTGATCCGTGATCCAACCCGACCCGTTTAAACAAGATCCAATCCATTTTTAGGAATCCGTAGATTCAGGTTAGGTCTTAAAATTAAATTGTTCTATTTTCTAGGTCGGGTCTGGTTTTACTGAATTTGAACCCGATCCAACCCAACCTGATTCGAACATACTAATATTATTATGATTATATCTATTTGGACCTTTAAATTATAATTTAAAACTTGTATGGAACTTATTTTTAATATAAAAATAGAGTTATAATTATTTTTATATCTTAATTTATTTTGAAAATAATATTATTTTTTATCCGTTTTATCATTAATAATGGTTGACCATGTAATAATTAAAATATAGTTATCTATATTTTATCCGGATCATATCTAGATCCAAATTTTTTAGATTATAACTAGATTATTTATGGATTCGATCCAACCCGAATGACCTGTTGGATTGAAAATTATGATAGTGGACCTGACCCGATGATGCCCAGTAAGCAACCCAAGAGGGAGGTGAATTAGGTTTTAAAAACTTTTACAAGGTATGTGCCAATTCAAAAATAATTCAAGTGCTCGTGTAATACAAGTGTTATATGCTCTTCTAGAGTATGCAACGGAAAATAGATAAGTAAATGCAATAAAAGTAAGAGCAAGTAATGAGAGAATAAGCAACCACAAATATCAAGAAATGTATTGGTTCGGTGCATACCAAGGCACCAACATCCACACCCTAAGCTTTCCTTGGAAATTTACTATAATCACTCTTGATTACAGTCGATTAGTTTTCGAGGCTCACTAATCAAAATCCAACTTGTTTTCACTAGGAACACAAGTCAAAACCCCTTTAGTTTTATGGACTAACCAAAATCTAGTTGATTTTGTAACTTAGGCTCACCAATAACCTTCTTAGTTTTCACAAGGCTAATCAAAAACTTCTTTGATTTTTACAAGGCTAACCAAAATCCTTTGTTGGTTTTAATATACAGACTCACCAACCAACCTCAACAAAAATCAAAATGTAAGAAATACAATAAAGCTTTCAAATAAAAGCTGTTATCTCTTTGAAGCTTTTTGAGTTGCTTGTTCCCAAGTTACTGAAGTCACAATCAATGCTCAAATGGTTGGACTTGAATGCTCTTGATTGCTTTGAATGCTTGAAGGCTTCTTTTCACGTTAAAGTAGTTGCTCTTAATGAATATTTGAATGAATGTTTTTCTTTTTCTTTTTCTTTTTCTTTTTGATTAGTTACTTTCACTTGAGATTAATCTACTTTAAATACCATTCCAAGGCTTAAATGACGGCTTATGACCCTTGGAGAGGTGAAACTAGCCATTGGAGACGAAAAGGGCAAATTCTGGACTTCAAAAAAAACTAGCCGTTATTGTTCACCAGAACTACAAGTATCAATACTTCAGGTCATGAGTCGATACTTGGGATCGATACTTGATTTCCATGAGTCGATACTTAGTTCAAAAATATTTTTGAAGCTCTTTGGAAATCTCAGGTGAGTCGATATTTCATCTGGTGAGTCGACACTTTGCTTACATGAGTTGACACTTGAAGAAAGTCTTGAAATTCAGCATGTTATGTGAACAATCTATCTCGGACCTTGAATCGATCCTTGAGTCGATACATGAATCAACACTTGAGCTGCATGAGTCGATACTTCAACCATGCCATCTAAAACTTCTTCTGCATATCAGCACAGGCTTCTATGATTCGACACCTTGAGTCGATACTTGCATGGTGAGTCGACATTTTGAGTTGACATTTGTTGAAACTTTCTGAAATTGAACTGAAACTTTGCTGAATCTTATTCAAACTTAAAACTTAAGTCCTTTCAAGCCATTCTTATGTGCTTAAATCCATTTATCTTCAAAGTTTCATCCATAAAAATGACTTCTTCAACTATTTGACAAGCAATCCATTCAGTTAACTTAATGAGTAACTTTTTATGATAAAACATACTTTAACAAACTGTTGTACTCAAATATACTTAAGTATTTTGTTAATCATCAAAACCAATACATGAGTCAATACCCGACCTGACCTGATTTTCTAGCGGATTAGGTTTGGGTCTAATATTAGGACATGATCAAAAAATCGAGTTGGATTGGGATCATTTATGATCCGGTCCGACCCGATCCATTGCACCCCTAATCATTATCATTATTAGGCATGAATTAGATTCTCAATGAGCAAAGGGCTATTCAAATATACAATCTAGACAATGATCTAATTAGGGGTGCTTTTTAAGGATGTTTGGTATGAGGTAATATACCCGGGATCAAGGGTGGTTTCGATGAAGATGATGAGATTACTTTGTTTGATTGTATTTCAGCAATCCTACACAATGATGATCTCACATGACTCCCATTTCTTAAATTACCATCTAACTTAGTCAATGGTATTTTCATTATTAAGGATGAGTATCCAATATCATCCCAATGTCATGCTCTTGGAATAAAATTTTAGAATTTTTTTCCTTTGGTCCATAATCCATGCACATTGCATGTGAAAGACCTGAAAATGTGCCATCCATAAGGAAGTGGGATTCCAATATTATTTTCTTCAACTTCCTTTTTGGCCATAATGATCTATTGATCATGTAAGATCTTGATTTTTTTAATTTTTAATTTTTTCATAATTTAATGTTTTGATTTGTTATATGTTTGATTAAACCTTTCTTGTTTTCCAAAACATGGATATCCACGCAGCAACTCAAAGTTTTTTTCTATCTTGCAAATTTGCTTGTGTATCTAAGAGATGCATAGCTCTTTTTTTTTTTTTTTTTTTTTGGGTATAGAATGAGATATCCATATTTTTTTTAACAGCTTTGTTTTATAAATATATTTGTTTCTCAATATATTTTATCAAAATTCTATGAACACAAATTTCTTAGAACCATGTCATCTATTAGATGTTGGATTTATCCATGTCTTCCTTTGAAATTACAACTTATATATATTTGGGCTAGCCATATATTCATAAAGGATAGTGAGGAAGCAAATTAGTGGCTGAAAGCCTGACATGGCTAATAATGCCAAAGAGTATAAGCCATGGATAGCTGATTTGCTTTGCGAAATATGTTGATTTATCATGCTTGATTGAGTCATTTTATTTTTTCTAATGAAAAAACTTATGAATATATATATATATATATATATATATATATGTTATCGATATAATATACTAATATATTATATATCTAAACAATAATACAAAGAATATAAGTTTTTTTTTTTCCCTTGGATTCTATTTTTATTTGGTGTTTTTTAGATGCATCTATGCACTTAATGTTGGATTCATGTCTATTCTATTTTTCTATTTTGTTGACTATCATAAAAGAATAACAAAAAATAAGCATACTCGAAGAAAAATATATCATGAATTTATATGGAAAACTATTTAGAAAAAAATTGGCTTACATTTATATATCATTATTTATTTATCCTGGCATATTTACTTTTTACTTTGTTAAAACATCAATAACAAAATAAATAGTTGAATTGACAATCCAAATTTATCTTAGAGTTTATGAACATAAAAGAATTGGGATCCATTTCTTTCTTTTTTATGTGTTAACAATGGAGCTTTTATTTGGTGTTTTGTTCACTATTTTAATTATTTGAATAAACTATTATAAGAATAAATATATTTACTTATATTGAATATTTTTAATTCATAAGAGACAATAATATATAAAATCCTCCTGGCAAGTAATTGGGATATTTTTGTATTAAAGTAAAAATATTTAGCACATAAAAGTACATACTTGTCTTATAATATAATATCATTTCTATTATACATAATGCAAATTCTTTGGGCCCCCACTCCACTTTTCTATCCAACCTCACCTTATGATAGATTATAAGACCATTTTCTTTAATCTTTTGCTAGTCTATTTATTTCCTAACAAACCAATCTTTTCCCTAATTCAGGTTACATACATCACACAAGAAAATACAAGTTTAAACAATCATAAAATCATGATTTAATCTATTCCTACTTGACAAGATTTTTTATTGTAAAGGATGAGTTTTTGCATGATGCCAAAATTGCTCTACCATCATAATAGATTTAAAACAAGAAAGTAATCTTTCCATGTACCATGCATACCTAGCCCTCCTGAACTCGCGATGATAAAAGCCTTGATCCTTCCGTACATTAAGATGATATTTGGTAATCAAATAAAATCATAATGATGATCTAAGATTACTGATGATTCGAATTTTGTGATAATGCAATCCTTGATTATTCAAGATCACTACATTTGATAAGGCTTAGTTGAGTAATTAAAGATATCTAGGTATCTACACATTCCATGAGAATCCAAGATCACGAACTATATAACACCAAAATTATTCATGATATAATTTATAAAAATATTTTTATTATTCATATTAATAATTAATGTATTAATTAATTAATATATTCTATAAATATATATTTATTATTTTTATAATTTATTAATCACAAAAAATATATTAATTGTTATTATAAAATTAATATTTTATTTATATTTATAATATATTATTTATTAATACATATACTTATTTTTATTATAAAAATAATATATAATATATTAAATATTTTATTATATAAATATAAAGTATAATAATATTCTTTTTACTCTAATTTAATATTATAATCGAATCACAATGGAATCATAATATGGTTAATAATATATTATAATATAATATATATCATAAATAATATATGATATCAATATAACATGATATCGGATATATCATATTGATGTAATATATTAATGATATATTGGTATATTAATTTTTTGTTTGATTGAAAGATATTTTTGTCTTTAGATTTTAATCGAAGATCATTATCCGAGGGTGATATTGGATCCCCAAATTCAATAATAAAAATTTGGTAACTAAATTGGATAATTTAAGAAATAAGAATGTTTTGAAATCACCACCATGTAAAAATACTATGGTGCAACATGTTGATCTTATCACATTCATTCACATCATTGTTGATTTCGATTTGACCGTCCCATGCCAAACATCTCTTAAGAATCTTGTTGATAATGAAAGCCTTATCCACTATGATACTCTTTTTTTAATTTTTTTTTAATTTTTTTTTGTTATATTTCATCCATATTTCCTTCTTCATCACATACTATCATTTTCGTCCTATTCATCGTCTTGATAATGCACCCAATTACCTCCCTGACCACCCACCCCCTCCCAAAAAAAATATATATATACCGTTCCACCTTTTTTCATAAATAGAGCCATTTTAGTTTTTTTTATAAAAAAAACTCTAATATTTTGAATTTATAAAACAAGACATGGATTTTTTTTAAAAAAATAAATAATTTTATAACCCCGAAAAAAATATCCCTTCATTTCAAAGATTGATGTAGCATGGACATGGGTTGTTAATTCAAACTATTAATATCACGAAAAAAAATATTCATTCATTTGCATGAAAGGTGTAGTAACTTGTTAACATTAATGATGAAGTGATAGCAAGTTTGGGTATAAAAATTAATAATTTATCCATGTTCTAATATTTTTTTAAGATGGATAAATTATTTTTTTAATAAAAAATTAGTGACTAAATCATTTTTTCACCGATCAAGAAAGTAAATATTAAATTTCATTCTTAAAATATCCTCATTATCATTTTTCAATATCTCCATTATATATTATAATATATTTTAAAATCATTTTTTATATATAAATTATATTTTATATAAATATTATTAAAAATATTTATAAAAAAATAAAAAATATAATTTTTAAGTAAATTTATTCATGAGTTTCAATATAAACCTAATCAACAAATATAAATCCAATCAGACATTTATTATATTAAATCAAATTTTAATTATCAAATAAGCAAATTAATATCTTAAATAACAATGAATAATGGATCTATAAGATTTTTCAAGATTTCATATCCCTAATTTTTTTGTTTTTTAGAACAAAAGGGTAGGAGAAATAAATTCCAGTATAGCTTCGATCCTCAATCTATTAGACGATTACTCGATTCGAATCATAATTTTTTTATATATTTTTGTTATCAATCAATAAATATATTAATTTAATCTTATTACGATATCAAAATATCAATAATTTTCGCTTCCTGTCTCGTGTGTCCAGAAATTCATTTTTGGGCCTAACAGGCTCTGCTCTAAATCAGTAAATTTACACGCCAAGATGTATCTACAGTCTTCTAGTCACGTTACCTTGCACCAGACGAACGGTAATCCTATCTCCGTTTCTTTTTCGGTTATTTATATTCCCTCTTTGCGACGCCGTCCGAGTTCTGGCTGGCCCTCCTCCTCGGTCTTCGTCCAAGAATGGCCGGCGCCGAGGCAGGGGAAGCCATGGACTCCTCTTCTCCCTCCTCGAGCTCGGCGGGAGATGGAACCCTCATCGACGACTTCTCCAACTCTCTATTTCAGTGCTGCGTCTGCCTGTAAGTTCGTCCTCCTCCGCCTCCAATGCCCCCAATCTCATCTCCCTTTTCTCCTATTCCATGTCGAATCAGTTTCTTTTTTTTTTCTTTCAGATTTGGTGCGTTTTGTGCCGAATCAATGTTTGTAGTATGCCTAGGTTTTGGATTTTATCTTTGAATTCGTGCCCCAAGAATTGAATATCGCCTGGTGGATCGAGAAAGTACTTGGACAAAGGAATTCCCAAACACCTCGTGTTCTATCGAGATGAAAAACGTTAACATCCTCAATTTCTTGATTCTTGGGCGGGGCTAATTCTTTTATTGCTAAATTCTCGATAGGAGTTATCTGGAATCATAAGGTCATTAGATCAAGATACACCTAGATTGCTCGTGGCCTTGTAATGAATTGGCGTCATTGCAACATGCTGAATGAGATCTATTCGATGCCTTCTTTTCCCAGGCAAGCTAGATTCTAGTCCTTAGGTGATGTCGCACTTTGTGTGGTGATATTGTGTGGATGATCTTGTTAGTATGGTCCCATCACGTTTCTTAATATTTAAAAGATCGGAATGTTACGAATTTGAAGTTTTACAAATTATAATTTCTTACAGTGATAATTACGAATCTGAACCAACAGATTTGCTGGCTAGAATCAGGTTGCAACCATGCACTATTGAGCAGTTTTGATGATAGGAGATTGAGACAGAATTGTTAAGGATTCCTAGCAAAAGACTGATATATATGGAATCAAATTTTTAAAGGAAGAGGACCCTTTCAATTTGTTGAAGGAGGCTTGTGGATGGTGCAGGGCAGGATTTTTTTTCCTTTAAATGATGGAGAGGAATTTTCTAGATTTGTAAGTTTGTTGCAAATTGCTCTTGAGGTTCCTTATATTATAGGCAAAACATGTTTTTGGGAGATTGTTGCATTCATAGGCAGGTAGATTCGAATGATCTAGCTACATATTGGATTTCAGTACAGGCATTATTTGTCATGTTTCAAAACAAATCTTTCATCACCACTCAAGTTTCGCATATGCAAAATTTTGATGATGATTGCATATCTCTGCAATGTGTAGGTTAGGCACTAGATAGTCAGGAATATTTAAGAAAAATGAGGGGTTGTTTGGAGTCCTGTAGGTGGAGCTACGTGCAACTCAAGTTGCATATACAAGCTAGCCCACTTGTTTGGAGACTTGCAACTCACTTTGCACTATAAGTTGAGTTGCTCATTGGGCTGGAACTCGAGCCTATCTTGTGATAGGTAGATTTGTAGTCAAAATGGCCAAGGTCCGCTCAAGGCAGTATTTTATTTATTTTTTTTTTAAAAAAACTCTTTCATCCTCATCCTTCCCCTCCCCTCTCCTCCCTACCTCACTCTTGAGTCACTCCTTGCTGCTGCCTAATGGTGCTACCAACATGGCCACCTCAGGGAGGCCCATGGCCTCAAACATCACCATAACAAGCCTCTTCTCCTCCTTCCCTTCCCCTCTCCTCCCCTGCCTTGCTCTCGAGTCTCTCCTTGCTGCCACCCTTGATACTGCAGTCAGTCCCCATCACCTTCAAGAGGCACACGACCACCTCTTTGATCTCAAACTTCATCATGCCACTTTCCTCCACTCCTCCTCCTCTTTGCCCCTCTGAAGGCTTGCAATGTTGCCTGCTCCCACCCGATGGGCACCTAGGTCCATGTCCAAGCCCTTATCACCAGTGGCTTTGATGCTGATATATTCATATAGAATACCCTTATCTTCATGTATGTTGAGTACCTCTGCTTATGCTCGATAGATTTGTTAGAGATGCCCCTTTTTTCCCCAAACTCCTCCGGCATAACAAGTGCGCTTCACTGTAGGTCAACCATCACAATTTAAGTTGCAATGTGACTTGAGTCGTAGTATGACTTTAACCACAAGGCTCCAAACAACCCTTGAAAGAAAAATTAAATCAAGGGAGAGGAATGGAGATTGAAGAGGATGACACTTAAAGAAAACAGACAAGTTGATGTAGAATACATAGATAAAGGTGAAAAAGAGGTGTGAAGAAGAAGGTAAAGCTGGGAGGATGGTGGGTTTGATTGTTGGTTTAAATGGCAAGCACATCGGCCAATGACAGTGCAAGGACAAACTTGTGGTGGTGGTCTTTGGATGGGCGGTAGTGTAGAATGGTTTTTCTTTAGTGAAACATCAATCATGACAACTCAGGCTGTATATTAAGTCATGAGAAGATTCGTTTCTTAACTTTGTATTCTGTGATTTAGTGGAAGTCATACATAGTCATACTTTGAGTATCTTTCTTCCTAGTTATTTTGTTCAAGGAAACACCAATTTTGTTTTCCATCTCTTAATGGTGTTTTATTCCTTCCACCTCCATATCCCACAATGCTCTTCTCTGTTTGATCTGCTATTTATCTAATTTTGATTTGTTTGGTTGTTGTAGGGACCTCCTCTACAAACCCATTGTTCTTGGTAAGAATGTGTCAATATAATTGTAAAATATATTAGTTCCATTATTATTGTTATCATTATAATTGCTGTCATTATCGTAATGTTCTTCTCCAATTGCAGCTTGTGGTCATATTTCTTGCTTTTGGTGCCTACATAAAGCTATGCATGGCTTGCAAACATCACATTGTGCTATATGTAGGCAACCGTATAATCACTTTCCTAGTATCTGCCAATTACTCCACTTCTTTCTCCTAAAATTTGAACCTGCGGCTTATAAAAGAAGGGAAAAGGAAGTGCTAGGTGAGTTCCTGTCGTGATTATAATTCATATTATATACATAATATATGATACATGTCTGTGTGTGTATCATGTTGTATGTAGCATATATATGCATGTGTGTATATGACATGTGTGTGTGTGTGTGTTTATGTTATATGTAGTATATATATGCATGTGTGTATGTGTATACACACATGCATGCACACATATATGTGTGCATCTGTAGCTGTATTTCACATTATTTTATTATTTTACTTTCAAATGGACCTTGTGGTATATTTTTACATTCTCACACAAATTGCAAAAGTTTTCCTATTCTAGATATAAGTGTTTATCTCTCCTAGTCTAGTGGTATATATTTCTTATCTCATTCTAGTTACCCTGTTCTTTGCTAAACAAAACCTATAGTGCCATGCAGATACTTACAATTTACCTAGTACTGTTATTCTTTTTATGTTACCAAGAGGCATGGAAAGATCTAAACTATAAAGGAGTGATTGCTGTCTGATAATACATAGCAGACAAGACTAGGTATAATAAATACCAGAATCAAACATTCATCATTGTTGTTGTTTTTTAACTTATGTTGGATACCCTTGCTACTCTTTTATTAAATCAGACATGGCTGCTTTATTCAAAATTGAGTTTTTGGGAGCAATGCCAAACCTGGAAGTGGAGATGCTACATGGACTAACTTGTGAACTCAAAATTATCTTGAATCAGACAATATGAACTTGTCAAAACTGGAAGTTGGAGATGCTACACTTCACTGATTTATGACCTACTAATTATTTTAAAACTGAGAATGGTACATCAATATAACATGTATAAGCACATATGCACTAATATTTGACTCAAACTAAAGTACTTATAGTTTCCTATTTAACTTCTGAACCATCTATTTCCATTCTTCATGCACTCCTATTTTGAAAAATGCACCTCTAGAATCCAAAAATGCATGGACGGATCTAAGTTACTCTCCAAATACTGTTGATATAAAACAGTCATAAAGGGAATGTATTACTATCCACCGATGGACACTCATCATATCTGTACCTATTCTAACCCAAACTCTTCATAGTTCATACTCTTTGCAGCATCACATACTTTTGCATGTGCCTAATATGCACATAGATCAGATAGAATGTAGACTATTTTATGTGCACAATAGTCGAATATCAGTTTTTATGAAAAACTACAGTGTATGTATAAAATCCTGTTCTTGTCCCCTCTTTACATGTTTGTTACTAGACTTGTGAGATTTTGAACGTAAAACTGTAAGGTATGTCCTTTGTAGCCTGGTCTAGAAATTGTAGCGGAACTTTGCCTATGGATGTCCTTCGTCCAATTGGTGACACAAATGGATTAAAAGAGACACTAGTGATCTGAACTGATAATGAGAAAGCACTGGTACAATTCTCCTGTGAAGATCTTGAAGACTCTTTTAATTCGATTCCAATGTGCTGGAGCTCTAGGGAAGCTCATCCAAGTCCAGAGCAATTTTCCATAACCTTTGGTAAAAATTTTCCAGCATGGACATGGGCAAAAAGACAATAGTCAGGTCTGCCAGTCCAATGATTTAACAACATAATTTTTTTTCCCAATCATACAAGATGCCATCTTGAAGCTTTCAGAGGCAACTCTGGATGGGCTTTGAGAGCATAACAACTAGAGAGATAAAATGAATATAAAGCATGCCTGTTCATTAGGGAATCAGCCTCCACATGTACAAATGTACAAGGGGTATGATCACCTAACTGGTGAGTTTACCATGCAAATATTAATGAGATTCAACATGAAGCTTCAAGACTGCAACACTATGTAAGATTTATTCCGCTTAGTCTTGATGCCTTTTTCAAGTGTCTTATATGAGTCTGTCATTACTTGCAAATTATTTAATTAATCCTTTATGTAGTCAGATGATAATGTGATGTAGGACAGTCTATGGTAGAGGATCTCTTAGGGTTTAAGATATGAAAACTGCTATTAAAGGTTTCTGGAATTTCAAGCTTAGACCTTAGTTTTTAATAAATCTTAACTATGGTGTTGGAATTTCAGCACAAAATTGATAATGAATGTGGTAATAATTCTAAAGAGCATGAAACAAAGGATCAGCTATGATCTAAAGTCAAAGGAATCAAATGTCTATAGGAGCTGCTGAACCCCTCAATTCTGCAACATGGGTTTAAGTTCAATGGAATGCTAGTTAGGAATTAAAGAAAAATGTTTGAGAATCGATGCTTGTAATAGAAACCAAAGTATTTGTAGAAAAGTAAAGGAAAAAGAAAAGTAGACACATAAAAGCACAAGAAAGATGCAAAGACTAAGAAAAGGATGGAACCAAACTCACTCCAGAGACCTAGGAATCACACCAAAGGTTGCAAGCCTTACGCTTGTTCTGCGGCATGAACAGGAGAGAAAAGAAAACTGGCATTCCATTCATCTTCTGCATAAAACCTGCTTATGAACACAACTCTCTATTTAAAGAGAAAGAAAACCTAAACTACACTTTCAAACTCCCTAAAATACCCTTGATAAAGCATTGGTTACTGTTCATGTTTATTGTAGCATGAATAGTGTCATCAATAATCAGTACTGTAATTGGGCCCATCAAGACATCAAATAAGATCTAAGATCGTTTAATCTCAGCCCTCGGTTCCAAGATAAGCCACTGAAACTAAAAACAAATAAAAGGAAGAAACAACAATCTAACTAAAATTAAATCTAGGCAAATCCTAACTCCTGCAGACCTCTGATGCATGATGAGACAATCTAGCTTCTCCATCATAATGGATTTTGCATCCATTGCAATTTGCAGCCCTTGCTTTAACACCATGATTGATATCACTTTGATTTTTCTTAATGCAATTTTACTAATGCACCTAGTATATTGTTTACATGGACTTAACCTTCTGTTATGGTATATTTTAGAGGAAGAGAAACATCTTGACATCTACTCACCTCAGTTTGAAGATCACTTAATCTCTGAGAGGGTTCATTCTGGTAAGAATAGAATCTCAGCTTTGTGGCATTTTCTTCTGTCATTTGATTTCATAGGTGCCAGTATAGCCTGACTTATACTGACCGTAATAACTCTGGTTCCTTAGGAGAGATTGAAAAAATAATGAGAGACTTAAAGCCAACAAAGGTGAAGCTTCAAAAGAAATTACTTTTCCAGAAAATAGACTTGAGAATGGAATTTGCAAACAAATTTCCATAAACGACGTACTATGTTCTCTTTGCAAGGAACTGTTGTATCAACCTGTTGTTCTCAATTGTGGGCATGGTGAGTTCTGGAGCTGTAATTAGGCATGACAGATTTCTGTTAATTTGGCCACTTGATTAAATTTAAAAAGAAATCTAACTCTTGTTTCCTTTTTCTTATGATACAGTATTTTGCGAATCTTGCTTGTCTAGTGTAGTTGGTGATCCTTTTAAATGTCAAGTGTGTCAAAGTCTGCATCCTGGACAATTTCCAAATATTTGCTTGGATCTGGATCATTTCTTGGAAGAACAATTTCCTAGAGAGTATGCAATGAGAAGAGAAAGTGTACTGATCAGAAAAGCTCAACATAGACATGGGGATCCATCATCCAGTAATTCTCCATTGCTATATTTTAAATTGTTGTTCATATAGCTTTCATGATATCTGCTTTAAACTTTGGTTACAGATCATCTGCTTTAAACTTTGGTCACAGATCAGCATGAGAGCATCTGATATACTAAATTATGAACCGGTCTCGCTACTTCTATGTCACTTGCCCAAGCTCTTGCTTTCCATGAACTAATTTTCAAGCAAAACGGCCATGAATTAGGTTTGCTTGTGTCAATAAAGTATGGACAAAGTTTTGAAAATTTGATTTTGATCCAAGTTCCAGTCCAAAAATAAAATATTTTGACAATTTCAAAATGTTATGCTTTTGAACTTAATTTCAATGCGTAGATCAGAAGTTTAAACAATTTTAAAAAGAATGAAATAGGCAAAATAACAAACAAGAGAATTATAATAAAAAAAGAAAAAATAGCCATCATTTAAGTATAATTGATATGTCATAGCCAAGGATTCAGGTCCCGGTGGGACATCCCTCGGGACACCGGGACAGGATATTATATCACATCTATCGGGACAGGACATCCTGCCAGTATCCTAATGTCCCAATCGAGACACCTTGGGACATCCCCTGTCCCGAGTGTTGGGACGGGGCAGGACGCCGATGCGTCACATTCCAGGAAAAAATCAGGATAGCCCTGTCCCGCGGGATTTAAAACCTTGGTCGTAGCATTTCTTAACTATCTTGTATCAAATTTTGAGAGCATTTTGGCATAAAATTTTGATTTTTAAGTTAACTTCGGCAAGGTATAGGAAAGCATCAATAAAAGAAACCAATAAAGGAAATACTGTTCTAAACTAGATGGGAAACAAGTAACAGTCCTAGGTCCTGCATAAGCACATTTTATGTATAACAAGTGCTCGCAAAGAAGGGTATGTTGATAATATTTAGAACAGAAGAATGATGAAATATCAGAGTTCTTTACAAGCGTGATAAAGGAAAGATAAGAGTTCTTTGCTGCTTGAGAGGACACATGTGCAGACTTGACTCCTCGCACAGAAATTCATGTTCATTTGGATGACTTTTCCTAAAGTTACACCATGATCCAAGGAACAACAAAGATGAGGCAGGAGCAAGCAAAAAAGCAGTAGTGTTGCATGATAAACATTTTCAGGATAGCTCTGCTTAAAAGTCATTTTTTATAGGGTTTAGGTATTGTTGTTAGATGAGAATTAATAAGATGGAAAAGACAGGAACTGACATGGAAAAGTTAGTGGAGTGTGTCGTCTTTACTAGAAAATAAAGAAGGGATGTGCAGTTGAGACTGGTTTTATAGAGATGCACAGAGAAAGGGAAAAGAAAGAGGCAATGTGGTGTTGATTTTTTGGACATTTTTATTGGTGATAGAGTTCAACTCAGTTTGAGTGATGTTCTAAATTACTTTCATTTTGAAGGAGGCTTTATATGGTAAGATGATTAGAAAGCAAATGTTTTGGCAATGCTTTCTTACATGAAAATTTATAATAAGAAGTTTTTATCACTTGGTTGGTAATTCTTGTTGTTGAAAGAAAGGGAAATAAGGTGTTTATATTGAAGACTTCTATGTTTTAAATGATCGTGTCATGAGGTGGGAGGGGGAGAGTTGATTAGCCAGTATTATCACAGTACTACTGATCATTTATTTTAGCAATGTGCACTGATGATATTGTATCAAGAAAAGAGATAGACAATTATAGAAATTTGTGAGTAAGCTTTTTTTTTTTTCTCAAAAGAACTGGGTAACTTCAAATAAATTATTGGAACAGGACTTGTCAAACTTAAGTAAGATATTGATCTACAACAAAATATTATATAATTGATCATGAGTATGCTGGGGCCCAAGATGGTTGATGTTTTCATTGTATAGACACAAAGTTCTTCATGGACCATGGTGAGCTACAAGAAGGTATGAGAAGTGCCAATTGCTGGCGGCAGATTCATCGAATAAGTGGCTTAATTCAATTCTGCGAATTACTAAGAAGTCTTGACTTCATGTTGTGATTAATAATTTGAAGGTAGCTTCTGGTGAAGGCATATTATACATATGGAATGATTATCAATGGATTGAAGGTTTCTTAGGTGCAAGGCAGTCTGAGTCTTCATTGATCAGAGGATACAATTAGACATGAATATGCACTAGGCTTGGACTAGGTCAAGCGCAGCAGGAATATAGCCGTGTTAGTTTTGTTCATGATTTTAAACCCAATCCCAGTCCATTAGCTGAGTGGTTTCATGACATATTTTACAAGATCCATCGGGTACTTGATCCAGGCCAGATTTAGCATCCCAGTTTGGTAATGCAAACTCAAGATCACCTATTTGGGCTAAATCTTGTGACTTTGCATGAAGACATGTGGAATGCAACTGAGTGTTTGCGACGATTCCTCTGAAACCTGAACCATCTATTCATCTTGTGAAGGAAGACAAGCAAGCTCAGTACTGAAAAAGTCAACCAAAGGGCAATTCAATATTTCTTTTGTCAAGGGGAAAAGTTATCATCTATGCTATCTACTGTATTTTGCTTATGAAAAGAATTAACGAGCAAAACAAATTGTCCATTGGTTACATGTAAAAGTCAGGGGATATATTGATTTTTCATATTTGAAACTACATGCCATTGGGGTGTAAGAAAACCCAGTCATGTCCCAGGAATGGACCCAATTTTGGCTGCTAATTAAATGTTTTACTTATGATAAGCTTTCAATTCTAAAATATGGTCAGCAACAACATAAAAAAGTACAATTTTTCCATCCAGATGATAGAGTACGGTAATTTAATCATAGTAGAAACAATAAATCAGAGAAATAGAGAGAGACCTGAAAACCTAAATTATGATGCGTGCCAACAAAAGAACCAACTAGAGACCACTCTCCTTGCTCCTCAGGAAACAACACTACAGTTAGATTGGTGGAGAAAGATGGAGGCAGCAATTAGTTTGCTTTAGGGGGGGATGTGGGGATGCTTGAGGAGAATGGGGAGAGAGAGAAGTGGGAGAGAGAGCTGGAGAGGAGTCCATGGGGTTGGGAATGCAACAATTCCTATTCATATGAGGGTTATATTCCTGAGGTTACATTTTACTAAATATACAGGTTGTGTTGGGTCAGCTAGTGTCAGTTCAGCTCTATATACATATGATGCATAGGTCAGGTTGGGCCAGGTCAGGTAGGGAAAAATAAAAAAAAAGATGTGGTTTGGACCTAACCCTGATTAATCTGGGTTGATTTTTAGCACTGATCCTGATCCACCAATTTGAAAAATCAGGTTGAACCGGGTCAAAGTGAATAAGGTCTGGTTTGAACTTTTAGCAATAATAAGTCCCAAACCACATATTATGTCAAAGTGATTCAGGTCTGGTCTGAACTTTTAGCAAGAAGGGATCGTAGGAGACTGAATCACGTGGAAGAGTAATGGCCCACATATTATGTAAATTCGTGCAGTTGAAGTCTCATTTAACAAAAATAGGTTGTAGTTGAAAGGTCACAGAAAGCTATAGTGTGACAATTGAGTTTGGCAGCTGTATGTATAACTAGGAATTTGTTATTCATTGAAAAGAACAAAAATACTATTTTGATCTTTGCTTAATCTGTGAGAAGATTGAATATTAATAAACATTTGGCAAATTTGTCCAATTTAAAGCATCAGTGAGCTAATCTAATTATAAGAAGTTTTGCAACACAAATTTTTGCATGTTCTTCCAGGTTTGGGTTTTCCATATGCATGGTTCATCTTGAAGGATGGTTGTGAAAATCCAGGACTGTTTTTTATTTAAGAGCTATTGAGTTTATGTCCATTGGGCTTTCCCTACTTGGTTGTTGATGTATGGATTTGGACCTATTGATATGCACTGTGACAGTTTATCATGCTCAATCAACCTTGTGAGAGTATTTGGGTCATTTGGGCATTGATCGTACTATTTATTGAAAAAATAATAGTTATGTGGCAGGATCAACTAAACCATTTCCACTTGTTATTCTTTCATTTATTGGTTGTTCATCTGTCTTTCATTTACTCTACTTCTTCCTTTTGGTCACTTTATGTATTTATCTTTCTCTATTCTTCATTTGTTTCCTTTTAAGAATTAAGTGCATATCTAATTCTGCAGGGTGTTTTCTGCTTGATTGAAGGTACTTGTGATGTGTTCTGGCATTTTAGGGCTCTCTTTTGATATCATAGAGTTCAGTAGATGATCTGTGCACATCTAGTTCAGTAGTTCATGACTTTGATCCATCAAAATGAAAAATGCTCAAAATCAAGACCACCAATGCAGAAGATCATGTTTTTAGTGTTCCTTGAAATGTCTTTAGTAATTTAGTGGGGGTAAAAGTAGCAGAAGAATGTAAGAAGGTACTGATATTTGAGATTTGGCATCTAAGAACCACAGATTCCTTCTTATGAATCAGCATCTTTATTTAGAAGAAAGCAAGAGATTGACCCAGAGGTGGTTGTTGGTTTAATCCAGCAATGGTACCTTGGTCAAGTAGAAGAACATGAATCAGCACTTTCATTTAGAAGAATGCAAGAGATTTTTCCGATGGGTGGTGCCCAGAGGAGGTTGTTGGCATGAGTCGCAAATGGTACCTCAGCCAAGTAGAAGAATGGAGGTAGCATAGCTTATAAGTGAGATGTGTGGGGCTCTTGACTGAATGAGAACCTTGAAAAATATGAGTCCTAGCAGGAGGTTGGCCATGAGCTAGTTTCCAAGTCTAGCATTTACACATTTTTGAATAAGCTAATTTTGAGGGCCAGCGCTGTAAAGTTTAAAGATCTGGGCTACAGTCCTCAACCCTGCCCATTTTACACCATTGAAAGCTGGCTTTCTGGTGGGACATTTGCTCAAATGCCCTCATGTATTTCTTAGAAAACAAGTGTCAGGGAATGATGTATGCAGCGGATACGCAAAAATCACGGGAGAAGAGGAAAAGCATTGCAGATAGGAGACACAATCACAAAAACACATATAGGGATATACGTGGTCTGGAGTCTCCTGTTCCTACGTCCACGGCTGCACAGAATAATATATTTTCTTTATGTAATCACAGAAAGTTTACAGGAGTAATACAAGAGAAAGAAAAACAAGGACATCTTTCTTTCCTCTCTTCTAGATGCAATGCAGCTCTCTGGATGATGATTATGCCTTCCTAGATGACGCTTCCATGCGTCTTCTCCCTCTCTCTATTGGAAGAAGCTATTTAGTTCTCACACCTCTCTTGAATTAATTTGCCCATCTTAGGGTTTGATCACAATTATATAGATGGTGCCTTAGGGTTTTAAGCCACTCCTTGTTTCCATCTTTGATCCACATGCCATAGTGTTTTGGAGTTGTTATCAAAGTAAAAATTATGACTCCCCTTGTTTCTATTCCAATAAGACAGAATAAAAAATCATACCCGTTCATAAGATATACCCTTTATCATTTTTCTGATGGGGTCACACACCTTAGTCCCTCGGCAAAGGGACACTGCCCACTTGACCCCCTTCCCAATGATCGTGTAGCGAGACCTGTGACTATCAATCACAGTGCATATATATATATATATAAGACTAGGGTCAAGGGGATGGATCAGGCTTCACTATCCTAACAAAGACTTGTATGAAATATGAGTCGTATATGGATAGCTATAGGTCGATTGGAAAATTCTAATCTTCAAATACCTACTAAAAAACTCTCCAAATGCTCGACTTTGAATTTTGAAAGGTATGGGTCATTGTTATTCTACCATTGTTCGAGGGCTTTTAATTTTTTAGGTCATTTGGTTTCAGTAATTGCTTCTGTCAGAAAAGAGAAAAAAATTGCTTATATCTATTTCAGAATACTCTTACCATCTTAATAGCAGTAATGTGTATGTATAACCTTCTGAAAATCTCTGCTCAATGAGCAAAATCCACTAGTATTTTTCTCTATTTATTACTTTAACAGTCAACATATTAGCTCTTTTCTTTTTAATATTTCTGATTGTGTAGCTGTGGTAATGATCATTGCAATCAAACTTTGAGGCTTTTTTTAAAAAGTTTTCTTATGGTTACAAGTATTGTGGTATTTACTCTGTCCATGTTGGATTTGCCTTCAGCCACTTTTTTTTTTTTTGCCATATCAACATGTGTGCATCATATCTGGGGATGATTTTATATATGAGCAGGGGGAATGTGATATCAGTGGTCTCTGTTATTAATAATTAACAGTGAGCAGTATGCGCCTCGTTTTAGGTGTTTTGCATAGAGAGAAACAAAGTGCCAAATCATCTTGTCATGTCACAGATGATGATCTTTGGCAAGCTGAAGACTTCGCAAATGTTCATGTTGGAGTTGGTTGTGATTCATGCGGGGTATGTTTATTGGTGCTTCAACCTTCTTCCAAATTTTAATTTTAATTTTAGCTGCTTGGATTTCATAGTACAAAAGTAAACTGCTGGAGGCATTTATAATTAAAGGGAAAAAAAAAAGCTTCTGATTCATGGCTTGTTAACTAATGCTGCTCTTCTGATGACCCTGCACTTTTTATTCTGTTCTAGGAAAGTTACAAACTATATTCTGTAGGCTCTACGTTTTCTACCATTATAAGAAGTGATAAAACTTTTTTTTTAAAAGAAAATTGTAAATTCTTTTAAAATATAAATTGTAACTGTCGAATGTTTTCTCCCTGCATCATGACACAACTAATTGCTTGGTTCTTTCATAGAGTTGAACAGCAATTTTTAACTATTATTTCCCTTTCAGATGTATCCCATAATTGGAAAGAGGTACAAATGTAAAGACTGCAAAGAGGCAATTGGCTTTGACCTGTGTGAAGCATGCTATAATACTAGCTCTAAACTCCCTGGCAGATTCAATCAGCAGCACACACCTGACCACAAGTTCGAACTCGATGACACACTGTTGCTATATAAGGTATTGATGCTCAGGGCCATGCCAGTGGAGGCCATGCCAGTGGAGGACCCTCAACAAGATCATGGGAATCATGATCATGTACCAGAAGGAAATCATGATCAACAAGACCATGGGAATCATGATCATGTACCAGAAGGAAATCAAAATGAGGATCAAATCCTATAGAAGAAAAGACAGTTTTCAACATGAGAAAGTTATATATACCATGTCCGCCAAGTGTAATTAGGACAAGAAGGCCCGATCATTGGGTGGTTGTCAAGAAATAACAAGGATCGTAGTAGCAGAGTTGGCTAAGCATCTTTCTGTTTGTTGCTATATTAATTTTAGCTTCAGTTGTTTATATCGGAAAATGATGAAATGATTTCAGTTGTTTGATTATTCACTTATACAATTACCTTTTCATTTTGAAATAATTATTACATATTACTAAACAAATTTATATTTCCCTGCTACTTTCAGTATCTGATGAATGCATGTGCCTTATTCAGATCTTCTTCATGGTGGAAATTTGAAATCTAGCTGATGAAAAAATTGAAACAGTACAATAATGTGATCAATGTGGATCATCTTTTCTGTTTTCGTGATTTAGATTTGTAGATCTTTGTTGCACCCCATTGTCCCTCATCCACCATGTATCATGGAAAAATGCAACTCCATATTTTTATCAGAAAACATCTCGACACCGAAAGTTTATTGCACGAATTACGAGTTGCCTTTCTCTCGAATTACTCCCGTCTCTGATTATATGCTTGTCAATCACTAAGGAACAGCGGACAGCTTTAGACTCTGATTATATGCTTGTCAATCACTAAGGAACAGCGGACAGCTTTAGACTCTGATTATATGCTTGTCAATCACTAAGGAACAGCGGACAGCTTTAAACCTGCATAGGATGCTCTTAAATAGAGCAGCAGTTCAAATATATTAATTTACAAAAAAATCAAATATATTAATTTGAGACCAAAATTTTAAAATTAGGAGTCGAATTGAGATGGTCAGATTGGGTTTAGGTTGTGTCAAATTTGGTTTAGCACGTAAAAGTTTTTCTACGTGACAAATGTAAATCCAACACGTGTTTTACATTAATCTATAGTCAATTTGTCAATCCATTTATGGCTTTATTTTTCAATCATATACATTGACCAATAAAAGCCAAATACGGTCAAGCCACTACAGTAAACATGATTATTTTTGATGTTAAAAAAGATCTTTTCTGTTGCTTTAAAGCATCGCTAGAAATCCTACCGTTGCTTTAAAAAGCATCGGAATGCATGGGTGGAGATTGTTATTCCGGACGCTTTTCAAAAGCATTGAAAATAGCTTTATTCCCGATGTTTTAAAATATCAGGAATAAATCCAGGATAAGGTTATTCCCGATATTTTAAAGTATCGATTTTTTTTTTAAAAAAAATAATTATTTTAAAATTTAAAAATCTATATAATATTTTTTTACCTATATAATGCAGTAATATAAATCCACACATCCAAATATAAATCCATAAATCCAAATATCTCATTGCATGCATTATTCATACATCCAAATATAAATTCAAATATAAAATTCAGTACAATCAAAAATAATAAAATTTGTTACGTATATGTTGTTCAACACAATTAAAAAATATATAAAAATATAAGATATTAAATAACAAAAAGTTGAGGTCAATGATCTGCAGGAGGTAGGTCATCATCCTGTTCGTGAGGATCTGATGCTCTAGAAACCTATATAAAAAATATTTAAAATATTTAATTTATGAAAGTATGAATGATAATATATTACATAAATTATTGATTTAATATAAAAATATATATTTAAATATCATATATATATATATACCCTGAGGTGGAACATACATCTGTATGACAGATGTAAGCCACTCTATGTGCTCTCTCATGCTCTTCATCACTGCTCTATCGGCGGTATGGCTCTGTCGTATCTTATCTATCTCCTTATCGAGTTTGCAAACATGTGCATCTTGAGCAGTTTCTGCAGTTTCACATGTATATCTACTGACTGTAGATAACTGAGTGGGGGTGACTCCAACTCCATAGCCCTCACTCGACCGTAACTCTCCGGGCCCATCACTCTGTAAACATCTCAGTCTCGATGCGACTACTCTATGTAGATACCGTAGAATCATCAACACGCTCGACAATAAGAGCCATAGCTCTTTTTTGTATTAATTTAGAAAAATTAGTTAGACCTTAAGGACTAACAAAATCAAATTTAAATTATTGCATGAAATAAATTGTAATAAAAACTTACACATATATCCCTCAACTCATCTCTGACAAAAGTGTCATTGTGATGAGTATGAGTCATCCGATAAAACTCCACCTGACTGGGTTCCCTTCCATGCTCATCCACCTATAAGAAAAATTATAATTTTAAGTAAATAATTCAAACAAATTTAAAAATTATTTAAGTATCACGATATGTATATGTATCGCGATACATCGTTCGCGATACATGTATGTATCACGATACATCATCCACGATTCATGTATGTACTGCGATGCATATATATGTACCGCAATGCATATATATACCGCAATATATATATGTACCATGATACATATATATACCGCGATATATATATGTACCACGATATATCATCCGCGATATATCGTCCGCGATATATATATGTACCGCGACACATTATGTACTGTAATACATATATGTCCCGTGATACACGTCCACGATACATATATGTATCACGATACATTTTCCACGATATATAATATTAGTTTCATTAAAATGTATAAATATTTTAATATTGAAAATATAAGTGTATAGTTTAAGAAACTTACGAACTCCTGTCTGACTCACGTGTAACTCTTTGATCCTGATGTATGGGGAATAGACAGAGCTGCTTGTGCAGCTCTACCAATATTAGAATATGTCTACAGAATCAAAAAGATAACTTCTTATATCCATAAAGTAATGTATATATATGTATAATGTACAATATAAACTAAATATTTTAATAAACTTGCTTCAAAGAAATTAGAAGATACCTGTCCTCTCTTGGAAAACTAATAATGAACCAACTCCATCCACTGATGAAGGGGTACATCAGGAAGACAAGTACCGACTACCTGCTCCTCTGTTATACTCGACAACTTGTACTTCATCTTCAATTGTGCTTTATATTCTTTTCATTTCCGGTTGAGAGATTTCAGTACAAAATCATGAAAGGATGGAGGGAGTACAAACTTGGACTGCAAAAAAAAAAAATTAATAAGAATATAAAATATAATATAATATTTTAACTATGCAAGATAGCAAATAATTTAATACCAATTTTTTACCTATACAACTCGTAGAATCTCTACTTTATACATCGGAAGCATGTCATTCCACTTTGCATAACTCAGTGGATAAAGCTGATGCCTCCGAGCAACTGTCCCTAAAAAGGAACTCAATAAGCTGGCGGCTTTTTTAATTGGCTGCCCCAGCTTACTGTACTCAATCACTATCTTTTCACCCTCAGGCATCTGCCACACATCCTGTATTGTTATGGGCCCGCGCCTACGTGTAACCCTCCCAGATCCTTCTACATAGAAATAGATAAAAGTAAGCTATAGTAAAAAGTGTAATGAAATTTTATCTAACCAAGGATATTAGAATAAATTATCCTGAATGTGTAGCTCATCATCTGTTAAATTGATGGGAGGATCATAATGCCCCGAGAATGATGGACCTGCAGTAGTCTGATGTGCCAAAGGACTAGACGCAATGTCTGGTATGGAGGGACCGGCATGAACATCATGTGATGAAGTACTAGCCTCAGCCTGTTATGCTGAAGAAGAACTGTCGGCCTCTATCCGTGAGTGCTGAAACTGCATACCAAGAAATCATCGCAAGCACGGCATAGTGTCACCTATCATTTACGTCAGAGTCAGAATTAATGAAGATAAACGATAATTTAATATAATAATTACTATAAATTGCATACATTACAAAATTTAATATTAATAAGAATCAAGCATTAGCTTTTTCTTCAAATTTCATCCTAACCAAGGATACTTTAGCATGTACATCATCAACTAGTACAAAATTGAATGGCATGGATGTATATAAGTATCATCATCTTCATCATCTTCCAGTTATTTTTCCATATCATATAACTCTCAAGATTTTGTTTTAATAACAGTAGCCCAATCTTTGTCTTTTACATCTTGTACAAAAAACTTGACGAGCTTGAGAAGAAAAAATAAATGGATCATCCTTCAATAAGACACCAGTATGTATCAACCTTGTAAAATTTATAAGCATAAATCTATTTGCATCTTTTTTTCAAATCCCTTGATGAGTTTATATCTATCCAATCACATCTAAATAATATGACTTTAAAGATTCCGTAGTAATTTAACTCATATATATCTTTAAGTACATTATAATAAGTCTTTCCATCAGCTTCCACCATAACACCGTAATTCTGTGTTTTTCTAAATCTCTCACAATCTTTAGTATAAAATTTAAAATCATTAATTATGAAATCATTATATCTGATGACAACTTTGTTAGGTCCTCGAGCCAGGGCTATTAATTCATCTGAACAATTTCTCTCTATTATATTGATACCTAAAAAATAATAAAAAATGTTAACAAGTTATTCGATGATAAATCTATCAATATATTCTTTAAATATATGCTATACCTGTTTTGAAAGCCATATAGGAAATAACTCGATTAACCATCGCTGCTCAATCCTTGGATTAGGTCGAGTGCTATGATTAGCTTGTCGCCGAGACATTAAAAATTTGTTACATAAAATTTATATTTATTAATATATTTTAAAAAAAAGATATGATATTTAAACTTGAAATACGTTAAATATGCTAACCTTGGATAGTCAGATATGATTTCACTATGAAGTAACACATAACAATGTGCTTGTGCAATTGATTTCTTATCCAATACAATACCTTCACATTTTTCCATTACTCTTCCAGCAGTAGAAAACTTATACAACTCTGCATTGTCTACGAAATCACTATGCCGTTGAGGTCTATTAAATACAGTATCTACACTTTGAAGATATCTTGAACAAAATGTCAAACACTCTTCAGTAATATATCCTTCCATAATCGAACCCTTTGAATAGGCTCTGTTTCATACATAATCTTTCAATCGCACAAGATACTTACAATATTTAAAAATTTATTTACATATCATCATGGCACTACTTTTATTAAAAATTATATAGAGATTAAAAATTGACTATAATACCTCTCAATAGGATACATCCATCTATAGTGTACCGGTCTACTAAGCTTGACTTTCAAAGCTAAATAAATGAGTAGATATACCATAATAGTAAAAAATCCAGGTGAAAAGATCTTCTCCTTCTGACAAAGTGTAACCGCAACATCCGACTCTAACTGATCAAGCTCTCCAGGATCAACAACCTTTGAACATAATACCTTAAAGAATGATGATAATCGAATTATAACTGTAAGAACTTATCTAGGCACTGATGATCTTGAAGCTATTGGAAAGATATCTTGCATCAATATGTGACCATCATGACTTTTGAAATTAGAGATTTTTAGTCTTTAAAATGCACATACCTTAAAATATTAGATGCAGATCCATTAGGTACTTTAATATTTTTTAATACTGTCAAAAAATTATCTTTTTCTTAAGCAGACATGGTGTAAGATGCATAAGGCAAATAAATTCTATCTTCAGCAAACATTTTGGGATGAAGTTCATATCGGATATCTAATTTTTGTAAATCCATTCGGGCCTTCATGTTATCTTTGGTCTTTCCATCAAGATTCAATAATGTTCCAAGCAGATTATCATATACATTCTTCTCTATGTGCATGGCATCAAGATTATGCCAAATAAGATTATGTTCCCAATAAGGTAAGTCAAAAAAGATATTTTTTTTCTTTCATAAATGTTTGTTGGATTGATTTGTAGATGTTATCTATACATCTTTCTCATATTTATTTTCAAAAAAATTATCAGGATCGTTAAATACCTGTGCATCCATAGTACCAGTAGCCACTTCTTCTACCAATCCTTTTTGATCGTCCCTTCTTCTTTTTTAAAGACTTTGAGAATTTACCATATATGTAACTGATGGAATCCATTTGTCTACAAATATTAGTTCCAGAAGGTAGAATAGGTGCACATTCTATTTCTATGGTACCATCAAATAAATCTTGCTGAAAATAAAAATGATAATTTGGTTCTAATCATCAATAATGTCCCATATAATAGAATTTTTTTTCATGTTTTAACCAAATTAAATATGTCAAATTTACACAACAAGGACATGCAACCCATCATTTTGTACTCCAGTCAGATAAATTGGCATATGTTGGAAAATCATTAATAATCTATAATAAAGCTACCTATAGTTTAAATGTTTCACCATTAGAAACATCAATTGCATTGACACCTTCCCACAACCATTTCAATTTCTTTATTAAAGATTGTAGAAAAATATCAATATCATTTCCTGGACCCTTATCACCTGGAATAATCATTGACAAGATAAGTGAGGATTATTTCATGTACAACTATGGTGGTAAATTATATGGTATTAGAATAACTGGCCAAGTGTTATATATAGAATTTAGAGTTCGGAAAGCATTGAAGCCATCCGAAACTAAACCCAATCGAATATTACGAATATCAGAGACAAAATCAGAATGCCTAGCATTAAATATTTTTCATGCTAAACAATCTACTGGATGTCTCAACATGCCATCCTTCATACGCCCTTCATGATGCCATCTCATCAATGAAGCTATTTTCGATGATGAATATAGCCTTCTTAATCGAGAAATAAGAGAAAAATAATGCAATACCTTCGTCAATTTTTTTGTATACCGTAGTGTATCTGTTCCATTCACTACATCATCTTCATCTCCTTCATGAGTTATCTATCATGAAGATCCGCATATATTGCATGACTCTCGATCAGTATTTTTACCATGATATAACATGCAGTCATTCGGACAACTATGAATCTTTTGATATCCAAGATTCAAATTATTGACAACTTTATTTGCTTCATAATAAAAGGTTGGTAAACCATTGCCTTCTGGAAATGCATCCTTTAATAACCTCAGAAGCATAGTAAAACTCTTTCCCGACCATCCATTCATATATTTTATATGAATAAATGTATAAGAAAAAAGATCTTAGAAAATTTTAAACAGCACAGATATAATTGTTCATCGGCTTCTTTCATTAAACTATGATACCGAGCTGATTCAGAAGTTGATGGTTGCATATACTTCTGATATATGTTTGTTCAATGAATGTAGAACCTTCACATATTCTAGTTAGTTCATGTATATCAGTTGAACCTCCAAAATTTTGAACACCATGTCGAAAAGTATTTATGATCAAACCCGTTATATCATCATCTCCTACAGGATTCTCTTGCATATTACTGGATCCAAGATCAGACGAGGGTTGATTACTTGATTCTGGCAACATAAGTTCTCCATGAAAAATTCGCTGAGTATAACCTCTTGTAAAATCATTCCATATCAAATATTCTTCAACTGTTTATGAATCTAGACAAGAATTGTTAACACATCATCGGTATAGACATGAAATCCTTCCATTCAAACTATTTTTGTCCATACCGAATTTAATGAAATCATGAACTCCATCTAAATATTCTTTGATATTTCTCAATTTATTTATTCACCTTTTATCAATTTGAGATAAAATGATCTAACTTTCAAGTTATCTAAATATAAAAAAATTCTTCAGTCAATAACAATGCACAAAGTAATTTTTTTTAAAAATATATGAAAAATAACATAGGTTAACTAATAAATACATCCTATCATCAACTAATAGGTAAAGATAGGTCCTATCCCATTCAAGAATTGCATTAATTATATAGATCATTTACAGTAATCAAACTATATGCAATAGGAGCTCCAGAAAAATTTTGATAGCATTTTTCTTTAGTTCTCTACATACGACTAAAGATATATGAGGAGAACTAAAAGAAAATGCTATCAAAAATATATCTGGAACACTATCCATACCACTTGATTACTATAAGTATCTATAAAATTATTTGCAATTCTCAAACTATCCAAACTGGGCAATCAATTGATTACTATACATAATTCTTTCACCTGTATAAAAATAAAATTAATGTTCGGATGATATAGAATATGTACATTAATCAATTGATGAATCTATGTTTTTATGCAATACAAATTTTATAAAAAATATTTAAAAAATTATTATTGATCATAGCAAAACTATATATGGTATTGAAATGAAAGATTTACAATAATGAACAAATCTTAAAGATAGGTGAGTCAATTTATTAAATATATTTAACCATTCAACATCATGTCATAAAATCAACTTTAATGCTGATGATGCACCAATGAATACAAACCAATACTCCCTTTAGTGTTAGGCTAATAGTAGAGGAGGCTCAGATCTACTATTTAATCTACAACTAAATTAGAACGACTACAATCAGTTGCCTACAAAAGAAGGCCATCCAAAATTGCTTCCATTAGAAACAGTTGAATTAGCAAAACATATATCCCAAAATCATCATAGCCTCCATATACAAACCTTAAACCAATTTTAAAATAGGTTAGAAAGTTTTTTACCCTCTAAGCAGTCAAGCACCTGATAAGAAAAAGATAACAAAATAGGTAGATCTACAATCATTAACTGCTTGACCAGAATGGTAAGAAGCTTCCATAACCATTACAAAGAACATAGCTTCTCTAACTACAACACAAGTAACTAAAATACAATCATTTGCATAAAATACACGTAACATGTCCCGGCCTCCATGCAATTTATAATCATTTGCAGTAATTAAGAAAAAACCTTAGAATATATATAATATAAAAATGTATAGTGAAAGTGGGCAACTCTGTTGCAATCCTTGAATAGCAAAAAATCATGAGGTAGCAAAGCCATTAATCAACAAAATAAATTGAGGATGAAAAATATATATAAGCCATGACCAAATTAATAAATGTTGACTAGAATCCAAACTGAGAGAGAACTGAAGTAAAAATTGCCAATGCACTAGATCATAACACATCAAACCCAGAGTATATATATACAAAAAATAGATAACAATTACATTTCTGGTCAACTGTTTTAAGGCTCGTATGCATAAGACGTCCATCTAAGATTTTGCTTGCATTATTACAGTACTTATTTAAGGTGTTTCAAATTTAACTATTATCATGAAATCATAAAAAAAGAATACTATGATATTTTTCAAAAGAAAAAGGGAACAATTCGTTGCTAAGCTCCTAAGAGCCAACAAGAAGTTAAACCAATTGATGCCACAAAACTCTTGAATAAAGCATAGATATAGAATAATCAATAATGTGTCTTTCTCCTCTTTTTTTTTTTCACTTGGCCTTCTTTGCTGTAGCTACTGATCAACATATTCTATTTGACTCTGCTATCAAGAAAAGTTCCTTCCCCTTTTATTTTACCTTATATACCATAAACCTTTAATCTAAATAAACTCCGAACCCTAAACTCTAATCACAAACCCTAAAGCCTAATCTTCAAATCCTAAAACACTAAACTGTAAACCCTAAACCCTATATCTCAAACCTAAACCCCTAAACCATGAACCTTAAACCCAAAGCCCCTCAGCCCTAAACCGTCAATTCCAAATCCTAAAATCTAAACCCTATACACTAAGCGCTAAACCCTAAACCCTAAATCCTAAAATCCTAAACCATGAACAATAAAACTCTAGATCCTAAAACTTAAGCACTAAATCCTAAATAATAAAATCATAAACCCTAATTCCTAAAACCCTAAACCCTAAACCCCTAAACCATAAAGCACTAAACCCTATACCCACAATCTAAATACTAAAACCCTAAATTCTAAAGTCTAAACCCTAAAATTCTAAACCCTAAATCATAAATACTAAAACCCTAAAACCTAAACCTTAAAGCCAAAACCCAAGACCCTAAAGACCAAACCATAATTCCTAAACCCAAAACCTTGAGCACTAAACCCTAAACCCTTAACCCTAAACGCTAAACCCTAAATCCTGAACCCTAAAATCCTAAACCCTAAATACCAAACCCTAAACCCTAAAACCCCAACCAAAAATCCTAAGCCCAAAGTCCTAAACCACAAGCCCCAAATACTAAACCCTACATCTCAACCCCTAAACCCTAAAACCTAAAAGCCTAAACCCTAAACTCCAAATCCTAAAACCCTGATCCTAAACCCTAAACCCTAATCTTCAAACTGCCTAAACTCTATTCTCCAATCCCTAAAACCATAAATCCTAAATCCTAAAACCCAAATCCTAAATCATAAACCATAAACCTCTCAACCTCAAACCTTCAACAATAAACCCAAAACCTAAAAATCCTAACCTCTAAACCTAAATCCAATCTCTAAAAACAAAACTTTAAGCCGTAAAACCCTAAATACCAAATACTAAATCAAAGTTGACCACCAACCAGCAATTTAGGTTTTACAAATGAACAAATGAAAAAAAACTAGAGTTAGGCCAAAAATGTTCTTCAAATCAAGGAAAGATCTTCAAAGCCCCTCCGCCCCAAGACCAATTCATCAAAATGGATGAAGTGTAACTAGTTTGAAACATAATTAGATAGATGTATGCAACCATTGAGCTGTAAGCGGCGGTCCAGTTTGCATGAACTGAAAGATGCATCTGGCAATCAAAACAAACCTAACATCTTCACTATGAAAATTAAATAACTAAATAACAATGATGACCAAACAAACATCTGTAATTCCTTGCAGCAACCTAGGTACACTCTGAGAATTAATATCTTTATTTCTTTTGCCGAATCTAAACTCATTTTCATCTTTATCTCAATTTTGTAGATATATAGGATTAATCTCTTTTAGATTATAATGATATCTTTGTATAAGGGTTACATGGTCATCGTGTACCTATATAAATTCTTATAATCATCTATTCTTTGAAGTGGAGCAAGGAAGTGAGCAAATAAATACATCCAATAGCATCGATCACTAAAATATCTTTTTGGTTCATGAAATTCTATCAGTATAAAAGAAGAGTTGTTCAACATCTCCCAGCGCCAATATATGATCGAAGCTATCCTGTTTGCCTTTTTTTTTTTCTTTTCAAGAAAAATATTTGGCAACTTACCATTCAACAATACTACTTCAACTGTCACATTTATTCCTGAGTTGAGATCCTCTCCAATTTGGCTTGAATGGGTGAATGCCAGTCTTTTGAGCCATTAATTCAAAGCAAGCTCAACCCTCTTAATAAAAATCTGATCATAGTTTTAATTTACTACAGCCATAGAATATCCAAGAAAAACAATGTAGTTTCTGATCATATGCAAGAAACAAAACCTCGGCCTAAACGACATCTAGAAATCTATTCAACATATTCAGAAGGCAATTAACCCTCCTAAATTAACCATGTATGCACGTTCCCCATCCAAACAATCATCAAAGAATAGACCAAACTAATTAATATTCCACCCCCAGTGCTGTCATTCCTCGCCAATGAGGAAAAAAAGTAAAATATCAAAATTCAAGTCATTGGCTAGACTTACCGGTGACTGATCGGAGATGATCAAAATTTTTGGGAGCCCAAACGAAGAGATGAAGCATTCGTAGAGATCGCTATCAGGGGAGGGGAGAGGGGCAGCTCCGCCACTCAGGGGAGGGGGATCGGTCACCGTCGGGGAGCGGAGGGGGAACTATCACTGCACCAGCAAAGGGAGTGCCAGAGAAGGGAAAACTGCCATCACACTGGGAAGGGGGATCTAAAGCCATAGGGGGGTGGAGAGGGGAGGAAAACCATGCCGGAAAAGGGAGATTGAAGTAGCTAGGAGGAGGAGATGAACGAGGAGGAGAAAGCTAGGAGGAAACGGAGAGGAACGGCAGCATGCGGAAGAAAAGAGAAATGGGATTAGGGCTCGATCGAGGAAAGAAAAGAGCGACTTGTCGATGCTTAAAAGCATCGTTAACCTAAGCTTTTACGGACGCTTTTGAAAAGCATCGCCATGCCGACGGTGGTTCCTGACACTCCCCGTTAGCATCGGGAAAAATAGGTTGCCTTTTGCCTATTTTGTTGTAGTGAGAAGAGGGGGTCCAGGATTGTTTTTTTTTTTTTGTGGCAAATGCTAGGATTGGGCTTTTAAAGAAGTGTGTTCGTGTGCGTGTGTGAGAGAGAGAGAGAGATCAATCTTTAGATATATTCGCAATTGCTGCTCTTTGTGTATTTTTTTATAACTATCAGAACTGTCCGAGTCATTGATTTCCCAAACCAAGCTTTACTAGTCCATGATCTACCACACTATTGCAACTATTCTAGAGTTTGTAGGCCGAATACCATTTATAATTCAGCTTCTTGGGTAATTCAAGCTCGATTCTATTATCTAAAATCCTCACCCAATTCATTCTACTTCAAGAGAGTTTGGTCAGGTTGGCCGAGTTAGGTAGAAATTGCCCCCTTTTAACATACTTGCCATAGCAATATCAAATATATCTGTTAGGATCGGTATCAACTCGCTCTAATACTGGTTGTTGTGGAAGCGGAATAGAATCATCGATTATTGATGTCGATACTACAAGAGAAAGAAAAAAAGATAACAAATATAATTTTTGGGTATGCAATAAGGTTTCACTATGAAAAATAAACTTACAGATTGAACTCTCTCTCAACCCCGCACAAGTATCTCTCAACAAAAAATCCTGAATCCTTCTCTCAAGCTCTCAAACAGCCCTCTACAAGAGACCTCTCACTACTTTTTCATCCTCTCATGCTCTGTCTATGTCTCTGCTTATGAATTTGTAGCCTCCACTATGTAGAGCATCTCATAAGTAGTCCAACAGTCTGAACGAAGTCCAAATCGGAGTCTTGTAGCTCTCCCAATCGCAGTTTGATTGCAACGCTGCTCGTGGCCGTCAATTGCATTGAGATCCGTATAGATTATGCCAGAATCGTGCCGCGCGCATCGCGCGCACGGGTTTCCTTCTTTTTTCTAGTTTCTCTGCTGGGCCCCACCTTTTTTTTCGTCTCCTTCTGGGTTTTGTCTCTTCTTCCATGGGTCGTGCGTGGACGTTTCTTCAAGTAGGGCATTGAGGTGCCATTGGTCCAACAACCTCCACCTCGACTCAATGCACTGCCTTCACCAGACTTGAGAGCTTCTAAGGATTTCAACACCCCAATGCCCTGGGACAGTCGCCTGATCATGGATGGGCAAACATGGGAGTCGAGCCAGGCTGCTTGATCCCATCTTCGTCATGTGCTATGCTCACCTCGACCTGAGACCTGCTCGAAAAAGTCTCCTATGGCAATAGGAACTTTGCGACTCGCCTGTCATCCTCCTAAGTCTCGCATCCCGTGCCTGATCCACCTGCTATCGGAGCTCCACCTCACACTGGACTCCTGTCTGCACCAGGGACTCCACCTCGCACTGGACTCCCTGTAAAGAGGAGTGACCCCGACACTTCTTCCCTTGCAGAACAATCTTATTGCCATGCAAAATCTTTAGGACTCTGGCTCTCCACCTGTAGCCGCTTGAGTCCAACTTACTGAGGAAAATTAGATTCTTGCTAAAATTGGGTACACATCGGACTTCACCCAGTTTCTTCACTGTCCCATCATGTGCCTTCAAGCTGAATGTCCCAACGCCCGCGACCGCATAGCTCGATCCATCTGCTATATGGACAGAGCCCTCTCTATTGTCTAGAGAGTCAAACAGCTCCTCCCTACAACAAACATGGTATGGACAGGCAGAATCCAAAACCCACTGGAAAGAAGGGAATACCTCGTCGGATACCAAGAATACATCGTTGATGTATCCGTCGTCGCCGTTATCGGCTACCGTCGTAACAGCCCTCATCCGATCCCTGAGCTGCGGGCAATCTCTGACACAATGCCCCAACTCATCGTACCAAAAATACCTGATCTTGCTGGCATCCTTTGACTTGGACATCCTTTGAATCCTTGGACCCTCCATCCTCCTCGCAATCCTCGAAGCTCCACATCCAGTCGCCTACACCTCCTGAAGTAGTGAATGTCACCTCACATCTTGAAGGGCTTTTCCTAGAAGAGCGGTCAATGTCACCTCCTCCATCTTGATGGTGCTCTTTCACTAGAAGAGCGGTCATCAAGGACTCAAAGGACTACGATAGGGATGATAGCAATACAAGTGCCGGGTCTTCTCCTCAACTTTTTCACCAACACTGAGGAGATCGGTGAGAATCATCTGGAAATTGCTCAGGTACTCCTGCACACTCTATCCATCGACCATTCGTAATTGATAGAACTACTTCCAAAGGAACAAGGTATTGGTGAGAGACTTCGCCATGTACAGCTCCTCAAGCTTCTCTCCCATAATGTCGTCGGGAAAGACTCGTTCAGTACATGAATCACCACACCATCCACCAAGTACAAGCGGATTGTGCTTACCGCCTGTATCCAAAGCCGTTTCCGGGTCTTCTGCTCTATGATATCTGGTCTCTCATCGCATATGAGAGCGTCAATCAGCCCTTGCTGGATAAGCACGTCTTTCATCCTCGCTTGCCAGAGGGAGAAGTTGCTCTTCCCATCGGACATACTAATTTCCACTTTAATTATACTTGTCTTCTCCATCTTCTTCGATCTTGATCAACCATGGACAACCTGGGCTCTGATACCAGTTGTTAGGATTGGTATCAACTCGCTCTAATACCAGTTGTTGTGAAAGCGGAACGGAATCGTCGATTGTCGATGTCGATACAACAAGAGAAATAAGAAAAGATAACAAATACAACTTTTCAGGCATGCAATAAGGTTTCACTATAAAAGATAACAAATACAACTTTTTGGTCTCCTTTTGAATTTCGTTTCTTCTTTCGTGGGTCGCGCGCGACGTTTCTTCAAGTGAGATGTCGAGACATCATTGGTCCAACACTATCAATGGACTCCACTTTAAAGTAGAAATGGGACAGGTTTCGGCTTTTACATTCATGAGTTCGAAGCGGTAAGATTTTCATATTCTTGTTTTTTATTTGTTTTGGAATGCTGGAGAGGAGAAACTCCTTCCCAACTTTTATTAGATCAGATAGCAGACTAGGAGGCTTTCTGATTCATGTTAGTAGCACGAGACATTCCAGACATAACCATGGACGAGTATCATGATTTACCATCTGGATATCAAATCCATATCAGTACCATTTTAGTATAATATTAATATAATATTCGATGGCATATCGACTATCGTAGAGTATGGAAAATTCTACCCGTATGACATAGTATGTAATGTGTTGAATGATTTAATTCAATATAGTATTCCATGCTTAAAATTAAATTTTATCAAAATAAATCTAACACGCCAAGTACTACATATGAATCTCTTTTCTCTTTCCTCTGTTCATCGTGGAGCTAAACCTAGCCAAAAAAAAAAAAAAAAAAAAAAATCATGTGCTCGCCATCTAGATACGAGTTTGGCGTATCACTTCGTGGTACCTTCCCTGTTTGTTTACCTGATAAAGTGACTTCACTTTGCCACTTACTAAGCTAAAAGTTTGCAGCAAACTCTCTCTCCATGGACGTAACCCCCCAACCCCAAAAAATAAAAAATAAATAATAATAATAAAAAACTCTTTATAAGAGGTCGTGCAAACTTCGAAATCCACAACACCATTTGGCCGTACAACACATAAATTGGTCAACATAGCAATAGTAGTGTGCACGTGCATGCTCAGAGGGAGAGAGAGAGAGAGAGAGAGAGAGGAGGGTATGGGTGGAATTTGACCTGAGCATGGGGTTTGGATGCTATCTAAAGTGGCTCGATATTCTTTCCATGCAGGAGAATCCAAAGCATGGTGAAGAAGACTGCATCGAGACATCCAAATCAAATCCCCCTCTCAATCGAGTGCCAACTTGAGAAGCAGTAATGATTGGGGGGCTTCGCTTCAAAACCCTTGACCTATAGGCTGTGCCCTCCGTCCCCAATTGCCCATTGGGAAGGCCAGACCGATGCAAATAAAAGCTACAATATGAAAACCTTCATACTCGAACGTACTCGAACCCTCTCTCCGAGGCCCCCATTAATATATTCCGTTGTCTCCTAAAGGACAACCAAGCAAGAATGGTTTTTTGGTTCCACCCATTGCTTACTATTCCTTCTCTGACCCCCCTTGAAAGGGACTCGACCTTCTTCTCTTTCTTTCGGAGTAGAAGATGACCTCACGCATCCTCGAGAGTTCATTGGAAAGTGGTTGCTTGGAGATTCCTCTGCTACTTCTCAAGAATCCATGTGAACCTTTGATGGCCATATTCTGCAGGAATGTGATTGGAAATTGGGAAAGCTAGCAGTTCTCATGGCTACATTAGGTACGACACTTTGCTTCTGCTTCCTCTGATGAGTGAATTGGGGAAGTTGTTCCCATAATTTGGAACCTTTCTACCAAACCAAGAATGTAGACCCAGTGTACCGCACGCTGGAGCAAATAAATCTTCTGCAAAATATCCTTCTCTTTTAACCTCGTTTTTATTTCTATATTTTCTCTCCATGCATGTATCTTCCAAATAACCTTAATTAGACCGTAGTGTTTTTTAAGTGCAGTTAGACTTCCATGGTATCCATGCTAATATATATTCTCGGTCCTTCGAGAGAGCTGAACTTTGATATCGATTATCAGAGTTGGTGGGGGCGTTGATTAATGTTGTACTTTGATGTGACTAGGGTTGATGCAAATCTAGTTGCATTCAAGCTGATCAAAGTTGCTTAACATATTTAGCCACTGGAGAACAAATGTGGAATTTGTTGCTCATTGATAATGGTGATAATATCTTCTTCTTCTTCTTCTTTTTCCCTTTTATCGAAAAAGGGAGAAGACAGGCTCCATCTGCGTCACTAAATTGAAGGGAGCACGAGAGCACAAAAAAAAAAATTCCAAGAGGAATCTTCTTTTTCTTCCATTATTATTTTTTTTCAATTTTCCAGCAATATTTATATTATTCTTTTCTTTTATTCATAATTTTTTGAAAGAATAAATCTTCCTTCGAAAACTTTTTTTTTTTTCCCTCTAAAATGTACGATAAGCATGCTCCTGCCTTTGTCCTACGCATCTTTCTCATTGCTTTTTCTCAGAGGAGGAACCAAATTAGATATGGTATATATTTTAAGAACGAGCAAGTACGGAGGCCACATAAACTGATGAGGCATCGCCTGCTAAAAACTAACAGATGGCGTAAGACGTCAGGGGCTTTTGCCTCGTAATTTTGGAATGTTTGCGTAGAACTTTTGTCCGAGGGTGGTGCACGTACAGCTAAAAATTCCACGGTGAACGTCTCTTATTTCTACGGAATAATTATAAGACTAAGCTCCTCTCGCAGTGTAGCAAGTCCGGGGTGAGACCATCGCCGCGATGCTGGTTTGCATCTAATTAAACAAGCACTACGATGGCTAAATTCCTGTCTCTTTTGGTTGTTGTAAAATGAGCTCTGTTCTTCACCGACCCACCCGGTGACAAGGCCTTCTTAATGCAACCATTCACCTTGCTTCATGATGCAGCAAAATTCATAATGCAAATACAAAATTAAGGAGTAATAATGAGAATACAACGCAACAGCCGAGTGTTGTTGTGAGCCACACTTTTGTAGTTATTAAAGCATGTTTGGATATCAATTTTGAGTCGAAAATAATGGTGGCGAGATGAGTATAGTGGACTTGACAACATTAGAAAGCCATGGATATTGGCCACAAGAAAAAAAAAAAAAGAAGAAGAAGAAGAAGAAGAAGAAGAAGAAGATTGGATTAAGGTCATCAAAGGGAATCCTTCTAGAAAAATTAACACTTTGAAGACTGTACATTTATGCTTCGAAGGAGGATGCGAGCCCTACGATATACTGCCACCCCACCCAACAACGACAAAAAAAAAAAAAAAAGTCTAAGGAGGGCAATGCCAGTTGGCAGCCACTGCAAACTTAGCTGGCATCGGGCCCTCATCAGAAGAATAGTTTTCCTGTTATTTTAATTAAAAAAAGTCTGGATATCCAGCTCGTTCGCACCACGTAAGCTGTCCCGTTTAGCTTGTCCCACCTCTCCCTTGCGGAGATGGTATATCGGTCGGTGGTCCAGCGGAAAGCGCACTAATTTGAAGATAGCAAGGTGGGGGCCATGTCCATCATCCAAACTAAGAACCCAATGCTGGCTTTATGCGAAATATAAGTGGGCATGTACTAAATGCATCTAACAATTAAACCGGACCCACTAAATGCATCCAACCGGAGATCATGGGACATCCACTTTGGTTCGACAAAAAGTAGAAAAAACACGAACCAAGAACTAAGAGCATGAAAGCCACATCACTGAAAGGAGACTAAATCTTAAATTCATGATGGCCAATCCCTGTCCTCTTTCTGTTGTTGGTGATTATGCGGAAAGGAAAAACTTAGATTACTTTGGGGAGCAAAATATTAATTTTCTTTTTTAATATTTATGTGTACATGCATGTGTGTGTCATGATGCGTGTGCGAGAGGGAGAGAGGGTTTTTTTATAAATTGGTGAAAAGAATTATAAATGAATTCTTTTTTTACATGTGATCCACAAAAAAACATTTCTTGAATAAATATTCAGAAATAAAATCGTGATGATATTGGTCTAATCCATTTACATTCCATAATTGCATAAGTATTCTGATAAAAAAAAAAAAAACATTTTTCAACCACTTTTTTTTTTTTGTGAAATTGTTTTGCCCCTTATGTAAATTTTTATTATTGTTTCATTAATAAAATATCATATCATGTATCGTGCACTCTTTCAATGTAAAAAAAATTAAAATTCATTTCTTGTTAGTATGTAATGTTCATACAAAAAAAGCTGATTAGATTGGAGTTTTGATTATATTACATAATGTAAGGTGGCTTGATGCCTCACTTGAATGACAAAAAAAAAAAAAAAAAAAATTCCTCTTTTTTTTTTTTTTTTTTTTTTTTTTTTTGTGGTAGGGTAGGTGTTTTCCAGAATTCTAACTAGCCTAGCTTAAGGAAGTAAATTGATGATCTTTGAGTCTTATGGTGACCGAGACCTGACCGTATCAATCTAGAAAGATGGAATCGAGAAGCATTTTATAATTCGTCGAACCCCTCCTGACCTAGAACTTAATTGGAGACCAGATTAACAAGTACGCACTTGATGTTATCATGTGCAGATGATAAACGAAGTCTAGCAATAACTTCACGATTGCTTCTCCACATCCATCCCAAAAGAAGTAGGTGCTACTACTCGATAAACTTCTCCGCTGGCAGTATTCTCCTTTCTGACACAATGGATACATGATGAAGCAACACTTTCTCATCTACAACCTTGAAGAAGAGATCATGTGACTTTGGACCCCCCCCCCACGTGCCAATTGATGAATGATCGATTCACCACGGCTGCACTGGGCAACTGTCAACCTGACCTTGCTAAGAGTTGAAGCTTGGTGTCACGCTGTTGCATCTTATTATTATTATATTTCTCCAGGTTGCAGTAGCTCTGGAAGGTGATGTAGGTGAGTCTACGATTAGGATTCTGCCACCCCCTATGATTTGTTAAGTATTATTTCGGAGGGAGGGAATCCACTGCGAGTTTTGACAGGGCCATGCATGATTGGCCAAAATGGCTCATCGGCCGCTCGTACGGACGGAACGATCCAACCGAGAATGGCGATGCACCTCCCGCCACCATTTATTTGTTCGCTTCCGTATTATTATTATTATTATTATTATTTATGCCACGTGAACTAGGGTTAGGGTTTAGGGTTTTCCCCCTTTCGGCCACGGCCCACCGCCGCGTCTTTGGATTCGTTTCCTCTTCGTTTTTGGAGGGAAAACTCGAAACTGGCGGGAGGTCCCTCGCACGAGTGCGGAACGCGGCGGGTTATTGGCGGGAAGTTGCCGCTTGCGGCGATGGAAGATTTTTTTTGGCGGGAAGTTCGATTCTTCCAGGGGCCGGAGGTTAATTATAACCATCATATAATTATCATTGTTATTATTATTTATTTATTTTTAAAAAATGGATTTGTTTTATCTTTAGAACTTAAGATTGGAATTGCGGCCGTACATATTACAGTGGGTTTAAACTTTAAGCCTCCACTTCTATATTTTTTAGTACGCATACAATGCCGTTTTGTGATAATAATAATGTAACGGAAATGGTGTCTATTGTTTCATATTGGGTGCAGTGTCATTATTTTTTTAAATTACCGCCAGCGACTAAGAATGTTTGTTTATCCCCACACAAACAAAAAAAAAAAAAGAAAAGAAAAGAAATTGCTATGTTTCAATGGTAGTGGAGGGGGTTTGTTATTTAGGAAAGTCAGTACAATTGAAAGCTTGCATGATTGTGGTGTTCGTTTACTTTATGCGGCTCACTTTCTATTGTTTCATGGTTGAAATATTTTAAGAATGATGGAGAAACAAATGTTTTAATAAAAAGCAACCATTTTTCCAAAAAAAAAAAAAGTTTAAATAAAAAAGTCATCATGTTAGCAAACTTTCAATCCGACTTTATAGCAAAATATGGCAATAATTGTTATAACCATTGTTACAGCTTGTTATAAAGGGAAATCATATATTATATAACCAAAATAACAATGTCCCTTGGGCAAAATTGTTGCTAACATATCATGATAATTAATAATTTCTAAAACTAATATCTCTTCATATTTTATATTAATTCAACCCAAAAAATGTTCTATTTTGTAAATATCCGGTGATGGCTGTTTTGTAATGCAATTGGCGTGTGTTTCATGATGATTTTAATTCATATTCTCAAAAAATGATATTGTAAATGGTGGACAGGTGAAACAGGCCATTGTTCTATATTTCACATATTCCAGATTTGAGATATAATACTGTAGTTGATTCAAATAAAATTTAAATTAATTTCTAAAATATGTATATGGATATATGGGATTGGTTAGAGATTTTCTTGATGCTTAGTTGCCCAGTAGAGTAAAAGCTTTTATGATCATGCCTGGATAGGAAAGCTATGCTGATCATCCTCTCCTCACTTTTTTTTTTTTTTTTTATAAAAAAAAAAAATTGATGATAAGTACACCAAATCATCTAGATTCATTGCGATCTATTAAGGGCCTGGCTACCAAATTAAACATATAGTACCTTTGGTAAAGTCATGAACTGTATACTCAGAACCATTCTTGGATCAATTTTTTTAATAAAAAAACTATGCTTTTGTACTTGTAACGCACCAGTGCCCCACTCTAGAAAATAGGTTTTGACCTTGGCTTGTCATTTTTCTCTTTCATCGTTTTAATCTGGAAACCAACAATTGAGTAGTGGATGTTCAAGCAACATTTTCTAGACCGTATATCTAGGCTTAATAGAACAAAACCTACCATGCATGTGTCCAGTCTATTAGGCTTCATAGACTGGACACATGTACCTACCATTAATTTGCTCAAAGCCTGAATCACGTTGAATTAGTGTCCAGTCCACCATTTTGCACCTCTCCCCATCATGGAATAATATTGTTTGATTCGCCTTCAAGCCTATACGCTACATTGGAACACAACATAGCCGATACTTTTCAAAATATTTATCGATATTTTTAAATATCGTCAAGAAATCTTTCGATATTTTTTAAAACATCGTAAAAATGTCGACTATGTAAACGTGGGACATAACCTATCGATGCTTTTTAAAAGCATCGGCATATGCCGATACTTTAAAACGTCGCTAAATTTAGAGTTATCGATGCTTTAAAATGTTGCTAGGTTTTAAACTTAGCGACGCTTTAAAGCATCGCTATTGGATAAGATAGCGACGCTTTAAAGCATCGGTAAATTTATTTATTTATTTTTTAAAAAATCCATCAAATCTGTATACATCAAATACATACATCTACCTGTATACATTATCAAAATGAAATAACTAAACATTCAAACCTGTATCACATCCAAAGACATACACAAATACAAACACAAATATAAAGAGTTATATATATATATATATAAAAAGTATCAAAAGATACTCAATACCGATCCAAGTTCAAATACATAAAAAGACATACAAAAATAATTTAAAAAAATTAACTGGCATTACTGATCTGCGGAATATATAGTTACGATACATATATTATATATATTCTAAATTATTAGAAACATACAATATATATATACTACAGTGAAACAGGGATATACCGATATTTTTTTTGGCCTTTATCGATGCTTTTAAGCATCGCTAAGAAATCTTCCGACGCTTCTTGAAGCGTCGCCTATGTAAGCGTGGAGACGTTACTTGCCGACGCTTTTCAAAAGCGTCGGCATTTCCTGACGCTTTAAAGCATCGGCAACTAGCGACGCTTTAAAGCATCGACAGATTTATTATATTTTTTAAAAAAAATTAAACTGCTATACTACCTATATACGTACATACAATACAACCTATATACATTATCAAAATGAAAACATTAAACCTGTATCAGGTCCAATATACACAAATAAATGAAACATTAAAACCTGTATCACACCCAACATACACAAACACAAACGAATCATAAAAAGTTATATATATATATATATATAAGTATCAATACAAGTTCAAATACACAAAAAGACATATAAAAAAAATAAAAAAAAGCTGGCATCACTGATCCGTGGGAGGCTGGTCGTCGTCAGGTTTGCGACTCGCAGATGCACCAGGAACCTACAAGATATACATCAGGAATTATGATACATACATTATATATATTCTAAATTATTAGATACATACAAAATTAAGAAATAATTACTTACCTAAGATGACATGAACATATGCAGCACAGATGTAACATGCTCTAACTGAGACCTAATGGTCTGCATCTCTACTTTGTCCGTATCATGCTCTGCTCTGTCGGCATCACGTGTATGTCGGAGCTCTGCTATCTTCTCCTGGAGTCGACGAACATATGACTGATCATGACTCTCTCTAGTATCCCGAGTATATCTACTCATCTCAGATAACTGAGTAGGGGTAACTCCAATCCCATAACCCCTCACTTGTCCAGGATGCTCTGGTCCCATTAACTCCGAGAATACCTCGGCCTTGATGCGACTGCTCTGAATAGATGATATACCCTCGTCAGCACGCTCGGAGATCATAGAGGTAGCCCTATCCTATATTTTATAAATAACACATGATATGGCTACATCGTTGACGTGGGGCGCGTGTCAGGTCCAGCTGGACACGGTCAGTACCACGAGGATTTTTTCTTTCAAAAGATCCCCTGTTCGGGATGAAGTACTCCTGCTCCTTCGCCAGCTGGCACTCGAAGATGGGTCCATCTTGACCGAAGTCGAGCACCTCTTTGCCGCTCCACCAGGTGTCCACCCAGGAGGGGTCTACCTCGGTCGAAGTTGTCGGCCCCTCGCTCCCTCGCCAGGTGGCACCCCAAGACGGGTCCATCTCGGTCGAGGTCGAGCCGGGCCCTGCTGCTCCTTCGCCAGCTGGCACCCGAAGACGGGTCCACCTCGGTCGAAGTCAAGCCTCTCTCTGCCGCTCCGCCAGGTGTCCACCCAGGAGGGGTCCACCTCGGTCGAAACTGTCGGTCCCTCGCTCCCTCGCCAGGTGGCACCCCAAGACGAGTCCACCTCGGTCGAGGTCGAGCCAGGCACTGCTGCTCCTTCGCCAGCTGGCACCCGAAGACGGGTCCACCTCGACCGAAGTCGAGCCTCTCTCTGCCGCTCCGCCAGGTGTCCATCCAGGAGGGGTCCACCTCGGCAGAAGCTGTCGGCCCCTCACTCCCTTGCTAGGTGGCACCCCAAGACGGGTCCACCTCGGTCGAGGTCGAGCCGGGCCCTACTGCTCCTTCGCCAGCTGTCACCCAAAGACGGGTCCACCTCGGTCGAAGTCGAGCCTCTCTCTGCCGCTCCGCCAGGTGTCCACCCTGGAGGGGTCCACCTCGGCCGAAGCTGTCGGCCCCTCGCTCCCTCGCCAGGTGGCACCCCAAGACGGATCCACCTCGGTCGAAGTCGAGCCGGGCACCGCTGCTCCTTCACCAGCTGGCACCCGAAGACGGGTCCACCTCGGCCGAGGTCGAGCCGGGCACTGCTGCTCCTTCGCCAGCTGGCACCCGAAGACGGGTCCACCTCGGCCGAAGTCGAGCACATCTCTACCGCTCCGCCAGGTGTCCACCCAGGAGGGGTCCACCTCGGTCGAAGCTGTCGGCCCCTCGCTCCCTTGCCAGGTGGCACCCCAAGACGGGTCCATCTCGGTCGAGGTCGAGCTGGGCCTTGCTGCTCCTTCGCCAGCTGGCACCCGAAGACGGGTCTACCTCGGCCGAAGTCGAGCACCTCTCTGCCGCTCCGCCAGGTGTCCACCCAGGAGGGGTCCACCTCGGTCGAAGCTGTCAGCCCCTCGCTCCCTCACCAGGTGGCACCCCAAGACGAGTCCACCTCGGCCGGGGTCGAGCCGGGCCCTGCCGCTCCTTCGCCAGCTGGCACCCAAAGACGGGTCCACCTCGACCGAAGTCGAGCACCTCTCTGCCGCTCCGCCAAGTGTCCACCCAGGAGGGGTCCACCTTGGCCGAAGCTGTCTGCCCCTCGCTCCCTCGCCATGTGGCACCCCAAGATGGGTCCACCTCGGTCGAGGTCGATCCGGGCCCTGCTGCTCCTTCACCAGCTGGCACCCGAAGACAGGTCCACCTCGGCCGAAGTCGAGCATCTCTCTGCTGCTCTGCCAAGTGTCCACCCAGGAGGGGTCCACCTCGGCCGAAGCTGGCGGCCCCTCGCTCCCTTGCCAAGTGGCACCCCAAGACGGGTCCACCTAGGCCAAGGTCGAGCCGGGCCCTCCTGCTCCTTCGCCAGGTGGCACCCGAAGACGGGTCCACCTCGACCGAAGTCGAGCCTCTCTCTGCCACTCCACCAGGTGTCGCCCCCTGACGGGTCCACCTCGGTCGAGATCAGCCCTACTCTGCAAAGCCTCAGGGAAGCGGAGGCACGAGTTGCAAGGTCACCACTAGAGCAGGCGCATACCGTGTCCCGTATAGGGGGCGCCAATACGGCCTGCAGTGACACGCGAAACCTCGTTTACACTAGTCAGATGGGGCCCCACAATCGAGGAATAGAATCCTTGCAGATAAAAGCCTGAAATGGCTGGAAGCCCACCGTCAATGCCTTGAAAGGAGAGCTCTTGCACTCGGCCTAAAGCCTCGCCAATCTTTCCCCCTTCGTGACACACGACGGACGAGGTGATCCGGCCACTTAGCTCTCGGACTCGAAGAAGGAGGGGGAGGAGAAGGTCTAGAGGTCGAAGGGAGTCTTGTGAAAGGAAGGCGAGCTTGAGGCAGTTCGATGGTATAAAAGGGATGGCAAAAACGGGCGGACAGGTAAGTCGAAAAAGGGAGAACACATCAAGAGAATGATCCTGGGAGGCCTCAAGAAGTCCTCAGGTGTGAGCTCGGTGAACCCAGCGCAGGAAGCCAGGCTTCAACTCCCCTCTTCCCTACACTTCTTTCGTTTACATCTCCTCTAAGCATGGGAATCCTTCGGGAACCCGCTTAAGGGGATCTGTTCCATCTCGCCGCTCTCTGACTTGATCGTCGGAGTACCCCCGCCGGAACCCCCGGCCAGGATCTCTGACTTTGTTTTGCAGGTTCGGGAGCTTGGAGATCTCGAGGTGAGAGAGTCCGAGACCGGTGCCAGCTCAAGAGCTACAGGCCATCGCGGTGAGAACGACAATAACACATATATCAATACTTAATAAAAATTAAAATATAAATCATGATATAATATAAATAAAAAAATTACTATATATCTCTGGACTCCTCCCAAATAAAACTGCCATCCTGGTGAACATAAGTCATCCGATAGAACTTCACCTCACTAGGCTCCCTTCCCTGCTGATCAGCCTATATAAAAAATAAATATTACAAAAAAAATCAAAATAACACATCTTATACCCCCGTACCATGATATATGGCACATGCATGATATATGATGATACATGATGATACATGATGTTAAAACTAAAAGTGTACTAAAAGTATTATGGGATGAGAAACATACAAACTCATGCCTGAGCTGTGCATAACTCTTGGACCCCGTTGTGTGAAGAACAGACTGAGCTGCTCGTGCAGCTCTACCAATAGCAGAATGTCTACAAAATAAAATTAAAACTATGTTATATATTGTAAAATATAATTATGACGAGTGAAAATTGATAAATTTCGAAGTGTTTGATGATGCTACACAACTTGTGCCTTCTCAGAGAACCAATAGTGCACCAGCTCCCTCCACTGATGAGGGTGAACATCAAGAGGATAGGTAGCTGCAACCTGCTCCTCTATCCTACCCTCTCGCATGTAGTCTCCCTTCAACTTCGCCATATATTCTTTCCACTTATGATTGAGAGACTTAAGCACAAAATCAGAAGTATCTGGAGGGAGAACGAACTTGCTCTACAATTTAAATAAATAATAAAATATGTATTAAATGAAATAAGCAATTTAATTATTAAAAACCTAAGATATAAACTAATATATCAATTTTTTACCTGTACAACTCGAAGCATCTCTACTTTATAAGCAGGAAGTATGTCATTTCACTTCGAATAATTCAGGGGACATAGCTGACCCCGGCGTGCTACTGTCCCTAGAAAACTAGTCAACAAGCTAGCAGCTTTCTTAATAGGCCGCCCTAGCTTGTTGCACTCTACACTATTCTCTCATCCTCAGGTAACTGCCACACATCACGGACTAGTGTGGGTCCTCGCCTACGCCTGAGTCTCCCGGATCCATCTACAAAAAAAAGTACAGAACATTGTATATAAAAACTATTGCATATGCATGAATTGAAATGAGATAGAATTATTAAATTACGTACCCTGTATCTGTATGTCATCGACAATAGGCTCGTCATCAGGATGATCCATAGGAGGATCGTGATATGCAGACTCGGAGGGAATGGCGTCGTCCTGAGGTGGAGAGGTAGTAGATCGGCCTGATGTGCAGAAATAGAGGGACTAGCATCAGACCGACGTGAATATGATAGACTGCCCTCGGGCTGCTGTGCTGAAGAAGTACCAGCCTCGGTCTGAAAAAACTGAAACTGTAGATCTAATAATCGCTTCTTCGGGGCATGGTGTACCTAACCTGCATTATTTAAAAACAAGTCAGTCAACATTATAATCAAATTATAATGGAAATGAATTGCAATTTAAAAGATAACATAATTAAACATGTAAAAATGTAAACCATCTTATAAACTACTTGCTTGTCATAGTCAGCTAGTTGTACCTTCTTTGGAATCCAACATAACCAAAATGGTTGTATCATTTATATGATCATCCGGCACAATATTATAAGGCATACACTGAATGCAAGTATCATCATCATCTTCTTTCATCCTTTTTTCCATGTCATACAAGTCTCTGGATTTTGTCTTAATAACAGTAGCCCATTCTTTATCTTTCGAGTCTTGTTCATAAAAAATTTGTCGAGCTTGAGATAAAAAGATAAATGGATCATCCTTCAATAACACATCGGTATGTATCAATCTTGAAAAATTGACAAGTATGAATCCATTTGAGTTCTTTTTCAAACCTCTCGGTGTATTTATATCCACCCAATCGCATCGAAATAATATAACTTTTAAAATTTTCATAATAATCCAACTCTAAAATATCTTTAAGTATACCATAATAAGATTTTTCATCTACTTCTACCATAACACCACTGTTTTGAATTTTTCTAAGTTTCTCGCGCTCCTTGGTATGAAATTTAAAGCCATTTATAATAAAACCATTATATTTGTTCATAATATAATTTGGACCTCTGGCAAGTGCTATTAGTTCTGCTGAACTATTTTTCTCCATCAGTACCAGTACCTAGAAAATATAATATCAATTATCGATCACTTATTCAATGTTAAATATATATAAAATTATTATACAACTTATATATACTTACCTGATTGACAAGCCAATTAGGAAATAACTCAACCAGCTATCTTTGTTTAATCCTTGGATTAGGATGAGTGGAATGATTGGCTTGTCATTGTACAGCTAAAAATTCACTACATGACAATCAAATAAAAGTTTGACAATAACATATCTAATATTTAATATTATCCATGTATAGATAGACTAACCTGCGATAGTTAGATATTATGTCACTATGTAGCAATACATAACGATGTGCTTGTGACAAGGATTTATGGTCAAGAACAATACTTTCAGCTTTTTCTATAAATCTTTCGGATGATGCAAATTTGGATAGATCTGTATTCTTCATAGTATCACCATGACGTTGAGGTCGATTGAATACAGTCTCTACACCTTCGAGATATCTTGAATAAAATGTTAAACACTCTTCAACAATATATCCCTCTGCTATTGAGCCCTCAAGATGGGCTTTGTTTCGTACATAATCTTTCAAACGTACAAGATACCTTCAAAAAGTATGATATTTATTAATATTAATATCACATTAAATAATGAAAAAGATAAATAAATTATGAAATTTAATTTTACAATATTACCTCTCGATAGGGTTCATCCATCTGTACTGTACTGGTCCACCAAGTTTAGCTTCTGAAGCTAGGTGAATGAGTAGATGAACCATAATCATAAAAAATTCAGGAGGAAAATTCTTTTCCATCTGACATAACGTAAGTATGACTTGAGACTGCAACTGATCAAGCTCCTTGAGGATCAAGAACCTTAGAACATAATGCCTTGAAGAATGATGATAATTGAAAAACAACCATAATAACTTGTTTCGGTATTGACGACCTTAAAGCCAATGGAAGAATATCTTGCATTAGTATATGTCCATCATGACTTTTAAGATTTGAAATTTTTCGCTCTTTCAGCAAACCCCTGATATCATCATCTCTTGTGAGATTTTTCTGTTGGTTATTGGATCCAAAATCATGCATATGTTCCATGTTAGAGATTTGGTTACATGTAGATTGTAACCTTGACTCTCCATGAAAAAACCACTCTGTATAACCTTTTAAAAAACCATTCCATACAAAATGTTCTTCAACAATATTTGGATATAGAGAATTGAAATTTATACATTTTCGGCATGGACATAAAATCTTTCCATTTATACTACTTCTCTCCATACCAAATTTAATGAAATTCTGTACTCAATCCATATATTCTTTGCTATTTCTTGGTTTAGTTATCCAACTCTTATCCATTGTAAGATAAAACTAACTGAAATAAACAAATATTTATAAGAACAGAATAAATTTAAAATAAGTTTATTCAATAGATCAATTACAGTATTATTAAATGCACCATATCACCAACTAATAGGTAAAGAGGTCCTATCCTATTCAAGAATTATATTAATTATATAGGTCATTTACAGTAACCAAAGGATACGCAATAAAAGTTCTAGAAAAATTTTGGCAGCATTTCCTCTTAGTTCTCCCCATACAAATAAATATGTATGAGGAGAACTAAAAAGAAATGCTATCCGAAATATATCTGGAACTCTATCCGTACTGTTTAATTACTGTAAGCACCTATCAAATTATTTACAATTCTCAAACTGTCCAAACTAGACATTAATTGACCACTGTACATATTTCTTCCATCCGTACAAAAATAAAATAATTTTACGGATGCTGTAGAATATGCACTTTAATCAATTGACGAATCTATGTTTCTATGCAATGCAAGTTTTTTAAAAAATATTTAAAAAATCATAATTGATCGTAACAAAGGTACATGTTCAGTAAGATGCAGAACAAAAATAAAATAAATATCGAGAAATTTTGTTCAGTCATAGGTGTTCTCACAAAAAAAATTGAGGGCAGCAAACAACGAAGTGTTGATTAAGGGTATTGGATAGTTGGCTATTGCCAAACATGCCCACTAAATTCAGTTTGTTGATAACATTATAGTTTTTGGCCAAGTTGATAAGTCTAGCATCAAAATGTATAGGATGCTCGTCATACATTATTTTGTGATATATGTTATGTCAGTATGTGCATATAATTCATATGCAACAATTCAATATTATTAGATCTTACTTCAAATCACATTTTCTCATGCTTCCAACATGACCAACTCTATCTCATACAACCCTAAAATCTCAAGAATGAAAGTTATGTGAGCTATGTTACCATTAGGCTAACCCACACTAACTTAGCCTATTCTAGTTAATGTCCTTTTTATGGCCTATTATGGTTAAAGATTTTTTTCTTTTTTAACCTATACCACCTTCTTTGCCACAACACTCCCCCAATGGTAGTATCTATATTTGCAATTAAATATCTAAATTTGAAAAAGAAAGAAGGGATAATAAGCTCGACTAGTGAATACTGAATATCTTAACTAGATAATTCACATAGCAACATAAAATATGATAGCCATATATAAATTACCACAAATTAATATAAAGATATAATAAATTTTGTTTCAAAATATAAACCATGTAAAACCAATATCTTTCATATATATATATATATATATACACCTTTCTATGGCCTATTATGGTTAAAGATTTTTTTCTTTTTAAACCTATACCACCTTCTTTGCCACAACACTCCCCCAATGGTAGTATCTATATTCGCAATTAAATATCTAAATTTGAAAAAGAAAGAAGGGATAATAAGCTCGTCTAGTGAATACTGAATATCTTAACTAGATAATTCACATAGCAACATAAAATATGATAGCCATATATAAATTACCACAAATTAATATAAAGATATAATAAATTTTGTTTCAAAATATAAACCATGTAAAACCAATATCTTTCATATATATATATAATCATAAATCTAATTTGAAACTAATCATATTCAACTTAATAGTCTTTAAGGATGATGAATTCATTCAACAGAAAAGGAAATCAATCAATAGAACAATTAATTTTAACAAAAAAAATTGATTACCTTCGAGAATCTTTGCTCCACAATCATGGCTCAAGCAAACATTTATTGAACTCACTACACTGCCTCAAGAGTCAAGATTCAACCAACTTATTTAAAATCAGCATTAACCATTTTTTAAAATGGTTTATATCATCTAAAATTGTAATTTATTTTTTTGGTTGAGATCAACAAGCATTGCAAAAATTATCCCTTCTATCATTACTGGGTAATTACAATGTAAAAAAATGATGCATATTATAAGATTTATCATATTTAGTTCCATCACCATTTTCAAATCTAGCGCTACTCACATTCATAATTAAAATTCAACCCTACTCATCATAATTCATAATTTTAAAATTCATAATCTTAAAATAAAATAAATACCGAGGGAGGGATCCGTGGAGGACGAGGTTGCGTCGGGCGGATCGACAGTGGGATCTAGGGCACGGAACCGTGGAGGAGCTACCGGCCGGATGAGGAGGAGGAGGAGGACGTGCTACGCCCACGGATCGAGAGGAGGAGGAGGATCGGTGGCTCGGGCAAGGGGAGGGTCCAGCGAGATCTAGGGCTCGGGCGGGGGGTGGGGGAGGAGAAGGTCCTGCGCCCGCGGATCGAGCGGAGGAGGAGGAGGAGGAGGCAAAGGAGGAGGAGGAGGATCGGCGGCTCGGGCGGGGGAGGGTCCAGCGGGATCTATGGGCTCGGGCGGGAGGTGGGGGGAAGGAGGATGTCTGCATTCGTAGTAGAGGAGGAGGAGGAGGCTCGGCGCGGGCGGGCTCGGGCGGCCGGGGGGGGTCTCGCGCGAGCTCGGGCGACGGGGGGGGGGGGGGGGTCGGCGGGCTCGAGCAGTGGGGGGGGGAAGATCGGGTGGGATTAGGGCTGGGGCGGGGGAAATGGGTTTTTGGGGTTTCCGGTGATGCTTTTTGGCAACGCTTTTAAGCGTCGATACTTGCCGATGCTTAAAAGCATCAGCAGGTTTTGGAGGATTCCGACGCTTTTCAAAAGTGTCAGCATGTTCCGGAGGATGCCAATGCTTTTAAGCGTCGGTATTTGCCGATGCTTAAAAGCGTCGGTGGGTTCAGGAGCTTGTCGATGCTTTTAAAAAGCATCGGCGGGTTCTGGGTTGTTCCCGACGCTTCCACAAAGCATCGGAAGAAAAGAGTCGGCGTTGACCCTTTTTACTGTAGTGATATATATATATATATGTATGCATGTAGTTATAAATAATTACTTACCTGAGATGACATGGACATATGCAGAACAGATGTAACATGCTTAAGCTGAGCCCTAATAGTCGCATCTCTGCTCTGTCTGCATCACGTATCTGTCTGAGCTCTGCTATCTCATCCTCGAGTTGACAAACATGTGAATGATCATGACTATCTCTAGCATCCCGAGTAAATCTACTCATCTCAGATAACTGAGTAGGGATAACTCTAATCCCATAACCCCTCACTCGTCAAGGACGCTCCGGTCCCATCAACTCCGAGAATACCTCGGCTTTGATGCGACTGCTCTGAGTAGATGATGTACCCTCGCCACCATGCTCGGCGATCATAGAGGTAGCCCTATCCTATGTTTCATAAAAAACTCAAATATCAATACTTAATAAAAATAAAATTATAAATCATGATATAATATAAATAAAAAAATACATATATATCTCTGGACTCCTCCCGAACAAAACTGCCATCCTGGTGAATGTGAATCATCCGATAGAACTCCACCTCACCAGGCTCCCTCTCCTGCTGATCAGCCTATAGAAAGAATAAATGTTACAAAAAAAATATAAATGATACATCTTATACCCCGTACCATGATACATGATGTTAAAACTAAATATGTACTAAAAATATTATAGGATGATAAACATATAAATTCATGCCTGAGTCGTGCACTCTTGGACCCCGCTGTATGAGGAACAGACTGAGCTGCTCGTGCAACTCTACCACTAGCAGAATATGTCTACAAAAATATATGGGAAGTTCAAGTGAGGTGGTTTTGGGAGTCGCAGTATATATGGAAAGTTGGGCATAAATGAAAGTTATTTCATCTTCATTTAATTTTTTCCTTTTCCTTTTCAATTTTGAAATTTTATTTTAATATTTCATGGATCTTTCTTTCTTTCTTTTTTCGTTGTGTGATTTTTGGCATTGGCCATAGGAAGTAGATGCATGATTTTTTGTTTTTTTATGGAAATCCTTTTTTTAGATGTAGTTCTATTCATGGTAAGAGTCTTGGGATGAGACCTGATTAAAATTTTTGATGCTCTCTCTTTTTTCTTTTTGATTGAAGTCTTTCCTTAAATGCAATTTTAATCTTAGTAGAAGTCTTGGGACATGAAGTTTGGTGTGGATAGGAATCTTTCTTATGTTGAAGCTTTCATGACCCATAAAAAATAAAAATAGCCATTTTTTTTGGATGGAGGTCCTTCCTATTGTATGTATATTAAAATTTATCACCATAGCATTTGGGATTAATTAGATCTACTAAAAAGATCGAATCTTAATTAATTAATTTCAATTCATGAGTTAAGCAGAGGTTGACACTTTACAGAAATTAAATAAACTTGAGCATAATTCTAAAACTCAATTAATAAAATTGTTTAGACAATATCAATTTATCTAATTGCATGTGCAGTTTCTTATAGCAATATTCCTGCACAATTTTTTTAATAATAAAGGCCAACAAAACTGGAAAGATATCATGTATCCACTATGGAAAGCATTAACAAATTTGGAATACACCTAGATTTGATGAATAGAGAGATCGGAGGTGGCTGGCACGCAGCGGCGACTCGACTCAAGGCCACCCGCCGGCGGCTTGATCCTTCGGACGGGAGGATAGAGACGGAGGAGGGAGGGATCGGGGATCGGAGGAGGAGGAGGATGAGTGAGGGATCGGAGGAGGAGGAGGAGGAGGTTGCAGCGGATGAATGAGATCTAGGGCTCGAACGAGAGGAGGAGGGAGGGATCGGAGGAGGAGGAGTGAGGGATTGGAGGAGGAGGAGGAGGAAGTTGCGGCGGCCGGATAGAGCAGCAAATGGGATTAGGGCTGGGGATCGGAAGAGGAGGAGGAGGCACGAATGGATTTAGGGCTCGGGCTGGGGAGAAAAGGGACACCGGCGTGGCGACAATGCCTAAATAAAAGTCCGCCGATGCTTTTAAGCATCGTTAAAATTGACATATTTGTCGATGCTTAAAAGTATTAGAGGATACCGACGCTTTTGCGGGTTTGCGGAGTCTCCTGGCGCTACCCAGAAGTATCAAGAGAAAAAGATTAACTTTTTACCTTTTTACTGTAGTGATAGTTCTTTCCAGTATAGTGCCAGATCTCAACATAACCTAGGTTATTTAGAATATTTAGATCAAGCCTAGTGTCACCAAACCTAGACCCAAGCCATTCTGGACATCCAGTCTACGTTTTTGAGTTGCATCTCAATCCATGTCATAGATTGAGTTTTTGTTTTGGTTTTGGTTTGGTGGCGGCCAAATTATGTCACGCTGGGTCATGATTAAGTTTACCATCCAATCAGGTATCACAGGTGAAGAAAATTCTCCTTGCTAACAGCTTACATGCATATGAAAGCATTACCATGACAATAGAACGGTAGCAAATGAACTAATTGCTGATTTTTTTTTTTGTCTATTGAGTAGATAGGTTATATATTGAAACATAAATCTCCTACGGTGCATGCATGACACCTTAGAGTGTAACCTTGTTGTAGGTCATTGTATTCAAAAGATGGGTGCTCATCAAAGAAGATAGTATCGTGTCGATCAGCTAGTATCTCGGTGAATGCGAAAATCCTGTACTTTGAATCAAACATTTTTCGATGGGATGGAAGCTCACGGAGATAGCTATGCCGGATTTATCCTCCTATCCTTTTTCTTTATCAATATATATATATATATATATATATATATATATATATATATGTAGAACAAACAAACGTTCACAAGCTCTCATACACCCAGCGATTTCTGGAAGACAAAATTCAGACGAAAAAAATAAAATAACCAGAAAACAGAGCAGACGGTGTTTTGAGTTTCTGGAACAAAACGCTGCTGCGATCACCGCAACCCTCACATTCTTCCGTTTTTATTCCAAGACTTTAAACAACGTATACGGTAGAAATTCCAAGATAGACTCCCAACTAAACTTGAATACCAGAATCTAGATAAAGACAAACACTAACAAACTCATAGTTTAAATAAAACACACAAGCTGAACACCAAATCAAGATAAACTCTGTTTCGTTTAGAAATAGAAATAGATTGACAACGCTCAATCCTGCGTGGGGTGGGGCTGGTGTTGTCGTTCAATACTCTCTCTCAACACCAGCACCTAATCCCTTTACCGCACCGAGCTGACGACAATGATCTTCGACTTTGTTCCCGCACAAGCTCTTGGTAAACAGGTCTGCAGCTTGATCTTCCGTTCGAATATACTTCAGCTCAACCTCGTCCTGCAGCACTTTTTCTCTTATGAAATGATAATGAACCTTCACATGCTTTGTCCTAGCATGAAAAACTGGATTTTCTGCCAGCTTTATTGTAGACAAATTGTCACATTGTAAAAGAACTCCACCCTCTTCCAACTGATACAGATTTTCTAGCAATTGCCTTAGCCAGGCAATTTCTTGAGATGCCATTGCAGCAGCTCGGTATTCAGCTTCTGTGATTGACAAAGAGACGGTGGGCTGTCTCTTACTGCACCATGAAATTGCTCCAGATCCAAACTTAAACACATATTCAGTAGTCGACCGCCGAGTATCAAGATCACTTGCATAGTCGGCATCACAGTAACCTTCCAATCTGCAGCTGCTGTTCTTTTTGTACAGGATGCCATGACCAAGCGTCCCTTTCACGTACCTCAAGATTTGCCGAGCTGCTTCCAGATGAAGGTTCGTTGGGTTGTGCATGAATCAGCTCATCACCCCAATAGCAAACAAAATATCCGGCCTAGTAACACTGAGATAAATAAGGCTGCCCATTAGTTGCCAAAACATAGTGATATCTGTCAGACTTCTGCCTTCCTGAAAGCAGATTTTGGTATTAGGTTCCATTGGTGTTGTGCTCAGTTTGCAATTGAGCATCCCAAATCTCTTCAACAAATCCTTGGAGTACTTCCTTTGATGTAGAAACAACCCCTCATCTGAATGATCAACTTCTAAACCCAAGAAACACTTCAGTTGTCCGAGTTCTTTCATCTGAAAACGGATCGATAGGTTTTTCTTGGTTTGAATTATCTCCTCCTCAAAATCTCCGGTGATAATTAGATCATCCACATACACCAGTACGGTAGCTATTTTCCCTTCACTAGCTTTGACAAATAGGCTTGAGTCTGCAGAAGTTACCTGGTATCCAGAGTGAATAAGAAATTCAGCAATCTTCCCGTACCAGGTCCTCGGCGTCAGCTTTAAACCGTAGAGCGTCTTCCGAAGTTTGCACACATATTCAGGGTGCTCAACACTCTGAAATCCCAGCGGTTGTTCCATGTAAATTTCCCGATCTAGCTCTCCATGTAAGAAAGCATTCCTTACATCCATTTGCCATAAATTCCACCCTCTGCTTGTTGCTAAAGCCAGGAGAACTCTCACTGTTGTGAGCTTTGCAACAGGACTAAAGGTCTCATCATAGTCTAACCCGTACTGTTGAGAGAACCCTCGAACTATAAGACGAGCTTTGTATCTCTCAATTGATCCATCAGCACGGTGCTTGACTTTGTACACCCACTTGCACGAGATAGGCGTCACATCCTTTGCCTCGACCATCAACTCCCAGGTATGATTTTGGTCAAGTGCAGCAATCTCTTCCTTCATTGCGTTGAACCATTCCGGGTGCTGTGAAACCTCTTCAAATGTCTTTGGTTCCCTTGTATCCAGATCCTCCACTATTGCAGCATTAGCATATTTAGGATTTGTTTTTCTAATCCTGGTTGATCTTCTAAGTGCAGTCGGCATATTTTGCAGTAATAGCTTGTCCTCCTCTTCTACTCTCTGATAAACACCTGTCTGCTACGGGTGTTGAACGGCTCTTTCCTCGCCATTATCGCCGCTTTCTGTAACTTCAAATTGCCGTGAACTGGGCTGAACACGTGAGGGTTCCAAATCTTCTTTGAAGGCATCCGGACTTGGCAGTTTCTTCTTGTCCGTCGACCACCATGAAAACGCCTCATCAAACACCATGTTCGGTGATGTGTAGCATCTTCCTGTAATTGGATCACAGTACCGCCACCCTTTTCTTTGACTATCATAACCTACAAAAATACACCTGACAGCCTTCTTCTCCATTTTGCTGTGTAGATAGTCAGGTACAAACACATAACACACAGATCTAAACATGCAAAAATGTCCAACTGCAGGTTTTGAATTCCATAATTTTTCAAAGGGTAAAAGAAAGGATAACTTTTTTTGAGGCAACCAGTTGATCACAAAGACTGCTGTCTTCATTGCTTCAGCCCAAAACCGACCCAATACATTCTTCGCGTGAAGCAAGCTCCGACAGATTTCAGCTAGATACCTGTTCTTCCTTTCTGACACGCCGTTTTGTTGTGGAGTATTGGCGCAAGTGAACTGATGGCGAATTCCGCACTTTTAAAGAAAATCCAGGAACTCCTTTGAGGTGTACTCTCCCGTATTATCTGTCCGTAAACAGCGAACAGTTCTTCCAGCTTCCGCTTTTGCGATTTCCTTGAACTCTCAGAATTTTGAGAAGGTTTCAGACTTCTCCTTCATGCAATAAATCCAGACATACCTCGAGAAGTCATCAATGAAGGTCACTAGGTATTTCATTCCACTGATGGAAGCCTACTTGACTGGTCCAAACACATCCGAATGAATCAGTTGTAGGTACTCCTTTGCTTAAAAGTTGGACACCTCATAAGGTAGCTGATGTGCTTTCCCATATTGACATCCTGCACAAACCGTATTAATCCTTACTTCAAGCTGTGGAAGGCCCCTCAGCATCGCCTTCTTCATCATCACATCGAGCTTGGAGTAGCTAACATGTCCTAGCCGCATATGCCATAGATCAGCTGTTTTATTTTTTCGGGTTTTGTCTACATAGGCGGTTTGGGCAGACATCACATAAACTGAATCCAGTTTCCGCCCATTCATCACTGGTTCTTGGACAATCTGAAGATCCCGATATACCTTGACATCTTGTGGGCCAAACACAACAACATGGCCATAGAATGTCAACCGTGCCACAGAGATGAGATTCTTCTTCATCCCTGGAACATGGTAGACATTATAGAGCGACACCTCACTGTTATTGCAAGGAAGAGCAATTGCTGTATTGCCAGTGTGAGCAATCGACAGCTTTGAATTATTTGCTGTCACCACCACCCGGCTTCCCTTATATTCAGACAGATTCTGCAGCTTCTCCTTGTCACCGGTTATGTGATTTGAACACCCTGAATCAACAATCCAGTCGTTTTCATAGTCAACTTCGATGACTGTTGTTACCGTGAAGGCTTGCTCAACCTCGGCTGTAGCGAAAAGTACCTCAGTATCCCATTCATCCTCGATTTTTGAGGTTGCAACATTGTTTTCTACCTCCTTCTTCTTGAACCAGCAATCCTTTGCCATATGACCCTTCTTGCAATTGTAGCATTTTCCTTCAAACCTTTGACCATTGCCAGAGTTCCTTGATCTGCCCCCTGCACGAGAGTTCCCTTCGCCCTGATGATTTTCCACCTCATCATCCTTCTTCTTAGATCCTTTGGCAACATGCTGCTTAGTGTTCTTCTTGCCTTTATTGGCATAGAGTGCCTCTTCTTCACCTTTTAACGAGACTCCTCCCATCTGCTTGGCTAGGGCTTCTTGGCCGGCTAACATATTTTCAAACTTCACAAGCGATGACTGATTTTGCCATCCCTGTATAGCAGCAATAAAGCTCATAAATTCAGGATTCAAACCGTGGATGATGATTCGCTTCATCTTGGTATCGCCGATTGGAGCTTCTGGATCCAACTCGAAAATCTCTCGACACAAGGACTTCACCTTGTAGAAATACTGGGCGATTGTCTGATCTCGCTGTGCCACCGACAGCAATTCGCTCTCCAGAAGTTGAAGCCTGGTATCATTCTTCTTGGAGAACAACGCATAAAGAGTATTCCAAGCTTCGTTGGGGGTCTTCGACTCGCGGATATGGTCCAGCACGTCTTCTTCGACCACCGTCTTCAGGACAAACATCGCCTTGCTCGCCTTGATCTTCCACTTCCGCAGCGTCCCATTCATGTCTTCATCAGGTTGCCGTGTTTCGTTGCCATTTACAACCTCCCACAAATCCTGGCATTGCATATACGAGATCATGCAGGTTGACCAGGAGTTGTAGTTCTGATTGTTGAGCTTCTTGATGCCGCCAACAACTTGAAGATCACCCATGGCAGATTGATATAGAACGCCCTTGATCGCTGGTTATGGAACTCCCTTGAACGCTGGCTCTGATACCAAGATTGTAGAACAAACAAACGCTCACAAGCTCTCACACATCCAGCGATTTCTGGAAGACAAAATTCAGACGAAGAAAATAAAATAACCAGAAAACAGAGCAGACGGTATTTTGAGTTTCTGGAACAAAACGCTGCTGCGATCATCGCAACCCTCACGTTCTTCCATTTTTATTCCAAGACTTCAAACAACGTACACGGTAGAAATTCCAAGATAGACTCATAACTAAAGTTGAATACCATAATCTAGATAAAGACAAACATTAACAAACTCATAGTTTAAATAAAACACACAAACTGAATATCAAATAAAGATAAACTCTATTTCATTTAGAAATATAAATAGATTGACAATGCCCAATCCTGCATGGAATGGGACTGGTGTTGTCGTTCAATAATATATATATATATATATATATATGAATCATATTATTGAATCATATTATTTAATGACCGTTAATCTTTTAATGGTGGGCATCTATTTGTTTTAAAAAAAGATTGATTGTTGTATATGGACTCTCCTTCTGCGATCCTAAAAGATGGATGGACTGGTTGGTATTTTTTATGATATCTTATAAATATGCATAAAAAGTGCGCAAGGTTCTTTTCACGAAGGGAAAACATAGGATTCTTGACAAAAGTCCATAGACGGTGACTTTGGGAGCGGAGAGTTGAAAGCCTGTGGTGAAATTAATGGGAGGAAACAGAGTAGTGCGTGCGTGCGTTTCTGACCAAATATAATTTATGGGGATAAATGAAAGGCCAAGGAGGTTTCTCTGTCCACGGGCAGCCAGGGAGTTTGATAAGCTTTCCTTAATATGCGAGCAGGGGAGCCTTGAAAATTCGAAAGGCGTACCGATTTAACGATGGCCAGGGAGAGACTTTGACATTGAATCAGTGGGCGTGGGATCAAACGACATGATATAAATGGTGACACCTCTAGATTTGGGTTCACAAACTCCTAAATTTGGAGCATGCCATAATTATAAATGGTGATAAAACTAGCTTTAAACTTTAATTAAAATCATTTTTTAGATGCGAGTTTCTTATTCCAAGCATGCCATAATTATTGCTTGACCAACAAACAATTGTTTAGTCAACAACAAGTTAGTGATGTCTTCACTAGACTGATAGATTCAATGCTATGTTATTGTGTCTTCGAGGAAAGGACCTCGATGCCATGTGAATCACCCAATGCTTTCGTAAAGATAATGGAACTTCTAAAAGTCAGAAAAAATGGGCACAATTGTTTTCTTCCGTAACATGCATGAAATTTGTCAAGGATATGAGTAAGAGTCCAAGAATTATATCTTTTTTGCCAATGGATGGTCAACTTTTTTTTACCATCTTCATCATTGGATCCCATAATATCTATTTCGAGAGCTGTTGTCTAATAAATGAAAAAAAAAAAAAATAAATGCTTTGAAAGTTATGCAAGATATAATCTGATATCATGAAAGAATTAGCTTTTTTTTTTTTTTTTTTTTTTTGCACAAAAGATATAATCCGAATCCTATAAATAATATGGTAAGATTTGGTCAAGGCATATGCAATGAAACAATGGAGCAAGGAGGATGCACTTATTATCAACAGCCAAGGCATTTACATTACCCACTGAACCCACCACATAGGATTCCTTTAATTGCTTTGTAAATGAAAGCTAACTCATAGGATTCCTTTAATTGCTTTGTAAAAATAAAAGCTAATTCATGGTTCGCCAACCGTGATTAGATGGTTAAAAATATTATTTCTTGACCAGTGCTAGCCCTCCGGCCCTTATCGTCCAAATGGTGAGGTTTCTGCTCATGGAGCTGGAATCCTTCCTTAACGCATGATGTCATTATTGTATTTGAATGAGGTGGACTATTAGAGAGTAGAAGCGCGCGGTATCTCGTATGAATAAGATGTAATTTTGTATGATGATGCGTGAAACTTCAACCATGATACAATAGGTGATCTTTAGGTCGCACAAGTAAAGCAACATGAACATGTTTAGAACGAGAATATTTTTTTTTTGATAAGCAGGAAGATTCTAGTATGAATGCATCCAAAAGAATTTGAAAGAAAAATATTATAGAACTGTGCCGGGAAAATCTTCCAGGCCAATCCACAAAAGATTAACGGAATAATCGACCTTGTAGGAAGCGATTCAATTAGATGTAGAGTTCGTCTTCCGATATACATGATAAACCACGATCTCCGTACATCTTTGCAAAAGAACGATAATGTCTTGAAATAAGGGATGCCTTAGCTCTATCATCATGGTCTCCTAGATCCGAAAGATAAAAATAGCTGAATCATCCTTAATAATCAAATTTGACTAAGATCTTTGTTGAAGGGTCTTCTCGTCTACGCTCTTTATGTCTATCTACCACTTTAAAGGACGAGCATCGATGTAAAAGTCTTCTGAAGGACAAATGATCTCTACTTAAATTAAAAGGTTATACTTTCAATATCCTTGCATCAAGGTTTGCACAATAATTGTGCTCGACTTTGTCGTGATAATAAAATTAGCAATTTTGTGGATGTATAATTTTTTTTTAAGCTTGCATTGCGATGACTCAACCTAGCAATCGCATCCCGGATGATGAGTATTTTTTGTTTGAATTCTTCTATTTGAGACATAATAATATGTCTAGGTGTCTCAAAATATTTTTTTTAAAATTTTTTACTGACAGAGAGGTGTCCCACAATCCTTGAAAGAAATTTTAACAATTCAAACCGACGATGACCAGCGAAACTCAAAATTCAAACTATTAGATATAATCTAAACTATAAAAGTAACAAAAAACACAAAAAATAATATATTTTGTGGTAATTGCTAATTTAATTACCAAATAGGTATCATCAAAAAGGATGGGCCTAAAGATATGATACCTTATTTATTACAATTTCATCCTCAAAATCTAATGAATTTAAATATATCTATATTTTAAGATTTATAGATCATAATTTATAAAGAAATTTTTGATGATGACCTATTTTACTATGCTAATGTACTTAATATCATTTTTTTATTTTTATTTTATGGATTTGAGTTATAGATCCATTGTTATCAAAATATATAAATTTTAGTTTCTAAGTATTTTCGTAATGCAGATCATTTTTAGTAATTTGTATTTTATAAAATTTGTATAGCTACATCACTATCATATGTATAAAAATAAATAAAATTTTATGAGGCAACACGATCATGTCCCAACAATCCAATGATAATATATTAATATATATATATATATATATATATATATATATATATATATATATATATATTATTTTACCTTTTGCCCCTCCTTTCTTGTATATATAATAAAATCGGGGATGGTCTGCACTATTTTTTTTTGATGAAATAAAAAAGAGAGAAGCTAGATCTCGGGCATGATCATTTTCAGACGGTTTTTCAATTCTAGTCAGAAAATGTTCGATGCACGGTGCATATTAATTTTTTACAGTCATTTTTTATCTGGAAACAAATACGTTAATCTCATTATTACATGCACGGTGCATATTAATTTTATACAGTCATTTTTTATCTGAAAGCAAATACGTTAATCTCATTATTACTGATGTCGATCGAATGAACGAAATTTATATATATATCTCAAATTCTTTTAATATTACCGATCAATAAAAATTTTAAAATTATTTTATTATTATTGTATTTTTGACTGCCCCTGGCGTCTGCACTATCCTCTAAGATCATGCATCTACGTTGAGACTTTACGAGTGGAAGCAAATCCAAGGCAACGGCAGCCGGCCGGTAAATGTAAGAGTAACGTGGTGACGATAACCTGAAGGTGACCAAACCCGGCATTCATTCCGCCAAGAAATTTAAACTTAAGACTTGGAGAGGGATCGAGGGAGAGAGAGAGAGAGAGAGGCTCCACTCCCTCCCACTAGCACTAAAACCCAACGTAGCTTTCCACCTGTCCATTAGGGAAGAGCATCCAATGACTTGAAGGTCAAGTCACATCTCCTCTGCCCAATTTCTCTTCGTCTCGCTCTGTTACTCTCGATAAATTGGCTTTTATGATAAGAAAAAGACAAGATAAGGATAAATCGGGCACATCAATAAAACTAACTAAATACATCTATTCATCAATGACACCGTTCATTCCCATCGCTGGTCGAACCCAGCTGTGATGCTCCTCGCTCGTCAAGGACTCGGACTTCAGCATCCTCCAATAATCATATCCCTTTGGATATTTCATGAATAATCCTGGCCTAGCCCAGCCATTTTATTTCGCAAATAAGTGGTAGAATTAATTCGAAAACAAGATCTTTTTCTTTTTAAGCTTAGAGGAGGCACCTTTTTCGCTCATTTATTTACTTTTTAATTAAGTAAAATTATTTGATCAAATTAATTTTTGCTAAGTAGCTTTTTTTTTCCCCCAAATTTAAATGTTAAATAATGTGCACCTTGATTAAGGTAAGGCCAATCAATATCAAGACAAGATGTCATGGATCTACGCATACTTTCTTGATGTTTGTTTTTTTTTTTTTTTTAATGACATCAAGCGTTGCTTACCCAAGTAAATGATTGATGCCGTCTGTATGAAATTGGCTTGATTCTGGGAGTGGTAAGTGTTTTCTTTCTCTCTCTCTCTCTCTCTCTCTCTCTTTTTTCCTGATAAAGGGTGCTAAGTCCTTTGTAAGGCACCACATTGATTTCTAATAAGGGAATGGGAAGCACTAATATTTAACATAATTTGTCGAAGCATTGCATATGCTGCTAGCATTCTTTATCAAAAAAAAAATATAAAACTCGATACGGTGATGACAAAGGGACGAATTATATTTACAACTATCATAAATATTCGTCTTTCCGAATTTTTGGTTAGCAATAGGAATATCTCTGATCTTTTCAGCCAAAGCAGGATCAGGATAAATACCTTCCAATATCTAGAAATAAGTAGTCAAAAATTTCTCATCCCTGATTACGAAATCAAAACATAAACATGTATCCTTGAATGCTCTCTTTAAACAGATAGCATGTTGAGATAAAGGGGAAAAAATGATCAGACTTTCGTGTCCTATCTGCTCTAGATTACTTCATGCTTTGAACATAAATAATTTAAGACTGATATGTCTCAAAGTCAGTCCTGGAAGTAGGATATTTGATAAGGAAATGATCCTTTGCATTTAAAGAACCTAGCAAGCAGCTTATACTCTTATAGTAAAACACAAATATATGCCTTGATTGCATAGATATACAAATGTCAATAATATTTAGATTTTTTATTTTATTTTATTTTATTTGATAGGTTCAAATGTATTGGCTACACAAATATCTAAATATCAATATTATCATTATTTTTGCTGGATTCAAACTCCTCATTTACAATCCACAGCACTTACCATCTTTGATTGCATGAATATTCCTGAAAGCCATCACGTTCTAGATTTCAATAGACCCGAACCCTTTGATTACCAAGCATAGGTGTTATGTGGTCAAACATTTACTAAATGAATATCAAAAATCAACACTTTTAAAATTACTTGCCCTAAAAAAAAAAAAAAAAGAAAAAAAAGCATGTCTATCCTAGCATAAATATGCAAACGCTAGTGCTTTTATGATTTCCAATAAAATAAATTTACCTATTTAGTTATGAAGTACAATTATCATGCATTTGATTGCGAGGATGCTTAAATTTCAGCACTTCGAAGATTTTTGAGAGATCCAAATCATTACGTTACGAAGTGTCACTGTCACATTCTATCAAACATCGTTTATAAACACTTAAAATATTAGCAGCTTTAAGATTATCGAGAGATCCGAATCTTTTGGTTACAGAGCATGGTTCTCATGTGCTGACTGCATGAGTTTTTAAACGTTAGCACTTCTAAGATTTTCAATATAAATTTGACATTTCGGTTACAAAACCATAAATCTCGTATATCGACTACATGAATTTCTAAAAAAAAATAATTTATGGCTCTCACCGTATTCTCGGAAGAGATTGCTCAAATCCGCTAATTGTAGCCTGCCGACTTAATAATCATTCACCCCAACATGTCACACCAAATCGTTTTACATCAATTTATGTAGGAAAAAAAATTGGTCATCTTTAAAATTACTAATGATCAAAATTATTTTCAAAGATTTTACATGTTTTATACTAAATTAATGGAATCTCATCCTCTAAATAACTTTGATGGGATAATAAACAAAAATATTACATATTTTAAAGTTTAATTTATCTTTCATTTCATAAAAAAAATTATAATCATATCAATGTCAACGACCAACTTTTTCACCGTTTTTACCGCTATACAAATAAAATTACTCCCAATAGCACTTGATCATATTTTTTAAAAAAAATAAAAAAAAATTACAAATTTTTAATTACTTATTTTTCTCTATGTTACGGTCGTAATGATGACGTGGCCGGTCTCAGATTCCGTCGGGCGTGATTCGAGCCACGTGGAGGTTTTTCGGCAAAGTCAGCCGCGGCTCCCACACGTCCGAAGTCGAGCTCGGCCCGGGCTCCCCGGCCGCTTCGCCAGGTGGCACCCTGAGACGTACCGCCCTGGCCGAAGTCGAGCTCGGCCCGGGCCCTCCTGCCGCTCTGCCAGGTGTCCACCCAAGAGGGGTCCACCTCGGCCGAGGCCAGCGGCTTCCCAGCTCCCTCGCCAGGTGGCACCCTGAGACGGTCCCACCTCGACCGAGGTCGAGGCAGGCCCCTTCGCTCCTTCGCCAGGTGGCCCCCGGAGACGAGACCACCTCGGCCCAAGTCGAGCGTCCCTCTGCCGCCCCGCCAGGTGTCCACCCAGGAGGGGTCCGCCTCGGCCGAGGTCGGCTGCTCCCCCGCTCCCTTGCTAGGTGGCACCCTGAGACGGTCCCACCTCGGCCGAGGTCGAGGCAGGCCCCTTCGCTCCTTCGCCAGGTGGCGCCCGGAGACGGGGCCATCTCGACCGAAGCCGAGCGTCCTTCTGCCGCCCCGCCAGGTGTCCACCCAGGAGGGGTCCACCTCGGCCAAGGTCGGCTGCTCCCCCGCTCCCTCGCCAGGTGGCACCCTGAGACGGTCCCATTTCGGCCGAGGTCGAGCCGGGCCCCTTCGCTCCTTCGCCAGGTGGCGCCCGAAGACGGGACCACCTCGGCCAAAGCCGAGCGTCCTTCTGCCGCCCCGCCAGGTGTCCACCCAGGAGGGGTCCACCTCGGCCGAGGTCGGCCAGCTCACACAGAGAAGGTCCCGAAGAACGGAGGCGCGGGCTCCGAGGTTGCCCCTCGAGCCGTGCGCGCCGCACCCCGAGAAAGGTGCCCCGTACGAACTGCGGCGGCACGCGAAATATCACTTACGTCGGCCCGACATGTTTCGCAGTCGAGAGACGAGGCCCTGACAAAACAGGACCCGATAACGGACAGCGCCGGCACCTGGGAAGGAGAGCACTCATACTCGGCCCGAGGTCTGGTCGGCAGCCTGGCCAGCCCCCCCTCCCTTACTCTTTCCCCGCTAGGCTTGGCAAACGAGGCCGGAAAGCCGCCTGGCCCTCTGAACCAGAAGGGGAAGGAGAAAGGGACGGAGGGAAGGGGACGAGAGCGACAAGGGAGCCTCCCAGGAGCGGAAAACGAGCAGGCAACGGGAGGAGATAAAAGGAAGGAGAGAAGAGACGACAAGGTAAGTGAGGTAAAGCAAGCCAGAAACAAAGGCTGGAAAACTCCGCTTCAAGAGCGAGATCCAAGGTTCTAAGAGGGATCGCTTGGCGTGAGTTCGGCAAAGGAGCCCAGCCGGGTTTCTGGTCTCCCTAGCACTTTTCTTGCTAGCACATTCTTTGAGTCTGGGGCTCCTTCGGGGGCCCGTCCCAGAGAGTCTGTTCCCTCTCGCCATCTACTGACTTGATCGTCGGAGCTCCCTCGCCGGAATCCCCGGCCAGGGTCTTCTGACCTTGCCTTGCAGGTTCGGTCCAGTTAGGAGGCCCCAAGAGCGAGACGGTCTAGTAGGATCGGCGGTTCCGAGGCACGGGCGCGGCGGTTCGACTGCCGCGAGTTCGAAGAGTTCTGCAGCGACCTCGGCATCCATCACCGCTTTACCTCGGTGGCACACCCTCAGACCAATGGAGAAGCCGAGGTCACGAACAGGACTATTTTGCAGGGCCTTCACACGAGGTTGGACCAGGCCAAGGGCAGGTGGGCGGAGGAGCTCCCCAGCATCCTCTGGGCCTACCACACCACCCCGAGGACGGCGACCGACGAGACCCCATTCAACCTCGTCTTCGGAGCCGATGCGGTTATCCCGATTGAGCTCAGTCTACCCACACTACGTGTGGAACAATACGACGAGGCGGAGAACCTCGCCAGGATGATGCTTAACCTGTACCTTCTTGAAGAGACGAGGGACAAGGCCCGAGTCCGGATGGCGGCATACAGGCAGCGAGTGGCCAGGTATTACAACTCCCGGGTGCGGCCAAAGTCCTTTCATCCTGGAGATCTGGTGCTCCGGCGTGCTGAAGCTTCTCAGCAACGAGAATGCGGGAAGCTCTCCCCGAACTGGGAAGGCTCGTACAGGGTAGCGGAAGCCCTCCCTCACGGGGCCTACTACTTAGAGGAATTGGGAGGGTCCAGGTTCCCTCGGACGTGGAACGCCTCGAATCTAAGGATGTATTATCAATAATGTAAGGTTCCCCCAACTCCCGCAATAAAGTTTCTTTGCTTCAAACATTCTTTCTCATCTCGTAGGGAAACGGGAGCATAGCTCTGAGTTCGGCAAACACGACTGTGGCCGAAGACCCGAGAAAGTGAGAAGTCCCGGACTTCGGTTTGGAAGGCGGGGCAGAGTCCAACTCGCCCATGCGATCTCGGAGAACAGCTCGGCAAGCCGCGCAAGGCTTGAAAAAGCCTGCGGCCCCGGGGTTCAGTCCGGAAGTCCCGGACTTCGGTCTGGAAGGCGGGGCAGAGCCCAGCTCGCCCATGCAAGCACGGAGAACAGCTCGGCAAGCCGCGCAAGGCTTGAAAAAGCCTGTGGCCCCGGGGTTCAGTCCGGAAGTCCCGGACTTCGGTCTGGAAGGTGGGGCAGAGCCCAGCTCGCCCACGCAAGCACGGAGAACAGCTCGGCAAGCCGCGCAAGGCTTGAACAAAGTCTGCGGCCTCGGGGTTCAGTTCGAAAGTCCCGGACTTCGGTCTGGAAGGCGGGGTAGAACCTAGTTCGCCCACGCGATCATGAAGGCAAGCCCAAAGAAGGAAGGGCCCGCGCAAGGCCTACTCTACTGCCACCCAGTCCGGAATTCTTCGAACTTTGATCTGAACGCTGGATGGGACCAGGTCCACCCGCGGACTCAGCCCGGAGCAGGTCCACCCTCGTCTCGGCACTCCACACTAACATCTAAAAAAAAAAAAAAAAAGAAGAAGAAGAAGAAGAAGAAAAGAGGAAGGCGAGGTCGAAACTTGACAAGGCTAGATCTTCATTAATTCAAGAAAAGCATTACAGCAAGGGAGTCCCGACAAGCCGGGAGTCCCCAAAAAAAAGAAAAAAAAAAAGAAAGAAGAAAGGACAACAAAAGGGATATGTCAACGGCTTAGTTCGGCGCGGTGGCAGGGTCCTCAGCCTGGGTCGCGCGCTCCACGTCCTCACCGTCGGCAGCTGCTGGCTCCGAGGGCCGCTCCGGAGCTACGGCCGTGTCGCCCGCTGGGGCCGCTGCTGCGTCGCTTGCCGCGTCGGAAGCTCCGCTGGTGGGTCCTTGTCTTCTGCCCCCGAGCACCACCCCACTGAGGTCGATCTCGGGGTAGAAGGACCCCACCTTCTCTCGGCACACTTGGAACCCCTTCAGGAAGGAGTCCACAGCGGCCTCCCGGACCTCCGAGACATACTCGTTGGAGGCCCGGAACCTCGGGACGACTTCCTGCGCCTCCTGCTTCGTGGCTTCCAGGAGCCCATTGATGTAGGCGCTCCGCTCCTTTGCCGCACTTGCCTCCCGCCTGGCCTCCTCCAGCTGACGCTCTAGCCACTGAGAATGGGCCTGGAGACGGGCCCTCTCAGCAGCATCCTCCTCTGCACGACGCTGGTGAGAGATCCTCTCCTCGAATAGAGAGGACTCTAGGTCCTTGATGCGCTCCTCGGCGCGTGCCAGATCCGCCTGGAGGGCCTGGTTGCTCCCTCGCAGCTCGACCCCCTTCTCCATGAGGTCTTTGACGTCGGCTGCGAGCTTGCCGAGCTTCTCCTCCTTCTCAGCATCCTTCTTCGCGTACCCTGCGAGGAAGTTCCTCAGCAGGAGCACGTCGGTCCCAATCTGCACAGCAAGAAGGACAGGTTAGTAAAAAGGCTAACCGAAGTAGCAAAGAACAGAAAACTCTGAGTTCGGACTCACCGAGAAAAGCTGTGGGAGGATTCCAAGCAAGGTGTCGGCGTAGTCTCGGCCGCCTCGAGATCGGCGGTCCCGGGAGGTGGAGGCGTACTCCATCACTTTCTCCGCGAGCCCCTTGTCGCGGATCACCGAACACCGTTTGGTGATCACCGGCGATGGAGCCGTCAGGTCAGCTGCGACGGTGACTAACCCCCCGGGAGGAACCGCCGTCGACGGAGCGGCTAAAGTCGCGGGCGGCGCCGTCGGCTCTGCGGTAATGATGGGGCCGGCGCGGGGCGGAACTGCGGACGGCGGACCTCTCTCGTCGGCAGCACCTCCAGGTATGATGGCTAGAGCGTCAGTGGCCCCGGCCCGAGGCGGCCTGGGCGGGGGAGCGGCGACCACCGGACTGGGCGCGGGCGCCGGCACGACCTCTTGGCTCGCCTCGGTGCGAGCCCTCTTCGTTGCGGGCTCGTCCACCTCGGTGGCATCCCTCTGGGCCGCGCCCTCCAGAAGGTTCTCCAACGAAAATTTCATGCCTGCAACACAAAAAAAGTCAGTCAGCTCGGCTGAAAGAAGAAGAATGCAAAGGTAAGAGAAAGACTGAGTCTCACCCGGCTCGCGGATGCGACTGATCCCCGCCTCGAACAAGTTCTGCTCCGAGAGCAGAACCTCGAGCGCTGGGACCACATCGCTCAGGAGCTGGGAGTAGGCCTCTTGGTCCGCCGACTCGACTTGGGAGTTCTGGTTCGGGGACCGATCTGGTTCACTCCAAGCCCAGTCGACGTCCTCGACCGAAGCAAAAAAGAACCGGTTCTTCCAACCCTTGATAGAAGAAGGGAGGTCAAATCGGAGACACCTGGGCCGGGGCGAAATATACCACCAGCCGTCATCAGTGGAGTACCTCTTCAGGGTAAACAGAGCCCTGAAGAGGGAGAAACGGGCAACAAACCCGTGGAAGTGACAAAAAATAATGAAAGAGAAGATGATCCGGATGGCATTGGGAGCCAACTGGGCCGTGACTAGATGGAAGTGGCTGAGGAAGGAAAGGAAGAAAGGATGCAGAGGGAACCGAAGACCTCCGAGAAGGAAGTCCTCGTAGAAGGCTATGCGGCCGGGGCCACTCATGGTGACGCGATCCCCGGGCCGCGGAACAAAGAGACGGATTGACCCCGGGATGCCATAGACCTCCCGGAGCAAAGAAAGGTCACCTTTGGTCATTGTGGAAGTATGACCGGAGGGACCGGCAGAAAGAAGGGTCAGAGGAGGAAGAGAAGAAAGGGAAAGTGCGGACACGACTGGAGGAGACTTGACACCCCTAGGGATGCCTATGGTGATACCCCCAGGCTGCAATCGCCTGCGGGTCTCCTCCGGGATTACTTCCTCCTCCGAGGAGGAGGACGATGGAGTCCTCGGCCGAGACGGACCGGCCTCGTCTGGGTTAGAAGAAACATGGGGACGGCGCGCCATGGCAGAGAAGAGGGTGAGAAAAATTCACTAGAGGGGAGGAGAAGGGTGAAGAAGAAAATGAGGGCACTCACCGAAAATGCACTGTGCAGCGCGGGGCAGAGGGAGATAGCCTGCAGCAAACCGCCCACGGAGCAAAGGAAAAGGCCTCATTCCGGAAAGTCCCCTCCTTTTCAAACTCAATCGACAGCAGCCGTACCCATCATTCCGCTCCGGGCCATCGGATGATCGCCGCGTGGATGCACGCCCGCCACCGATGCCTCGTTAGCAGGGAAACGGCTTCTGCTTCGAAGCGACGCATTTATTGCGTGCGAATAGGCGACGCGTGGTGGCCTCCTATAGGGCTTCGGGCGCACCGAGAAACGGCGACGAGGATCGTGGCAATTATGACGCAAGATCTTCGCCTCCCCACATCATATCCGTATTTAATCACAACATTCCGTTCCACGACGCCCCAACGGAATGTTGGGTTGGGGGGCAATTGTTACGGCCGTAATGATGACGTGGCCGGTCTCAGATTCCGTCGGGTGTGATTCGAGCCACATGGAGATTTTTCGGCCAAGTCAGCCGCGGCTCCCACACGTCCGAAGTCGAGCTCGGCCCGGGCCCTCCTGCCGCTCCGCCAGGTGTCCACCCAGGAGGGGTCCACCTCAGCCGAGGCTAGCGGCTCCCCTGCTCCCTCGCCAGGTGGCACCCTGAGACGGTCCCACCTCGGCCGAGGTCGAGGCAGGCCCCTTCGCTCCTTCGCCAGGTGGCCCCCCGAGATGGGACCACCTCGGCCCAAGCCGAGCATCCCTCTGCCGCCCCGCCAGGTGTCCACCCAGGAGGGGTCTGCCTCGGTCGAGGTCGGCTGCTCCCCCGCTCCCTCGCCAGGTGGCACCCTGAGACGGTCCCACCTCGGCCGAGGTCGAGGCAGGCCCCTTCGCTCCTTCGCCAGGTGGCGCCCGGAGACGGGGCCATCTCGGCCGAAGCCGAGCATCCTTCTGCCGCCCCGCCAGGTGTCCACCCAGGAGGGATCCACCTCGGCCAAGGTCGGCTGCTCCCCCGCTCCCTCGCCAGGTGGCACCCTGAGACGGTCCCACCTCGGCCGAGGTCGAGCCGGGCCCCTTCGCTCCTTCGCCAGGTGGCACCCGGAGACGGGACCACCTCGGCCGAAGCCGAGCGTCCTTTTGCCGCCCCGCCGGGTGTCCACCCAGGAGGGGTCCACCTCGGCCGAGGTCGGCCAGCTCACACAGAGAAGGTCCCGAAGAATGGAGGCGCGGACTCCGAGGTTGCCCCTCGAGTCGTGTGCGCTGCACCCCGAGAAAGGCACCCCGTATGAATGGCGGCGGCACGCGAAACATCACTTACGTCGGCCCGACATGTTCCGTAATCGAGAGACGAGGCCCTGACAAAACAGGACCCGATAACGGACAGCGCCGGCACCTAGGAAGGAGAGCGCTCACACTCGGCCCGAGGTCTGGTCGGCAGCCTGGCCAGTGCCCCCTCCCTTACTCTTTTCCCACTAGGCTCGGCAAACGAGGCCGGAAAGCCGCCTGGCCCTCTGAACCAGAAGGGGAAGGATAAAGGGACGGAGGGAAGGAGACGAGAGTGACAAGGGAGCCTCCCGGGAGCGGAAAACGAGCAGGCAACGGGAGGAAATAAAAGGAAGGAGAGAAGATACGACAAGGTAAGTGAGGTAAAGCAAGCCAGAAACAAAGGTTGGAAAACTCCGCTTCAAGAGCGAGATCCAAGGTCCCAAGAGGGATCGCTTGGCGTGAGCTCGGCAAAGGAGCCCAGCCGGGTTTCTGGTATCCCTAGCACTTTTCTTGCTAGCACATTCTCTGAGTCTGAGACTCCTTCGGGGGCCCGTCTCAGAGAGTCTGTTCCCTCTCGCCGTCTACTGACTTGATCGTCGGAGCTCCCTCACCGGAATCCCCGGCCAGGGTCTTCTGATCTTGCCTTGCAGGTTCGGTCCAGCCAGGAGGCCCCAGGAGCGAGACGGTCTAGTAGGATCGGCGATTCCGAGGCACGGGTGCGGCGGCGAGATCGGCAACACTCTCTATTTTCGCAAGCAGTAATTATTGGAAAACCCAGTATCTAGAATCGAAAAAAAAAAAAAAATCCCCATTTTTTACTTATTTTCGGTTGAATAGGTCTATCGCTGAATTGGTAGACCAATTGAATAATGGATCAATATATATATGGATGCTGGCTTATGATTGGATTGGCCCACCAACTCAGCAATGGGACTTGTACAACCGATAACCATTCAACCTATTGGCTCACCTACTCTTGCCACCATTCAATCTCTCCCCAAAATATCTCCCCTCGCGATACATTCGAAGTACACATTCCTCTCTCCCTCTCCTCGTCAGTCCCCCACTACAAATACAAGTGGAAACCCCCTCCTCTCTCTCTCTCTTTCTCTCTAAGCCATCGTATGGTATGGGAGCTTGGCGGTAGATAGATATAGGCATGGGAAAGTACATGAGGAAGGCGAAGGTCTCGGGGGAGGTGGCGGTGATGGAGGTGTCCGCCCAGTCCTCCCTCGGCGTCCGCACCCGCGCCCGCACCCTCGCCCTCCAGCGCCTCCAGAAGCCCTCCCCACCGGACTCCTCCTCCTACCTCGAACTCCGCAGCCGCCGCCTCGAGAAGCCCCCGCCGCCCGCCCCCAAGGAGGACACCGCCAAGCCTAATAACCCTAGCCATCGAACTGGGGCCAGAGAGGCGAATTCCGGCTCGGTAGGCTCCGTGTCGCTAAGGAGCTGCCCCAACTCCAACTCCAAGAAGGGGTCCGCGGCGCCGCCGGTGGAGGTCCCGGAGGCCTCGCTGGATGCCGAGGTTTCTTTCGGGGAGAATGTTCTCGAGGTCGAAGCAAGGGACAGGTGGGTTCGGCTCTCCTCTTTTCTTTCTAAACTAGGCTTCTTTAGGGTTTCTGGCTTATCCAGGGTTTCTGCATGTTGGCCGGTTGCTGGGGATGAGTTCTTCTTCAAAGTTGATATATTTTGTCAAGAAATCTTTTTTTTTTGTTTTTGTTTTTAATCATAGGGGAAAAGTTTAGCTACCATAGAAATGGCTCCGTCCTATGTTCCTCCCATTTTTATTATCCCCTGTTTTTAGAATTTTTGGCGTTCAGGGTTTTATGAGATCGGGAGATATGTATATATATGTATGGAGAGCGAAGGGGGGAGAGTTTTTTATTCATTGAATGCTAAAAATCTGGGGTTTTTGATAGCTTAGTCGTGCTATAGTTTCACACTACTTTCTGTTTAAGAGCTTCTAAGAAAAAAAATTCATCTGTATATCTTTATTGCTTTGGAGGTTCAAAAATCCCTATTTTTTGTTAGGCCATTAGGGTTTTGATCTTTTAAAACTTTTCTTGAGCTCTTGCAGTCAGTGTGTTCTCGTTGGTTGCCATGCTTTATTATGTTTATTTAAAAAGATATGTTTTCTTTTTACTTGTTCACCATATGATTCGGTTTGGACATGATATAACTTATAATCTCACTCGCTAAAAGTTATCTTTTATAGCTGGAAAACTTTTATTCCACAAAAAAAGATTTAATTTTTCTCCCTTTTCTCCTTTTGATTCTCAGGCCCGTTCCTTAAATTTAAATACCGCAAAGTCTTTTCTTTAATGTGGTCATATTCCTGTTGCTGATGCCTTGGTAGTATGTATGGGTAACTGTAGAAGTCTTTGATGTTCGGTTAATTTTTTTTTTTTTCACTGTCATTTGGTTTGTTCTTCTGTCTAGTTTCTGGAAGATGATTACGGCATGCATATAACTTCTTTGTAGGCTAGGGCCATCTTCGGTCATGCTCTTCTTTTATTACTGGATTTATTATAAAAGGGGGTTCTTCTCATGCTTTGTGACTGGAGTGCTGAAGGGGCCTCCCACCGGATGATCGTTTAATGCCTGCAAGTATTTTTTCTATTTTTGACATGACATGAACTTGATGAGACTTTCCTTCAGTTTACGCTCCCTGTTTGAGGTGTTTGTGACTGTCTATCATGCAGCAAGTAGTCTTGTGGAACTTCTATGTCTATATAACTTGGTTTACCCAACCAAAATCACATATTTTGCCTCTCTTCTTGGAGAAACTTGAGTGTCTTTCTGATATTTTAGATGTTATTTTAGTTCTATGACTTCCCCATTCCTCCTAATGTTTGAAGGCACTGGAAGGCATGCTGGTTTCGGGTCATTCCGTATCTTGGCAAATAACCATATAAAACAAAATGGATTTAGTGGGCCTTGTTAACTCACTCAACTTGGAGGGCTATTTTGTTACCATGCGAGACCTTAAACAAGAGCTAGCTGTTTAATCTTCGGTCTGGGGAACAGTAAAGCTGAAAGCATTGATGCCTGTACAAAGTATCTGCACACAATACCTTTCTATGGTCTTCTCTGTTCAAAGCTTGTTTTGCTTAAAATTGTTGTGACGCTGGGACCATCCCTTGGCTGCATGCTGCTGGGTTTGCTGCATGTGCTGTGACTCGTGCTAAGATGCAACAAAGAACAGGTTAAGGAAAATAATAAGAGCAAACTCATCAATCTTCATTTGTTGAGAACTTTCTGGTTGCTCAAGTTTCTTGTAGGTTGCGGACACTCTTCGGTACCTGTGGTGATTGTGATCATGCTTGTAGGAAGTTTTTTTTTAATTTTTTTTTTTCTCTTTTCTTTCTGTTCTGCTTGTGAGACTTTTTTTTTTTTTTTGTTTTGAAGTGATATCATAATGTTGATTAATGACCCGGTGCCAGCACGTGTGATTGTTAATTTATTTTTTTGTGGCATTCTTCATCTGGCCATTATCTGATGGCTGTTCTCACTGTTGACAGACAACCATTGTCAGGAGCATGAACCAGTATCTGTTTGTTCATATAGGAGGTCATCTAATTTGATTTAAATGCGCAGAGTCCTTACTTAGATTTCTTGTATTTGATTCTCTGACTTACCCATGTGACTTGAAGTTTGCAATGGTTTTTGTGTCCTTCTGCAGTCAGAGGTGCATGAACCAGGCAAAAACTTTTACCATAGTCTACTCTTCTCCCCATTTAAACTTTGAAACTTTTGCTGGACCATGGTTATTGATAAACCTAATTATTGAGGCTGATTTAGCTGTCTTTAAACCATCGAGAAGATATGTACGTGAGTTCAATTAGCTGTGCATTAAGTATTGTCCATAATTCTGCTTATGTTCAAGTTTCTTGAGGTCATGGTGAATTCTTATGATTAGCAAAGCATTTTCCCCCTTCTTTCTATCTTCTCTTTATATTTCAAAACCTGCATTCGTAAATTGTGAAAAAACATACATATTTCATGAGAACATCCATAGGGTAGTGATGAGACAAGGGTTTTTTGTGCTACTATCTCGTTGCAGGAGTGTCAGGGAGACCACGCCTAGCAGTTTGATAAAGGACTCGGAAACCATAGGGACTCCTGGTTCTACAACCAGACCTACCAACTCAACTGCGACGAACCGGAGAATGCAAAATTCAATGCGCAGGAGCATCCCTACCACCCATGAAATGGAAGAATTTTTTGCTGGGGCTGAGCAACTCCAACAACGAATATTCACAGAGAAGTACACATTCTTCCATTCTGCTTTTTCTCTTGATATAATTGTTAACTAAGCTCCTTGCTATCCTGTATGACGAGTGCAGAATCTGAGTCAAAAGGGCAGGCTGACAAGTGAGCTTTTGCCAAAAAGCTCACTTGCATAAGCATCAGCATGTCCTATAAACCTTAAATAAGTGTCGGGCATAATTTCTAGCAGTGATAGCAATTTTGGAAGATGAATGAAGATGTTACAATATTTGTTTCGATTGTTGCAATCCTTTTTGCAGGTATAACTTTGATCCTGTTAATGATCACCCACTTCCTGGTCGGTATGAATGGGTGAAACTGGACTCCTAGACTGCAGATCTTCATCTTGGTGCTGCTTCATTTCCTGCAGCTTCTCCATTGATCTCTGCCCATGGTTTTCAAAGGAGGGCGGGGGTGCAGCAGGGGTCGTGGCTATCACTACCCTTTCTTTCTTTATATGTTGTAAATTTCCAGAAGTCCCAAAGATAGTTTCTAGTCCAAATGGTCTGTAACCTATACGGAGCTGATGAGTTACATCTAGGTTCAAACTCACTGCACTCTAACAGATCATGTAGAGGGATGGTGTAGGGGTCAATCTTTTTTTATAATTTTCCTTGATAGAACTGGTGTTATGTATTTAGGTCTTTTGTTGGGTAGGGGTATACCATGCTGCATCTGATCCTGTATTTTTGTCTATACTGCTGCTGATGAACCTGAAAAGCTCATTGGGAAATAAAATGATCAATTTGCCCATGTCTTCTACCCTCCAAGGATCTCTTTTCTTTTCGGATTCATCTTTCTCCTTTATATAATTTGATGTGGAAGTGGTTGTTGTCCGTGTGATGCTTCGTGGCTTGGTGAATGCCTTAATTTCTGCCAGACTTTTATCAAGGTATTCTTTATTTCTAGTGTAGCTACTTGTTTCTGCCATGGGGTTGAGGTGTCGTTTTTGTTTGTATCGTAGCTGGTGAAACGTCTTTTGCCTGATGAGATTACTCGCACGTACTTTTTACTGTTTGATGATTCCGTGGATTTCTTCGGTAGTGTTTGTGCAGGCGGTAAGTGGCAGCAGCTTTCATTTTTTCACCATGGTAAATATGGGGTTTGCAAGGTGTGTTTTCGAGTGCATTTGCTTTTTTATTACTTGAGATTAAAAGCTGCAGGTTACCTTCTGAAACACTGTCCATTCAAGACAATGCTCACGCTGGATGCTGCCCATTTTCCTGTTCGCATTGGAATCCAAGACTCTCAAGTGCTGGGTAGAAAAAATGAGTACAGCTTTTATTTCCAGGTGGTGGAGTGGTTGGTGGATTACCTGCATCTCATGCCAAGCAAGAAATGGAATGGTGATTTGATTATTTTTACCAGATCAAGTTATTAGCAGTTTGCTTGGTTTTTTCCTGTTTGGCTTGGGGGTGGTGGGGGTACGAACTACGAAGGGAGGGAGAGGGAGAAGGTTTGGCGGTTGAGCGGGGGCTCGCGGGCCCGGTTCCGGTGGGATTAAAAGGAAAAAGAGACATATTGTTGCTTCCTCTCTCTCTCTTTCTCTCAGTCGCGTGCTCTCTTTCTAGACGATGCAGCCAGGTCTCGTGGGTCTTTACAAAGAGGTCCAAAGGGTCGGATGAGGTGTTTAATCGTCGTTGCCAACCCTAAGCCTTTGTCAGCCTTCTACTACACTGCAGACGAAACTGAATGGTCAAAAGCTTGATGTGTCTGTGAATCGTTTTCATTCTGTTGGTATGGTAGCCGTGATGGAGAAAATTGAACATGCTGGCTTCAATCCATCAACTGGTTTGGCCTCTTCGCAAATGTTGCAGATATCGTCTAGCCATAGTAGGAATTTTAGTACATGTCTGGATGGCTTGAATTTTGGCACCATTGATAAAATTATCGTCTTTGGTTGCATGTTCCCTTCTCCAGGTAATTTGAAGGATATTGCATTACTAATAAAAAAAACCTGACTTAACTCCTGCCACTTTCAGCCAGCCAATCCTTGGATTTATTTCTTGCCCTGAAAATTTGACACTCTTGGTTCCTTTTTTTTTTTTTCTCGAGTAACCTTCTGATATCATTGTCTTATATGTAATCTCTGATCTCCAAACTATCTTCCTTCAGTAGCCTCGATGGATTTCGGTCCTGCTGGAATACAAGGTTTATCGATTTGAATACCTGGTCACCACACATGGTGTAAATCAGTTTGCGTGGAATAGCACCTTATGCTGCATGGATGAGGGAATGAGCAGGCGGTGCCAATGCCCAGCTTGTGTCTAGCTCTGAGGCCCGTTGTTGTTGAAGGACTATTCTGTATGATTGAAATACCCTAGAAGCTATTTTGGCTAGCCATTTCACTACCCTAGACGTTACCAACTCTATATTAGCCAGTCCTAAGCTCTGCCGAGCTGGGCAACTTGAACTGAATTGGAAGCATGTAACTCCATCCTTTTATTATTGTATAAAAGAGTCTTGACATTCCCAACCACTTCTTCCGTGAATAAAAGAAACAACAGCAGAAAATTACTTCCTTGAATTCCTTAATATAAGCCCGACTCCATATTGTTTCCTTCGATGCTCAAGAAACTTGCTTATGCTGAGATGCCCCCGATTCAATCCAAATGCCCTGCATGCTAGTTCAGAACCTTTTAAGTTGATTCCATGCATTCCTTGATTTTGCTTGAAATGAATTATCTGAATTTTCCTCTCATTTTCTGCACCTGGGGCACCTCTCATCCTGTTGGACCATCTTACCTGTCGCACTTCTGTATAACATGTTTTACTGCCTGCTGTACACCGTCACAAAATATTAAGCCATCATTTCACAATGACTACCAGCCATGCTTTGTGAAAAGCAAGAACTTTCTATTAATTATGAGTTTGATCAATTCATTTAGCCAGTGTGCTAGTACTACAATATGAAAGGCAAGGTATGACCATTCAGACTTCGGAGTAGCATCTGTGGTAAAAAGAAAAGGCCGTTACCAGACTCGATACAGTTCGTCCTCATGCAATGAGACCTGAAGATGAGCTCACAAATCATGGTCTAGATGAAAGAGGTAACGAATTTCTTCTGAAGAACCATTGAAAGATGTTGGAAATTAAACTTGCCATCAATGCTAGTCATATAGTAGCATCGGCCATCAAAAGTAGTGCTTTCTTAATCAAATTTTCATATCTTAGGTGGGCATGATTGTTTGAAGATATACGATTACAAAGGCTGCTCCTAGTAGCCTTTACTCTGGTTTGAGTGCTTTGACCTGCTGCTCTGAGCAGAAATGCGAGTCTTAGATACGATTTTGTATTTTATGGATCAAAATTCCTAAAGCTCATCGACGAAGTTTAGGATCAATGGCTAAGATTTCAATTATTTGATATGGTTACCTTTAGTTTTAATTTAAGATCCCGAGTGCCTTCTTTTTATAATATGCATGGAGTGAAACAAAGCAAGCATTAGCATTATGAGATTTTTTTTACCTTCTGCGTTTGATAATTTCTTCATTTCTTTTGGTTACACCGATCATTTAATAATTTCTTTAAGCCTTTTGTTTGATCTTTCACCCAATTATGAATTATGATTTCTTTAAGCCTTCTGTTTGCCTTTTGTTTGATCTTTATCTTCTCCTTATTTTCTTCCATTCATCCTCTTCAGTCTGTTCTTTTATAACTCGCAAATGGTACCAGATTTTAAGGGCACCTACACCATGTCCTGTATGATAGGAGGTTGGATGCAAAGCTTGTGCTGAGAAGCATGATGGAACATTTAATGGTAAGGAGATTTAAAGGCCCTGAGAGCTAGAAGGATATGGACTTGATGCAGGTGAACTTAAGAAGCTTACCTAAAGTTTTGTGAGGTGACTCTAAGCAAGAATAGTCGAAATAGGTGCTGCAATAGTGAGGAGAATTGATAGAAGGTCATGGGAATGGAAAGGATGAACGAAGGGGATTTGTCTGCAGGGGTTTCTTAGCAATTTCAATTCCACTTGGATCGTGTAGCTAGATGTGTTTACGAAGGACCAAGTCTTTCAAAGACGTTAGTGACTCTGGTATCTTGCCATGGTCTCGCATGTATGGAAGCTGGTTGAGTGACAAGGAGAGCAAAGAGGCTCAAGATGAAGAGGCTCTTTGGAGAGCATAAATTTGAAGTAAGATGATTGTGAAGCATTGGAAGGAAACAAGAAACTTCTGATGGGAGATTTCCTAGCATTGACTGCAGATTGGCTTCAAATTGGAAGAGAAATTGTCATCCAACTGCGAGAAATGTTTTTTTAAGTAATGGATGGCGAATATCATCATGACGGGTGCAAAGCATAAGGTTCTCAGGCTTGCAACTACAAAAGTAGTTGTAACTTTCTTGATAATTGATATCGTTTCAAAGCCAGAGAACCTCATTAATTTAAATGAAGCATGACATGATGGTCGAAAGTTCAAAAGAGTTGATATCATTAGGAGTCTCTTTTGCCAGGACATCAGTTGAATTGCACTAAGAGTGTTATGGCAGTCAGAAGCGCCTTTCATTTGTAGATCTCAACAGGCGGACAACGTATGGGCAATCATGAGCTGTTTGTAGAAGAAGGAATTAGGATAAGAATAAGTGAACACCTTTATAAATATTTTTTTTGAGAAAAATAATATTGAAAAATTTCCATTCCTTTCCGATATAATACAGATATGTAGAAATTGTTATAATATCTGCATTATAATAAATCTTGATTGTTAGTTGAAAAAGTTTAGAATTTTATGGAGGAATGGTAAATTCTCCATATGATACTCTCTGCTGCTGCCTAGGGATGGCGATGGATCGGATTCGGATCGAATTTTTAACTATCCAAATCCAAATCTGAATACATAATAAATTATCCAAACCCAGTCCAAACATTATCGGATTGAATTTTTTTTATCCAAATTTATTTCAATCGGGTATTGGATAATTCGAATTTACCTGAACCAAATCCAATTGAATCACATTAAATATTTTTTTTTTATTTTTGTCAACTTTAAAATCATCTACTATTTTATAAATCATATATATATATTAAATAAATAAGATTTAACTATATTTTTAATTCAACAATATTTAATTTTTTTATTTAATTAAAAAATATATATAATATAATATAGATTAATTATATATATATTAAAATATTAAAATAATTCATGCCGGATTTGGATTGGATGTCTATTTATTCAATTTTGATCCAAATTTAAAATTAAATATTTATATTTTATTTAAATTTAATCTAAATCTAATTAAAATGTTGGCTATCAGTTGAATGGAATCGGACCTGATTAGGTATCCATAGTTTTGAATTTTATTGCTATCCATTGCAGCCGTTCCACAACGGTTATTTGACTTAATTTTAAGACATCCTGAGAAACGCATCGAGAAACGAAACTGGACGTTCTAATTTCTATAGCGAAAGAAAGGAAACGAATCGGAACTATTCTCATGAGAATCGCGTTTCACGGAGTTCCGAACGTGAGCGCACGTTGCGGTTTGATTGCCGGCTTCCCCAGCGGGGTCCACCCGCAGCTTTTATTTCTTCCTAGTTCTTTAATCTTAAATTTTCGCCGTACCCCATTCCGGTTCTCAATTTATCCCAATTCCTTCTTCGTTTCCCTTATAATTTTCTTTGTTCATTCCGTTTGATTCCGCGCCCCCTCCCCCCTTCCCCCTCCCTCGCTTTCCTTCCTTATTTTTTCCCCCTAAATCTCATAATTGGTGGATTGTTTACCAAAGGAATCGTGTTTTAGTTCTTTTGCTATACTTGTTGTAAGAAATCGCTATCTTTTTTTGGCGACCAAAGAAGTCCAAGGATTGAATTTTCCCGGTGGGTTGGTTTGAACGGACGAAACTGAAGAACTGGATTGGTGGCGCGTCTTGCTGTAAGGTACGACCTAATCAATATCCTTTGATGCATCGTGGTGTCGGCTCTCTCTTTATTTCGTGGGTTTTGGAATCGATATCTGGTCGGGAGGGTGGAGGTCTTGTTAATTTTCTTTCTTCTTTGCCATTTGGGAAGTTTTCCTAGGGTTAGGCTTTGCAAGGGATGGAGTTTGGGAGTCTTTAGGGAGGGGGGTTGGGAACCGGTTTGTGGTTGTCAAGTGTTTCTCGGGTTTCTGGATTCTGAGTTTTAGGGTTCAAATTCATGGGTTTTAATGGTTAGGTTTTTGTATTTTTTTTTCCCTTGTGAAATAGAAGATGGTTTTTTGTGGAGTTTGGGAAGCAATGCTCTGGTCTCTTGCAAAATATATTCCAAGCAGAATTTTTTAGTGCAAGGTTGTAATTATTCGACGTGTTCCCATTCTTTGATTGGAGCGTAATGTTCTGGTAGTTTACCTTTGAAGCAGCAAGCTTTAATGATTGGTCTCTTTGATGGGGTTAAATTGTTGGTTTGCTGCCTGTTCTTCTTTCTCTCTTTAGCTCTTTTTTTTTTTTTAAAAAAAAAAATTATGTGGGGCTGGGCATGTTTGCAAAAATGATTATTGTTTCTGTACGTTTTGGTGAATGGTGGAGTAGGTTTGGTGGCGTTTTGTGTGGGCTTTGTTGAGCTGATGGTGTACCTTTGAGGGGAACGAATTTCGTAATTTTATTGTTGGTACATCTGCTTGTGATAGCAGGAGTTTTGAATTTGATGACTTTGGTTTTATCATCTTTGTGAACTTTATCGTGCTTGCAGTTTCTCTGTTCCATGAAAAATATTTGCTTTCTTTTCCATGTTTTTCCCTTCTAAGTGTGGGGTGGTGTGTATTGGGAGAGGGTGAACTCTGCTGTAACAATAATTCAGTGATCTCGTTTAGTCATTTTAGCGTTGAACACTGAAACTCAGTAACTTCCCTGTCAGTCTTTGTTCATTTGGATATGATACTTAAAGGCCTTAGTTTTCAACAATTGTTTTCTCATTTAAATTGAATACAATTAAGCTTTGTTTTTATATTGAATTCTCTGATTGTTATGTTAGGTGATCTTTTTTCCCCTTGTTATGGAGGCATTTCTGATATTAGACAGCTGATATATGATGGTGAAGAGGGTCCTGTTTATTAGACAGCATGCATGGTAGGAAACGGACCAACAGGCAAGCAATCTTCAATAGATTGTTTTCACGAAACAAAATGAAGTGCTTGTTTTCTGGGGAACAATTGAGAGTGAATGAAATAATTCGGTCGTCTGAGTCTATGGCCACCAAGGACTGCTCAGACAGTGGCTATTCTTCTCAAAATGGTGAGGTTGAGCAGAGGCTTGACACCGGCAACATTGAAGAAGCTGAATCTTCTCTTCGTGAAGGCGTATGTCTGAACTATGAGGTTGGTCTTTCTTTGTCATCTTGTCTTTTTCCCTTGGTATAATTATGGAACTTTGTAGTGAAGGAGCAATTTATTATGAACAACTCATGGTGCTGAAATCATGACTTCTTTTTGTTACTTTCAGTATTTTTATGCCACTTTATATTGTTGCTGCTGGAGTTTTGTCCACACAGCTTAGCTAAATGTCTGAAAAAGAAAAATTCTCATAACTATTCATTAGTAGTCATTGCAGGCATTTATTTTAGTATGGATTTGTATTTGCCATCATTCATCTTTAGTCACAAAACTGTACTCAAAGATGCATAATTGCTATTTTCCTTGTCTTCATCGTGTAAAAATATTTTTTAAGACATATATTTCAGTTACTGAAATGAAACATTTCCTTTCTATGGTGCTTTTACAAAGAGTTTCTACTTGTAGTGGAGTTTGTAGAATCATTACTCAAGGAACCTATGATTAAAACTTACTTTTTCTTGCATGATAAAAGTTTTTTGACTTTTAATTCTAAGTTCACAACCTTTTATGATGGCCCCATATATTTGCATCATCATCAATATCGATCATTTCATGTATCTAACATGAAATCCTAGAATAGTTTCCTGTTGGAAAATAGAGAGTGAGTGTGAGGGATGGAAATAGAGAAGATTGTGAGAAGAAGAATCTTACTTATTCTCTTTTCAATTTGTCATAAGTCTTAATCCAGCGTATATAAAGTTCTTGTGTTCACATTTAAGTAAGCAATCCTGTTCTACCTGGAATCTTAGAGTAGGATAGCGAGGACAAGATTTAGGTTTTGGCTCAAAAAGATTGAGGCTAAATGAATTAACTTCCAATGAGGAAAAGAAAAGGAATATTTGTGGTATTAACATGGCTATGGTATTTTGTTGGCAATTTATTGTGTAAAACATTAAAGTGCTAATTATTTTTGAAATAAATGTCATAATAGTAATGATTGGGTGAATTTTAAAATTAGTTTATGTTGTGTGGGCTGTGCACTTGACTGCTAAGAGGAAGAACACAGACATGCACGCACCGCATGGGTTCCACCTTTATTTTCCATATCTTCTCCCTCTCTTATATTTTGGATATACAATCCTAGATCCCCTCTTCTTGGTCCTATATGTTTTTCATTTTTTTAAGTATATGATCAACAAGTGGTGGTATAATTGGGTCACTGAGTTGAGCACGGGTCACCATAAATAGTGGGCTTGATTTGGGTTTATTCTTGTCAATGCCATTACAACTGGATTGGTTGTGGGTTAAGGGTTTTTTTGGGGCTCAAACCTTTGTTTGACCTGAATTGAACCCAACCCAACCTGGCCCATTGCTGTTCCTAGCTTCAGTCAGCCATGCAGTTGTATCTGTCACTCGTTCTCGTTTGATTGGTAAAATTGGGATGGAGTTCTGCCAAATTAGCGCTCTCTAAATTTAAACATCGGTACATCACTTCACTGTGGTTTTCCTGTCTTCTTTTGATTATATTTGTTTCTGGTTAATGTTATTGTCTAGAAACTCTGGTGTTACTACTAAGCTTGCAGAGATAGGACCCTTTCTTATGCTGCAGTCTGCATATATAGATCACTTGTTTATGTCAGCATTTAAATATCGAGCAATGCAAGAAAACAGATTCCAGATAGAACTCCTTTTCAGATCCTTTTATAGGCATAAAATATGTACACCACGGCCATCAAGATGATGGTGATTAATAGGATTGCACCATTCACATCATATAAATGTAACCCTACTGATGGAACTCAACAAACATGATATTTTGCAGGAAGCGAGAGCATTGCTTGGAAGGTTAGAATATCAAAGAGGAAATATAGAAGCTGCACTTCGTGTATTTAATGGAATAGACATTGCTGCAATAGCTCCTAAGATGAAAATATCCATTTCTAAAAGAGCAAAACGTCGCAAGTCTCGTTCCCAGTGGGATGTGCCACCGATGTCCATACATGCTGTTAGTCTGCTTGTTGAAGCAATATACCTTAAAGCAAGGGCCTTGCAAGATCTTGGCAGGTTTAAAGGTATATATCTCATGAATAATTGCACAGGTTGACGTGCATTATATATGTTAAGTTATTTTTTGTTGTGTTCATATTCTGAATTAACCTTTAGTCTGAAGTTCCTTAGCTACTGTTTTTTCAAATCAAGGAGGACCAGCCAGCAGGATCACTAATATGAGATATATCATTTCCATCAATGAAACTAGGGACCAGAACCTCTTTCTAATGCATGCCACTGAGTAGAGGGGGGGGCAATCAGTGGACCCAAGTCACTCTGGCCATTTCATACTCTTTTCATCTGTCTTTTTAATACGTCAATGATCTAAATCCTCATCAAGTTCTAATTATAAGTTTTAGCCTTTTAGGTTTCTCTTTTCTTCCGGTCCCTTGTTATGTTTGTTTTTCCTACTAGATTCTCCAGTTTAAATCTAGATTTAACTGATCCTTTTAACTTTTTCTACTCTTGATATGCATTTCCATTTCAACTCTTATGTGTTGGTTGGGCAAGTCATCAGCAGGTTAGGGATCTATTCCTAGATGGGATACCTTCTTTTGTTATAAGAAGAAAGTTATACAATGTCAAGTGAGTATCCACTCATTAGAATTACAAAAAGGTCTCTCTCTCTCTCTTAGTTTGATGTTTTTAAGCCACAGAGCTTTGCACAATCAAAGTACGATATCGTTGTTTTCATTGTTAGTTCCTAATATATAGTTGGATTGTTGGAGCATGATCTGTCTATTTTATGCTATATGCACATATCCTGTTTATGCATTATTGATTTGGTTATTTATATTTTTTTCATCATATCATTAGAATGAAGGCAATATAGGTTTCTCGAAACATGTGCCGTTGTATGTTAGGGTGATGTAAAAACTAAAGAAGTGACATTATTATCGATGACTATTTTGGGTCTATTCTAGGAAGGTTAATCTTTTGAGATGTATCATTTCTTAGGCAATTGACTGAAATACAAATAGGACTTTTTTGTCTTAGAAGAAGTATATTATAGACTTCTGGAATGGTTAATTTGATGGATATAATATATGCGATTCTTTTATTGATACCTTGACTTGTACAAAGGAGCAGTAAAATTTATGAGTTGTCGTAGGACAACCGAGTTTCTAATTGTGGTGGATCTACACTAGGGTTGACAGTAAGTCCACTAAATGTTGCCCTTGATTTCTGATATTTCAGAATATTCTTCACTTTTCATATCATTATCTGAATGGGTATGGATCTTTTCAACATTGGAGTGCTAACTGGAAAGTTAGAGTAAAGGAGTATAGGTTTCTAAAAAAAAAAAATCAAAACAAAAACGAAGTATTTGAGGTGCATGTCTTCTGGACTGCTAACAAAAGCAATCATTTGGTTGGAATTGGTAGCCATAAAATACACCAGAGTTTTTCTTGGTTATGTTAAAAAAAACTTCTAGTCTTTGCCACTAGTTGAGTGGTTTTGGTCAAGGTTTTAAATCCCATGGGATAGGGCTGTTCCGGTTTTTTCCTGGAACGGGATGCGTCGGCATCCAGTCTCGAGTGTCGGGACTGGGGATGTCTCAAGATATCCCGATTGGGACACTGGGATGCTGGTGGTATGTCCTGTTCCAATACATGGGATGGTACCCCGTCCCGGTGTTCCGTGGGATTTCCCGCCGGGACCTGAATCCTTGGTTTTGGTAATGCCATCTCTACCTTGCCTTTAAATTTGTTCACTCTTCTAATAGAGGGCACTGCTATAGAAGCTTGGGACATATAAGCTGATAAGTGCAATCCATTTCATGGATATGTGCAAAGGATGCATTTATTAAAATAGTAAAAATCATCGGACCTATTTGGAATCCCTCACTATAAAAGTCAGTCCTATCTTTTCATGCTAAATAAAAACATCAACCTTAGCCTCTCATTCTGCAATTATATGAATGTTTTATGTACCAATTTATGGTGAAGAGTTAAGGCATATTCTAGATAATCTGATGGGTAGATGGAGTGAGAGCACTGTATGTGAGTCTGCTTGTTCAAGCTTTAGAAGTAAATGTTGATGTGTGTAATGTGGCTAATCTTATTCTATTCTGGTTTTGCAGAAGCTGCTCAAACATGCAACATTATTCTGGATACTGTAGAATCTGTATTGCCTGAAGCCTCCTTACCTGAGAACTTTACTGCTGATTGCAAATTACAGGAGACTGTGTGCAAGGCAGTTGAGTTGCTCCCAGAGCTATGGAAGTTGGCTGGCTTCTTGCTTGAAGCCATCTCATCATACCGGAGAGCCCTTCTTAGTCACTGGAACCTTGATTCTGGGACTGTTGCAAAGATACAAAAAGAGTTTGCTATTTTTCTTCTTTATGGAGGTTGTGATGCAAATCCTCCTAACCTCCGTTCCCAAATGGATGGTTCTTTTATACCTAGAAACAATACAGAAGAGGCTATTCTTCTATTGATGATTCTCCTGAGGAAGTTTTCTCTGAAGAAGATTGAGTGGGACCCCTCTGCCATTGATCACCTCATTTTTGCTCTATCTGTGTCTGGCCAGCTAAATTCTCTAGCCAATCAGATTGAAGAGTCATTACCTGATGTCTTGGAGAGAAAAGAACGCTATTATACCCTTGCATTATGTTACTTAGGGGAAGATGATAATTTAACTGCTTTGAACCTACTGAAAAAGTTGTTGAGCGCCAGGGAGGACCCAGACTGTGTTAAAGCATTATTGCTAGCTTCCAAGGTTTGTGGGGAGAACGGTGCTTATGCAGAAGAAGGTGTTTCTTTTGCACACAGGGCACTTTCAAATTTGCATAGAGGTTGTGATCAAATGGAAAGTGTTGCCAATTGTCTACTGGGTATTTCTCTTTCAGCTCAGGCTAGATCTTCTACCTCTGATTCATATAGAGTTTCTAGGCAAGCTGAAGCACTCGTGGTTTTGGAAAAGGCTGAACAAATGATGCTTGGAAAAGATCCTAGGATCTTATTTAATCTCTGCCTAGAAAATGCTGAGCAGAGGAAGTTGGATGTAGCACTTCATTTTGCAAAGCAGCTTTTGAAAATAGAAGCTGGATCAAATGTCAAGGAATGGATTCTGTTAGCTCGGATATTGTCTGCTCAAAAACGATTTGTTGATGCTGAGACTATGGTGAATGCTGCTCTGGATCAGAGTGGCAAATGGAGCCAGGGAGAGCTATTGAAAACTAAAGCTAAAGTTCAGATTTCACAGGGGCAACTGAAGAATGCAATTGACACATACACTCATGTTCTTTCCAGTATTCACCTACAGGCCAAAAGCTCTAGTATTGCGATAAAATCTTCAAAGGTTGTACAATACCACGGTTCTTTTTCTGGAGCCTGTTATGAAGATGTTTTATAAATGCTAACTGATATTTGCTGCTAAGTAGCTTTTTTTTATCTAATAAAGTTCACTACAATTTCATGTAGGTTTTTGATACTTAAACAAAATTCTCAGCATATAACTGTGCTGTGTGTCTTAATGTAATGCCTTTTTATTTAAATATTTGAAATGTTTTTTGTTATGTTTACTTTTCATATCACTGGTGGCAGGGTGGAAAATGTGACAGAAGTCTGGAAATGGAGACATGGCTTGATCTGGCTAATGTCTACATAAGTTTGTCGCAGTGGAGGGATGCTGAAGTTTGTCTTTCAAAATTAAAGGGTTTTAGTCCATTCTCTTCTTTAGGGTGGCATGCTACAGGTACTTGTTTACTTGTTAATGCCTTTCTTGCATCATTTATTTGAGCTGTATGATAGCTCAAGTTGCTCACTTTTGTATTGGTTGTGGTCAGATTAACTATTGAATTTTGAGTTCTACACTTATTTAAAAAAAAGAAACCTTTATCTAGAAAGTTCTTTTCATATAAATCATAAAATTATGTTATATATAAAAAATCTTCTTTTACATATTTGGAAATTAAGACCTCCCTTACCCTGGAAATTCTCTAATAGCACTTCAAGTAAACTTTCCTGCCACCAATATGTACTACATTTTCTTTCATCTCTCTCCTCACACAGCCATTTAGCGCTTCTATATACTGAACTTCTCATGCTCCTGATTGTTTTCATCTTCAGCTTTCAGCAGTAATTGAAATCTCTAGTGACAGTTGGCATTGAGGGGCATGACTAACTCAGTAGCTAGAAGCTCCTAAGGGCTGAGTGAGGAGAGGCATCGAAAGAAATAAAATAAAGACCTGTTTGGGTGTTTTGGAAAAAAAAATATGGGTGAAAAAGCTCTAGTAATTTGGTGATGCACCAGACAATTAAACCAACAAAAAATTACCCTAATATTCAATATTAATAGGTGTTTGGATATTCACAGGAAAAATCTCTTTTTATCTTTGACTTTTTCTTGCCTCATTGATCCTGCTTATTAAAAACATTTTTATTTTCTTTCTTTTCAGTTTCTTCTTTGCTTTTGTGATAAATCATCCATCATAGAAAGTACAGGTTCGTTATGCAAAACTTTCACCATACTTATTCCAAGGTTGTTGATATTTCAGGGAAGCTGTATGAAGCAAAAGGCCTGCACAAAGAAGCTCTAGGAGCTTATACCAAAGCATTAGATTTAGAGCCCACACATGTTGCAAGCTTGATCTCTACAGCTACTTGCCTGATACAGATGGGTGATCAGCCAGTGGCTGTTGTGAGAAGTTTATTGACTGATGCACTGCAGCTGGACAGAACTAACCATATTGCTTGGTTTAATCTAGGTCTGCTCTATAAATCTGAGGGTGACAGATCAGTACTCGAGGCCACTGAATGTTTTCAGGCTGCTGCTCTTCTTGAAGAGACTGCACCAGTTGAACCATTCAGATGACTTCTTATCTAATGGAGGAATTTTACTCTGTAAGCTGTTATATGCCTACAAGGATTTGTTCATTTTCTTTAAAATACTATCATATTCATATTGCAGTTCAGAAATTGTGGTTCTGGAAAAACTGTCAAACTTAAACATGGTGTAACTTCAATGTTCATAGTTGTTTATACTTTCTGGAATAATTAGGCGTATTTTGAGGGTTAACAAAAACATATTCTTATTTAAATAAATTATAGTTGAAGTTTGATTCAGAAAGGAGAACTGAACTAAATGTGATGAACTCAAAGAACATAGGTTCTCAATTAAGGATATGGAGTAGTTTTGTTAATAATTTGTGGTGAAACGAGTGATCTAAAAAGAAATATAATATTAACATTTATAGCTGCAGGTACTCTCAAAAATGAATAGGTCACCTCTTTCATAATGCACCAATCAGACTAACATCTTTAAACTATAGGACTTAGTACTTCCTAGTTCTAAAGCACCGATAACTCTTTGTCTTTATCTTAGCAAACAGAGTAGCCCTTGGCATCTATATATGAACAAAGATTCTTTTTTCAAGATTTTTTTTTGAATGGCCCGTTTTATATAACTCTGCTGGAGAGGAGAGGATCAACCTACAACCTAATGTTACATGCAAAAAACACCCTTGCTTGCTTATGTTGACTAGCTGATACTTATAATCTTGGAAAAGCTAATTCTTGATTTTTAACATGTGAATATTTTAGCTCGTCATGCTTTTATTTGATGTCAGAAACCTGGATTAAAAGTTGAACACAGGCATGACGTGTCCATCTTTAGTATCCTAAAATTTAATATATTTATTCATGATTTTTGGAACTGGACCAAACTGCTCGGTTTGGGATGTTTTGAGCTGTACTGGTGGCAAACCAGGATAGTTCCATCTTCTGAATTGGAGTACCTGATGAGGGAAAGGGAAAGAGAGAAAGAGAGAGAGAGAGGAGGGGAGGGAAAGAGGTGATGATGTTGATGGAGGACTAACAGTGGCTTGCCTAGGCTGCCGGAGGGCTGCAGAGGCCTCCGCACCTTCATGTTGCCTGATAGGGCTCGGTTTAATTAAGAAAGATAGAGAGAAGGGAGTAAGGGTACTAGAGGGTAGGGATGGTGCTAGAGAGCCGCCGGGGGTCGCTGTGGCGACTGGGCATCGGAAAAGGCTCCCGCAGAGTCACCGCTGCGGAACAGGGACGAAAGTTCCTGTTCATCATGTTTTTTTTTTAAAAAACGACGATGAATAGTGAAGTCGGCAAAGCTAGCAATGGATTTGTTGGTTTCGTTGTGAATTCTATTTTTTTTAAAAAAATCCTAATGAACAGGAGCTTCTTGCCTCTGTTTCAAACGTGTGGAGGCCGTGGGAGTTTTTGTGCTGCCCAGCGGCCACAATAGCCCTGACGGCTCTCCAGCACCTTCGCCTTCTAGTACCCTTTCTTTCCCCTCTCTCTATCTTTTTTGATTAAATCCGATCCTATTGGTCAACACGGAGCCATGGAGGTCTCTGTGGCCCTCCGACGTTCTCGACAGGGCACCGCCAGCCTTTTGGCTGCACCATCCCCTCTTTTTATCCCCCCTTCTCTCTCTCTCCCCCTCTCTTTCTCTCTTTTCCTCGGTTTGTTCCTTCATCTTTGTATCGGTCGCGCCTGTCCGATCTGGTATGGACCATACTGACTCATACTGCTGGCTTGTCATGGTAGTGTCATGTTTCAGTTTCGAAAACCTTGTATTTACTAATTCAAATAATGTCTTTTTAGAGTAAACATTAAGTTCGACATCTATCTCCTGGACCGATCAAAATTTCTTTGGACATACCATCATTTCATCACAGAATTGTTTGTTACAGCTTGGAAAAATAGTCTCTTATTAAAATGAGTTATAGCCTTATATGCTACACATGCTTGTTATCAAGTTGATTAGGACAAAAAAAAGGTATATTTGAGCTAGAGGGACATGGAGGATGCTTATTTATGTTCAGTGAAGTGCAGATATCTTACTACTGTATCAACTTCCTTGAAAGAGAGTTGGAAAGGCAACTTGAATTTTGTCCGGTACAAAGGTTAATTCACTAAAAAGCAGCTTGATTTTTTCAACAAAGAAAAAGTTAAGGCTGCATTTGTGTAGAGAGAGAATTATCTCTTCATACAGTGAACCTTTATTTAGGAACACCCTAAGTGAGAATGTGAAATAAGAACTCTTCATGGGGAAGTCATCGGAAATCTTAATTCAATATTATATCTTGAAATCATTTGTCTCTCAATGCAAGCTACTTCTATGTTTTCAAATGATCATCTCGTTGCTTGCAAGACATGCATGCATGAACCACTACATGGACCTTTCCATGTAGCTCTATGCCTCTATTACATGTGAATTGCTGGGCTTCTTTCTAGATCTTTTTTTTTCCTGGCTCTATCTTAAATACCTATCAAAATATTAAGATTATGGGAAAGATTGGCTTTAGAGATTTGACGGTCAACTTGTAAAATGTGATGATTGATATTGGTGATGATGCTCCGATGGTTTGTTCGGGTACTTGAGATATTCTTAGCTTATAATTCCAGCAGGAAGCTTAGCTTCATCTTGGGGATTGCTTCGTGATTCCCAAAGGTAGAAAACCTTGGTGCTCTTATCTTGCACAAAGTTTGTATAAAGAAAAGGATCAGCTGTCTTTCATCTTATACCTGCTTTCTCTGCAAAGGTGTGTGGAATTGATGTTGTGGTTGTAGGGATGTAGGTGAAGAAAGGTGGGAGGAAGAGGCATTGATGATTAGGGATGGCTTAGGTGCTGGGGAGTGGTGCTTGGGTGGGTAACATGGTAAAGGAGGACATGGGTGGTGGTGGTTGATGTGATGGGGTATGTGACTAAGGTGGGAGTCAAATAGAGGGAGGTGGTGGTGAGCAGGTGGAGGTCAACCATGACCAAGGTGGGAGAGGGAAAGGGGGACATGGAGGAGAGGTGGATGGTGGGTAGCGGTGATTGAGTGGTGGCAGATGTTGGGGAGGGTGAGGGAGGTGGAGGAAGAGGCCACTCTTGGTTGTTGACCTTCATTGTCACCAAAATCTCAATGACATTAAACAACAAATCATTCTGTCTCACATACTCAAGCATGGTGTCAATGACGAGACAGCATAGCATACCTGAGACTCGACACTTGGTCTCAGTGAAGTACATAACCAAAAGGAGATATCTCATAATCAAAATAAATTATAAATGTACCTCTTATCATGATTTCTCTATAACCACATGCTTGATCACAAACTAGAGAATTTCACGACTTCAAAAGAAGTCTGTATGTTTCTAAAAACAATGAGATCTTATAATTATCAAATAAGACATATTCATACAACTATCATTCTCAAGACAAAGATACAATCTTGAGATACTATATTGTATTTTATTATTTCACATGTGCATATAAAACATATAGGAATCAACCAAACAATTATCATGATAAATATAAATGAAAAATAAATTTATAATGATAATCAAGTTTAATTACAAAGTCACTCCCGCTAATCAAGTATATCAAAAGAGCTCAATATATCCATATTTTCAACAAGCTTTGTAAAGCATATGGATCTCAAATCTTTGGTCAGGGGATCAGCTAACATAGATTCTATATCAATGTAATCAATGATTATATCTCCATTCTTTACAAGATTTTTGATGGTCAAATATTTCAGCTTAAAATGCTTCGACTTATTGCAAGATTTATCATTCTTTGTGAAGAATACCGCAGCTTTATTATCACAATAGATCATTAATGGTCTGGAACTCGAATACAAAATTTGAAGCCTAGCCAAGAAATTTCTAAACCAAATAGCTTGAGTGGCAGCTCCATAACAGGAGATAAATTCAGCTTGCATGGTAGATGAAGCAGCCAGTGTCTGCTTAATACTTTTCCAGGATACTGCACCACCAGTCAACATAAAAACATATCTAGAAATTGATTTCAAATCATCAGGACATTTGACATAATCTGAATCCGAATACCTAACCAACTCAAGATTGTTAACTCTCATGTATACGAGCATATTATCCTTGGTTTTCTGTAAATATCTCATTACCTTCTTTGCAGCAACCCAATGTTGATAACCTGGATTTGATAAATATCTACCAGGAACACCCACTATAAAGGCAATGTCAGGTCAATGCAGACTTGTGCATACATCAAACTTCTTACTGCATTGACATAAGGTACATCTTTCATCTGATTTTTCTAAACTCATTATTTGGACATTGATCTTAATCTATCATCTTTAATAATAGGCTAATTACATAGTCTACAATTTTGCATATTAAATCTCTGAAGAATCCTGTCAATATATGCCCTTTGTGACAGATCCAATAGATAACGAGACCCGTCCTTGTGAATTTCAATTCCTAAAACAAAGAATGCCTTACCAAGATCTTTTATATCAAAATTTTCAGACAATATTTGTTTGGTCTCAGAAAGCAAACCAAAATCATTGCTAGCAAGTAGGATATCAATATACAAAACAAGAAAGATGAACTTTTTCTTACTAATTTTGAGATAGATACATTGATCAATTTTATTTTTCTCAAAATCAAGAGGTTATAATCTCATCAAATTTTAGGTACCATTGCCGTGATGCTTGTTTCAAATCATAAATGGATCTCTTTAATTTGCATATCAAATGTTCTTTACAACTTTCATGAAAACCTTATGGCTGCTTCATATAGCTTCTTCATCGAGGTTATCATTTAAAAAAGCAGTTCTAACATTTATCTGATACAACTTCAGATCATAATGAGCCACCAATGACATAATGATTCTGAAAGAATTTTTTGAAGATACCGAAGAGTTTTAGTGAAATCAATTCCTTCTCTTTGAGTGAAGCCTTTGGCTATTAGTCTGGCCTTGAACCGCTCAATTCTTTCCTTGGAATCCCTTTTAATTTTGTATACCTATTTGCATTTAATAGGTTTATAATCATTAGGAAGCTCAACAAGCTTCTACACATCATTATTGGCCATAGATTGTATCTCCTCTTTCATAGCATTTATCCATAGATCAGACTGGAGAGAATTGACAGCATCAAAATAAATAACTGGATAAACCACATGCCCAATATCAAAATCATTATTTCCAAGATAGACAGAAATTATCTGAAATAGTGTATCTTTTTGGTCTAACGGATCTTTTTATTTGAACTTCTTCATCTGATTGAGGACTTTCATCAATAGCAGGAGCATCAATAATTTCATTGTCCATTCTATCAACTGGAGCAGGAATTCTATTTTCACTATGACCAGATACAGGAATAGAAACAATCTTGGCTTGAACGTTATCAACATCATCAGTAACCAGGGAAGATCCTTCATTAGTCACATCGAGTTCTTGAAATTTAGTAGTAAGAGACTCCATAATTTTGTTTCCTCTTCTTGGACTATAAAATCTGTACCTTTTGGAGTGTTCCGAATATCCAATAAAGAAACAATGACTGGTTTTGGGATCAGTCATTTTTTCTATAGGATTGTATAATTTTACTGTTGCAGGACAATTCCAAATTCAAAAATGATTCAAACTAGGTTTTCTTCTGGTCTATAGTTCAAAAGATGTCCTGGGCACAGATTCATTGGAAACTTTATTGAGAATGTATAAAGCAGTCTTGAGAGCTGTCCCATAAAAATACTAGCATATTAGACTTACTCATCATACTCCACATCATATCCTTAAGGGTGCGATTCTATCTTTTGGCCATACCATTCTGCTCAGGACTTACAGGCTGGTATATTGAGGAACAATACCACAGTCCTGTAAGTACTTGGCAAACGGATCCATGTACTGCCCAGCCACATCATGTTTATTATAGTACACACCTCCACGATCAAATCTCACAATTTTGATGACTTTTTCCAATTATTTCTTAATTGTAATTTTAAAAATCTTAAAATTTTCAAGGGTATTATACTTTTCTTTAATTAAATAGACATAACCATATCGAGAAAAATCATCAATAAATGTGATAAAATATTTATTACCATAAATTATAGAAGAATGAGGTCCACTTATGTCAGTGTGAATAATTTTCAGAAGATTCGAACTTCTAATTGTCCTTATCTTTTTAGTCTTGGTTAATTTTTCTTTAATACAGTCAACACAAGTCTCCATGTCTCCAAGATTCAAAGCAGGTAGGATGTCATCATTAATTAATCTGGTTATTCTTTCTTTAGATTTATGTTCAAAGCGTTTATGCCATAACATAAAAGATTTATTTTTAATCCTAGGATGCTTGGCAACAATATTTTCTATATTCAAAGAAGCATTAGAATTACCAGTGGCTAGAGATAATCTATATAATCCATTAACCTAAACATCATAGCCAACAATTCTTGAATTGAATATCAAATCAATTCTTTTATTACTAAACATAAAGCCAAAACCAAGCCTATCCAAAGAAGAAATGAAAATCAAATTCTTTCTAAAAGAAGATATATAAAATATATTTTCTAAACTAATTACAAAATCAGACTCTAAGGACAAATTGATAACTCTTACAAACTTTACTTCAACTTCTAAGTCATTTATAACTTTTAACTTGCTCTCATTCAGGTTTGGCCTCTATTTGTTTATCAGCCCCTGTAGAGAAATAACAACATGAGTTGAAGCACCACTATCTATCCATCAAGAATTAATAGGGACATTGACCATATTAAACTCACAACAGACTAAACCAAGGGACGTATCTCTCTGTTTTTCTTTCTTTTCTAACGAGGACTTGAATTTAAAGTACTGACTTCTTATATGTCCTTTCTTTTTACAATAAAAGTACTTAACCTTCTTCTTAATGGTAGCTTTGGGACCTTTTACAAAATAATTATGATCATGACTTCTTTCATCTTTCTTAGAATCCTGAAACTGTTTAGGAGCAGTAGGTTTTTCCTTTTTCTTATGCATAAAATGCTTGCCATATTGAGTTTGATGTTGAAGAGTAAGAAGGGCACTGCCATTCTTTTCTTTCTTGATCTTTTATTTTTTAGCAACACACTTGGTGATCAGGTCATTAACACTCCATATTTTGTCAAGAGTATTGTAGACGGTCTTCATCTGAGAAAATTTCACAAGCAAGGAATTCAAGGCATGTGATATCAGAAATGAATCCGGTAGATCAATTTTCAGACCCGTGAGCTTGGATTGGAGATGAACTATCTTCAGAATGTACTCTCTGACACCCCCAACATTGTTGTATATCATTGTTCTCAATTCTTTCATCAGGGATTCGATCTCAGCATTATTAGATACAAGATATCTTTGTTCAATAGCATCCAATAGCTTTTTCGCATTATCAGACTTAGATAAATTATTCAGGAGATGTTCTGAAATTGACCTCTTAATTGCAATGTAGTCCTGTTTAAGAGTGCTTTGATCATGCAAATCATCGGGTTTGGCCTCACGCAATGCAAGATCAATGTCAGCGATTCCAAGAGCAAACTCTAGGTTTTGCCTTCACTTTTTATAGTTTGACTCGGTAAGCACCTTAATAACATTATTGTTGTTCATACAAAAAATAACTGTACAATCAAAAATAAGAAATGCAAAACATTAATTGACGGACATACTACAGACAATATTTTATCACAATAATAAATAAGAGTGCAAACATAATATTATATATTTTTCTTTGGGCATAATGCGCAATATGTATAAATGTTCTTTACATGAAGCCACAAGCTAATCAAAAAATATTCTAGCATTCATGAACCTATCCCTTTTGGGCAGATAGGTTCCTGAAAGCTAGAGTATCTTAGCAACACAATACCTCATGCTACATTTTCTAGTTAAAATATACAACCCTTTTCGGGCAGGCAGTTGTATGTCATAATCAGAAAATATTCCTTACATGATGAACAATTCAATGGATCGACATAAACAAACCACTTTGGTGATAAATATTTATGGCAACCTATAAATTATTTATACAAGAAATAAATATCCAAGCCAAAAAGATACTATAAAAGCATATGAATGTCCAATATGATCAGTCATAAATAGGATACTAATCAACATGTACCCATTGATCTATTTTATAAATATCATTGCATTCCAATTAAAAATGTACATCATAGACAAAATAACCATAAGGATCCATGCATGCCCCTCCAACATTTTTTTGGAGCCAATATATAATTATAAATTTGTCAGGGTCTAAACTGTAAAAGGACTAATTTATAGTATCAGAAAGCCCAGGGATCTAAATGCAAAATGGTCTTTTTTCTTTAAGAGAATGGGTTATTGGATTTTGGGTTAAAACCCAAAACCCGAAACCCACCAGCAAGCCTTCTTCCCCACGACATCGTGAATAGCGGGGGGCATGGTTCGCGGTACCGTCCCGTACTGCCCGGTACGGGGCGTACCGTACCGGCCAAGAGTCGGCACGGTTTGCCACCAAAAAACGGTCCGGACATCGGACCATTGAAAAAAATAAAAAGAAAAATTTTCGTACCGGTATGGTACGGTACCGGTACCGGTACGAATCGCTCGGTTCGGGTCGGTTCGGGCTCGGTTCAGCCCGGTTTGGATCGGTTCGGGGTCGGTTCAGTGAGAGGGAGAGAGATTATTATTTTTTAATTTGGCATGCCGATACACATGCCGGTATGGTACGGTCCGTATGGATAGTACTGTACCATATCGCCCGCTGACTGGTACGGGTCTCGGTACCGGTTCAGCAGACCTTGGCGGGGGGGTCTTCGGCCCGCCGCCGTCTCCGTCAAAACCCATTCATCGCCGGCACACAGACCAGCGGGACGGCTACCCATCGACCGGGAAGACCCAATCGATGACTCCAGTGGTGTCGTCGAATATCGGAACGTGTCCAATGGCCGGCGGTTCAGCTTTTCTTCCCAATTTTTTTTAATTTCAGCCCACCGACGGAGATCTGGGCTCACCAATTGTCGAGATCGGTTCTTAACGCCTGATCGCCGTCGCCAGGGGGGGTGACCGGTCACGGAGATCGGTCGGGAGAGGAGATCGCAGCTATTGACACCGACCAGGGACAGCTGACCGCGCCCTTCCACGGTCGCCGGCCCTCTTCCTTTATCCCACTTTTTTTTTTGTGTTTCGTTGTGATTTGAAACAGATCACCGCCGCCACCTTCCACGGCTCCTTCCCTGCCACCGTCGGCTTCCAATTAACGTCGACGAGGAGGAAGATGAATGAATGGTGGGAAGGAAGAAAATGGAAAGGAAAACATTACATATTTATTTTATGAGATCTAAAACAAGGGAACAGGATCAATTTTGAGATGCACAAGTATTTATTCTATAGATCTAAATCATAAAAAAATAATGTTTATAATCTTCCACGGATATCAGGGTTCTGATACCAAATGTAAAAAAAGTTTTTCATAATCCCTTGGATTGATCAAAAAGATTAGAATCCAGAACAATATATAGATATGATAAAAGAGAAGTTTTCGATACATACCTGTATTCGCCATAATTCCAAAACAACTTTCGATGCTCATGCGAACACGCAGGCAGAGTCCTCTCCAGTCTTCCTCACAACAGGCGGTTCTCGATGGAGAAAACCACTGTGAAAAATCTCAACCCTCATGAAATATATATAGAGGAAGTGGAGAGGGGACCTAGCCAAATAAAATAAAACATCATAACCGACCTACCCATCACAGGTCAAGTTGGGTCGAGGCCTATACTATGCCGCTTCAACCACACCAACTCACATGAGATGCTCATAGTCCAAACAACGATCACATAATATTGGATTCATCATATGTTTATTAACATGGACCATAAAAATCAATCCGATTTTAATAAAATATAAAATTTAATTAATGTCAGCCAAAATTAAGTAAAATTTTTACACTATCATGTGGCACTTAGGAGGTTGAAAATGCCATGTCAGATGCAAGTGAGTGAGTGAGTGAATGATCTAGTGATTGATCCAAAATATAGATCTAGGATGATGCTATATGATCCCCGGCTTTTGTTACTGGAATTGCATAAACAGGATATTCACAGGACCATGGTTCCATTCGCTTTATGTATATTTACCCATGCATGTAGGTTGGGGTTAATGCTTTGTCAAATTTTATGATGAGGTCACTTGACTTAAATTTATGCTTTTTTTTTGGGGTCAAGACTTAAATTTAAGCTTTTTCAGTGTTGATAATTATTAAATTTGAGCTTTTTCAGTATTGATAATTACCACTAATATTGGGAAATGTTTTGCTGGTTTAACTTCCTCATCCTTGTTTATGCTTATGCCATATGCTATAGACTCTTCTGATAGACATTTGCTATAATTGATTTTCATAATGTTCATTTACCATATAAAATCTGGCTTTGTGAGATAATTATTGGCATGCCAAGCATTGGAGCTTGATTTGGTTTCTTAGAAAGTGAAAGAACAAAAAGTTAGAGAGAAATCATCTTTTCATTGTTTGATACTGGAAAGAAGCTTTAGGGACTAGCAAAGAGACAATAATGAGCCAGAATTTTTCCAGCTGGCCTAATATTTTTCCAAGAAAAGGTTAAAATGTTGAGAGAATAACATAGGCAAGTGGTTCGATTATCAGCTAACCCTCTTGTGTCCGTGCTCTACATTTAAATGAAGAAGTAAGTTCCATTTATAATTTTTCATGATTTTTTTTTTAAAAAACTTTTGTTGTAACTTATTGCAGTTTTGTTTTTGAATACCTTCACATTGAAGAACCGTGCATGATTTTGATTTATTTTGCATCTACTTTTCTTTTGTGCTTGTATCAAATAATTCTCATGTTCCTTTTGCTATGTCCTTATCTCCTATTTCTGCATTTGTTTATTATACATGTCCTTGTCTCCCCTTCAAACTTTTTGTTGTTTGCAAAACTTTGTTGGTAAGATTCCAGGTCTCCTTTGTGAAACATTGTAGGCTAGATGTAAGGAGGCATCTATATTATATTTGTGGATGAAGACATCACATTATTAATTGATTTTATTTGTGGATTCCCCTTCTGGTACTGAAACTTTTGTAAGTTCTGCCTGTTTACTCATGGTGCTTTTTTGGTGTTGTAATCTACGAGGGATCCATTTCATCTTCTGTCAATCAGGATCTGAGTTTAAAAGCATTGCCAGCAGGGTGCCTTGGTAGTTATAATTGGCGTATACGGATGCTGCGGAGTACCTACCAGTGCATCATCTTTTGGATTGTTTACCGATTTTTTCAAACCAATATTCCAGGCAGTTATTATTAAGAAGAATGGATGAACCATTAGGCATTAGGCACTTGATTGTATTAGGTAGACGGTAATCTATTCAGATTATCGATAATTTTAAATTGGATCCACCAGATAATCTTGTTTGGTATTTTTTTAAACCGCTAATCTATGTTGCAGTGGTAATCTGGATTATCTCTCATGTGACAATTCAAGAGATGGCTATCCAGATTATCGGAGATGTGGTAATCTGGTATTTTTTATTTTTATAAAATTGTCCTGTCCCTTTCGCTTCGGTGAGAACGAAATATTTCCCTTCTTCATCTAGGTATTGGTTGGGATTTTTTTAAATATATATTTTAGATATTTATTTAAAATATAATTTTTAAATATTTTATATCATTAAATATAAAATATTTAATATGTTTATATTAAAATTGAAAAATTGAAAATTATTTTTTATACTAAATAAATGTAAAAAATATAATCTTTTAAATATACTAAGTAATATTAAATTTATATATATATATATATTATATTATTAAATTTAAAATAATATATAATCTTTTATTTTATTTTATTTGTAATATTAGAAAATATAATATTTTAAAAAATATATTATATAACAATAGAGTGTAATATAATATAATTTAAATTATACATTACATTTTATAATATAACATATATTATATTATATTAAATATAGTAGAATATATATAATGTAATATAATATAATATATAATAATATTATATAATACATTATTAACTATATAATTTTATAAATAGCTACATTATAAAATATCAAATAATACAATACTATATTAGATTACAAAATATCAAATAATATATTATATTAATGCAATATTATATTACATTACTATATTATATTATAATATATTTTTAATAAATTTGATTTAGAGATATTTTGAAAATTTGAACTTAGATTATTGGTAATCTATTTATCATACTAAATACAGTAATCAATTTTACTGATAGCTTACTTGTGTATACTAAACACAGTAATCAGCATTACTGGCAATCTATCTAGTGGTAATTTATCTTGCAAATAATCCAGATTATTATTCAAGATTTCTTGGTGATCCATCAAACGTAATCTTGGAGTGTTGTACTTGCTAAGAAGAGCTGATATAGATATTTTCTTTTGAGTGGTGTCGGGCTAGTTTGGAATAGATATCGGTTTGTCAAAGTGGAAACTGACATCATAGATGTAGTTGATACTGATAGTAGATTAAGAATTTTGGGTGGCGCATTTGGAGGAATACCGTTCCTGCATGTTATGATCCATTATTCTTAATTTTGGAGGTAAATCCTCACTTCATTTATGATTTGTTGTATATAAAGGATGGCTGGTTTTACTTATGAATTTTAAGGATGGATGATTTCACTAATTTTAAAGGTAATTCCACACTTAATATGAATATTGTTTTCATAGTGTCCGTTTATCAAGCCCTCTAATCCAGTGTTTTTAATACTATATTTTTTTTTGGTAAAATGGTGTATTCATTCAAGAATGAAGGTGAATATAACCTAAATGATTGGACAACAGAATATCACGAAGCAGAGGAGCGGAATGCTAATCTATCCACAAGACCGGACCGAAGTGTTTGGCCATATACGAGGCGACCCAGTCAATCGTTGAGTTTGTCTCTCTATATACATATCTAATCGAAGAATAAACATAACCCTGCAACAAAAGATGGATGTCTGACGATTGGATGGGAAGCAGGTGCCGTGGTTCTCCGATCAATCTAGGATATAACTGTGGTGGAGTCTCTCTCAATAACTAGGCGATCAATCTGAAGGATGATACGGGCATATTTGATCCCAGCCCACGTTGTTAGAAGTTCTGTCTGTGGGACCGAGGGGTCCCAGACCGGGAGACCCTCCGTCGCCAAGAAGCCGAGAGAGGAGTCCCGAATAATAAAAGCAGCAGCTCCTTTGTCCGGTGGAGGGAAACCAACAGTATAAAAGGTCGGAGGAGGGGGTTCCCAAGTGACAAACACTCGATGGGTCGCTCGATGAGCAGAAGAGGAATCCCAGGTCTCCAATCTCGAGTCTGTCATTCCCCAATACTCGGTAGTATATGTCCTGGCTCTCTCCACCAAGAACCTGGGAGAACAAGAAACAGAGAAGAAAATCCGGTTATTCCTAGACAACCAGATATGGTAAGCCAGATAGGCGATAAAAGAGAGCTGATACGAAGCGGCCTGATGCAGGGAGAAGATGAACAAGTCTTTGACCTCATGGGTTTGAGCACCCAAGTCAAGAAAACCAGCCAGTCTCCAAATAGTCGCCGCTCTTCTACAAGTAAATATGGCGTAAACCTGGGTCTCACACTCTACGGCACAGAAGGTGCAGTCCGAAGGAATGGAGAGACCCCTAGAATACAGCATATAATGGGTAGGAAGCCGACACCAGGCAAGCTTCCAGATAAACAGAGTCACTCTGGGATGAATCGGTAAGGACCATATCCAACCAAAAGAGGGGCGACGGAGGCAGAAGTGCCACAATCCTCGTCAGGTCAAGAATCGATGCCCTCTGGGAGGCAGAGTTTCTCCATACCCTGGAGTTAGGACCGGAAAAAACAGGAATGGCAATAGAAAGAACTCGGAGACCAAGAATGTCGCTGAACATAGAGAGCACAGCTTGCCGATCCCAAGCAGTCCGATTAGGAGATATAATATCAGGGATAGAAATAGAGATCAGCGTGTGCACTGAAATAAAGGTAGGCCACCAATTGAGCGGAATCTTCGAGATCTAGGGGTCTGCCATAAATCTGATAGAAGAACTATCCCCGATCACCCAAGATAAATGTGGAATAACAGTAGGGGCCCTCATGATCATCTCCCTCCAAATATTAGAACAATTTCTGGAAGGTCTAGTGGAGGCATTGAAATCAGTAAAAATATCATCATACTTGGCTCTCATAAGGGAGGACCATAGACCATCTGGATTTAGAAGGAACCTGACGACATGCCTCGTGAGGAAAGCCTCCCGGCGAGCAAGAAGGGAGGGAATGCCCAATCCCCCCAGCCCTAGAGTGGTACACCCTATCCCATCCCAATAAATGAATCCTGCGACGAGCGGACGAGGAGTCTCGAAGGAAAGATCGCATCATTTGCTCGATGTCGAGGATAACCTGCTTCGGGATAACGACATTAGATAACATATAAATGAGAAGAGAAGCAAGCACTGCACGAATAAGGATAATTCTGCCCATAGAGGAGAGAGCTCTACCCTGCCAGCCATCTATCCTCTGACGAACACCCGCTAGAAGCGAAACACAGTCTGCCCTAGAAAGTCTGGCTCCAGAGATACCCAAATAATTTACAGGTCCCTGATGGTCGGTAATCTCCAAGATATCTCGAACTCCATGGCGAATCCTGATAGAGGTCTTAGGGCTGAAATAAATCCCAGATTTGTACAAATTAATACTCTGGCCCGAAACATAGCAGTAACCCTCCAAGACTCTCCGAATGCCACGAGCATTGATAATAGAAGCACGACTAAGAAGTAAATAGTCGTCAGCAAATAATAAATTAGAAATCGGCTGGGCTCTAGGGGCAGGGAAGTACTGTTGAACAACCGTATTTCGCACAGCTGCAAATAAGGATCTGGATAGATAATCAGCAGAAATAATAAACAGAGATGGAGAGAGAGAGCAACCTTGACGAAGACCCAAAGAGGAATGAAAGAATTCTGTTGGGGAGCCATTAACCATAATAGAAAAGGAGGGGCTAGAAATACACGTCATAAGCTTGGAAAACCAGTCAGGATGAAATCCAAGATCCAGCAGGGCTCGGTGTAAGAAGGTCCAGCTGACCCTATCATAAGCTCTCTCAATATCTAATTTGATAGCCATTAAACTACGGCACTTAGGAGCCCGACGAAGGTCATGTATAAATAGCTGAGCAATGAGAATATCATCAGAAATACTCCAGGCGCCAACAAAAGCCCCTGCTCCGGGCTAATCAGTTGCGGAAGAACGACCCTCATCCTATTCGCCAGAAGTTTTGCACATACTTTGTAGAGGGTAGTGCATAAACTAATCGGACGAAAATGAGATGGCTCGGAAGCATCCTGACGCTTAGGAATAAGAATAATAAAAGTTTGTTTTCATGCTTGAGGCATCCTCCCAGACCGGAAAAAGGACTGGATAGCATTGACCATATCCGAGTGGAGAATATCCCAACAGGAGCGAAAGAAGAAGGGGGAAACTATTCGGACTTGGAGATTTGTCTCCCCTCACGGACCAGATTGCAGATTTAATTTCCTCCTCGGAGACCTGAGTTAGGAGCAAAGAATTTTGGAAAGCAGTAACAGGATTCTGAGGAGGCAAGGAAACGAAAGATTTAATACTCTACTTTTATGATCACAAACTCAACGCACATTATGGTACCTGGACCCAGAACATGCTGGACACATTAGTAGTACCTTCATAGCGAAAATATTTATCGATAGAAGGTTTTTGGTATATCTTTGATAACTTTGGCAAACCTTCGAGCTATGTTTATTTATTATTATTTTTTTTATTTTTTTGGTAAAGCAAAAAAAAAGGAGGGGGGATAAATCTCGGTGTAGCTATCCCCACTAGGTCCCAACCCCGCCAGGCTATGTTCGATTCGGGTTGCAATTTTTTCGCGTATCCTTCCCATCATTGGTGAGACGTCAGCCTGACACTACTAAGACGCCGGAGATAAATTCTGGTGTAGCTATCCCTAATAGGTCCCAACCCCGCCGGCTGTTCGATTCGATCCGTACTTTTTTTGCGTATCCTTCCCATCATTGGTGAGTACGTCAGCCTGACACTACTAAGATGCCGGAGTAGTGCGCTCTCTCGCCATCCCGATCACGTATCTCAGGAAAATTCCTGGATTTAATCGAGTCACCCGTGAGGATCATGCCTCGAGCCCGTGACCGGTGGGAGATAAGGCTAAGCCTTTACCAATCGGGCTGCCATCTTAGCTGTTATTTATTATTTTTTTCAATGACAGGCTACACCGGCTATTTCCTTCTAGGAAGAATGATTCTATGTGCATTTTTCTGTCAAAAAATGTGCACCGGCAGCATTTTGCATCCGCCCAATGTTATTGTTATTAAATTTAATATTTAATATGGGGTTTAATTATCATTTAGTGGTGTTCAAACTTTTAGATCAAATATATATATTAAATTAAAGTTTAGTTGATCAAGAAAAATTATTTTTGATAAAATTAATTTTATTAATTAAACATAATTGGAGTAAAATTCTAGTTAACATCTTAGTCTTCTGATTGGAGAGAAATATGTAGATATAAATGCAAAGATAATATGGTTTCTTTTCTCTAACTCTTATAATAGTGATGAATGGTTTTGTATAGATTGTTCACATAAAGAAGAAGAGGACGAGGAGAGAGAAGATTAGTTACTTTACGATGAAGAAAGAATATCTTAAGAACTGTACGGTCTATGGACCGGAGTAATGGTATAAGATATGTCTTCCGTAATTTATGATTTTATATATACATAAAAGCATAATCCAGGCATAAAGATTAAAGGTTCTTTTTATAAAATATGGTACTAGAGCATGATTTTATGCTTTGTATTCATGTAAAAATTTAAAATAAAATTTAGCTTAATTTTAGAATATTAAAATCATATTCTCGTAAGGATTAGAAAATTATTCTTAATTTTTTGAATAAATTATTAAAAATTGAAGAGGGATGGCATCGCTGTTATCCCTCTATTCTTTCTTCCTCTTCTAAGAAGACCGGCATTCTCTTTATGAAAATTGATAGTGGGTCGCGATCTATGCTGGGACAATGTAGGCGGTTTGCTGATTATAGTTTATTGATGGCTATTGTCCGAGATTTGGCAATGAGGAGCCACCAATTTATCCATCTTCTCTATGAATCTTCCACAAATCATCGGCGATCGGAAGTTTTAAGCCGGCCGTCAAATGTTTTGGAATGGTTGATGACTCACTGGAGGATGAGTTGATGGGTTTTGGCAAAGGCAGCGGCATGTTATGTTGTTTTTTCGATGGTTGTCGTCAGATGGGATTTGTGAGAAGAACGCCGAACAGAGGTTTGGCTTTTGGTTTGAACTCGCCGACAATCAGGAAAAAGCTGTTGGTAGTTGGGATGGATCGGCCATAGGGTTGAAAGATGAGAAGGTCATTTGGCTATGATGGTTTTGGTCCATCTTCGACTCCTGGCTATCGTGTGGCCGACGAGAAGGTTGCCGGTGCCTGGGAGATGACCATCAGACTTCTAGATTGGCCGGTGACCCACTGGCAGGGTAGATCCCAAGCTTGGGAGGCCATTAATGGGGTTTCGAGTCCTCGGCTTTGGAAAAGAAGAAATGGGAAGAAATAAGAAAAAAGAAAAGGATTAATGGATTTTGGGTTTCGGGTTTCAACCTATTTAAAACTCAAATCCATTAATTAATTTAGTTGAGTCAAATTCTTAAATAGATCGAATCCAATAGCATTAGGTTGGATTAAATAAAATTTTTAATTTAGCCCCTATAAAGTTTTAAATTTTATTTAGATCTAAATTTAAATTACATTTAGGTCCTTGCTAATTTTATCTTTTAAGAATCTATTTTATAAAAAATCCCTTATATTATTTGCTATTTATAGTTCAGTTTTTATTTTTGAATTTTGTTAAAATAGCTATAACTTGCTCGTTTTATATTCAATTTGAACAATTTTTGAGCTGTTGGTTTCATAATGGTTTGAAAAATATTTGATCGAGTTCTTCGTATACGATAAAATATTTAAATATTTTTAAAAATATTTTAAAATTATTTATACATAATTTTATTTACTATTACATCGTTCAAGTATATTTTTGCATAGTCCCAAAGGATTCGGAGCACTCTATGAATTTTGATAGCTGAGTCATTAAGGGCTAATGATTTTTTCTCTCATTATATTTGAGAATTACTTAACATGTCTATTATAGTTGATCCAAAGGTAATTATAATTATATATAAAATTGACAGTTATAGGTTAATCAACTTGAATTGCATAAAGATGGAGAGTTCTACGTCCAAAAGTAAAAATAATTTCAAATTTTTATAATTGCAGTTGGATAAATCACTGAAAGTGTAACTAATATAATGGATCATAATTTAAATATAAATTATATATTTATGCCATAATTATTATTTTTGATTATATATTTCATATTATTGTTGTTTATAAAAATTTTATATTTATGATTTTTGTAATACATGTTTTGGCATTATTATATTTAAATTTATGATAAAATTAGTTACAATATTTATTATATGCTATAATTCTTTTCAAAGGTGTTTTATAGTTGTATAATAAGTATTATTGGTAAAATTATCATTTTTGGAATTTGCATCATGATAGTAATTGTATGGATATTTTTTATTTATAGCTATGATTCCTGCTTCATTCTTTTTGCATCTAGCTAATATTTTTACATTGAATGGATCTAATTATTTTGATTGGCATGAGCAGCTTCTCATTGTTCTAGGATGCCTAGACTTAAATTTGGCTTTTTACAAATTTCAGTATGATTCACTAACTTCTACTAATTTTCCTGATTAAAAGAAATTATATGAAAAGTGGGAGCATTCTATTAGATTCTCTCATGATCATTAAGAGTTTTATAGCGAGAGATATAAGGAAATTTATTCTTGACAATGAATTGGCTTCTGTGTACCTTTCATTTGTAGAGCAATAGTTTACCAAGTCAAATAAACTCTTAGCTAGTACCATAATAAATAAGTTAATCTTTATGAAATATGATTAAATTTTTAGAGTGTAAAAGTATATTATGGAAATGTATGATATAGTTGAAAAATTAAATGATCTGGAAATGATAGTATCCGAAAACTTTCTTGTCTAGTTGGTTCTCAACTCTCTTTCATTGTAATTTACTCAATTTAAAATTTACGATAATACATATAAAGAATGATGGATAATGAATAAGCTCATCTTCTAATGTGTGCAAGAGGAAGAGAGATTGAAATAGGAAGGGCTTCCAGTTATTCACATGATTTTTGAGAAGTGTTCAAAAAAAAAGAAAGCAAAGAAAGGAAATAAAAAACTGAGCAATTCAATAAAGAAAGGTTTACACAAATTGAAATATTTTTTCTACAACAAGGAGGGACATATCAAGAAGGATTGTGAGAAAAGAAGGAAATAGTTCAAAAAGAAGGGTATTCTCTTATCACTTATTTATTATGAAATTAATTTTATTGATGTCCTTTCTAATACTTGGTGGATTGATTCGGGTGCTGTAATTCATATTTCTAATTTATTGCAGGGATCCTTTCATGCCGAAAATCAAATGATAGATAGTAATGGATTTTTATGGAAAATCGGATAAAGTCCAGGATTATTTTAGTTGAAATCTACAAACTTATTACAGATATTAATTTCCAATTATATCTATATGATTTTTTTTATATTCCTTCGGTATCTAGAAATTTATTTTCTTTAGCAAAATTTGACTTAAGAAGATTTCTCATTTACTTTTATAAATTTAATTTTTAAATTTATAAAAAAATATTTTAGTTGATATTGGAATATTGTGCAATGGATTATATAAAATAAATTTAGATTTTTCTTTTACATAATTTTTACTTGTTTTGAATGCCAATGTCGGAATGAAACATGGTATTGTAAATAAGAATTTTTCGATGTTGTGGCACAGGCAATTATATTACATATCAAAAAAAAAAAAAAAAAGATTGATTAAGGATGGTATTTTATCAAATCTAGATTTTAATGATTTTAGTATATGTATCGATTGTATTAAAGATAAATAAATTAAAAGCCATAAAAGGCATACCAGTAGAAGTAAAGGGCTCTTAGAATTGATACATACCGATATTTATGATTATTGTTTATCTTGTTTTGAAAGCCAAAAATATTTCATCATATTTATTAATGATTTCTTATGTTTTGGTTATGTTTTCCTATTATATAAAAAGTCTGAAGCTTTGAAAGCATTTAAAAAAATATACAAAGCTGAAGTAAAAAATTAACTGGATATGAAAATTAAGATTATGAGATCTGATATAGATGGTGAATATTATGGTAGATATGATGAATATGGTTGTAATCCTGGACTTTTTGCCAAATTACTTGAATAATATATTATTGTAATACAGTATACTATGCCAGAAAATTTTTAACAAAACGGTGTAGTTGAAAGGCGTAATCATACTTTGATGGACATGGTGACGAGTATGATTAGTAATTTCTCATTACCTTTATATTTATGGAAAAAAATCTTAAAAACTGCTATGTATATCCTAAATCGTGTTCCTAGTAAAGTCGTCCCTAAAATTTTTTTTTGAGTTATGGATGGGTAGGAAACCGCATTTAGCACATCTACATGTTTAGAATTGTCCTGCAGAGGCTTGATTATATAATTTATAAGAAAAAAAATTAGATCCCAGAACTGTTAGTTATTATTTTATTGGATATCCAAAATGGTCAAAGAATTTGAAATTTTATTGTTCATCGCATATCACAAGAATTGTTGAAACTGGAACTGCTAGGTTCATTAAGGATGGTGATAATAGTGGAAGTGGTAAACCACATGATATGGTGTTAGAAAAAATATGAGAATCTTTTTTCATTATAATAACACCTAGAAATGTTCTACATGATGAGATTATGGAATATCAACAGGAGGTTGATACACTATCTCTCGAATAGGCTATCAATAAACCTAATCTTATTGAAAATAATACAATAATACTGAATTCAGAGTATTATGAAAATCTACTAGAATTAGGAGATTAGCTATTATAGATAATTATATTATTTATTTACAAGAATGTGATCATGATATTGGGATTAAGGATGATCTAGTTTAATTTAAAGATATCATAAATAGTGATAATTTTGAACTTTGGTTAGATGCCATGAAAGATAAGATAGAATCTATGAGTAAAAATCAAATTTGAAAACTTGTCAAATTATTTGAAAAGTTTAAGCCCGAAGTGGATTTTTACCAAACGAGATTTCAAAGATAATATCGAAAGATATAAGTCTAGACTTGTAATAAATGAATTCACTCAAAAGGTCATTATTATTTTAAAATATTTTTTTCTATTTCTGAAAAGGATTAATTCAGAATTATTATGGTATTAGTAGTTTATTTTGATTTAGAGCTACATCAAATGGATATCAAGACTGCATTTTTGAATAGAAATTTATAAGAAGAGGTGTATATGGAAAAGCCATAAGGGTTTTCAATACAAAAAAAATAAAATATTAGCATGTAAATTAAAGAAATCCATATATAGTTTTAAACAAGCTTCCAAGCAATAGTACTTAAAATTTAATAATATCATTACTTTCTTCGATTTAAAAAAAATATTGCTAATCAAAATATATATCTGAAGGTGAGTGAAAGTAAGTTTATATTTTTGGTTTTATATATGGATGATATCTTACTAGCCATCAATAATTTGGATCTCTTGTATAAAACTAAAAAGTTTCTTTTCGAATATTTTGATATAAAAGATATGAAAGATGTTTCTTATATTCTTGGTATAGAAATCTATCAAAATAGAAATAAAAGATTGCTTAGTTTATCTTGAAAAAATTATATTACTAGGATTCTAGAAAAGTTTGGAATGTTAAGCTGTTCATCAAGTAAAATATCAATTGTTAATGATGATAAATTCAGTAAATTTTAATATCCTAGAAATGAGATTGAGAGAAATCAGATGAAGGATATACTGTATGCATCTATAGTGGGTAGTTTGATGTATGCTCAAGATATACTCATCATGATATTAGTTTTGCTCTGAAAATGCTTAGTAGATATTAAAGTGATCCAGGTATGGATCATTTGGAAGGTTGCCAAGAAGGTGATGCGATATCTTCAAGGGATTAAAGACTACATGCTCACTTATAGAATGATCAAATCAGTTGAAGGTGATCGGTTATTTAGATGTAGATTATATCGGTTATCTTAATAGCAGGAAGTCCATATCATATTATTTTTCTGTTACTTGGTGGAGCAATTTAATGGAAGAGCGTAAAACAGTGCATTATTACCTGCTCTAATATGAAAGCTGAATATATAAACCGTCATGAAATTTTCTCACATGCTTTATAGTTAAGAAAATTCATCTTAGGATTAGGGATTATAGATTCTTTTTTCAAATCACTGAAAATTTATTATGATAATTCTGCTGTAGTTTCGTTCTTCAATAGTGGCTAGATTACCAATGTAAATAAGTATATTAATATTAAATATCTTGCAATAAATAAGAGAATTAGTAGTCATCAGGTGTCTATTGATTTTATTAATACTGCTTGTATAATAACTGATTCATTGACTAAAAATTTAGTGTCCAAGATTTTCAAAGAGTATGTAAAACTTATGGATATTTATTATTGAGATATTTAATTTATAATAGACACTTATTTTGAGATCTCTTAATAGTTTATTAACTACTATTACTTCTGTCCAATTATTATTTATATACATTATGGTTGATTTTTGTTAAAATTAAAATAAATAGAAGAGTTATTTATATGACATTATGGTAGGACCATTATAATAAGTATTATAGTTTTGATAGTCTATGTACTTCAGTATATAAGACTGGGTTAAGTAAGAATTGTTGATGTCATGATACATGGAAGGAAATATATCAATCGAGATGGATGACTGTCATGATCTGCATCAATGATTTTTATTCAATTAAAGTATAAAGAATTTGTTAAGAAATAGATAATTGGATAAATTTTAAAAATGAGTGTATTCGTCGGATCAATTTCAAAAATTTTGATTTAGTATTATTATTTTATTTTTGAAAATTAAAATATTTTATTTTTATAAAGTAAAATATTTTAGTAGAATCAAAGAATTGTTTTTAAGTAATAATATAGATAAAGTAGAAGAATGCTAGATTTAATGTATAATATATAGTTTAATTATCTCATATTTAATTTTTTGGATCAACTATATGTATTGAATCAAAGTCTAATTGATTAAAAAAATTATTTCTAATAAAACTGATCTTATTGATCAAATAGAATTAGAATGAAACTCTAACTAATATTTTAATTTTTTGATAAAAAAGATATATATAGATATAAATATAGAGAAAACCTGAAGGTGAGAGAAGGCCGGTCACCTCACGACGAAGGATGATATCTTAAGGATTGCATGATTTAAAATTTGAATAATGGTGCAAGGTATGTTTTCCATTGCATATACACAAAAATAAGATCTAGGCATAAAGAATTAAAGATTTTTTATAATAATTATATGGTATGATAAACTTTTTAATGGTCCAAGATTGGTCAGAGGATGGCCGGTGAAATGATTGTGATTTGTTGCACGAGGATGAAGAAAGTCGGATGGGAATCTCTCTCAGTTGTTCTTTTTAATCCTCATGACAGAGACTTTTTAGTAATGGATGATGCATGCTGGACACACACAGATCTGAAGTGGTAAGCCATGATTGGTGGTGGTCGTCGCTGGCCGTGAGAGAGTTCGAAAGTATAGCTATCCAACTGGCACTTTTTAATTCAAGTGATGCCTTTGTGAGATTACATTTTTTATCATTGTGAAGGAGATCCTTCACAAGTTGAATGGAACTAATTGCACGGTGGTGGTGTCATAAGCTACCAGGGAGGTAGCGGGTTTCAGAAAGAAGAACCGCCAGCCTTAAAAGGAACTAAAGTTGTTTTTTCACAAGAAAGTTTTTACATCCAGTTTTAAAAGAAAATATTTCCAGTTCTCTCTACCTGCTGCTCTTTGGGCCTAGGAAGACATGCAGGTCTAGCCTTGAGGCATCTACAAATAGCACATATGGTGAAAACTACGATATTACCGTAACATGAGAAGCATTTTGTACGATCTTTTATGTCTGGCTGGCTTTCCAAGTCTTCAAATTTGGCTACCTTCTTCCTTCCATGACGAGGGAGGCACTCGTCCGGACTCGAACCATTGCATTGCACAATCGGTGAAGAGGGAGCCACTTGCTTGGATCCATCCATCCCCTACTTACCTTTTGCATTCCTCAATCCACAAGACCAAGGCCGTCGAACGAGCAAGCCATTCACCGGCAGCTCATAAAGAGCGCGTGCTGTTGGTAGACGGGGCAGTATTGAACCTAAAATCTGAGGTAACTTGCTAGCATTCAGCTTGATGAATCTCAAAATACAAATAAATAAATAAATAAATGACATATATATATATCACATTATCATCAGAGACCCAACTGCCTCTGCTTCTCTCTTCAGGCCTTGTTTAAATAACTTTTTTTAAAAAAAGAAAAATATATAGAAGGCGCAAAGCCAACTACAACCTGTTTGACGAGCTTAACCATCAGAAAACCAACACAACACCCCCCGTGTCATCACCGCTGCCATGCATAATCCACTGATGAAGAAGTGGCTCGGTGGATTGAGCATAGCACTTGGTGCGGGAGTCTTTTAACTTGCAAGGTGCTCCGCACAACAAATAATAAAAAGAAAAGAAAAGAAAGGCCTCGTGAGATGTTCCCACACCCGAAAAGTTCTGTCATTTTGATACCAATCATCATACGCATATTGCTACAGCAATGGCTCCATCCCTAGGAAAGAGCCTCATATTTGCCGAGTCATGCACAGACATGCATGAAAGCCATGCACACAAACTGGAATATCCTCCTCAAGAAATCTATCAATGCCTCAAACTTGAGACCATATGCTCAGACCTCTGTAGGAAAAACAATGAGGAACAACGCTAGTATTAGAACAGAAAAAACCTCATACAAACCAAAATATTTGGCATGCGAGTTCGGACCTAATTAATCAAATACAAAGAAGTAAACAAAGCTCAATGAAAGAAAAAACTGTTTTTCACAAATTAAAATTATGGACTAATGTGAACGGATGTTGCATGCACTTCTAGTTATGAATATAAACCAATACAAGAAAAAAAAAAAAAAAAAATTATATATATTTTCTGTACGTTATAAATTTTCTATGGAAATAAAATATATAAAATTATTTTCCTTTATCACAGTTCTTTTATTCAAGAAGGATTATTTTAAAAATATGCATAAACACCATAATCAAAACCTTGAATGTAAATAAAAAAGACTGACCTGTTCGCTGTAAGGCAGATACTTCCCATCAAATGTAATTACCACGCGGTCCTTCCCATCAACACCTTGAACCTTGTCAACTGAACAGTGGAAGTCTATGGCTGACATACTGAGGATGAAAGAAGCAAAATTATCACCCAAATAATCTTCGTTGTATAAATATAATGGATCCTTACGACGAAACATAATCAAAACTTGACCCTCCCGTACTGCATATTCTAAGAGAAAACAATAAAATTGAATCTTCATCTACCAAGCCAAGCTGACAGAGCCATTGTTGTCTGTAAAAATATAAAACCTATGATTTTCATATCTTGATATCATATAATTTTCCTATGATTTAATGTTCAGTTGTAATATATTATTTAATATTTGTATAGATAGGGCTTTATCTTGGTCATTCAATAGTTAAAATCATTTTTTTTAAAAAAATTCAATAATTACTACCATTCTTTGAAATTGTGATGAAAAGCATAAATTGTACATCAACTTACATGCCATCACCAAAGTCCTCATTGATGATTTCTTTGATGCTCTCTCCAAAATGCATAACAGCTTCGTTCAATCTGCCAGATCACATGTTATTAGCTGAAACGACTAGCTACGACTGTTTAACAGTTCCATAGCAAGATACATTAAAATAATAAGTTATATCCAAATGTTTTTTAGAACTGACTCTTCCCAAAAGCAGAAAAGTACAACCACCTGATGGATTTAAGAGTTTTCAACTTTTATCAATTCAAGGAAGGGGTATACATAATCAATGAAAAGGAGTCATGAACCCAACATTAACACAAAGGACCAGACCACAGATAATGTCACCTAAGGAAAACGTGCAAAGCAGCATATAAAAACTAGTACCAGACAGCTTAATTCACAAAAACAGTAACCGCTACCTGAAAGCAGCACTCCTGAAGAATACAGAGATAGCACAAGGCAGGCAGTTTTGAACATCTAAGATTGCCAAAACTTTTTCAGCACAAATAGTTGCCAATGCATGACAATGGATCAGACAACATAAATAGGCAGTATAATAATCAACTGTCAATAAGTGACCACAAAGAAAAGACCAAAGGGCAGATTCAAACCAGCAACTTAACAAGCAACACCAAAAGCATCTCAGAATGCACCAGCTAAGAGAAGAAATCACTGGTAATTAATAGTACATCAGACAAAACTTCTGATACATCTAAATAGCTGTCAAAGAAATTAAGTATATTAGACAGGTGAATGTTCCTCTTCTTCTAGACAGACCAGGGGACATAAGATAAAAACAAACAGCCAAGTATCTTAATGGTTGGGAAACAGTTTGAACATGCTGCAAAAGAAGTTCCATATCTTTGTTACAGCTTCCCGGATGCTCAAAAGAGTTCAAAGAACTGCTTGCAGCCGGCCAGGATACTGTTTTCATCTTCTTAAAAACAAAAAAGGATAAATGGCTTTCTAGGTAAAACAAGGAACTTAACAGGGCCCTGCAGTTTTGCCAACAGTCATCAATATGGACTTCATCATGCACCATAACTATTAATAAATGGTAACATAAAAATTGCAGAAGACCAAAGATGCCCTTATTATGAGTCGGCAAACAACTAAAATCACAAATAAATGATAGGACAATTTTAGCGGATTATACTTAGCGATCCTAAAAACGACCCGCAGCAACCATCTTCACAAAATGTCATATGGGAAACTAAGAAATACTGAACCAGCAAAATGATCTTCCAAATCCTTGGAAAACTTGAAAAATATACCTATGAAATGACAACCACCAGATAATTAAACAGTAGGCATCACACCACATTTTTAGAACCACTCCTCAAAACTTCACAAAGTTAGGACCTCCATTGAACATCTAAAGACAAACAGTCTTTTTGAAGCACTTTCAAATGGCTCCTTGTAATATTTGTAATGCCAAAATTTTAAGTCTTAAAACATCAAATAAGGACCCAACTCCCACATCAACCATCTCCCAAAGTTAACAAAACAGCTATCACCAATCCAGTACATAACCACCTTCTTTAACTTTCCTGTACACAGACCTCAAAATCTACCAAACCCCAAATGCCAAACCATTCAAAGCTTCCATCATCACCTGTGGATAGCAATTTTCTGAGGACTACTTATTTTTAACTCTCCATGCACACCATCAAATACTCTACAAACCATCCATTGGCTTTGTAAAACAGACCGAAAGTCCACTTTAATGTTGACATGGTGAAACTTAATGAATCAGCACAGTAGAGAATCATTAACCCCTAGGGATTCAACCTGTTTTGTACACAATATATATGGAGTATGCCAATAAGCAGGATGGAGTACCAGTGATGCGCTTATAGGCGCAGCTCTGATACACATCAATGCGAACACCAAAGCAATGCAGCACCTGGTATGATGATGCAAGTGCTAGCAAGTGGATTATGAAATGAGGTGCACCCCAAGGCAGGACAAAGTTTTAACCCTAGTAATCAACCCTGAAAGTCAGATAAAAAGGCAACAACATTACGAGAGCTAATAAAAAAAAAGCACCAAGGAGACTAGCAGACAAAAAGAAGAAGAAAGATACAAGGTAAAGCGAGAATGATCAAATATGGTAGATGTTATGATATCCCAATTTTATTCCAATTTAATTATTTGTTCTTTTATTTTATTGGTTGCATCAGCTGGCAGAAGGAGTTTTCGGTTTCATGTTACCGTCTTCTCATTATTAACCCTAGGTCTTCGGCTTCGTATCATTATCTCAATCCGAAGGTCGTGCCTAATATTTATGGCTTTATGTTCATTCCGGAAGATGTCAACTCCGGGTCTTTGGCTTCGTATCATTATCTCAATCCGAAGATCATGCCTAATGTTTATGACTTTATGTTCATATCAGAAGTTGTTAACTCTGGATCTTCGGCTTCGTATCATTATCTCAATCCGAAGACCATACCTATCTTTCTAGGAAGCAAGTTTTGTTCACTGTCTTCGGCTTCGTGCATCCACCTTGATCCGAAGACTGTAAGTATTTGTTTTTTCTATATTCAAAAGAATCCGAAGTGCTAACATTCCCTTCGGGAGCGCTACCAAAGAGAATGTAAAGTTTACTTCGGATTCATCCTTAAAAGAAAGAGGGTTATGGAGCATGTGGATTTCTTGGACAAACAGTTAATTTGTTTGGGTTGTTACAACTACCCACATGATTCGAAGCCTCAAATTGAACAAATCCCGAGTGTAACGACTTTTCCGACAGCCACTACTTACAGTTATGAAGTGGTTGCATCCGTCAACCTCCATAATCGTAAGTAGTTACGTTGGAACCTATAAATACTGGTAAGAGGGGACACTCAGGGGACCTTTTTTCAACTGGCATTTTCTTGAATTTCTCTTTTTTCTCCTTGCTCTCAAAACTCTCCATTCTGCTATTGCCTGGGCTCTTTCTGACTTAGGCATCGAAGTGTCCCCCGCTGGAAAACTTCCGGTCAGGGACTTCTTGCAGGTACCGATCGACGGCGATCCGGCGAAAGAACCACTCCACTCGGTCTATTTGGTCCAGCATCAACAGATTGGCGCGCCAGGAAGGGAAAGAAATTTACTTCCTCTGTTTCGAAGGAGAAGTTCTGCTGGGCAAGAATGATGAAAGGGAAAGGTAAGAACGTTTCCACGAGTCAGGAGCAGCAGGCTCCTCCGTCAAACGGACCTCCGGTCAACTCTCTTCTGGCGGCCCAGGGATCACCGCCTCCCGTGATCATGATGGAGAAGCAACAATTTGAGAGTCTGGTGAACAAGGTAGAAACCTTGACGGCGCTGGTGCAGCACTTGCATGAAGCCGCAACTCAAAAACAATGCCCTCCCTCTATTCCACAATCTGACTGTCCACCTGAGGGGGAGCGAGATCAACGCAGAGAGATCACCCCCAGCTTCTCACAGATCCGGTCATCTCGTGGCCGCTACACCTCTCCGCCAGATCGACAAGCAGAGGGTCATGCTGAAAGGAAGAGGATCCGGCGATCTCCCTCCGTTTCTTCTAGAAGCTATGTGCCAGAAAATACAAAGCAGAAGGAGATCAATCATGAAGTGCAGGAGAAATTCAAGGCTATGCAAGCGCAGATAACAAGAATTTCAGAATTGAGAAATGATGAGGTTGTGACCTTCAACTCTTAACCCCCTTTTTCTGATGACATTATGGATGAAATTATCACTAGGCACTTCAAGATCCTGCAATTGGAAGCCTATGATGGGACTTCGGATCCCCTTGACCATCCGAGAAGCTACAAGGCACACATGATGGTGCAGGGAGCGTCTGATGCTCTCTACTGTATTGCTTTTCTTGCCACTCTGAAGAAATCCGCTCGAATGTGGTATTCGAGCCTGCCTCCGAATTAAATTCATTCATTTGCTGAGTTAGAGCGGCAATTTGCCTCATACTTCAGGACATGCCAGAAGATGCCGCACAACACTGATAGTTTATTTCTTCTCCAGCAACAAGAGGGAGAAAGTTTGAAAGGTTTTATCCACTGTTTCAATTCGGCCATCTTGAAAATTCCGAACTTAAATGAGCATGTGGCCATGTCTGCCTTAAAGAAAGGTTTAAAATCATCTAGATTCACTTTCTCCTTGAACAAAAAATTCCCAACGAGCTACGCCGAACTGCTGGCAAGAGCCCAGAAGTATGCTGCCGCTGAGGAGCAGGCGACAAGTCGAAGACTAGCGAAGGGAAGACTTCCTCCCAGAAAGAAAGGTGCCGAAGAACCGAATGCATCAACATCCTTCAACAACACTTCGACTTCTAGGCGCAACCCCAGGTCTCGACAACAGAACAACCGATTCGATGCTTACACACCTCTCAACTTACCCAGGAAAAAGATTCTACTGAAGATAGAGAAAGATAAATATTTCCAGAGGCCATGTCCCCTGAAGACACCGACAAAAACAAGGGACAAAAGCAAATACTGCCACTATCATCGAGACCATGGCCACAATACTGAAGAATGTTTCCAGCTTCGGGACGCCATCGAAGATTTGATAAAAAGAGGATATCTGGGAAAATATGTCAACCACCCAGAGTCTCAAGCCGAAGCAACTGCCATTCCAAGAATATCCGAAGAAGCTGATTTGCCTCACCAGAAGCCAACCAGTGGAGATGTTGGGATGCTTCATCGGTCTTCGGCATGGGATGAAGAAGCTGAAGAGAATGTACCAAAGAGGTTTAAAGGAAAAAACTCTATCACTTTTACTGATGAGGATATTCAAGATGTACAGCTTCCGCATGATGACCCTATAGTGGTCTCAGCAGTAATTACCAGATTTGATGTAAAAAGAATATTGATTGATAATGGAAGCTTAGTTGATGTGTTGCTGTATGATGCTTTTCTTCGGATGAGATTGTCTGGACATGAATTACGAAGATCCCTCATTCCAATAACTAGTTTTGGTGGAAATCAGGTTGGAGTTGAGGGTGAAATGGTCTTGCCTGTGACTTTTAGATTCAAACCATTCCAAAGGACCCTTCCAATCAATTTTATTGTGGCCAGAACGTCTTCAGCTTATAATGCAATCTTGGGGCGTCCAGTATTGAATAAATTCAGGGCCATAATTTCAACATACCATCTGTTGGTTCGGTTTCTTACCAAGACATGCGTAAGAGAAATAAGGGGGGATCAAAGGATCGCTCATCAGTGTCTCGTGATTCAAAACAAACAAGCATCCAAATCTTTGGCACTTGACCAGCTAGATCCGAGAGATGGATCCGAAGACTCTGGAGAACCAATGGAAAAAACACTTTCTATACCATTATCCGAAGACGAATCAACCAAGCTTCTACAAATTGGCAGTTTGCTTAATGAGGAGTCAAAGGTAAGATTAATTTCCTTTCTTCGTGATAATGCTGATATTTTTGCTTGGACAGCTTCAGACATGCCTGGAATTCCGCCTGAAGTAATTACTCATCGCTTGGAAGTATCCCCCAACTATAAACCAGTATACCAGAAGAAGAGAAATTTTGCTCCAGAAAGGCAAAAGGCAATTGATGAAGAAGTTAACAAACTCCTTGAAACAAACTTCATAAGAGAGGTTCAGTATCTGAATTGGCTAGCAAATGTAGTCATGGTGAAGAAATCAAATGGCAAGTGGAGGATCTGTATAGATTATACGGATCTCAACAAAGCATGCCCAAAGGACAGTTTTCCTTTGCCGAAGATCGATCAGCTGGTTGATGCTACAGCTGGTCATCAAATGCTGAGTTTTATGGATGCCTTTCAGGCTATATAACCAGATCTAAATGGATCCTGAAGATGAAGAGAAAACTGCCTTTATTACGGAGAAAGGACTCTACTGTTACAAGATGATGCCGTTTGGGTTAAAGAATGTTGGGGCAACTTTTCAAAGGCACATCAACAAAGTCTTCAAGAATTAGATTGGAAGAAATATGGAAGCTTATGTTGATGATATGATTATGAAGAGTCTGCATAAGTCCGATCACATCACGGATCTACAGGAATCTTTTGATGCTCTCAGACATCATCAGATGAGGTTGAACCCAACCAAATGTGTCTTCGACATAACCTCCAGGAAATTCCTGGGATACTTGGTTACCAAGCGGGGAATAGAGGCTAATCCGGAAAAAATACAGGCCCTCCAGACTATGAGGCACCCTACTGCAAAAAAGAAGTGCAAAAGCTAACAGGGAGGATAGCCTCTTTGGACCGTTTCATTTCCCGCTCCGCAGAAAGGTATTTACCTTTCTTCAAGGTTCTTCGTCAAACTCAAAATTTTGAATGGACAGAAGATTGCCAAATCGCTTTCGACAAGTTGAAGGAATATTTGGCAAACCCACCATTGCTCACCAAACCCTATAAAGGAGAAACACTTTATCTATATTTGTCGGCCATGGATGAAGCGGTCAGTTCGGTTCTAGTACGAAGAGATGCCAATCACTCACAGAAATCGATCTACTACACCAACAAGGTGTTGCATGAAGCCGAAGTCCGATATCCTAGAGTACAAAAGATCATCTTCTCTCTAGTAGTTGCGGCGAAGTGACTTTGGCCTTATTTCCAAGCTCACTTTATTGTGGTTCTGACGGATCAACCTTTGAAGGCTACTTCGTTGTCCTGATATTTCAGGAAGAATTGCTAAATGGACTATTAAATGAGGGGAATTTGATATTGAATACCAGCCCAGATCATCGATGAAAGCACAAATTTTGGCTGATTTTATAGCTGAGTGCATATGGGGATCTGAAGAGGACCAATCAAGGACCGAAGAGGAAAAAGCTGAAGACGATCCAGAGTTTGTTTGGATGTTACATGTTGATGGTGCTTCTAACACCAATGGCTGTGGTGCGGGTTTAATTTTCGCTGGACCCAATGGACAGGTTATTGAATATGCTCTTCGGTTTTCTTTTCAAGCATCAAATAATCAGGCAAAGTATGAAGCACTCATTGTTGGACTTAGAATCTCCCAGAAGTTGAAGATCAAAAGGGTCAAAGTTTTCTTTGATTCACAACTGGTGGTGAATCAGGTGAAAGGTGATTTCGAAGCTCGAAATATAAATATGATCCAGTACCTAGAAAAGATCCGAAGCCTGATATTTGGGTTGGAACACTTTGAAATTGTTCATGTACCGAGAACAGAGAACTCTCAGGCAGATGCTCTTTCAAGACTTGTAACCACCGCGCCGGATTCTCTTGGAAGGACGTATGTGGAATATCTTGAAGACCCCAGCATATCAGAATCCCCAGTTGAAATCTGTCAAGTTGAACATGAACCTTAATAGATCAGATTTCAAGTTGAACATGAACCTTCATAGATGGATCCGATTCTCAAGTTCTTGAAAGAGGGTACCTTGTCCGAAGATAAGTTGGAGGCTAAACGGCTTCGGTGGACGGCCTCTCAATATGTTATCTTGGACGGAGCATTGTATAAGAGGTTTTTCACACAATCTTTGCTGAAATGCTTAGGCCCATCTGATGTGGATTATATGCTCAGGGAAGTGCATGAAGGAATATGCGGAGACCATCTAGGGGACAGATCTTTGGCATACAAAATAACCCGTCAGGATTATTATTGGCCAACCATCCAAAAAGACTGCAGAATTTTTTCGAAAATATGATAATTGTCAGAGATATGCCAATGTGCAAAGACGACCTGCCAATTAGTTAACTCCGTTAACAGCTCCCTGGCCTTTTGCACAATGGGAAATGGACATTCTTGGTCCATTTCCTATCGCTTCCGGACAACGGAAATTTCTCGTTGTGGCCATTGACTATTTCACTAAGTGGATCGAAGCTGAAGCATTAGCACAGATCACCGAGACCAAGATTGAAAATTTTGTAAGAAATTTCATCATCTTCCGTTTCGAAATTTTCCTGTTCTATTGTAATTGACAACAGGAGACAATTTGACAATCCGAAGTTCAAAAACTTCTGCACCCAATATCATATTTTGCACAAACTTACTTCGGTGGGGCATTCTCAGTACAACGGAGAGGCCGAAGTGACCAACAGGACTATTCTTCATGGTTTAAAAACCAGGTTAAATCATGCTAAGGGATCATGGGCTGATGAGTTGAATTCAATTCTTTGGGCATATCGAACAACTAGAACGGCCATCGGGGAATCTCCATTCCATCTTTCTTATGGCACTAAAGCAGTCCTTCCTGTAGAGATCTCCCTGCACTCTCTTCGGATTGATCACTATGAGAAACCCGAAAACTCTGAACGCCGAAGAGTTGACCTGGACTTATTACAAAGCACACAGCTCCAAGCACAGTTGAAGATGGCTATGTACCAGCAAAAAGTTGCGGGATACTACAATGCTCATGTAAAAGAACGGGTCTTTCTCCCTGGAGATCTAATTCTACGAAAGTCCGAAGTGTCAAAGCCAACAGAACAAGGTAAACTTTTCCCTACATGGGAAGGGCCATACAGGGTTAAAGGGGTCGTTCGACCTAGAACTTATCGGTTGGAAACCTTGGAAGGGATTCTATTACCTCGACCATGGAATGTATAAAACCTCCGAAAATATTATCAATAAAGGTTTCATTCATGGTCATTGATATAGATTCGATCTATTTCTCTTCGTTCTATTTTTTAAAGATATTATGATAATCTCTGTGATCTACTATACGAACTGCCTAGGTAAGCATACCTAGCCTATCTTATTTCTCTTAAAGACATGAGGATGATCTCCGGATCTACCTCACAAAGTACCAAGTTGGGCTCAAAATAGTCCATCTTAATCTTAAAGGCATGAGCATGATCTCCGGATCTACCTCACAAAGTGCCGAGTTGGGCTCAAAATAGTCCATCTTAATCCTAAAGGCATGAAGGTGATCTTCGGATCTACTTCACAAAGTGCCGAGGTAGGCATGATCAGCCTGTCTTAATCCCAATGCAAAAAGGCATGAGGATGATTTCCAGATCTACCTCACGAAGTGCCAAGGTAGGCCCGATCAGCTTATCTTAATTCCCAAATGATTCAAGGATTTATTTTATCCTAAGTCCGAAGACTTAATGAAAATCCAAGTCCAAGAAACTTAACTGTTATTTGGAATTCTTTTATCCTAAGTCCGAAGACTTAGCATAAATTCAAGTCTGAAGACTTGATTATTATATATAGATTTCTTTTATCCTAAGTCCAAGAAACTTGATTATTATTTGGAATTCTTTTATCCTAAGTCCGAAGACTTAGCGTAAATTCAAGAAGACTTGATTATGGATTTCTTTTATCCTAAGTCTTTTATCCTAAATCCGAAGACTTAGCGTAAATTCAAGTCCGAAGACTTGATTATTATATATGGATTTCTTTTATCCTAAGTCCAAAAGACTTGATTATTATTTGGAATTATTTTATCCTAAGTCTAAGAAACTTGATTATTATTTGGAATTTTTTTGTCCTAAATCCGAAGACTTAACGTAAATTCAAGTCCGAAGACTTGATTATTATATATGGATTTCTTTTATCCTAAGTCTAAGAGACTTGATTATTATTTGGAATTATTTTATCCTAAGTCTAAGAAACTTGATTATTATTTGGAATTCTTTTATCCTAAATCCGAAGACTTAGCGTAAATTCAAGTCCGAAGACTTGATTATTATATATGAATTTCTTTTATCCTAAGTCCAAGAGACTTGATTATTATTTGGAATTCTTTTATCCTAAGTCCGAAGACTTAGCGTAAATTCCGATGACTTGATTATTATGTCTGGATTTCTTTTATCCTAAGTCCAAGAGACTTGACTGTTATTTGGAATTCTTTTATCCTAAGTCTGAAGACTTAACGTAAATTCAAGTCCAAAGACTTGATTATTATGTCTGGATTTCTTTTATCCTAAATCCAAGAGACTTGACTATTATTTGGAATTCTGTTATCCTAAGTCTTCGAGTCCGAAGACTTGATTATTATGTCTGGATTTCTTTTATCCTAAATCCGAAGACTTAGCATTGAGTATTATGTGCCTCAGAATTCTTATTCTTCCGAAAACTTCACACTTAAGAAATTTCTATCCTATCACACGTAATTGGAAATTCCAAAAGTTTTCATTAACGACAACTTTCTTACATTCCAAAAGAAGAAAAGGAAAAGTTACAAATTTTCTGTAGGAGCCTCATCGGTTAGATCAATTGGACCCGCCGCTTCTTCGGTCATTGTTGGTGCTTTAGGATCCATTTGGAGTTCAGGCACAGTTAGACTCTCGAGATCAAACAGTTAGATACTTGAGACGTCCAAGTCAGGATAAAGTCTTTGCACCTCCTCCACTCCATCGTTGAAGCCTCCTTGATAGCTATGAGTCCCTGCTTCAACCATTTCATCTTCGAAGGCCGGAGATGCTTTATAGTTTTCTATTGCCTTCTCCAGTTGATCTTTTAGAGATCGATTTTCTTCGATAACCTCTTCCCTTCTTTTGGAAGCTTCTTCGGAACGTTCGTTAGCTTCCTTAAGTGAGGCTTCCAAGGACCAAATTTTGGCTTTCCTCTTCTTAGATCTAGCCTCTTGTTCAGAACGCTCCGATTGGGCTCTTTCTAGTTCAGCTTTTAGATTATGAACCGAAGCGTCACTTTGGACGAGCTTCTCCTCGATAGCTTGTTTTTGCTCTTCAGCTATGGCCTTCTCGGCTTTGGCCGCCTTCATTTCTTTCATTTTCCTATAGGTTATTCTGAAATCGAAGATGCTTTCCTCCATATGAGTAATGTCATGCATCATCTGCAATAGCAAGCGGGAAACTTAGTAATTATAAACCTAAGTTCAACATAGCAAACGGAGATTTACCTTCAGAGCGGATGAGAACACCGAATCCGAGATCTCTTCGATGCACCGGGACTTAACGTTATCCCAGTCCTTCGGAAGAAGAGTGCGCTTCATCAACTCTCTCGCCAGTTCAGGATTCTTCAAGCCCTCTCGATCCGAGAAGGCAGTAAAATCTACGCTGCATCCTCCCTCCGAAGTGGCGTTCCATCTAGGACCCTCTTCGGATCGGTACTTCGACCTTTCCTGACTTCTGTCTTTCGAAGGGGCAATCATGGATTCTTTATTAAAATTTGTATCTCGTTGACCCGTGGATGGTGTATGTTGAGGGCTCCTTGGAGGGGACATCCTTGGGGATGAGCTTTTAGCGGAATCAGGTGGAACCGAAGAAGCGGAGGGAACGTCTTCATCTGATACGGGCCTCATCGGAGGTGCGCTAGAACCCTCCGCCCTTCTCTTCTTTCGGACTTCAGCTGTTGCAGGAGCAGCCACCGCCCTTTTTCTAGAAGCTTGCCAAACCTTTTCAAGTTGGGGCTTCATTTTCTTACCTACAATTGGAAACAAGAAATTTGTTATGCATGTACATATAGAGAAGAGACGCGAGAAGAATCCGAAGACCCCTTATTCTATACCTAACGTCGGGACTTCGCTGATATGAGCGCGCTGAAGATTTTCTTCCCTCAGCAGTTCTTTAAGGAAAGGGATCTCCGGTTCCGACAAGGTCTCAAAATCTTTAGCATTTGCTTTTAATACCCTCTTACCGGCGTTTGCATCCAAACGCGGAGCTATCCACTCAGTGTTGAAACCCCAATGGATATAATATACAAAAAAGAAGCAAGGCTTCCACCCATGTATCGCACTGGAAGTTCCTTTTAGTAATCTTCGGCCTGGCCGAGAACCTATGACCCACCACCCTTTGCCATGAAAATCTCTTTTTAACATAAACAAGGAAGTAAACATGGATGTCGTCGGCTCTACGTTCCTAAGTTTGCAAAGCACTAGGAACCCGCAAATGTTCCTGAAGCTATTAGGGGTCAGTTGGGCTAGTACTATATGATAGAGGTTAAAAATTTTTGTAAAAAAGGGATGGAGGGGAAGCCGAAGACCCGCTTTGAAGTGGTCTTCGTATATAGCTATGGATCGCATGGGAGGCTTATCTATCCTTTCTTCGGATTTCGGAAGGGTCATGTGGAAGGTACGTGAAATGTGGTAATATTGTTTGGTTTCTTCTATTTTGGCAAGGGTGAAGGAGCTTTCAACAGAGTCCGGTGATCGTTCCGGGCTCTGCTTCCTACTAGAACTCCTTCCCCTACTGGTCTCGCCCTGAGGATTCCTACTGATCCCACCCCCCAGTGAGATCCTATCGGTCTCTCTTTCGGGTAATACTCTACCCGCTTCGCCTACTGGTGAACCGCTGCTAGAGTTGGAGGAAAGGCTCCTAGAAGACCTCGACATTGAAAGGAACGAGGAAATAGAATGAAGGAGGAAGGACCTCTAACCTGTGGAAAAACAAAAATGGTGGACCAGACCACTGGGGAAGACGACGGACTGCAGGAAAAACTGAAAATCCAAGAGCACGGGTGCAAAGAAAAATTTCTCTTTCAAGTTCCCTCCCCTTTTATAGGTGAAGGAGATGGATCTTCGAGACGGTTCGAAGAACTAAAAGATCATGCGCCGTATCGGCGGTTTCGATCGTGGGTACGGCCTTTTAGAAAGATCATTAATGAGACAAGTCATGGCGATCCGCGTGAAATTTCATTATTGGCTGGGATCACATTGACAAAACATCCATGCTTCGGATGATTGCCACGTGTCCGATCCCCATCAATTAAAAATTTCTCTCTTGAAAATTTCCCAAGGCCTTTCCGAAATCGAGGCATTTCTTTTGAGGCCGCCCGTGGTGGGGTGACACGTGTCTTCGCCACGTTCTATCGCTCCACCAGGCAATTATGGCGAAAAGACGTGTCAGGGTTCTGCCATCATTATTTGACGGTTATCACTATAAGACAAAATTAAAGTACTTTCATTTTTCGAAACGTAATCATTTCGAAATTGGGAGTGGTGGATAGCTATTATGATATCCCGATTTTATTCCAATTTAATTATTTGTTCTTTTATTTTATTGGTTGCATCAACTGGCAAAAGGAGTCTTCGGTTTCATGTTACCGTCTTCTCATTATTAACCCTAGGTCTTCGGCTTCGTATCATTATCTCAATCCGAAGGTCGTGCCTAATATTTATGGCTTTATGTTCATTCTGAAAGATGTCAACTCCGGGTCTTCGGCTTCGTATCATTATCTCAATCCGAAGACCATGCATAATATTTATGACTTTATGTTCATATCAGAAGTTGTCAACTCTGGGTCTTCGGCTTCGTATCATTATCTCAATCCGAAGACCATACCTATCTTTCTGGGAAGCAAGTTTTGTTCAATGTCTTCGGCTTCGTGCATCCACCTTGATTCGAAGACTGTAAGTATTTGTTTTTGCTATATTCAAAAGAATCCGAAGTGCTAACATTATCTTTGGAAGTGCTACCAAAGAGAATGTAAAGTTTACTTTGGATTCTCTTTGGAAGTGCTAACATTCTCTTTATGTTCTTCCGAAAGATGTCAACTTCGGGTCTTCGGCTTCGTATCATTATCTCAATTCGAAGACCATGCCTAATGTTTGACTTTATGTTCATATCAGAAGTTGTCAACTCTGGGTCTTCGGCTTCGTATCATTATCTCAATCCAAAGACCATACCTATCTTTCTGGGAAGCAAGTTTTGTTCAATGTCTTCGGCTTCGTGCATCCACCTTGATTCAAAGACTGTAAGTATTTGTTTTTGCTATATTCAAAAGAATCCGAAGTGCTAACATTCTCTTTGAAAGTGCTACCAAAGAGAATGTAAAGTTTACTTTGAATTCATCCTTAAAAGAAAGAGGGTTCTCATGTAGATTTTTTGGACAAACAGTTAATCTGTTTGGGTTGTTACAACCATCCACATGGTCCAAAGCCTCAAATTGAACAAACCTCGAGTGTAACGGCTTTTCCAACGGCCACTACTTACAGTTATGAAGTGGTTGCATCCGCCAACCTCCATAACCGTAAGTAGTTACGTTGGAGTCTATAAATACCGGTAAGAGGGAACACTCGGAGAACCTATTTTTCAACTAGCATTTTCTTGAATTTTTCTTTTTCCTCGCTCTCAAAACTCTCCATTCTGCTGTTGCCTGGACTCTTTCTGACTTAGGCATCGGAGTGTCCCCGTCGAAAAACTTTCGATGAGGGACTTCTTGCAGATACCGGTCGATGGCGATCTGATGGAAGAACCGCTCCACCCGGTCTATTTGGTCCAGCATCAACAGTAGAGAACAATCATGAAGGTAAGAATGACAGGACAAAGACAATAAAAAACCATGAGAGCCGGGAATCCTAAAACCATACACAGAGGCAAGAAGACAGACGAACAAGGTGTAAATGTTTTAATTACGAAATTGAGAATGCAAGGCGAAACACAAAAAGAGTGGACTTGACGAAACCAGAAAACAACCAAGACAAACGTGAACAAAGCTGGTAACAAAGCGCATCCAGCACTAAAGGTTTTGCAAGGACCGAAGGCTCGGGTATGAAAACCCAAAATATCTTGGAATCGGCGAGATTCGATCACTAGAATGGGTTCTCTGCCCAAAGAATTCATCTCGTGTTTGTGTGCAGCCTCCAATGGGCAAAATCAAGAAGCAAACAAGAAGTAGGGTTAAAAAAAATAAACAACCGGATAAACCCTAAATCAATACAACGGGTTTTTTCTTACCGAAAACTGGATAAACCCTAAATCAATACAACGAGTTTTTTCTTACCGAAAGATAGAGGTAGACAAGTGGTGGGGGAATCGGAGAAAGAAACGATCAAGACACTTTTGAACGGGCAAGCGAGGTCCAAACTCGGAACCAAAGAAAGAAACAAGAAACCTGATTAAATTCAAGCCCTCAGATAACCAGCAAATCAACCAAAAGATCCAAGGAAGGAGAGTATAGAAAGAAGGATCCAAAGAATAAGAGGAAAAAAAATAGGGGATTGGGTGACGTACCGGTAGATCGCGGGCTCCTGGATGAGATTTGGGCGGTAGGAGCGGAAGGGTGGGTTCATCATCTCGGAGACGAGGCCATCCGTGAGCGTTGGGAGGGCGGAGCGGAGTGCAAGGGCGGTGGCAGGCTTTAGCTGGGCTTGACGGTGGAGGAGCTGGGCGACGTAGACGTTGGTGAGCCCCGTCTCCGCCGCTATCTGGGAGTAGCTCTTCCCCGACGCCTTCTTCGCCGCCATCAGCCGCCCCACCACCGCCTCGTCGGCCATCGTCCGTCCTCCATCCATTGCTTTCCTCTAACAGAGCACCGCCGAGGTCGAGCTTCTCATGTCATTCATATCCTGATATAAAGAAGAGACGATAAATAAGCAGAAATGAGAAGGTGACACGCACATCCCAGAAAAGCATTATGCGGATGATATGGAATTCAGCAACAGCAATTTGTCTTCCAGGGGAAGAGGAGTGACTCATCATGATGGCAATTTTTCTGTGGAGAAATCACAACCCATGGTTGTCAATCACAGCCACTCATCTGTACACGAGGCCTACAATTCTACCTCCAACACTTTTACAGGGCTATTTGGTTGAGATACATTAAATTAAAAAAATAATTCTTAAAAATTATTTATTTAAAAAGTAATTATGAAAAAAATAATTCTTGTCATGTTTAATTGATGATTTTTTTTTCTTCCAAAAAGTGATACTTACAAAAAATTATTATATTTAATTAGAGATAATTAGAAATATAATTAAATTTATAAATATATTTTTCAATATTAAAATATTATTATTATCTTTGATTAATTTTATTTTATATGATAATTATAATCATGTAACTTTCTATATAATGTTATTTACATTTTAATTATTTAATAAAAAAATATTAAATAAATTTAAAAAGATATTGTTGCCGTCCGGATCGTCATGGCCCGTAGCTGCTGATGGCGTCGGGTGTTCTGCGTCCGCCCGCGGGAGATCCCTCGGGACTTGCAAGAAAGCCAACATCAGTGACTCGGGTCGGGGATTCCGGCGAGGGTACTCCGATGACCAAGTCAGTGACAATCCAAGGGAACAGATCCTCTTGATCGAGCTCCTCTGGATGAGCTCCATGCTAGGAGGAGTGAGTGGAGTGTATATGAGTGTGAGTGTGAGCTAGGAGGTGTGGTGGCCGAGGTAGTCTCACCCTCCTCTCTGACCTCTCCCCCCTTTTTCCCTTTTTCTTTGTGGTGGTTGTGTCGTTGGAAAATGGGTGTCTCCCTTGTTAAGAGAATGTCGCTCTTCCTTGGAATGGAAGGATGAGTGTCGTTACCTCCCTTTTGTTCATTCTGGCTGAGTCTTCTACTTTGGCTTGTTTCGGGGTTCTCTCATGCTGTCAGACGGGTATAATAAGGTACCGTGCCGTAGATGGGATGCCTTCTTTATTGGATAGCTGGGGAAGCTTCAGCACGTCTCTGACATTCTTTTTGTTTGCCCTTCCTAGAAGCCTGGCGGGACCTCGACTGTTGTGCCGCCGCTCTCGGGAACCGTGCTCCATGGTGGGGTCTTTTCTCCAGTTGTACGGCAGGTCGGTGGGGGGCATAGTGCCTTGATGTGAGCTTCCTTTCTTTCTGGTGTGAATGGCGGCCGTGGGCATTAATGGCGACGTGGCGGGTGCTGTCGTACGGTCCTCGGGGGGCCCGCCACCATCTTCGGAGGGGAGGTGCTGCTCCCGCGGTGGTTGGTGTCCCGATCTGAGTTGAGGGCCGAGTTGGGAAGATGGGGTCCACTCGCAAGGGATCAGCTTCGCGACGGCTTGGTTGTGCGGAGGAGGGTCGAGCTTGGCACCAGGCCAGGGGGCCCAGCTCTTACCGAGCTCAGGCTGGCAGAGGTGGATGAGGTGCGCCCAGCCCAGAGGACCGGGCCTCGAAGGGGTTCCTCATGGCGGAGGAGACTTGAGCTTGACTCTGGAACGCGGGACCTGACCTCGGGCTCAAAATGTCTGTTTTTGGTGGGGTTTGAGCTCGGCTCTGACCTAGGTGTCCCGACCTGGCGAAGGACGGAGCCCGGCTTCGACGGGCGGCCCCGTTGGCATCGGGAGCCCAGCCCGGCGAAGGGGCCTGTGGTGGTAATCCCGTATGGCGTCCAGTGAGGGCTCCATGTCAGGCTCATCGTCCCACATCAGCGGACCGGTCACATCATTTGCCCCCCACTCCCGAGGCCCATTGTCGCGTGGCACTCGGGGCGAAGGGAGTAATTACGGTGCTGACATGGAAAGGTGGGAAATCTGGTGCAATAATGACTGATATCGGCGACGTCTCGCCCGGTGGGTCCTTGAGCCAGTGCGGGGGCGCCACGTGGCCATGTCCCGGGAGCGGTTATGGCAGGCATGGAAGTCGGAGCGACCGCGATCGGATGGGGGTGCTGGTGCTGATGATCAGCGACATGTGGCGTGACTCTTGGGGAAGCCATAACGGTACGGTCGGATGCAGGTTGTCTCGAATAGATGGGTGAGTCCTTTCGAAACGTACCCTTTTTTCAAACTTCTTCGCGCCCGGAGTCGCACAGAAGTCCTCTTCTTCTTCTTCTCCGGCCGTCGGCGTCTTCCCTAAGCTTTAGCAGGTTAGTTTCCCCTTTTCACCCGTTAGAAGTCGCCGTAGGTCTTCCTCCGTTCGCCTCCTCCTTCTCGTCCCCTAGGAGTTGCTCTGTTCTCTTTCTTCCTCTTCCATGGACTGCTTCGGTCCTAACTTTCGTCCTTCGTGCCAAGCTGAGGCCGAACCTTCCCGGCCGAAGACTCCTTCTTCTTCCGACGAAGAGATGGAGGCGGCGAGGTACGAGTTTAGTAGAAGGCCTCACCACGGCCCGGTGTCCATTAGGGAACCCGGGTCTTCTCCTCCTCCCTGCTTGGTCATCCTTCCTGCTCCCGCCCCTACTTCCACTTATGTTTCTGCTTCTCTTCTTGAGCCTGAAACTTCTCGATCAACAGGTCCCAGAGGGGTCACTTCGGTGATTACCGCGGAGGACCTTGTGTCTATCCGGGAAGCTTATGGCATCCCCGAATCCATCCGGCTCTCCGTCCCTCGTCCCGGGGAGTGGGTTACCTCCAGCGGCACTCAACGGATCGCCTTCTACGAGGAGACCTTCGCCAGGGGGCTCCGCTTTCCTGTACATCCTTTTTTTCTTTCTTTCTTGGCTAACTACCGGCTTGTCCCTGCCCAGTTGGTCCCTAATATCGTCAGAACGATATTTTGTTTCATCGTTATATGTCATTTCCATGGGGTTGTTGCCCGTTTTTCCCTGTTCAGGGCCTTCTTCATCCTGAAACGCCACCCTACCGAGGACGGGTGGTGGTCCCTATCTTCGCGTCCTCGGGGCATCAAGTTTGTACTCCCCTCTTCCATCAAAGGATGGAAGAGTAGGTTCTTCTTTGCCTCGGTAGAGGGGATCGACTGGGTCTGGAGCGATCCAGATCGATCTCCGAATAGAAACTCCTTTGTTGAAGCTGCCGACCTCGACATGTATGACCTGCTCAGATCGGCCGAGATCCCATCACTGGAGGTCTTGTTGTCGGAGCAGAACCTTCGCGAGGCTGGGGTCAGCTCGGCGCAGGAGCCGGGTGAGTTCGATTTGACCACCCCCCCTCATTTCTCATTTATTTTTCTTTCTCCCTCCCCTTCCTTCTTCTTTTCTTTTCTTTTTTTTTTTTAGCTGACCTCATTCTCTTTGGTGCAGGAATGAAGTTTTCGATGGATGAGCTGCTCTCGTTTACTAAGGAACGTGAGCAGGCTGTTGAGGCAGGTGAGTCCACTCTGAAGAGGGCTCGGGCCGAAGGCGGGGCAAGGTCGGTGCAGGCCGGGGTGGATGCACCGGTTCAGGAACGACGATGGAAGAGGGCGGCCGAGCCCGTCCCCGTAACTGCCGGGCAGCGCGAGCCAGTAGCGGCGGCCGAGCTCGAGGTGGTCGCCCGCGCGAGATCAGCTGCCGCCGCTGCCAGGTCGGCACCCCCCACCCCGGAGATCGTCGACGTCGAGGCGGAGGGGGGGCCGCAGGAGATTAGGCCGACTCCCCAGGTGCGGTCTGACGCTGCGCCGGTCTCACAGTTGGCACCGAGGGTGCCACCCGCAGACGAAGGAGCTGAGCCAGCGGGGACCAGAGACAGAGATTACCGGAAGGTCCCCTTCAAACTAGGACCGAACATTTCTTTGGTGAAGGACCCCGGCCTTGCCAAGCGGATGATGGACTTCTCCGTCCAGTCCTGTGACCGGTGAGATGGGAGTGGGAGGCTCCTGGGCGACGTCGTCTGCTCGACGTTCGCCAACCTCTATGCTGTAAGTCCCTTCTCGCCCCTTCTTGGTCTTTCCCGAGCTTCTTTTTCGCTCGATAACTAACATGTTTTCTCCAATACAGCAAGGTAGGGAACTGCTCCTCATTCGGGACTTCTACCAGAATTGGGCAAAGGGGGAGAAGGAGCGGCTGACCGAGCTCGAGTCCTTGCAGGCCGAGGCGAGCCAGAAAAACGGGGAGGCCCAGGAGGCCAACCTCAAAATCAAGAGCCTCATGGCCGAGGCCGCGGATGCCGCCAGAGTGAAGAAGGAGCTCGAAAGCGAGCCCGAGTTGAAGAGGACTCGGCTGAAGGAGCTCTGGGCCGAGTCAGAGAGGAAGGAGGCGGCCGCGAAAAAAAGGGCCGCTGAGGCCGAGGCGAAGGCTGCTGAGCTCGACTCCTAACCACGGGGCCTGATCTCGAGGGGTCCGCCTTGGGTGGAAGCTTATGCTTGGCTCCGGCCTAGGCGTCCCGGGCTTACGGGAGAGGACCTGGCGGAGGACGGGGCCCGGCTCTGGCTGTCATCATGTGGCCGGGCCTGGACATGTTGATGATGACGAGTTGCGTGGTTCCTAAGCGCCCTTGGCCGGAGGTCTAAGCTCCGGTCTTGCGCAAGCGTCCTGGAGCTGGGCTCGAAGACGATGGGAGCTTGAGACGGCACCTGGGAGTTGGGCTCGTAGGTGCGTTGGTTGAGAGAATTCCCTTGGCCAAGGATCTGAGCTCCGGCCTTGGGCTGGCATCCTGGAGCTGGGCTCGAGGATGGTGATGTTGGAGAGCCGCGAGGCTCGGAGATGCCCTTGGCCGGAGATCTGAGCTCCGGTCTTGAGCAGACGTCATAGAGCTGGGCTCGAAGACATTGTGAACTTGAGATGGTGCCTTGGAGTTGGGCTCGTAGGCGCAACGATTGAGAGAATTCTCTTGGCCAGAGATCTGAGCTCCAGTCTTGGGCTGGTATCCTGGAGCTAGGCTCGCCGGTGCCAGAGGTCGTCTGGTCTTTTGATGCCGGGGAGCTGGGCTCGCCGGTGCCGGAGGTCGTCCGATCTTTTGATGCCGGGGAGCTGGGCTCGCCGGTGCCGGAGGTCGTCCGGTCTTTTGATGCCGGGGAGCTGGGCTCGCGGGTGCTGGAGGTCGTCTGGTCTTCTGATGCCGAGGAGCTCGGCTCGCCAGTGCCGGAGGTCGTCCGGTCTTATGATGCCGGGGAGCTAGGCTCGCCGGTGCCAGAGGTCGTCTGGTCTTCTGATGCCGGGGAGCTGGGCTCGTCGGTGCTGGAGGTCGTCCAATCTTTTGATGACGGGGAGCTGGGCTTGCTGGTGCCGGAGGTCGTCCGGTCTTTTGTTGGCGACGATGCTGTCCAACCCAGGGGACCTGAGCTCGGAGGGGCGCCTCATGGCGGAGGAGGCTGAGCTCGACTCCTGACCATGGGGCCCGATCTCGAGGGGTCCGCCTTGGGTGGAGGCTCGAGCTCGGCTCCGACCTAGGATCCCGGGCTTGCGGGAGCGAACCTGGCGGAGGACAAGGCCCGGCTTCGGCTGTCAGCGGGAGGCCGTTGTGCCGGGCTCAGGGACATGGTGGCCGGAGGACTGGTCTCCGGGGCCTGATGTTCTGAGGTCGTGCTTCGGGAATTGTCGTCTTGGAGCTAGGCCCGAAGACGGTAATAGCTGGGACGATTTCCTCGGCCGGAGATCTGAGCTCCGATCTTGGGCAGACACCCTGGAGCTGGGCTCAGGGATATATTGTGTGCCTGGGAGCTTCTTAGGTCTTTTGTGCTGGAGAGCTGGGCTCGTCAGTGCCGGAGGTCGTCCGGTCTTTTGATGCCAGGGAGCTGGGCTTGCCAGTGCCGGAGGTCGTCCGGTCTTTCGATGCCGGTGAGTTGAGCTCGCCGGTGCCTGGGGAATTTCCAGGTCTTTTGATTCCTGCAAGGCAGATAAACCGTTGCACAGGAAAAGGACTCTTGTTGCAAATGGAGGGAGAACTTACATGTTGGTAGTAACTCCCCGGATCACAAGTGTCCCATATCCAGGGGGAGTCTGGTTCCATCTAGGTCCTCCAGATAGTGGGCTCTCTGCAGGAGGGCCTCGGCCACTTTGTAGGGGCCTTCTCCATTCGGCGGGGGTTTACCGCGCTCTCTGGGTTGAGACGCCTCAGCTTAGCACAACACCAGGTTGCCGGGTCGGAAGATCTTCAACCTCACCCGGGCGCTATGATGTTGGGCGACCCGTTACTGGTATGCTGCCATCCAAGGCCAGGCTTTGACCCTCATTTCTTCGAGGAGGTCCCGATTGAGGGGGTGCGTCGAGCTCAACTGGGATCACTATCTCCATGCCGAAGATGAGGTTGAATGGTGCTTTGCCCGTGGCCGCTCTGGGCACTGTGTGGCAGGCTCACAGGATGCTTGGGAGCTTTTCCACTCCTTGCCCCCCCAGGCCTTCTCGGAGGCGCACCCAGTCCCCCAGTGTATCATCCCCACCGACTTCTCGGTAGGGCGATTGTCGACCGTCGGGACTGGTGGAGGGGCAACGATTGCTTGGGATTCCAACTGGGATCTGCCCCCCACATACCTTCCGAGGTAGCCTCTCTTGATGAGCTCCTCAATCTCCCACTCGAGGTCGCAACGTTCCTCGGTGTCGTAACCGTGGTCACGATGGAAGCGACAGTACTTTGACTTGTCACGGGTGGCAGACGGCTATAATGGTAGTGGGCATCGCAAATAGGTCTCGCCATCGACCTCCATGAGGATCTTCGTCTTCGGGGCGAGGAGAGGGGTGTAGGCCTTCGCAGGAACCGGAGTCTCCCTCGATCTTGGCTGGTCCCTTCAGGAGCTTTAAGCTTGGGGTGTTGTCTTCTGCGCCCATGGCACCTCGACAGGTGCGGGCCTCTTCGGTGGCCTCCCGTCTAGCTCCCGCCGGGTACGATCCGACTCCTCAACGCGGATGTACTTCTGAGCACGGATGAGAAGCTCGGAGTAAGACTTTGGAGGCTTTTTGTCGAATGAGTACGTCAAGCGAGAAGTCTTGAGCCCTCGCTTCAAGGCTAGTATGGCGACCGGCTCCTCCAAACAGTAGATCTCCAGGACGGCAGCCTTGAAATGAGCCACGTAACTCTATAGCGGCTCCTGATCCCGTTGCCTGATGGAAAAGAGGCTGTCCGCCTCGCGTGGCATCTTCCGCCAAGCGTCGAAATGAGCCACGAACTTCTGCCCCAACTGGGCGAAGGAGCCGATGCTCTCCGGTTCGAGGCGGGAGAACCATACTCGAGCCGCCTTCCGGAGAGTGGCGGGGAAGGCGACGCACAGCAAAGCGTTGGTGGCTCCCTGGACCCTCATGAGGGCCCGATAGCTTTCCAGGTGGTCCAGGGGGTCTGTGGTCCTGTTGTAAGGGTCCACTTGCAGCATCCGGAACCGGTGCAGGATCGGCTCCGCTTGGATTTCTTGGGAGAATGGGGGATGGGCGTCGTAGCCCGCTGGCTCACTAGCAGAGCCCGGCATGCTGGCGAACTAGCGATCGAACTCCGCTAGCTTGCGTTCATGCTCCTCCAGGTGCCTCCCCATCGCGCGCCTGGTGGCTTCATCAGGAAACCCCTCCATCGAAGGAGACGGAGAAGGTGACATGGATGCGCGGCACCCGTGGTGGGGGGTCTTACTTTTTCTGCCTCGGTGGGGTCTGGGCACCTCCCACCCGAGGTTTCGTGAGTGGCTCTCTCCGTCAGCAGAGCCGGCTCGTTGTCTTTTTGTCGGAGCTTGATGGCTGCCTCGGTTGTCAGTGGTGGCCCGCGGCTGCGACGGCCTTCCTTGGAAGGAGCGCAGGCTGTCACGGGGTGTTGCAGCATGGGCCGCCGGGGTCCTTGACCGCCGGTGGGTAGCCACGGACCGGTGCTGATGCTGAAGCTGGTGCACTGCCATGGCAAGAACTTGTATTTGTTGGGCGAGTGCGGCCAGCTGGGCCTCTGGTGGAGGTGAGATAACCTGGGCAGGCACTTCCATCTCCAGTCTGTGCAGGTTCCTGTGGGAAGGGGATGCCTCCGCACGGCTGGGAGAAGCTCCCCTTGCCCAGGTGGTCGCCATCCTCCCTGCAGTCCGACTAGGCGGGGCTTGGACTGGATCGAGTGTCGTTCTGCCCTCCCTTCCTAGCGTGCCAATCTGTTGCAGCCCGGATCGTCGTGGCCCGTAGCTGCTGATGGCATCGGGTGGGTTGCATCCACCTGCCTGGTAATGCCTCTGGTGCCTCGGGACCTGTAAGGAAGCAATGTCAGTGACCCGGGCCGGGGATTCCGACGGGGGCACTCCGACGGTCAAGTCAGTGGCGATCCAGGGGAACATGTCCTCCTGGTCGAGCCCCTCTGGATGAGCTCCACGCTAGGAGGAGTGAATATAGTGTGAGTGGAAGATGAGGACGAGCTGTGAATGGTGTTGGCCGAGGTGGTCTTGCCTCCTCTCTGGCCTTCTTTCCTTGTGTCGCTCTGGTTCCTCTCTTCAATTGAGAGTATGATATGAATCCCTCTTCTTGAGGTTAGTTGCTGATATCCCTTTGCTTAGTTTTTTGGCGGGAGTTTCTACCTTTATTTGCTTCGGGATCTCTCCCTACTGTCGTGTGTGGCGAGGTACCGTGACGTGGACGGGACGTCTCTCCTATTGTGACAGTTGGGGAAGCCTCTGTAGATTTCTGACATTCCTTTCGCTTATCCCTCTCCTGGAAGTCTGTCAAGGTCTCGATCGGTGGGCCGCCGGTCTTGGGATCCGTGCTCTCCGGTAGGATCTTTTCTCTGATTGTACGACAGATCGACGGAGGGTATGGTGCCTTGATTACGGCATGGTTGGTGTCGTACGGCCCTCAGGAGCATCACCACTATCCTTGGAGGAGAGGTAGGGCTCCATTGGCGGCCAGCATATTGGCTTGAACAGGGGGCCGAGCTAGAGAGGTAGGGCCTGTCTGCGGTAGACTCGCCTGGGTGCTGCTCGGCAGGACGGAGGCGGACCGAGCTCGGTTATGGAGGGGCGCCTCATGGCGGAGGAGGCTGAGCTCGACTCCTGACCACGGGGCCCGACCTCAGACGAGCTCGGTGCCGGGGTGCCACCCTGCCCAGGGGACCTGAGCTCGGAGGGGCGCCTCGTGGCGGAGGAGGCTGAGCTCAACTCCTGACCACGGGGCCCGATCTCGAGGGGTCCGCCTTAGGTGGGAACTCAGACTCGGCTCTGGCCTAGGTGTTTCGGGCTTGCGAGAACGGACCTGGCGGAGGACGAAGCTTGCCTTTAGCGAGCAGAGGTTTTGCTTCAGGGTAGCTCAGCTCGGCAAAGGCGCTCATGTTGAAAGCTTGTCGTGGCATCTGATGGGGACTCCACATCCACTGCCTCATGCCACGTCAGCGTTCTGGCCACATCAGTAGTAGCGGGACCTATCCCGCCCAGCGGACAGTTTCAGTGGGGGAGGTCGACGTAAGAAGGATTTTTGTCCTGGGGGCGAGGAGAGGAGTGAACTTCTTTTCTTTGATGGGGTCGAGTCTAGGCCTCGGCCCCGGCCGCTGGACTGGCATCGCTTTCTGGGGTGGGGGAGCAAACGACCTCCCTATGGCTTGCTTCTTCAGGGGCCTCCCATCTAGCTCCCTTCTCATATGATTGGCCTCCTCTACTCGGATGTACTTGTGGGCCCAGAGGAGGAGCTCCGAGTAACTCTTCGGAGACTTCTTGTTGAGGGAGTAGGTGAAACGGGAGGTCCGCAGCCCCCTCTTCAGGGCCAGCATCGTGACTGGCTCATCAAGGTTGTAGACCTCCAGGGCAGCGATCTTGAACCAGGACATGTAATCCCAGAGAGGCTCTCGATCCTGCTGTTGGATCGAGAAGATGCAGTCGGCCTCGTGTGGCACCTTCCTACAAGCATCAAAGTGTGCCACGAACTTCCTCTCCAGCTGGGAGAAGGAATCAATACTTTTAGGCTCGAGCCTGGAAAATCAGACTCGAGCGGCCTTCCGTAAGGTTGCGGGGAAGGCGATGCAGTAGAGGGCGTTGGTAGCCCCTTGGACCCTCATAAGGGCCTTATAACTCTCCAGGTGGTCCAGGGGATCGATTGTCCTATCGTAGGGGTCGACCTACGGCATGCGGAACCAGTCAAGGATTGGTTCCTCTTGGATCTTTCGGGAGAAGGGGGGATGGGTATCGTAACCCTCGGGCTCGCTAGGAAAGCCATGAGCTTTTGCAAATCGGTGGGCTAGATCGACCAACTTGCGCTCTTGTTCTTCGAGGCACTTCTTCGCTCGGCGGTGGATGGCCTCGTCAGTGGACCCCTCGGTAGAAGATGTCGGGGGTGATGGAGGGTTGGAGTGGAAGAACTCTTGCCTGAGTTCTTGGCCATGCCAGCATCGCCGGTGTAAGGGCGCAACATGGTCCGAGGCCAGGGAGCGACTTCCCTGACCGGTCGAAGTACGGTATGGCCCCTTTCTGTTTGCCTGATGGTCCCCTCTTGGAGGGGAAGGCACGCACAGCGGCCCCTCGCGGAAGGACCATAAGTTGGTGCGGGGGTCGGCGGCATAAGCGACAGGGGTCCCTGGTTGTTGCTGGGTTTCCAGGGACCGTTCCTTTTGATGGAGCTGGTGCACCGCCGCAGCCAGGGCTTGGACCTGGTGGGCGAGTGCGGTGAACTGAGAGTCTGCCGAAGGTGGCTGCGATGGGGTGGGAGGCTCCCTCTCCGGGTCTCGGTCACCTCGACGAGAAGGGTCCTTCGCCCGGTCGATGGAAGCGTCGTGCGCTCATGTGGTCACCATCGGGTTGTGGGCTTCTAGAGATGTTTTCGTCGCTATGGGGGACATGATATCTTTAACCACGTCCACCCTACCTGGTGCACCAATCTATTGCCGTCAAGATCGTCGTTGCTTGTAACTCCAATGCATCGGGTTCTAGCTAGGAGCTCATCCTTCTGTCTCGTGACGGACTCGCTTGTCCGAAAGTCATGCAAAACAAAGGAGACCTGGGCTGGGAATTTCAGCGAGGACACTCCGATGATCAAGTCAGTGGGACGATCGAGAGGAACAGAACGTCTATGACAGAGAGCTTGGGGGACTCTCTGCGTGCAGAGGGAGTAATGAAGGAAAAGATAATACTCCACCGAAAGCGAGTTTGTTACTTACCTTCTGTGATAGCAGTAACCAACCCATTCAGCCCTGATACAACGATGGATCCACTTGAAGGGATCAGTCACTGTGGAGGTCAGGTCGACAGCCTGCCCACTTTAACCGGGTTAGGTCAGCATCTGGCTCTGCACCGCCCAGGCCCGAGTGGCGGCCAAGTCGGCACCTGGGACAGTCCTGGGGCTCTAGCCGTGTCTAGCTTGATGGCACGTCGGTACCTCGGTCCGCGTGCACTTCCCGTGCATGCACCCAAGTTCTTCCTCCAGGCTCATGCCCGTGCGCACAACTGCACCAGGGCACAACCCCTCTCACTCCAGTCTGGTAGCGAGTCCAACATGGCATCACCGCTGACCTCGCCTGATCTGGCTCGGCCCGACCGGCACCCCGGCAGTGCCCTGTGCGACTCCACCGACCTCATCGGTGCTCCTCAGATCCACCCATGTCCGGCTCGGCGCCTCTGAGCTTGGCACCGCGGCATGCCCAGGGCAGCGTGCCCCCGAGCCCCAGCTCCTCTGGCTCAATCAGACCTCGTCGGCGCGCCCCGGCTCGGCACCTCCGAGCTCGGCACTACGGCACGCCCAGGGCAGCGCGCCCCCGAGCCCCAGCTCCTCCGGCTCTGTCCGACCTCGCCGGCGTGCCCCAGCTCGGCACCACGACATGCCTAGGGTGGCACACCCCCGAGCCCCAGCTCCTCCAGCTCCGGCCCTGTGCCAGCCCGGTGCGACCCCGCCGTGGTGGCTCCCAGTTCGGCAGCACACATGGCTCGGTTCGCAGAGCTACAGCTCCAGTGTCTTGACCTAGTGTATTACTCCACCCCGCTTCAGCCACGACTGGTGCGGCGTTCTCCCGCTCATGAAGTCCAGCCCCAGACGACTTCGCCCGCCCCAGCTCCAACCGCCCGCGGCGGTCCCGGCTCCGGCTTCGGCCCAGCTCGGCACGCCCGCGATGCGCTCGCGGCACGCCTATAGCAGTCCGGCTCCCGTGGCCTGGCTCCTCCGACTCCGGTCCGGCGCGACCTCGCTCGCACCTCGACCCTGCTCTTCTCCGGCTCCGCCCCACCCCAGTCCGGCTCCGCCCGGTTTGGGGAGTAGTTCGACACGCCCGCATCCTGGCAGCGTCCCGCGCGGCTCCGCCCGACCTCGCCCATGGCGCAGCTCGCCTCGGCCCTGCTCAGCCCGGCTTTGCCAGGTCCGAGCATTCCTCCCACAGCAGCTCCGGCACGCATAACGCCCAGCTCGGCATGCCCACATGCCTGCGTGCCCAGTTCAGCACGCCCCTGTAGCGCCTGGTCCGGTGCGCCCGCATGGCGCCCAGTTCTGTCTGCACCCGCTCTGCACCCCAGCATGCCTGCGGTCCAGCTCCACCCTCCCACAGTCTGGTTTCGACCAGGAGCAGCGCATGGGTCCGCGGTGCGTGGGTCTGCATCCACACGCATGGGGCCTTGCACCCCGTCTCTGTCAGCATGCATGGAGGCCCCCACGGGCCTTCTCTCGATCTGCGTGCCCGCATGGCAACCTGGAGCAGCATCTTAGCCCAGCTCGGTCATCAGATACGCCACACAGTTCGGTCTCATTCATGTGGACCCGGTGCATTTCCCGAGGGGCCCATCCACATGGCCCCGGCGCTCTTTCCAAGGATCCCCCTCCACGTGGGCCCTATGGCACGCCGCTTGACGCGCCGTCTATAAGGAAGGTTTGCATTTAAGTTTTCTAAACTACTGTTTATGCTAACTAGTGAATGGTGCCATGCCCAAGGTACTGTACCCCTGCATCAACTTCCTGAACCACCCAGAAGAAGAAGGTTCACCAACCCATCATGGCCTCACAGGCTATCCCAGCATGACAAGTCTACATCAAGACCAGCATGCCTTCCCAGGAACCATTCGTCTACATAAAAACCGGTACGAAGAGGTAAGGAGGGAGGTAAGAGATAACACACTCTCTTGATCCTTACATTCCATTTTATTATCACCCTCTGGCAGCAGAGAGTCCCCAAGCTCTCGACCTCAGAAGTCTCTTATTTCCTTCGATCGTCCCACTGACTTGATCGTCGGAGTACCTTAACCGGAATCCCCAGCGTAGATCTTCCCGGTTTTGCAGGTCCGCCCGATAGAGGGATGATACGGTGAAGATTTCTCCCACCAGAGAGGCCTACAGGAAGACCACGATGCAGTATCAAGCCCCTTCATCCCTACAACTACGACTATGTTCCCCTTGATCGTCTCCGACCGACGAGCCCGGTGACACTGGCAGGGAGTCCACTCACCCGGGCCACGTAAGAAGCTACATGCCACGGCGATCTTGGCGGCAACACCTTCCCTTGCAAGTCTTATATGGACGAGGGAAATTTGTCGATTTCCCAATCCTCCTTTTCGAAGAAAGCTTTCTATTATTTGCTATCACCCCTCTGTCGAGCCAGCTTTCCGTTAAGCTTGGAGTCGTGACGGAATATTGCCATTTTAGGAGGAACCATTGGAGTGCTGCGGGCCCTGGGACTTGAGCGGGATGTCCTTCTTAGGAAGGTTCAGGCACCTATTGTGGGGGTCGTAGTCTCCCTACCATGCGGTTGTCAACGTGGCGACATACCGCAAGGCTATGAGGCTGATGACGCTCAAATCGTGTAGGTTGTGCTCAAGGTGCGTCGCAGGACCTGCGCTCATGGCAGAGCATGCACCTCTTTTCAGGGGCGATGAGTGTTCAGGCTTTCTCGCATCACAATTTTAGACTTCTGTTAGCCCTAACCTCGGTTGGGAGGTGGCCTTCGCAGGGAGGCTTGCCTCGGGAAGAGGGGCTCAACCTCGACCGGGAGCTGACTTCAGATGGGTGGCTCGTCCAATGAGCCTGATCTCGATTGGGAGCTGACCTCAACAGGGAGGCCGACTTCGAAAGGAGGGGCCCGACCTCGTCCAGGAGCTGACCTCAGACGGGGGGCTTGCTTAATGAGCCCGGCCTTAGCTGGGAGCTGACCTCGGTAAGGGGGCCGGCCTCAGAAGGAGGGGCTCGACCTTGGCCGGGAGCTGACTCTCAGACGGGGGACTCGTCCAATGAGCTCGGCCTCGGCTAGGAGCTGACCTCGGCAGGGGGCTGGCCTCGGATGGAGGGGCTCGACCCCGACCGGGAGTTGACCTCAGACTGGGGCTCATCCAATGAGCCCGACCTCGGTTGGGAGCTGACCTCGGCAGGGAGGCCCGTCTCGATTCTTTGTCAACCTGTCTTATCCTGGTGGTGGGTCTCTTATCGTCGCAGCCGCTCGAGTGCTCCATGTCAGCGAATGTTGCCACATTAATATATATATATATATATATTCAAGAACCTTAGGTCATTTTTTGAATAAATAGAGACCTGAATACTAAACAAAAAAGATGTTGCTGGGATTAGTATTGAAGGGAGATACATAATACACATAAAAGACCTCCATTTTGGGATTGATGTAGCATGACTGCCGATATGGAGTTTGCATCTGATCTAGCTGGTGGACAGGCTAGCGAAAGGTGCCACCTGGATGCCGTCAGTCGAGCTCCCTGCTTAGGTCGAGCTCCTTGCAGAGGTCGAGCTCCTTGCCAAGATCTAGTTCCTCATCGAAGTCAAGCTCCCTGGTTACTCAGAGAGACTGCCATCTCTGTGAAGTGGCGCACCGTCAAAGCACGCCATCTGCCATCACTATGGAGTGGTGCCCGTCAGGGCACGCTGCCTGCAACCTTTGAGGAGTGGCGCTCCGCTAAGGCATGTCACCTGTATCCCCTGTGGTGGGGCATCCTGTCGGAAAACCAGGTCTCTCAGCTTATTGTCGGCACCTTCTATGGAAAGGAGCTCCGCCCGGAGCATCGTACCTTTTAACCTACCGCCTGCACCACCCGAAAGAGGAAGGTTCTACTAGGAGTCTCAGACCATGTGTTATCTCCCGCCAAGCCAGTGCCCTGCCAAGTCCCCAAACATGGTGGCACAACGATCGTCAGAAGCAGTGTCTTATCGGGGTGTCAGGTCTCGTGGCACACCACTCGCACTCACCACGGAAGAGACACATACTTCATAGTACCTTGCCTGCACCCCAAGCAAAACCTCCCTACGGGGGCTACGGGTCCTATCTCCCTCTTTTCAGGAGGAAAGGAGATAGATCTTTGCTCCGTCCATAGGGGACACTCTCAGAGAGCATCAGACCAAGGCCCAGCATCTTGCTAGATGAATCACGCTTTTATAAGGAGCTCAAAGGGGACCTCCGGCATAGGTAAGCACAAGCACAGGTAGCCAGGGAAAGCGAGCAAAAACTAGTGGAAGAGAGAATAGGCGAGAGAAACTCAGAGGTAGGAGGAACATTCGAAGACTTCCCGAAGAGCTCCCCCTTGCTACATCTACCACTATTCCAGCTCTCACTGCTCGAATCACTACTTTATCTCTCCAAGAATCCTCTGGATGTGGAAACTACTCAGGGCTCCGCCAAAAAGGATCTGTTTTCCTTGATCGTTCATTGACTTGATCGTTGGAGTACCATCGTCGGGATTCCCAACCCAGGTCTCATTTCTTTTGTAGGACTGGCCGTACTTGAAAGGAGCCAGACAGGAAGCCTACTTACCGGTGCCACGTAGAAGCTGCAGGCCATGATGATTTAGACGGTAACAAGGATAATATTTTCCATCTATGACCTATTCTATGTTTTTTAATGTATTATGGAAGAGTTGTGTCTCCCTCGGGAGACCATCTCCCACTCTTCATATTTTTCTGGTTATTTCATCTTCAAACAAATATTTCTCTGGTTATCAAGGACCTCTCCTATTAGCTAAAGTTCAGGAAGAGCAGAGAAGAAGTTGAAACAACAGTAATGACTTCCCTCAATGGTGAGGGTATGCTAGTTGTACTTTTAGGTTTTAAAGAGAGTGATGGCTTGTCACCTCTACGGGGGTAGTGCGGTTGGTAAAGGCTTGGCTCCCCCTTTGCCTGGTCACGAGTTCGAGGAATGATCCCGTGGATGTCTCGATTAAAATTCCAGAATTTCTGGGTGCACGTGACTGGGAGGTAGACTGGTTGATACTCCAACATCGTAGAGGGACTAGGCTGACGTACTCACCGGTTCGGGTAAATCCCGGAGGGTGAGGAAGGTACACAAAAATTATGGTCTGTATCGAATAAAAGTTTAGCGTGCTGGGGACCAGAATGAGGCGCTACACCAGGATAAAATCTCCTATCCTTATTCGTTCACCAAAAAAAAAGAGAGTGATGGCTTGTCAAGTTGTATGATTGCAAGCATTGCCTTATTTCAATCTGTCCCGTTGAAGATAGCATAATGCTGATCCAAGCTGACACGTGACAAACACACATAGCTGCATACGATGTGGCAAAATATATATAAGCTTCCCAAAACTATGTTCATTTATCTTGGTATCTTGCAAATTAATGTAAAGAATTGTCATGGATATTTCTTATCAAGTTATCTTTATGCTGTTCTGCAAAAGAAATGAGCGAGCAGAAGAAATTTACTTTTTCCTTGTCATTATAAAATCCAGTAGTCTTCAATCAAAAAAATAAAATCCAATAGTCATATTTTAAACATGGAATCAAAAGCCGATGGAGAGAGGAAAAGATAACTCAGTTGTCATGTTAAAATGCCCGCTCTCAAGGAAATGTATCCGGAGAATAGATTTGATGAGGCTTCCCGGAGGGGAAATGGGTAGCAAAAGTGGACGAAGAAAATATCTCAAAATAGGGAGAACTAGGATGGCCATTCTGAATTTTTATACCATCTTGGACCTCGTCAATATAATTTTTTTTTTTTTAAAAAAAAACCCAAAAAAAAGGGCACATGTTTCATGATCAAGCTTCCTGAAAATGATGTCACAACAAAATAAAGCAAATTACGCATTCAAAAGTCCAACTACAATACTGGAGCTTGAAGGAAGAGATCTCTTGTAGTTGCAAGGTGCATGAACATGATGTCATTTGCGTATCAAAGTTTAAAACAAACAAGAATTATTATAACATTGTACCATGGTTGTAATGGTTCTTGGGGTATGCTAGGATGGCTACATATTATTGCGGGAACCCCGGGGGAAGTGGGCCTCCCTAAATAATCGGAAAAATCGTTCGGTTTGTCCGGAACTCGAGTGCGGGCTGCCGTTGCTGCCCGCCGCTCCCCCCACCCAACCCTTCTCCTCCCCCAATTTTCCTCGATTATTCTTTTCTTCTAATCCCCAATCTGTTCCTTATTTGTTATTTACTAGACTCGGGATATTTCTTTCTAATTCGATCCATTCGTCGCTCAAAATTTTGATTTTTCTGCAGATTTTTTTGGCAATCAAGCGATATTTTTCCCTTTGATCGTTTTATGGGTCAAGGTATGGGATTTCTCGAGGAAATCGAGCAGTAGACGAAGCATTTCAGGTTTCAGGTGAAGAATAATGGATTGGGGCCGTGGGAGCCGTAAAACCGACGACAAGGGTGGGTCCCCTGTTGTTGAGGGGCTTGCTAGTGGATTAAATCAGAGGGAACATGAGGAAGACGAGAGGAGATCTCTTTTGCCGGCGGCTGCCAAGGGAGGGATGGCCGGAAAGAGGAAAACATCTGGGAGGAGTAGAGTCCAGTGGAATGATTGCGACGGGAGCAAACTCGTCGAAGTTTTGGAATTCCAACCCAGGTTAGCCCTCGTCCAAGTCCGTCATTTTTCAGTTTCTTTTATTAACATTGTTATTGCTGGATTATTGTTATTATTATTTTTTTTCTTCCTTATTTTTTATTTTGTCTTAAGATTTAAAAAGTTTGAATGAAAGGATATTTTAATGTAATATTCTGTTTCATTATGTATATGAACTATTACCTATATATATATATATATATATATATATATATATATATATATATATATATTACCAACTTGCTTTTCTAATTATCCAAATAATTCTCATCAGTTTCGGTAAGGAATCACCATAAAGGGAGGAAGGCCTTCCCTCCTTTTTTTTTTTTTTTTTTTTTTTGTTTTGCTCTCGGAAAAGTGCACCTTTGGAATATTATGACCTTGTTATATGGAACTAATGGCATCATTTTTGATATTCTTTTCATCCATGGTATATTTTGTTGTTACTTGCAGTGATTCAAGCGACTCCGAGGATGAATATTTTGATTCCTGCATATGTATAGTAATGTAAATCTTTTACACGATATTGTTACAGCTTCAGCTGTGCCTTAAGAAACGTCAGAAAATATAACATCTGGTCATGTAGGAAGTTTGCTGGGTGTGGAGCTCATTTTCTGAGCTGAACCACCCTGTCAGTTTTGTATGATTAAATTCTACATTTTACTATTATTTTTTTTATGCACTACTATTTGTTTGGGAAGAACTTTAGATTACCGTATATGGCGATCGCTTCTCGAGTGCTGCCACTTGTTCATAAATCCGGGAAGGAAAATCCAAGCGGTGGAAATCCTTGCAAGACGTAGTATTTCATTTTCTGAATGAACTGGAGGTGGGCTTCCTGACCTTCTCTTCATTTTAAAATAATAATAATAATAATAAGGTAATATTTGATTATGGCTATATGATATGGCTTATGTAAGATTTGTCCTTAAAAGAAAGATAAATTTCCCACTATAACCACCGAGGAAGAACATGAATCCTCACTTTTTAGAAATATATATATATATATATATATATATATATATATATATATATATATATATATATATATAAGCATCGTTGCCATTCCCATCAAATATATAATATTTTAGAAATTCTTGGCAACACAAGTTTTCTGGAACCGGTAGGGGATATCTTGGCGCTCTCGTGTGTGGGAACTCAGTATTATTTGAACGGTCTTACCTTCCGTAACGAAAGGAAAAGTTTGTAGATTCGAATTTTATGTGATAATTTTTAAGAGTTTAAATCTAGGTAGTTTTAATATGAACGGATCTCTCTTTTTTAATAAAGAATTGATAAAATCTATATCTCGTAGTGCATTAGTCGTAGCCGAACGCAGCTGAGAAGATCCAGTCGGGTAACACGGCCGTCTGCTAACGAAAACGAATTCATCCATAAACGATATAACTAACCCCATCCCTTTCGGGCAACAGAAGAATTCGTTATCGTGGGCCGACGTGGCAGGCCCTTATCGGTACCGGAATCTACCCTCTAGATTAATCCGAAGCTGACACGTCCTTGGCTACCGAACAAACGGCCCTCAGACGAAAAATAAAACGGCCGGATCGCATATCCGCTCTTTTCCCTGAACCATCGGCACCGCCAAAAGATACCGAAGCATGACACGAGTCACATAAAATATATGAAACTCCACGTGGCAAATCCTAATCGGAAGGTGAACCCACCGAGTACTTGTAGTCTGACTATTTTTTTATTTTAATATTTAGAATAAAAGGCTTTTGCTCCGCCCAACGGTCATATTCTCGAAGCTCTCGGAAGAAACCCTTCAAAGCTTTAGTCACCGTCTTGCCCTCCACGTTTAAATCTCCCTTATTCTTCTCCCCTTCTCTCGGATCCCATCCTCCATTTCTCTTCCCCCATGAGGAAACTCTAGAGGAGGCACCTTGGCTCTCTCCAAACCATTGCAAACGTAAGGCAAAGGGAGAGAGATCTGATTATTTTCCCTGCTTATGGGGTGCTTCCTTGCCTGCTTTGGGGGTGCCAAGGATCGAAAGAGACGAAGACCGGCCAGTAAATCACTGCCAGTAGATCGGGTAGGTTTGCTCTAGGCCTTTAACCAAATTTTTTGTTTCATTTGGTATAATTTCCGTCCGTCTATGTAACTTACCGTGCACTTCTTAGGTATGCGAGAGATGCAAACCTCTACGCAGCCCCTCTTCGAAGCAACTCACACTGCATATTTCTCCAAAGAAACTTGTCTCAGAAGCAGTGGTCGGTTCAACTCCGGAATCGAGGTATTATTTTCATTGTTCATCTGAACTTCCTTTTTAATTTACCATATGGGTATTATTCTCAATTTTTTTAGGCTTTGGTCTGTGAGACGTGTGGTTCCAGCTGCTGCATTCTATATGCTTGCTACCTTTGTCACTTAATAGTCAATGTTGTTTTGATCTGTTCTTGTGCTTTCAGTTCAGCTAGTATTTAATATTGTCTTTTGTATTTGTAGAGATAATCATGAGCAGGGGAGCTTTGGCAGCAGCAAGAAGAAAGTAACATTTGATTTGAATGTGAAAACTTATGAAGATGTCTTAATACATGAAGATCCAGATCATTCGTCAAAGGATAACAAAGAGGATGAAGTGATAATAGAAGAAAAGCCTGAGAAAGGTGATGGTGAATCACTTCCGATGTCGGGAGCTTCTCTCTTGAACCATAGGTATCAAAATTGTGAGGATAGTGACGAAGATGATGATATTGACCATGGAGAGGAAGAAGAAGACGAAAAGGAGGATTATGAGGACTGTGATTTAGATGAGGAAGATAATAATGTTGTCAACATAGAGGAAAATAAGGAAGAATCTAATGCTTCATTTCTTTCACTACTGATGGAGAAAGAACAGCAATGCATCCAGGAATTTAACAGTCCAAAATACAGGAGTGTCTCTCCTGATAGACAGCCACCTCTTTTGGCCAAAGGTACTGCACGCGACAGGAGCCATTATGTCCATCCTGTACTGAATCCCGTAGAAAATCTCACTCGGTGGAGAAAAGTTAAGTTGCGCGCAGCTCCATCGAAGAATCAAAAGAAGGAAAATATCAACTCGGACATAGAGGAGAAGATAAATTTCAGCCCCGAGCCTACATTTAAGGTCAAGAAGTTCCAAAACCTCTCTAGTTCAAATCCAAGAACCAATTACCCTGCCGAACATGATATTACTTTGGATGCAAGCCTTTCGAACTGGCTGGTCTCATTGGATAATTCAGACAACGAAAGGCCCCGGCAAAGTAAATCTCATTTCTCCAAATCGTCAGTTGGTCAAGAGAAGCGACCTCCTTTAGGTGTCTTAACTGTTGAGGATATTAAGCAATCATATGTAACATCATCACCTAGAAGGTCTCCGAGCAGGAGCCGTGATGAAATCCCCATTGTGGGTACTGGGGGTAGTTGCTGGAGCTGGAAAAACCAAAGAAGTGATTCAGGTTCTTCTTGCCAATCTGGCTCAACAATCAAAGGGATTCCAAATACCACAAGCACATACAGAGAGGGATGTCAAGTATCAGAGAACTGTAGTTTTAAATGTGAATTGTAAGCAATGTCTTTTCCCAGCAAGGGTGCTGCTTAAGCTTGTGCACCGGTTGCTATGCTTATGGCGGATTCTACAATGCGAGTTGTACTGTTGTGTGATTATTGGACTGTTGTGTGAGTACCATAGTTTTTTTTCGTTTCCTTTCCTCATCTTATGGTATAATACTTTCCAATTGTCGAAGAACTCGTCCCTAGAGCTTGTCAGAATCATGCTTCAATTACATGTTCTGTGTGAATTCAACTCTTCTACGTACCGTATATTCTATCACTATCTGATGGGTTGTGTTACTATATTCTCAATAAGGCGTTGTTTCTTCATTCATGACTGTGTGAGAAACAAACAATAACTGAAATCATGCACTATTAACGTATGCATCAGTTGATTTTGTTTTCCTTTTTCATAAGCACCATTTCTAATGATCTGTTCTTAACTTGATAAATTGTATACTTAAATGTCTGTAACAAGCTGAGCTAGATGTCCAATTTTAGTATGTGTAATTTGAGGATTGTAAAAGGAAGTCAAATTTCCAGTTCACCTAATTATATCATAGTAAACTGTGTTCCACATGAATGTAATATATTTGATTCTTTTAATGGAGCAACCCTTCGAATCTGATCCTTCTCAGGTAATTAAATTATTAGCTTGAACTTGAATTCTAGAAAGTGCTTATATGAACAAATCAAGTAGCTTAAAGACATTGCAGGAAAAGAAAAGGAAGAAATTGAAAAGATCCAGGAATGAGTCAGGAAATATTTTAAACAATTGGTCTTATATGAAAGAGGCAATTTTTGTAAGAAATTCTTAGACAAAAGAAAGATCAAAAGACATCGCAAAGGTATAGCATTCTAGTTGTGTCGTAACAATATAACCTCAATTTGATGAACTTAATAATTTCAAAGATATTTTCCCATGGCTTCACAGCATGATCGAGGACTAATTTCATGACAGGTAGTGCAGTTATGGCCTTAGTTATTATGGCCTTCAGCTAAAGGGCCATGAAACATCAAAATATTTGAATGTATCCAATATGACATGCATAAGACCTGTAAGCACCATAACAAAATCACAGATAAAAAAACAAAATGCTTAATATAGATATTAGTAATGCTCATGTAGATAGGATGAGAGAGTTCCTGCTGTGTTTTGCCTCCTCTGGATCCAATGCGGTGCATCAGAAGACTCTATGCACACACCCTGCCTAAGAGGGAAGAAGCCTTACTTTTTATTACAATTCAGAGGATGATCGAGAAATGCTGTTCAAGTAAATCTGAAACTAATTCATTAAGTAACAAAGAAAGAAAACAATGAAACAGTGACCAATGACCTCCTGTAATAGAAAAGATACCAGTAATTTGGCTCATCTCCTGCACGGGACCCCAATGCAATCCTCGTGAAACGGTTCCAAAATTAGACCCGGGACTGCGCGACGCGTGCCTATCCATGAATCCATCCCTGCCCGGACGCTGCCAGCGAGTGCACCACCCGCCTCTCCTCTGTCCCATTCTCGATCTCTATACATATTTCTCTCTCTTAGTTGGCCCTCGTTCCCCGTTCGTCGACCTAATCGACCCCAACCTTAACCGCTGGCAATAGAACAAACGGCATGCCACCCAACGAGCCCTTTCCCACCCTCCCTCCTCTCTCTCTCTCCTCCTAACCTCCAATCCCCCTCCTCCGGACACAAAAAGTACAGCCTGCAGCGGAATCCACCCTCTCTCTCTCTCTCTCTCTCTCTCTCTCTCTCTCTCTCTTTCTCTCTCCCCCCTTCCTCCCCCGACGGCCGTGACCTGAACTGCCGCCGCGGCCGGCGACACCACTGCCACCATGATGCGCCGCGACCCCTCCTCATCCTCGGCCTCCCGGTCGGAGAGGAGCATCGACTTCGACGCCGAGCTGGAGAGCCCATTCGGGCGGCTCGAGACCCTCAGGCGGTCCGACCTCCGCGAGACCGCCTACGAACTCTTCTTCATGTCGTGCCGCTCGTCCCCCGGCTTTGGTGGCGGTCGAAGCGCGCTCAATTACTACACTTTGGAGGGCAGCGGGGACGGGTCGCCGACGAGTGGCGGGCCGAAGGGTGGGACGGGGATGATGATGGTGAACAGCAGGATAAAGAAGGCGCTGGGGCTGAAGGCGAGGCGGCCGCCTTCCATGCGGACGATGAACCAGTCGGGCGGGACGGCCGGGAACGGCGGACCGAACTCGCCGGGGAAGGTGAAGCGTCCGATGACATCGGCGGAGATCATGCGGCAGCAGATGCAGGTGACCGACCAGAGCGACAACCGGCTGCGGAAGACCCTCATGAGGACCCTCGTCGGTCAGGTAACATTTTTTCTTCCAGCCATCAATGCCCATCGGATTTATTAAATAATTCTATAAATTCTTTTAAATTTATATTATTTCGATTTAAGGTAAAAAAAAAAAAGAAAACTTGGTTGAAGAATTACACAAAGAATGATAATTAATCTTAAGATATATGGAAACTATATATATATATATATATACATGCAATGAAAAATATATGATGGGGAACTTTTTTCAAAAACTAATTAAGAAACTACTTGACAATGGTTTTTTTTTTTTTTTTTCCTTTTTTCAATGGTATCTTGTCAAATTTCATGGAAAAAATGAATAAGCTTTCTTAGCATTTCAGAAATTGCTAATTTCCATGAGCAAGCAAATCCATGGTACAATATATAGTAGTGTTATAATCAATATGCAGAGATTAATTAGCAAGTGCTCTTCTGCACCTAATATACCAAATACAACTGAAAGATCATTGAGAAGAAGAATGTTAAATATGCCTCTTTATTTGTTTGTACGTGTACTAATATCGTCCTCAATTTTTGCTGTTGTTAATAGGTTGGTAGAAGGGTAGAGACGATCATCCTTCCTGTAGAGCTCCTCCGCCAGTTAAAACCATCTGAATTCAATGACATGCAAGAGTACCACCAATGGCAGAGGCGCCAGCTCAAGATCCTAGAAGCTGGTCTTCTCTTATACCCCTCGGTCCCCCTGGACCGGCTCAACTCCTCTGCGCTCCGTTTCCGGGAAGTCATCCGGTCGAGCGAGCAGAAGCCCATCGACACCAGCAAGAACTCGGAAGCCATGCGCAACCTATGCAACTCCGTCGTTGCCTTAGCATGGCGTAGCACCAATGGTTCCTCCACCGATGCGTGCCATTGGGCCGATGGCTACCCCATCAACGTCCACCTCTATTTAGCTCTCCTCCAGTCCATCTTCGACCTCCGAGAAGAGACCGTGGTGCTCGATGAGGTCGACGAGCTTATCGAGCTAATGAAGAAGACATGGTCCACATTGGGGATCAACAGGATGATCCACAATGCATGCTTCACCTGGGTGCTATTCCAACAATACGTCATCACCGGGGAAATCGAACCAGACCTAATATTTGCGGCATTAGCAATGCTCGTCGAAGTGGCCAATGATGCAAAGAGGTCCGACCGTGAGCCGAACTACTTGAAGGTCTTGTCGAGTGTGCTCATGGCGATCCAGGGATGGACGGAGAAGAGGTTGTTAGATTATCATGAGAAGTTCGACAAGGGAACTTTGGGCAACATGGAGAATATACTTTCTTTTGCACTCTCAACGGCAAGGATCATAGCTGAAGATGTTCCAAATATGGGTGCCGTGATGGGCACGACCACGTCGGGAAACCGGGTGGATTACTACATAAGGTCTTCCATGAGAAATGCATTCACCAAGGTGCGAGTTCTGCATTAATATAACTAATTTGCGTTCCTCCTCGAAAATATTAGAATCAAATCGAAGCTCTTTAATGTGATGACAGATATTCGAGAATGGAGCTGGGGTTGCAGACAGCATGATCGAAGTAGAAGAACAAGATCCGAGTGAAATTTTGATAGAGTTGGCCAAAGACACGGAAGAACTAGCGGTTGTTGAGAGGGAAACTTTTAGTCCGGTCCTCAGCAAATGGCACTCAAATCCAACCGCCGCTGCGGTGGTGACCTTCCACAACTGCTATGGCATTGTGCTGAAGCAGTACTTGGCCAAGGTGACTTGCCTGACAAACGATTTGGTTCGGGTGCTCCAATCTGCTGGAAAGCTGGAGAAGTTCCTAGTTCAGATGGTTGTCGAGGATTCTGCAGATTGCGAAGATGGTGGGAAGGGGATTGTGAGGGAGATGATCCCATACGAAGTGGACACCATTGTTGTGAACCTCCTCAAGACCTGGATAGACGAGAGGCTAAGGATTGGAAAGGAGTGCGTCAAGAGAGCTAAAGAAACAGAGGTGAGCTAGGATCGATCTTATAGTTCCCTGCACATGGCGAAACTATATATATATAAAACACGTTGGAGTACTCTGTTCATAGTTTAACTTGTGCAATCTACAATGTCTCAGAGCTGGATCCCGAGATCCAAAAGCGAGCCTTACTCACAGTCTGCTGTGGATCTGATGAAGCTAGCCAAGGTGACGGTGGACGAGTTCTTTGAGATTCCGGTAGGAGCCAGGGATGACATGGTCCATGACCTTGCCGATGGACTGGATACCATCTTTCAGGACTACATTTCCTTCGTTGCATCGTGTGGTAATTAAGAAAATTAACTTGCTTTAGTTGAGAATGAAATAAATTCGATCGCTTTTGATCTTTTTTTTTCCGGCTGATACTACGTATATATATACACCTGCAGGGACCAAGCAAACATACGTTCCCACCCTCCCCCCACTAACAAGATGCAACCGGGATTCCACGGTGGTCAGGCTATGGAAGAAGGCGTCAAGCCCCTGCAATGCTGGCGTGGAGATCCCGAAGGAGAGCATGGATGCGGAAGGGCACCAACCAAAGCCGTCCACGAGCCGTGGCACTCAGCGCCTCTACATCCGGCTGAACACCCTCCACCTTGTCCTCGCCCACCTCCACTCGCTGGACAAATCGCTATCCTTCTTCTCCCGGGGCCACGGTCCATCTCCCAGCGTCCGCGCCGCCAACAGCAACCGCCGCCTCGCCCCCTCTTACCACTTCGACCTGGCCCGGTCCTCCACCCAGTCAGCCATCCAGCATGTGTCCGAGGTGGCTGCCTACCGTCTTATCTTCCTGGACTCTCACCAATCTTTCTACGATGGCCTCTACCTGGGCGACCTAGCCGATGCCAGGATTCGCCCGGGACTCCGCATCCTGAAACAGAACCTCACCCTCCTCATCTCCATCCTCATCGATCGGGCGCAGCCGCTCGCAGTGAAGGAGGTGTTGAGAGCTGCATTCGACGCATTCCTTATGGTGCTGCTCGCCGGCGGCAGCGACCGGGCCTTCATTCGTTCCGACCATGAGATGATACTGGATGACCTGCGGAGTTTAAAGAAAGCATTCTGTACATGCGGCGAGGGGCTGGTGGCCGAGGAGGTAGTTGATAGGGAGGCTGAGGTGGTGGAGGGGATAGTGGGGCTGATGGCCCTGCCAACGGAGCGGCTCATAGAGGATTTCAGCATAGCTGCGTGCGAAGCGAGCGGCCTCGGGGGAGCAGCCCGGAATTTGCCGATGCCTCCGACGACGGGGAGGTGGAACAGGACCGACCCCAACACGATACTGAGGGTGTTGTGTCATAGGGACGACGACACCGCCAACCACTTCTTGAAGAAGACGTTTCAGCTGCCAAAGAGACGGTGAACGAGCGATAGCTGCAACCATTGCTAAGATTTCCGTCAAGTGCAATGAATTTTACGGAGAGACGGAGAGAGAGAGAGCGAGCGAGGGTGCCGTGAATGTGCATGTAATGGGATATAGAATCTAATTTTTCTCTCTCTCTTTTTTCCTCTGACAATCTGACATGCTTTATGAGAACTTTTGGAAAAGAAAGAACCTAACGTGATGAAAAATATAAAACATGAAACGACCGCAAGGAAATTTTAATGGGAGAGCAAAAATACAAGTTGAAAAATTAATGGCGAATATCGAAGGCAAATATGGAAGCATGGAGACGGCCAATCTTTGAAGAGATGCGAAGGGGGACGAAGGTTGTCCATCAAAAGGAAATTAATGGCAGTTGAGATAGTTAGAAGAAGTGTACTGAGTGGGATACTAATGTAGAATGTAGATCCCCTTCCTAGTTAATTTCTTTGATGAGATTGCTTTTTTGGAATATCCTGGAGGCAAAAAAAGTTTTCATTCCGAACGATGCTCAGTAGAATTATCCAATAATTTATCTTGAAATCTACATCTTGCTTGAGGCCCGGCTTTCACGATTAAACCTTGCCCGGGCAAAGAGATGAATCCCACCGGTATAGAGCTCCAATATGATCGAGTTGAAAAGTCTATTTGAGAGGATTATTATACTTTGGCGATGCTATAGGGTCAAGATGGATGATTTTTATTGTTGTAACCGGCAAGTGATGTTAGTCATTTTGGAACAGACCGGAGGTCCTTAGATTTTATTGAGAGTGTGTGCGAGCATAGGGTACAAGGACCAGAAGATTCTTTAATACGAGATCTCCAGGATTGTTGAATAGGATTTAACATCTCTTATCATTGGGGACTTTAGCTATATTGTGGGAGCCCATGAAAAAAATAGATGGAAGGCAGTTTACTGATAGTATTGGTTCTAGAAAGTTTAAAAAATTTATCAATAATTTGGACCTGATTGATCTCGGTTATAATGGATCTACGTTCACCTAGTGCAATAACAAGCTTGGGGCAGCCAAAGTCTGGAAGAGGATTGATCGAGCTTTATATTAGCTATTGCTAATTGGTCCCAGCACTTTCGTAGTCATCAAGTATAGCACTTGCCGAGGATCGTCTCAAATCATTGTCCACTTCTCATTACCACTGATGGCATATGTCTGCCCGGGGCACTGTTCGATTTGAGAAGTTTTGGACTTTCTATCCGAGATCGTGGGATTTGATCAGAAAAGTTTCAAAGCTACCTGTGCATGGAGATGTGAAATACCGAGTGACCAAGAGGCTTGACTTAGCAAGGCACAGGCTTATCTGGAGGTTTATGATATTGCGAGACAGATTGAGAGGGTAGAGGTGGATATTATGGAGCTCCAGAGGAGAAGAAGGGGGTCTCTAGGAATATGATTTGCAGGAGCTTCGATACAAGCTGTCTGTGTATCATTCTTTGTTATATTTGTAGGAGGCAATGTAGAGGCAAAACTTCAGAATGCAGTGGATTAGGGAGGGTGATCGAAATACTAGATTCTTCCATCAATTGATAATGGTTCGAAGATTTACCAATCGCATCAGACAATTGACTAGAAGTAATGCAAGTGTGGTGAAGGACAGCGATGATATCAGAGACCAAATTTTCCAGTTCTTTAGATCGTGCTAGACTGCATTCTTGGATGAGAATGTTTCATTTCAGGGATCCTAACACATTTGCAACATATCTAATGAGGAGAACTAGTCTCTTACTCGGTGTCTATTGAGATGATGTAGAAGGTTCACTGGTCACTCGGGGAGGATAAAATCCCAGGGCATGATAACTTTTTGCCCCACTTTTTCCATCGATAATGGTCCATTATCAGAGGGCAGGTGGTTGAGACGGTGTAGGTGGTCTTCAAGTCCAGAGGTATTCTTGATGAGTGGAAGAAAATCTTGATTATACTTGTTGCTGCCAAGATCGCCATGGCCCGTAGCTATCAGAGACGTCAGACTGCCAGCCGGTCTTCCCGGAGCTCCTCGGCACCTGCAAGAAAAGAAGCATTAGAGGCCCGGGCCAGGGATTCCGGTGGGGGCACTCCGACGGTCAAGTCAGCGGTGACCCAAGGGAACAGATCCTCCTGGTCGAGCCCCTCTTGATGGACTCCACGCGAGGAGTGAATAAGATGAGAGTGAAGTGAAAGTGAGTCAGGAGGAGGGTGACGGCGGAGCTAGAGGGATTCTCTGCTTAACCGCCTCTCCTTTGCCTGTCTTTCTTTTTTCTTTCTTTGTGGTGGTGGTGCCTTGCCCCCTCCGGTTGAGCTCGCACCGGTGTTTTATTATTTTTCATGTTACCTCCCCCTTCAGGGGGTGTCGATCGTTCTTTGTAGTTGAGGTGATCATTCGCGCGGTGGATGTGACGTGTCTCCTGACATGCGGTAGGGGAAGCTTCTATGCGTTCTGACATTCTGGCTGCACCATCCCTGGCAGGGCCTCGATCGAGGGGCCATCGCCCCCGGGATTCGTGCCCTTCGACTGGCCTCCCTTTCTGGTGGTACGGGCGGCATGACGTCCTAGTCCGGGGACTTCTCTCTCTTCTCTTCTAGTGTAAGTGGCAGTAGCGGGCAGTTATTGTGGCATGGTAGGCATTGCTTCGTGGTTCTCGGGAGGCCCGCCGACGTCCTGAAAGGGAAGGCACCGTTCCCCACGGGATCGGCGCCTTGGTCGAGGTGGTGGCTGAGTTGGAGAGCAAGGTTGAGCTCCGCCGGGCTCGACCTCGAAGTGGCCCCACGTGGTGGAGGAGGGCTGAGCTCGACTTTGGATCGCGGGGCTCAACTTCGGGGGCCTGGCCTGGCGAAGGGGGGTGGCGCGCAACCCCAGACGGGAGGATCCGACCTCGAAGGGGATCCATGCGGCGGAGGAGGACAGAGCTCGACTCCGAATCGCGGTTCCCGGCTTCGGGGGGTCCGATCTGGGAAGGTCGCTTGGCTCCGACGTAGGTGCACCCGACTTCGCGGGAGGCCGACCTGACGGAGGACGGTGCTCGGTCTCAGCAGGTAGATCAGGCGCTCTAAGGGAGCTCAGCCCGGCAAGGGAGCTCGGGAGAAAGCGTCCACCTTGGTAGCATACATGGACACGGTGTCCGATGGGTGTCCCACGTCAGCGCTCTTGCCACATCATTTGCCCCCCACTCCCGAGGCCAGTTGGCGCGCAGCGCTCGGGATGAAGGGAGTAATTGCGGTGCTGACATGGAAAGATGAAGATCCGGTACAATAATGATCGTGATCGATGGCGCTTTGCGAGACGTGTCACCGGGCCAGTGCGGTGGCGCCACGTGGCCACGTCCGAGGAGTAATCTGGATAGCCACCCCTTCCTGAGATAATCTGGATTACCACATGAGAGGTAATCCAGATTATTACTACAACATAGATTACCAATTTAAAAAATATCAAACAAGATTATCTGATAGGCCCAGTTTAAAATTATCGATAGTCTGGATAGATTACCATCTACCAAACGTAACCTTAGATCCCTAATTTTATTCACTCGCACTGCACCGCCTCCAGCAACCCTCCCCCTCCCTTCTCCTCCATCTCCTCTTCCTCCTCCTCTTTCTTCTTTGTTCGCACCGGCGATCGCTATCTCCGAGACTTTTCCGATCCTCAGTCCTCCATCGATTCCCTCAACATAGCTGGCGGCGAGGGCAGCCGAGCTCGCTCTCAGCTTGTTCGTTATCCACAACAGCTCGTGGGCCAGCTTCTCCGCATCTAGCCACTCGTTCGCGCTCGCCGTCACCGGCCGGTGGGGCTTGTACGACCGGAGGGCACCGACGGCGACGGACGGGAGGAGGCCACCAAGGCAGAGGTGGAGGCCGTCGTACAAGATGGCGAGGTGGGGGCCGAGCGGGAGGAGGCTGAGGATGCGCGACGGCCAGGTGGCGGTGATGGAGGAGGAGCGCTGGAGGGCGCGGCGGAGGAGCTCGCCGGTGCGGGAGAAGGCGGAGGCGAGGACAGCCCGGTTGACCTCCAAAAGCTCCGCGTGGCCCAGCTGGACGTTCTCGGTCAGCACTCTGTCCGCCGTAGCCTGCACGAACTCGTATTTTCTAGACGTGTAGGGGAGCTCGTTCAGTATCACCAAGATCTGCCAAGAAAATAAGTGAGGTCGGGAGGTCGCCTGTAGGTCCCCTATTTGTTTCCCATCCCGATCGAACCCTAAAACACACTGGCTCGCTGTCTCCCACGAGGTTTTTCCATCTTCGAGACTTCTCCGATCACCGGGGCTTCAACGAGATCCCATCCCTTTGGAGCTATATATAAGCCCCTCCCAGCTCTTACCCCGTCCGAAAACAGAACGGAGAGATCTCAGATTAAAAGAGAAGAGAGCACTCCCTCCCCGCCTCCGCGCCGAGTCCTCCTCCACCGGCAAAACCCTGGCTCACCGGTTCTTCAACGCCGCCAAGTCCTCCTCCGCCGGCACCCTCCTCCCTCCGTCCTCTTACTTCCGGTGCCTCCTTCCGGACTACAGCGATGAGCGGGGGCTCCTCCGCCTGTTCCTCCAGTGGCGGGCCCTCTTCCAGTCGGCGGAGCGGCTTCCAGCTCCTATAAATTCTCCTCCCCATCGGTCTCTCTTCCACCTATCCAAGTTAAAAAAAGAACCCCCAGCCTCCTCGATCTTCGACCACCTTTCTCAGCCTCCTCGATCTTCGACCATCTTTCTCCCTCCTTCCTTTTTATCGTTCGGAAAGAAGAGAGATTGAGAGAGAGGGGGGCGATCTGATCATATCCCCGTCGTAATTCGAGATATATTTTTTTCTTCGATCTTTTCTTTAATGGATTGTATGCAAGAAGACAATGGATCGAAGCAAATTCCAGGCTAATTCGTGTATTCTTCGCTGATTTCTTGAGATCCCTTGGTCAATTCCCGAATCCTGCCTCCGTAGCACATTAAATATTACCAATTCTTCCCAGATTTTTGCTGAAATTTTTTATCTAAAATCATGTAGATCGTGGCTACCTGGGTTTTCGAATCTTGATCGATAGAAAGGAGGAAACGAGGATGGCGGAGGAGCAGAAATATCAGGAGGGGCACCGTCCATGCACCAACAACTGCGGCTTCTTTGGCAGCCCCGCCACCCTCAATCTCTGCTCTAAATGCTCTGTTATTCACTGTACATGAGAGAACTTATATTTTCTCTCAATTGATCAGTTCATGAGCATATAGCTTTTCCAGGCCGTTGTCTTGCAGCCACTAGGGAATAGTGGAATTGCTATCATTGGTGGTGACACTATCAGGGGCTTCACCAACCTTGATCAGGTATGACTTTATTCATTGGGAGATTGAGAATTTTCGAATTATGTTTATTGTTTTACATGCTCCAGATTTTGGTTAGTTTTCATCTCTGTTTATATGTTGGCAATTTTTTCCTCATCTTTTCCCCGAACCCCGATGTTGGTTGCTTCTGGTTATATATAAATTTCAGAATCCTTATGATGGAATTAACTTGTGTCCCATTATGCCTTTGAATTGGGTCCTTCATGTTTAAATACCACAAGCATAAGGTAGTGGAGTCAAAATGAAAATATTTTATCTATTTAGTAGAGGGAAAGCAGAATATGAAAGCAATGCCTGTTGAGATGTTGGAGCAGATGTTGTGTTTCACAAACATAAACATGGCAAACAAAGATACAATAAGAGCTTATTGGGAAATTACATAGTGGTGGAATGCAAAGACCAAAAAAAACATAGAGAAAATAAGATGTGTATTACCAAGACACTTATGCCCAGCTCCAAAAATCCATCTCGGATATGCATTTGACTCACATATGCGCATGGATACTTATGAAGTTATATGATTGCCACTTTTAAGGATTGGCAGAGAGTTAACTCTTGCAACAACGAGTTTGGCCCTCCATTTTCATGTTAGAAATGAGTATTCTTTTTTTTGGTGATTGGTAGTGGATGTTGGCATTGAAGTAATTTTGGGAAGTGTTATTTAGTGTTATCTCGTAAATTCTTAAGTTTATTAGAAAGTTTTGAATGACGAAAATATATTCTAAAAGACCTTAATAGACAATATCTTAATATTTATTTTTAATGTTTAAACAAAGAAAATTAAAGATATAAATATATATTTTAGTTAAATTTATAATTTATCCTATGTATCTCTCTATCTCCCTTTTTTCTTTCTTATTGAATCAAACATTTGGATACATGTCTGAATCCGATTCTTGTATAATCCATATAAAGGCAACACTAATGAGACATTAACATTAAGTCCTTTATGGAGAACAAATCCACAATTTTCCTTTATGGAGGAAGTGCAATTGTTGCAGTTTGGCTGTCTTCCATTATTGTTGGTGTCATCAATTCTGTACCTCTGGTATTCACTAAACTTTGGTGCATCCTTCTAGCGTATTTGTCCTATAGCTAGATATCAAATGCTTTATATTAGTTTTTGTAAGTGCCGCTTTATAAAATTTCTAGCAGTTGGCTGCAAAATTGGTTGCTAGTTTAGTTTTTTTTCTTGAACTATGTGCTTCTGATTAGTACTTTTTGTAATTCTCTCATAACTAACAGCTTGCCGAGCTAATGGAACTAGTAGGCCTTGGATATACTAGATGGTTTGTATACCGCTTCCTACTTTTCAAGGTAATTCTAGAGAAGAGTGTTAGTTGATATCATGAATGATTTTGTGCCACAAAAGTAAATTAAAAAATATCTTCTTTCATGATATCTTGCATCTTTTTTATGTTACATATGACTTCAGCAATCTTTAATGACAGTTGTGCATTGTCCAATTAATTGTTATTATGCACATGATCAAATATTTTGTACAATATTATAGATATAAATCATAAAGCACTTACTAAGGAAGATTCAAATGCAAAGCACAAGATGTGGAATATTTGCCATTGGATGATTCTGCATCTACAACAGCTTCTGTGAAAAATATCCATATATAAGCATTAAATTCTTGTGGATGCCATGTTGTTCCACATTCAGAAACAATTAAACTGAAGATAATTATTTGTATATTTTTCCATAATTGCTGGAATATAGTTTTGTTGATTATAACCCTTAAGTAATCAAAGGAGAATGGCATAATGTATAGCATTCCACAGGAATATTTTTGCTATGATCTTAATCTGGTTCACGAAATGCTTCTATCTATTTAATCATCTTATGATTGACATCACTCTAGGTGGCTAAGTGGGAACTATGCTAAATTCTGTTCTCTTCCCATCCTTGTCATTTTTCCATTCTCGCTGACAAAGAAATATATATTTTTTCCACAGCAAAGCAGAAAAGAGTTGGTCAATGATATTGAACATTTAAAGAGAAGGATTGCAGGAACAGGTGAATAACTACTGTTAGCCTGGGGATTTCTGAAGTACCTCTGGACCGCCTATATAAGAGAAACTTTGGATAATATATTTATAACTGTCGTATGCTATTTGTTGTATTAAACTGTTTTTCTTCGTGTAATGACATTAACTATTTCTAGACGATCCTTTATCATATAATTGCTTATTCTCAATGCTTTTAAATAGTATTGAGAATAACTTTATTTCCAATGCTTAAAAGCGTTGCGAAAAATCACGATACTTTTTAAAGCATCGAGAAAAATTTGGGAAAATGTTTTTCCACTCTTCACATAGTAATGCTTTTCCAACGTTTTTTAAAACGTCAGGAATGTTTTTTCCAACGCTTTAAAGTATCGAAAAAAGTAAAAAAAATGTCGGGAATAATGCTCTTTTTTGTAGTGATAATATCTTGCTTGTTCAAGAATTTATGCATGATTTGCAACATATCTTCATTAATCGAAGCTTGATGGCAACTAAGTTAAACATGAAGTGAACCTACAATTGAATGAGCTGATAGTTTCTTCATTAGACACTTCAAGAATTTTGATTCCGGAATATATGAATTAGCTAGATTAAGAATTGTGTGAAGCCTCCAAGCTTCACCATCCTAATCAATGATACTCTAACAAACTTTTTTGATTGACCGGCAAGCAAGGATACCCTTTCTTATCTTTTTATTTTATGTCATAATATTTTACCTCATGTTCTTCAGATAACAATTCAAGAAACAAAATTAGAAATTACAAGCCTACCTCAAAGGCTCAACCGTTCTTGCACCACCTTTTTATAGATAATTATTTATTGAAAGAATTTTGATTTATAATACCATCTACTTCCGTTCTATTATTAAGGTTTGATGTCGGATTGTCACGTCCCGATCCAATACCTAGATCGGCTACGCGACCAGCCGCATAAGTCGTAGGTTTTATCCTAGAGATCATGCAAGGCCTAATCTTAAATTCAAAATCCAAATAGTGGTAAGGAACAAATTTCACTAATTATTTATTGATTCCAAGAATTTTTCATAAAATTTAACTAAAATTTAATATAAACTCAGAGATCAATACCTAAATCCTAGCTTTTCACTGACTGGTCCCAAAGTTGTAACAAAAACATAGAAAAAATAGGGGTAAGCTACACAGGCTCAGTAAGTTATCAACACCTCCAGTATATATACACAAATATGCCATTAATAAATAGCAAGCACAAACACACCATATAACAAGATGTCCATCAATATAATAATATATATATATATCCAGCAACATGATGTAAATATGCATACTTAATCTCAACCAACACGACACGACTATGGATGGCCAACCATTTACTTTACTATCCTAGTTCCTTTGACTATGGCCACGATCGGCCCGTGGCTCACCTTACAAGAGACTAGATCCTAACTCACATACCGAAACCGGTCATGTGCCAGTGATCACCCCATTAGAGGCCCACAAGAAAAACTAGCTCTGAGAATCATACGAGAAACATGCATCCTTTGCATGTGCCTGCCACGCATGGCTAAAATAAGGCAACTAGCTCCTGACTCACATACCGCTCATCAATCATGTGCTAGCGATCACCTCGCTGGAGGCCCACAAGGAGACTAGGTCCTCGTATGATCATAGTCAGACTAGAAAGCACCCACACCAACACAATGCACCCACACCAACATAATGCATACACCCAATACAATCCAATACAATCCAATGCAAATTAAAATATATTACACGCATTTAATAATTCATAAATACATAACATATTGGGCATATAATATCAGAGGTCAAGATAACTTACCGAAAAGAATCCACCAACAAATACAATTCAAACCTAGATTTGATCTTCCAAGGACAACGATAATCCTGACCAACAATTTAAACATATAATTAATTTTTATTTAATAAAATAAAAAAGAAAACTATGTTATCATGGGGCACTCTCCCCAATCCAATTTCAATTCTGGTCCGAAATTTACCTTTCCTCTTTCTCTCTCCTCTCTCTCCTCTTTCTCTCTCCTCTCTCTCCTCTTTCTCTCTCCTCTCTCTCTCTTTCTTCATCCACGATGGCGGGGGACCTCGCGAGTGAGCCATCGACGGCAGCTCCAGCCACCGGGAACCACCCCGACGATGGACTCTCAGGTAGGTTTCTCTCTCTCTTTCTCTCTCCTCTCTCTCTTTCTCTCTCTTCATATATATATATTCCTTTTCTTTCTTTTTCTATTTTTTCTTTTTTTTTTTTTTTTCCTCACGGAACAGAGGCCCCCTCCCCGTTTTTTTTTTTTCTCTTCCTTCTCCTCTCTTCTTCCCGAACCATCCCTGTTCCCCCCCCCTCAGCTTGACCGAACCAACCTCTCCATGGCTGCCGGCGACGGCCATGGGAGGTGGTTCCTAGGGGAGAGGATCGACGGATTAGGGGAAAACAGTGGCATGGCCACCGGCGGTGCACAACTCCAAAATAATCCAAGGACAAAACTAAACCCGTTAAATCCTTCCTAAACAAATTAAATAAGGGAAAAGCTCACCAACGATTGAAGGGCTCCCCATCGCTCGCTCATCGGAGAAGAGAAAAATGGTGGAACAGGGTTGATCGTGCCCTTAGAGACGACGGAAAGAGGGGTTTTAAAGAGGAAGAATGGGGAAGTTTTTCTTCGCCATTCGGTACGGAACCTCAATCGATTAGAAGTCTCAACCTTCCACGACGCTCTACGGATCATCTCCGGCACTCCTACGGCTCTCCTCCGCACAATCCGGTGATGGTTTCGGTCGAACGAACATCCCCTGTTCGGCCTCTCCATCCTTCTCTTTCTTTTTTTTTTCTGGGTTTCAGGTGAAGTCGGCAAGGGTTGCCGACTTCAGCCCACAAGGCCCAAAACACGGGCGGGCCTCACATTCTCCCCTCCTAACAAAAATTTCATCCTCGAAATTTAAAAACAAATTTAGGTCTTCCGAAACTCAAATATACATGATCGAATACTCACAAGTACCATTCTGTCCAAATTTAGTAATCCAATAAGAGCTCCTATTCATATATCATAATACACTTTAATCCTAATATCTTTAGTCCATCACACTTTCGCTGTACACTCTGATATAAATTTTTAAATTCTCTAACTCCATTAGATGAATTTCAGACAAGAATATCCCTCATAAACTAAAACCATATAAGTCTTTCAATATCCATCTCTTTGCTAAATGAAACATCAGTAACAAAATAATCTAAATTTTCTCACAAATCTTAAACTTGACTTGGAGTTTAAGATATCCAATGATCTCCAACATATATATATATATAATTCAATCCAATACTACTAACATAAATCATCAAAAATTTTACCAAGATATACATACCATGTCCACATAATATCCTTTAATCTGCTAATAGCAAATTACAAATCTAAGCATTATCCAAAACATATTTCCAATACATAATTTCGATACTAATCAACAGACAGATTTATCGAAAGATTCTCTTTCTAATATCATTAAACTCCTACATCATAAACATATTGCAACAGTCTCCAAATTTATAATCTCTAATTTAACAAAACTTGCAAACTATCATAATCTTCATCCATAATAAATTTAGGATCCCAACATTATTTAATTAAGAACTGAATATACATATTCAGCATAACATAACACACTATACTTCCAAGTCAACACTTCTGAAGCTCGATCTAATCTATTTATCAAAGATAAATATACATCTTATCTAGCCCTTCAATATCCATAATATGCTTACTTATCATGATCAAATTGTATCAACCATGCAATCTCATCCAAGATAAATCTCTACAAAAATTATATTCCAGATTTTATGCACAGTACCTAGGAATTAGAAATCCAACTTTGAATCCATTTCAATTGGTCATAACATTAAGTTCAAATATCATGATCCATAGTGATCACAATCTAAATTTTAATATCACTTAATCATATTCTAACTACTTATGTTGGTCTCAAGTGATCATAACCCAAACTTCGATATCAATCAATCATGCCTTAATAACCATCTTATTAATTATATCAAAACAAGATTCCCAAAGTAAATCAAATCCATAACATAATTTAAAATATACCTCCATATATCCATTATCTAGTCTCGATAATATCCTTCCAAAAATTAAGCTAAGAGAATTTAATCATTTTATTTGTACAAGCCTTCTACACTTAACAAAACCCTTGAAACTATAATATACACCTATCAAAGGAACTTAAATAAGTTAAAATCCTACTTCTACCCCACTCTCACTAACTAAGTCATCTTGATCTTAAACCTTTGCTCTGATACCACTCTGTCACGTCCCAATCCAATACCTAGATCGGCTACGCGACCGGCCGCATAAGCCCTAGGTTTTACTCTAGAGATCATGCAAGGCCTAATCTTCAATTCAACATCCAAATAGTAGTAAGGAACAAATTTCACTAATTATTTATTGATTCCAAGGTTTTTTCATAAAATTCAACTAAAATTTAATATAAACTCAAAGATCAACACCTAAACCCTAGCTCCTCACTGACTGGTCCCAAAGTCCAATTGATCTTCGGTATCTGTAACAAAAATATAGAAAAAATAGGGGTGAGCTACACAGGCTCAGTAAGTTATCAACACCTCCAGTATATATACACAAATATGCCATTAATAAATAGCAAGCACAAACACACCATACAACCAGATGTCCATCAATATAATAATATATATATCCAGCAACATGATGTAAATATGCATACTTAATCTCAACCAACACGATACGACTATGGATGGCCAACCATTTACTTTACTCTCCTAGTTCCTTTGACTATGGCCACGATCGGCCCGTGGCTCGCCTCACAAGAGACTAGATCCTAACTCACATACCGAAACCGGTCATGTGCCAGTGATCGCCCCACTGGAGGCTCACAAGAAAAACTAGCTCTGAGTATCATACGAGAAACATGCATCCTCTGCATGTGCCTGCCATGCATGGCTAAAATAAGACAACTAGCTCCTGACTCACATACTGCTTATCGGTCATGTACCAGCGATCGCCCCGCTGGAGGCCCACAAGGAGACTAGGTCCTCGTATGATCATAGTCGGACTAGAAAGCACCCACACCAACACAATGCACCCACACCAACACAATGCATGCACCCAATGCAATCCAATACAATCCATTGCAAATTAAAATATATTACATGCATTTAATAATTCATAAATACATAACATATCTGGCATATAATATCAGAGGTCAAGATAACTTACCGAAAAGAATCCACCACCAAGTATAATTCAAACATAGATCTGATCTTCCAAGGACAACGACAATCCTGACTAACAATTTAAACATATAATTAATTTCTATTTAATAAAACAAAAAAAAAAACTATGTTATCATGAGGCACTCTCCCCAATCCAATTCCAATTATGGTCCAGAATTTACCTTTCCTCTTTCTCTCTCCTCTCTCTCTCTCTTTCCTCACCCACGATGGCGGGGTACCTCGCGAGTGAGCCATCGACGGCAGCTCCAGCCACCGGGAACCACCCCGGCGACGGACTCTCAAGTAGGTTTCTCTCTCTTCATATATATATATATATATATATTTTTCCTTTTCTTTTTTTATTCTATTTTTCCTTTTTTTTCTTTTTCCTCACGGAATAGAGGCCCCTTCCCCATTTTTTTTTCTTTCTTTCTCTTCCTTCTCCTCTCTTCTTCCCGAACCATCCCTGTTCCCCCCCTCAGCTTGACCGAACCAACCTCTCCATGGCTGCCGACGATGACCATGGGAGGTGGTTCCCAGGGAAGAGGATCGGCGGATTAGGGAAAAACGGTGGCATGGCCACCGGCGGTGCACAACTCCAAAACAATCCAAGGACAAAACTAAACCCATTAAATCCTTCCTAAACAAATTAAATAAGGGAAAAGCTTACCAATGATTGAAAGGCTCCCCATCGCTCACTCATCGGAGAGGAGAAAAATGGTGGAACAAGGTTGATCGTGCCCTTAGAGACGACGGAAAGAGGGGTTTTAAAGAGGAAGAACGAGAAAGTTTTTCTTCGCCGTTCGGTACGGAACCTCAATCGACTAGAAATCTCAACCTTCCACGACGCTCTATGGATCATCTCTGGCACTCTAACGGCTCTCCTCCGTACAATCCAGTGATGGTTTCAGTCAAACGAACATCCCCTGTTCAGCCTCTCCATCCTACTCTTTCTTTTCTTTTCTTTTTTTCCTGGGTTTCGGGTGAAGTCGGCAAGGGCTGCCGACTTCAGCCCACAAGGCTCAAAACACGGGCGGGCCTCACACGGATATTTCATTAGCCTTCATAAATTTACTATTACCTTCAGCCCCAAGACTATGATCCAGATGAAGTAGGCAATCCATGATAAGCTAAAAATTTCTAAGCTTTCTACGACCCTTGTTTATCTTGATGTTTCCGTCACCAAGCATAGGCTTGGAAACAAGGTAGGAATAATGTACAAAGAGCCATTTTATGTTTTGATCTGCCACACATTTTTCAGAGAACACTGCAAATTAAGGTAGGAGCAACGTGCACGGCAAAATCATTGTCCGATTTTCTTCCATGGATGCCTTGCAATAACCATTAAAATTTGAAGATTCAAAATTCAATGATAGGACCCAAGTTCATTGATAAGCACCCACGTTAGCAAGATGAATCTAAATGAAGGTGAGCTAAGAGGTGCCAAAGTCCGTTCGTGGGTAAGCAGCAGGATGAAAAATAGTCCGCAAACCCGGAGTCTATACACAAAAACGGCAATGAGGGATACAATTAAGTCGCAAAAGAATTAGGCAAGCAGCTGGAAGAAAATTTGTCCACGGACCTGGAGTCCAACAATCAGGTACATGGAACAACATAACTCTCCGAAATCTCGACTTTTGCGACTACAGACCAGAATCATTTATCATGTCTCAGCAGAAAATTCTGAGTACAAGGTCCAAACACTTGGTCTGGAGCAAGTATCGGCCAAGTGAAACAATGAAGTTGATAACTAAAACTGCACATCTTAAAACTGTTTTCAGTATTTTTTTTGGTACAAAGACCGTTTTCAATATTTAAAAAGAAGAATGCAAGATAGTTGTCAGCCGGTGTTTGTAACAGAATGGCTATAGCATTAAGACAACGCCCATAGCAATAGATCCGATTTTCTTAAATTGTATCAACTTTCTTACCGGGAAGCACTCCTCACAAAGAAGACTTACCAAGACGCTAACCTAGACAAAACTCTAGTGAAGGAATGGTACCGGTCCTAATCAATGCATATCATAAGTTCTTGCAAGTTTGAACTTGGTAAGAGATGAAGCTTCCTAAGCATATGCTTGCCGTCAGTTTCAATTTAACCAATGCTGTTACTCCAAGCATAAGCATGCATGACCTACAAGCATAAACATGCACATCTCCTACCAATTATATAGACGGTTAATACTATTTCATATTTCAGTAGAATGATGCACGTGAAAAATTTACAAACAATTTGCAACACAAATATAGCCAGACCTCACCAACCACCTCTCTTTATCGAGAATATGAAAACTTAAAAAGGTTTCAGGTTTTCAAGCCTAATAAGACAAGATTCGTGTAATTAAATTTCCATCATTCATTTCACAAGGCTCATTGATCATCCCTAAAAATAATTTTCATTGAAATCTTGCAGTATAAACCAGCAGAAATGAATGAGGCTGCCCAACAGGTAAAGGAGATGGGATTATCCATTTCAAAAATCACCTGCAGTGACGTGCAAAGCAACACCCTTCAACAATCCATTTAGTCAATAGCGACTTCCAATGTGATGAATAAAAACAAATTATCAGATTTGGAAGCATCCTCCTGCGCTTGAGTTATCGCCAGACTATTAATAGAGGTTCCTCAGTGCTTTATAACCTCACCTGGTGAAAGGCTTCAATGTTGGTGGAGAGGAAAGAGAACAAGAGCAGCAGCCCCTGTACAAAGGGAAAATACAGGAGGAAAGAAACGATTATGCTTTGCCAAATGTCTCAACTACTACTATGAATGGCAAATTCTCTAGCGCTTACTCCATCCTTAAAGTAGCCTCCATTACTCATTACATCTTAATTCTCTAGTTCATATGGCAGTGCTAAGAAAAAGTCATTTGAAGAAGACTATCACGTATAAAAGAAGCTATGGAGTCTACATCTTTATCACAATATAGAGCAGTCGCATATCGATAAGCTACTGAAGGCAGTTAACATCTCTACTGTCCATATCAGATAAGCTGCTGGCAGGTGTGTAGTAGATAAGCTGCTGACAGGTGTGTGGGTCTTCCTGATCATGTCCCAGAAGTAAAAGTGAAATAGTTCTAAGTTTCAATCAAAACCAAAAGAAATTGCCAAGAATTCTACAGTCAGATTCTGAAGATTAATGCCATTACCATTAACATAGTAAATAACTACTAAGTACGAAACTATGCAAGACAGCAGTAGAAAGTCTAAGACAAGCTACGCTAGCTTTAAGACCAGAGGAAACTCTAGGGAAATCAACTCCAAATAACTGCTTAAAGAAACACCTACACGCCGACAAATGTAATATAGGAAACTTAAATAGCAAGCAGTATTGCAAGGTGTATACTACTCATAACAACTACTTATTATATTCTAGAAAGAGATAACTACTAAACTACTTAGGATTTAAGCATTCCAACCCGTCCCAGAAAACTGCTTTCATCAGCAACAGCCAGACCTCTTAACAGCCAAGAAAACCAAGTGATGCAGACCTCATGACAAAATTCAAGAACCAATTCTTGAGCCTGAATTCCAAGGTGGAATTGTAATCCCACCATCATGATCACTGCTGCTGAGCCTGCCTTGACTGAGAACCACCATAGGCACCACCATAACCAGCTGGCCCATTCACTTGGCTAGTTCCATAACCCATACCTTGCGAAGGATCAGTCCTCCAAGAATTTGGATAACCAGAGCCACCACTTGCATCACCATAGCCACCACCCATGTAGCCAGAACCAGCCCCTTGTTCTCCCTGGCCACCAGCAGGATTGGTAGGTGGACCACCACTGCCACGTGCACCAACAGCCCCATAGCCACCTTGACTGCCGTAAGAGACTTCAGTCCCACCGTATCCGCCATACCCATATCCCTGATTTCCGTATCCAGTAGTCCCACCAGGAGATTGACCAGTTGGGGCGGCAGCCCCACCGCTACCTGCTGCATTCCACGAAGCCGGTGCCCCATAGCCCGTATTTGCACCATAGCTTGCAGAGCCATAAGCAGATGGAGCTTGGTTGCTCCAAGGGCTTCGGGGTGCACCTGGTGGACCACTTGCATAACCCGCAGCTGGGGCATTTGGATTTCCATAGGCACCAGCAGGTCCTCCATATCCAGCTGTAGCACTTCCATAGCCACCAACACCATAACCTCCATATCCTACGCCATTGTTTGCCGCTCCATATCCATATCCAGGTGTACCATAGCCTGTTGAACCATATGGTGGGTAACCACCACCAGCTGCTGGTGGTTGCATATACCTACCGGTATCAGCTCTACCATCATAAGAACTCATATTGACACCAGAAGCACTGTTGTTTTGATAAGGCCCTCCAGCTATTGGACGGCCACCACCACTGCTAGGGTTTGCATCCTTTGGGAGTGCACGCTTGACCTCCACAAGTTTTCCATTGAGCTCATGGAAAGTCTTGTGTAGCACTCGATCAACAGCATCTTCTGAACTGAAAGAGATAAAACCGAACCCTCGGGGGCGCTGCGTGTTTTGGTCATACATAACCACAACATCAGTCACATCTCCATAGCCCTGAAAGTACTGACGGAATGCTTCTTCTGTTAATGTTGGGGGCAGCCCTCCTACAAATATCTTCTTAGTCCTAAAGTTACCGCCACTAACATGTCCTCCTCCAGTTCTGCCAACAGCAGGGTTTCCAGATTTGGATGCCTGCTGTTCCTCTCTTGAGAGAGCCCTTTTTGCTTCCACCTGGAAATCAAGGTAGTAGCAAGGCACAAGTTAAAGAGACACACCATGCAACAAACAACAAATCTAAAACCATGCAAGAAATTTGCAATGATACAGCAAAAGAAGGGCTTATTACATCATAATATAAACTTATAATATCATTCAGTGCAATGATGCATATGTAAATCATGAATTAGAAAAACACTACCCAAAATAAACCATGGGAGAATAAAATGAAATATCAATAATAAAAGAGTTCATGGCCCCAGAAAGAAATTTCACCTTACAAGCTTTTAGCATATCTCTGAATGTAAAAGACTTTCTTTTTATTATGTAAAAAATAGAAGAACCCATCAACCTGTTAATTAGGACGATGAAACAAGCACATTGAAAGAGGGAACAACCAAGGTTCCCATTGTATGTAACCAGAAGACTGCTATACACAGTTAAAGCATGTAACGCACCAAAATGCGTTATCTTTGCCGAGAGATAAAGATTACAAAATATAGGAAATACTTATAAACAATTTATACAAATGTCAACAATGGTAAAATAAAAAAGAAAAGCAAATGAAGTTATCTATCCCACAAATTGCCATTTCACAAAAAAAAACATAATTTTGAACATTATTTGCACATAGTCAACTCTTCGTGCTTCCACTAGAAGTTTCAATATGTGCATGTTACCTTACCCATCAATACATGAACATTTACAAAATATAGCAAATACTTGGCACTAAAAGGGAGGAGAAAAAGGTATGATTGTCTGAAATGCCATGTTACCATTTGATTTCATAAACAATTAACTAAGATCAGAACGGTTCAAACAAGTCATCCACGAAGCCTGACAACTTTGAAAAAACCCTCATGAACTTAGAATATATAGCTAAAAAGATCATAAATAGAACATATTCTACTCCATATCACTCAAATTCAATGTGAAGTCAATGTGTGCCCAAAATAAATCAGAAAAAAAGTTACCATATATATAATGCCAATGTTGGAAATATAGCGAGTCCTTTCAATTTCATGAACTGCTAAAAAAATATCAACAATGAGCCAACCATGCAGTGGCTTTATGATACCAGCAGAATGTGAAATTTCTGCCCACAGTGAAAAGTTTAGTGGTGAGTTTGATCAAAGAGCCAACCCAAACACATATACACAAAAAAAGAAAAAAGAAAAAGAAAAAGGGGTGGCGGACCGGGGGGTGGGGGGTGTGTTGGGGGGTGGTATGTTGGGGAAGCACACATGGAGGGGAAAATTGACAAAAAAAATGAAGCCAAGAAAGTCCAGTAAATCACAATTCCATATGACAATATCAATGATAAAACAATAAAAATCCCATTTAGGTCAGGCAATTCAATCCATCCTCACACATTAAGGCCAATTAACCTAGGAACAATATCAAATTGTACATAAGGATTGCCTTGGTTGGGCCCCTCTTATGTGACAAGCACTGATACTATGTTCAAGTCTTGGGTGGTCCTAAATATTTGGACCTGGATAATTACAATACGACATATGCCCCTGCCCTCTCTCAATGAAAAGAAAAATAAAAATACCAAATCAACATATCACAAAAAGGGCTAACTTGAGGAATGGAATTGATATTCACTGTCAAGCAGACAATGCTATTATTCTCATGGAGCACATGGTTGGAGAACAGAGGGAACCATGAGAACAACATATCCAAGCATATGGCAGGATTACACCAACAGACACCTAGAAACCAACTCGTGGACAAGCACCTTGGCCCAAATTTATAAAGTCTGTGACTAATACTTAACTAGCAGTAAAAATGGACTAGATGATCTGTCCAGATCTGTCACAGTATCTGAATCTAGTAGGATATGAGTACAAATTTTCAACATCTAGAAAACATCTGTATCTGTATTCAATCCATCAAAGAAAGCAAGATATAGATATGGATAGACAACCATCCAATCTATATCAGAGTATTTGATTGTCATCACAATCTTATTTTCATCTTATATAGCCCTCATGAACTCTAGTGCAAAAAAAAATAGACATATCTTTAACTTAACCATCCGATTCATATCTGCATTTACTATATGTTTGAAATAAATAATGGATATTAATTTTAGTATCCAACTAATATTCATATCCATATATGTAGTCTTCAGCTTACATGGATTTGGATATATTGATATCAGATCCGTGTTTAGTCCTATACATCGGCATCCAACTGATTGCTTAGTTTCTTCTTACAACTAAGCAGTTTCACCAATGCAAGCTAGGTTATGGTACTCATCCATCTCCCCACCCCCCACCCCCCACCCCCCCCCCACAAAAAAAGGGCGGCCATGCTCCAAAACAACACACAACAAAAGCACATACACACAAAAATAAAAAAAGAAATCACCCATGCACATAGACACAATACTACACACCATTCCCGAAAACCCAATTCTATGTACGAGGGCTTATGGTACCCAACTTATCTATATATCCTGTCTGGTTGTCCTCCTGCTCTACTTCCCCTTGAGTTTTACTCCATCTCCTTCATTCACATTAACTATCTTAAGGATCTCTTGCTCCCACTTAAAGTCCCTCATGTGCAAGTTATCTTCCCCTTTCATTCTCTTCTTCTTCCCTGTCTCTTGCCCTCTTCTCTGCCTCATCCATGTCCCCCATTCCACTTCAAAGAATATGACTGAAATCCTTTACTTTCTTTTTTCAAACATCTCCTCTACTTCTGTTTTTTATACCACTAACTCAATTCTTCTTCAATCCCTTCTTCCTATTTTACTTTTTTCTTGTTCTTCTCACAGCTTTTATCCTGCTTGTTCCCTGCTTCATTCTGTTTTTATTTTATTTTGCTTCAAATGTGACTCCATTTTTTTTCAAGTCTTTTTTTAAATTCTTCCCTGAAATTATTCCTCATATTGTGTTCTACTTAATTTTGTTAGCTGTTATAATTTTCTTCTTTGTTTTCAGTTCCTTTCCTTTCCTTTATTGTCTCAGAGGATTATGTTTGTTCCAAGACTGACGACGCTAAGGAAATTGCCTTGCCTTGGACCGGCAACGCATCCGAGCAGCCAATGCTGTAAGTGGGTGCACTTTTGTCCTTAGGCAGGTGCTTACGTGAGCACCAAGAGTACGTCAGTCATAAGCTCAAATATCAATTACTTGTTAAGCCTCCATTTTTGTTATATTATTATTTAGTCAAGCCTCATCCTTCATAATTTACAGTTTTCATCATGGTTTTTTTCCTTTCTTCTCCCCAATGCTTTAAGTGCCGTGCATCTGTTCCTGCCCAATGTTATCTCATGTATACATGTATTCACGTATTTATGCATGTGCATGTATGTATGCTTATATATGTGACTATGTTTGTGGCTACATGTGCGTACAAATGTATATAAGTGCAATTAAATATGCACGTGTATAATAAATTCATGATGTCAAACATGTTTAACAATACAAATAACACAAAGATGAACCATGCATATGTAAAGCACATACATAATTTCAGACATACACACTGAAAGACAAGAACACACACACAAACACCACGGTACATTGACATCTACAACACACCAACACACAATGATCACAGCACACAACAGACACACATGGTGCCAAACATATTTGACAAGAAGAATAACACAAAGAAACACACCATTCATACAAATCCACAATAATCTAGCCATACCCACCAGCAGTAACACTAAAACAGACATATCACAGTAGAAACACACCACACATCAATGCAAACAACACATAATCATCACAACATATAATCATGAAGGTGCAAGCTTTTTGCAGCTTAGTGCCTTCAGCACCTTGATGAATCCATCTTGCCTTGAGGTAGGTACGTGCTAAGGTGGCACCTGGGTCAACCATGCACTTCAGACAGGCCTTTGATAAAACTAGCCTGGTCAGCTTACCATTGGCACAGTACACCATGCCAATCTTAGTGCCTTCAGCACCTTGATGAATCCATCTTGCCTTGAGGTAGGTACGGTGCTAAGGTGGCACCTGGGTCAACCAAGCACTTCAGACAGGCCTTTGATAAAACTAGCCTGGTCAGCTTACCATTGGCACGGTACACCATGCCAATGCTTGGCATGCATGCAAAAGCACATTCTCGTGCATCATGCAATTAGGCATTGGCATGGCACGTCTCTTTTTCTTTGAAGTTTGGCATGATACATGCCAATCCTTGCTTCTCCTATTGGCTTCTCCTCACCCAAATTTTTGTTCCTATCATCTGTAAAGTCACTGCCACGGCCCCCACCCTGTGCAAGCAATGTGCATGCAGTTGTCATTGTTGTTGAGTGCAACAAATGCTACTGCTATTACAACCATCATCTTGTCCTCTGGGCACTAGCCTTATGCTTAGGTGCTAGGTAGGACCTTGATCGCCTATGGTCCTATAGAACATTGAGAAATGCTTAGTAGTTTTTCTTCAAATATAAAAGACAATCATTTGAGTCATTTAGAAATCTGCCAATATCACATGCTTTCCTAGCCTCGTTGATAGCTTTGCCCACATGGCCCCCCTTCCCCCATTATCCAGTCCCTCACAAAAATCATTAATAACAACACTTCTCTTTCCAACACAATTTTGCTTATCATCCTGTGAATCTTGCATACATCCCTTTGAACAAGTTCATTTATATGAATCCATTTCCTTCTTAGACTCTCCCTACATAGGATCCAGGTTTCTCCTCTTTACTTTATCTAGTGGAAAAGAGGATATTGTAGTTAATGCACCAACTTCACTATTGCAATGATATATTATGGGAGTGATCAGGCAAAAAAAAAAAACAGAGGGAGAAGAGGAGGACACAGAAGATTGAGAAGCGGAGAGGTAAGATGCGAGTACATATTTGTGTGCATGGATAGAGAAAGGAGGAAGGGCCAACTATGATGTTTGCAAAGCTTTGGGACTGAAGACATTCAAGCCTTTCGTGTAGGGAATTTTTAGGATGATGGGTTTGGGGTTCAATATATAGCATGGTTGAAGACAGAAACAAGAACTACATTTTTAAAAAAAATTGATAATGATGCTCATTTGAAATGTTAAATGTTTGGTTTCAGTTCAAAATTTAAGTGCCAAGTTTAGCTAAATTGCTCGTCTAGAACCAAGCTTAGGGACCATCTATTGGTAAACCAAAAGCAAGGCTGCATATATTAGTTACAAAGACATAACCACTCTAGTACAAGAAAGGATAAAATCAAAAAAATGTCAACATGCCACATTGTATACACAATTTTGTGGTAGTCGATTCGATTTAATCATATTTAAAATGTTAATCTTACATATGACTTGGAGGCTAGATTAGGGACCACTCTAAAGACCAATTTATGACCTAAACATCCGATTTCTACTGCAATTAGACTGATGTAAAACAACTAAAGCTTGATTCCAAACTTGAATATCTAGTCATTAATTATTCTTCCATATTCAGTCGTTACCTGAGGTCAACACTAGTCCACTCCATGTAAGATTTCAAAAACTAATAAACTCAATGCCAACTCCTCATACTTCTACTAGAAAATCTCACTATAGGTGAGGCATCTACCAAATATAAACTAAAGTAATGATGGTAAAAACATTTTAACGAAGAAAATTATTCGAAGGATAAGCAATATAAACACACACAGGAAACACTACCTAAATTCCACTACAAATATTCATAACATTCATTTGAATAAATAGAGGTGGCTAAAGGACCAACTTTCCAAGGATGCCATCATAACTCGCCAAAGACCACCAGTAAAAGAAAAAGGCATACCACTACGGTGGTAGCGCGGTTGGTAAAAGCGTGGCTCCGCCTCTCTCCGGTCACGGGTTCGAGACATGATCCCCTGGGTGACTCAATTAAATTCCGAATTTTCGGGCGCATGTGACATGGGGGGAGGGGGGCGGTGCGGCTGAAACTCCGGCGCCGTAGTGGGATTAGGCTGATGTACTCACTGGTTGGTGAGGGTACACAGAAAAATATGCGGCCCGTTGAACAATCGTCTTATGGGCTGGGGGCTGATGGGGGAGCTACACTACCGGGGGTTATTCCCCCCTACCCTTTTTTCTATCAAAAAAAAGAAAGAAAGAAAGAAAGAAAGAAAAAAGGCATAGAGTCATAAGTATCAATATTAAATATGAAATGCAATCCATAAAACTTAAATTGAAGCAGTAAGACTCACACAACCAAGTCAACCTACAACGTTAGTCACACTCAAACATAGATTAAATGACCAGCAAGTGATATCTCTGTTGCTAAATATAACGCAACAACCCAAAATGATAAGAAGCATATATCGAGTTTTCATTGGAAAAAGTCCAGTGCTAATTATCGACTGAGAGAGAGAGAGAGAGAGAGAGAGAGAGAGAGAGAGAGAGAGAGGGGATTCACTATTATTGAAAAACTCATAAACAAATGAATTAGTTTTCTCTCTAACCTGGAAAGAAAATGAGAGATCAACGTAAGTAATTAAAAGACACCACTGGAACTCAAAGCAATCAAATATTTCTGTTCATTGAGTCAAGGAAAAATACCCACAAAATCAACAATAAAGGAAACCTAAAACATACAAGTTTTACTCCTGAACACTTCTCGATTGGGGTAAGCGAAAATCAAGGAATCATTACCATTAAAGTGACAACAACAACTGCTAACTCCAACCAGAGAACGCAAAGATAGAATTACTAAACAACGATGGACCTATCTTCTGTATATATAAAAATCCATGAAATTACTTTTTTAATTAAAAGATCGACTCGGAAAAAAGAAAAATCCAAAAAAGCCTTCAAAATTCCATTAAACCAACACCAGATCGGGTGTTTTTACTGCTCAAGAACCTTAAAACAGCACAATCCATCAACCAAAGAACCAAATCCACATAAAACCCCCAAGAAATCCAGAAAATTATTTTTTTTCTAAATCATTACCCCATCAGACGATGTCATCCCTTTAAAATCAAGAAAAACCACCATCGCCAAGAGCTAAACTTAAATCTTCAAACAAAAGCCCAACAAATCGAATTTCTTTAAAACCCGCGTAAGCTACTAGATCGGATCGAAGAGAAGGGACGGAAGGGCTAAAGAGCTCACCGTCCGGCCATCGATGGTGTGACTGTCCTGGAGGACGCGGTCGAGGATGGAAGGATCGGCGAAGACGACGAAGCCGAAACCCCGGGGCCGGCCCGTCATCTTGTCCCTCATGATCACCGTCTGCAGCACCTCCCCATAATTGGAGAAGTACTCCTTCATCTTCTCCTCCGTCGTCTCCCACGAAATCCCCCCGATGAACAGCTTTCCCTGATCCGAATCCATCGCTCCCTCTTCTCCGCTCCCTTCTCCTCTCTATAAAGAGATCGAGATCGAAGGAGATGTCGTTTCCTCAAGGGTTCTTCTTCCGAGAATAGGATGGAGAAGCGAAGGGACTAGGGTTTTGGGGGATAGCCGGCGATGACGGCGGGGAGGGGGGGGGGTGGCGCAGAAATATCTGAGAGGAGAGAGAAGGAATAAGAGGGAGAGGCGAGGACAGAGAAAAGAAGGATAACTAATGGTGGAGATGGAGGGATTGGACGACGATGGTGTTTCTGATAAGCGAGTGGAGTGGAATGGACGGCGGATATCTGATATAGGGTTTTCTTAAAAGGGTCGGAACGTTCGGGGTTCTGCTTGGTCGCACGTGTAGAGAAAAAAAAAAAAAATCGTTTGCGCTGCCACCATAGAAAATCAAATGGGATGTTTCCTATTTTGCCCCATTTCCCCGAATACCAATCTAGAACGTAAAAATGTCAAATTCTTTCTGCTAATGCAATCATAAATCCTATAATTAAAATAAAAAAATATTAATAAAATCATATATTTTATAATTAAAAATAAAAGATATTATATTTTATATTTATAATATTTTTTTATTAATATATATTAAATAACCAAATAATATATATTAAATAAATTAATATATATTAAATAACCAAATAATATATATTAAATAAATTAATATATACATTCAAATAAAATAATATACAATTTTCAAATATAAAGTTCATTAGTACATAATACACGATCAAATGATGTACACTAACAATTAGTCAACTAGCAATCAATATATATCTTCAAATAAGTTAATACATAGTGTTTAGAACATTATGCTCGCCAGCACACACTACATGATATGGTGATACATATTTATAAAATTCTTGATTCGTCGTGGCCCGTAGCTGTTGGTGACGTCGATGGTCGCCCGTCCGTCTTCTCGAAATGCCTTCGGTATCTCGAGACCTGCAAGAAACAATGTCAGTGACCCGGGCCGAGGATTCTGGCGGGGGCGCTCTGACGGTCAAGTCAGTGACGATATAGGGGAACAGATCCTTCTGGTCGAGCCCTTCGGGATGAGCTCCATGCTAGGAGGAGTGAGTGTAGTGTGAATGGAAGTGAGAGCGGGCTGGGAGAGGTAATGGTCGAGATGGAAGAGTCCTCTTGTGTGGCCTTTCTCCCTTTTTTCTCTCGCCTGTCCTCGTGGTTTTTTGCTTTGCTTGCTTACTTTTGGCTTACTCTGGCTAGGTTTTTACTCTGTCTTGCCTCGGGATCTCTCCGTGTCGTCAGACGTGTACGATGAGGTATCGTGCCGTGGATAGGACGCCTCTCCTGTCAGATGGCCGAGGAAGCTTTCATGCGCTCTGGCATTCCCTCTGCTTGTCTAGTTCTGGGAAGCCTAGCAGGACCTCGATCGGTGGGTCGCCGCCCTCGGGACTCATGCTTTCTGGCTGGGTCCTTTTCCTTGCAGTATGGCAGGTTGGTGGAGAGTATGGCGCCTTGATGTGAGTTTCCTTCCCTTCTGGTGTGAGTGATGACTGTGGGTATTAATTGCGGCATGGCGGCACTGCTGTACGGCCCTCGGGGGGCCCGCCATCATCCTTGGAGGGGAGGCGCCGCTTCCTTGGTGGTTGGTGCCTCTGCCCGAGCTGGGGACTGAGCTAGAGAGATGGGGCCCAACTCCGAGGGGCTTCGCCTCGAGGTGGCTCAGCTGGGTGGAGGAGGGCTGAGCTCGACTCCGGACCAACTGAACTCGGCTTTGGGTGAGCTCGACCTGACGGAGGTGGGTGGGGCGCAGCCCAGCCCAGGGGACCTGACCTCGGAGGGGCTCCTCGTGGCGGAGGAGACTTGGGCTCGACTCCTGACCACGGGGCCCGATCCTAAGGGGCCCGCCTTGGGTAGGGACTTATGCTCGGCTCCGGCCTAGGCGTCCCGACCTGACGAGGACCGACCTGGCGGAGGACGGAGCTCGACTTCGGCAGGCGACCCCGTTGTTCTTGGGGAGCTCAGCCTGGTGAAGGGGCCCATGTTGAAAATCCAGTGTGGCGTCTGATAGAGACTCCACATCAATTTGCCCACTCCACGTCAGCGATCCGGCCACATCACATATTACAACTATATTTAATATACAACTAGTAGCGATTCAACATACATATTTAGATAAATCGATATAATTTTTAAATTATTGAGTTCATCAATATATTATATAGGGCTAGGTAACATACACTTAGAAAAATAATCATTTAACAACTCGATGCACACCACTAAACAAATTAATTCATGGTTTATAGAATATTATATTTACTAGTACATATTGAATAATATGATGATACATATTTATTGATTTTTTGATATATACTATAAACTTCTTTGATACATATCTAGTAATGATCCAGTACACACCACCAGGAAAATCAATACACAATTTTTAGGATATATTTTTTATCTGGAGATATGTATTGAATTATTGCTAGATGTATATAAAAAAAATTATAGTATATATTAAGAAGTCGATAAATATGTATTACTAGGCCATATAGGATAAATTGGTGAACATAATATCTTAAAAATAGTGTATTAATTTGTTTAGAGATATGTATTAAATTGCTAGATAGTTAATTTATTAAGTATGTATCACTTAGTTGTATATTATATATAGGTAAATTTCATATTCTAGGAATTTTGTATCGATTTATTTGTAAAATGTATTGATTTATTTGATAATTAATTTATTTTAGTATGTTTCATATAGTCATATAATACATATCGGTAAAAAGTATATACTAAAAAATAAAAAAAAATATTACTATATTTTTTTTAATATGAGATAAATAATTTCGTCACTAAAAAAATTTAATTTTATAATTATTTTTAAAATTGATATTTAAAAATGATAAAAAATTATGACAAAAGCCCCGTATGGTATTCTATGGTATCCACCCCATATGATTTTTGTTCTGTGTGGAAGTTGGAAGGTGGGGCATAAATAAGCAAGCTTGATTGGGTCTCATCAAGCACAACTTGAAATTAATTTAGAGCTTGAAAGAGGACACCAAGCTTAGTTTGTTTATCATTATTTTGAGCTTCAATCAAGTCAAATTTTAAATTACGATGAACATACGTCTAAATGAGTAGCTTATAATTTTTAAATCTAGTTAGAAATTAATTTAAACTTGAGCCCAGCTCGTGTTAAGATTGGATTAAAACTTTACTCAGGCTTAATTTCAAGCTTGGTTCAAATATGAATTAATATTCAATAAGTAGTTGAGCTGGAATTTGGGTTAGGTTGGGCGAAGCTTTGTTATGGCGCCTCGGTCTAGATTGGGTTAGGCTTAATTTTGATTTGGACTATATAACCCAAGCTTGAGCTTGATTTGAATTTGTATTACTCGTCGAAACAAGAGAGGACGCCCCATTCGGAATTAGAGGGAGACTCCCAACAGGAGTCTTCTTCTTTGATGCACTCCTACTGGGTTCAAAGAGAGAGAGCTGGGAGGGAGTTAAAGTCCTCCCTTCCATCCTCTTTAAATCCTTGAACACCCCCTCTCAAAACCCACCAAAATCAAGGAATCAAAGAGAACTTACCAGTTTCCACCACCACCACAGCCGATCACCACCGGGAAGCCAGGTAAGGGAGATTTGTTCTTTTTTTTCCTTCTTGGAAGCCAAACCCTTGATTGCCGACCACTGGAGGCCATGCTACCATGAAGCATGGTCTTGGCCACACTCCTCCAGACGAATGATCCATGCATTGGAGAACGAGCAGGGGACGGGAGCGCAGGAGTCCTCTGTTCAACCAATGGAAAAAGAAGAAGAGAGGAGAAGAAAAGAAAAGAAGAAGAGAGAAAAAGAAAAGAAAAGAAAAAAGAAGGAAGAGAAAAGAGGAGAAAGAGAAAAAGAGGAGAGAGAAATAAGATAGAGAAAGAGAAGAAAGAAAGAAGAGGAGAGAGAAAAAGGAGAGAGAAAGAAGGGAGAGATAAGAAGAGGAGAGAGAAAGAAGAGAGAGAAGGAGGAGAGAGAAGAGGAGAGAGGAGAAAGAAGAAGAAAGAGAGAGAAGAGAAGGGTAAAATAAATAAATATTTAAGGGGATCTAGAAGTTTTTTCCAAAAAATTTATGAAGTTAGGGTATCAGTGGGTGGATCACGGATAGAATTCGGATAAAATGTTTTAGATATATAATTACCATAGAGTTATTTATTGATATTAAAAATTATTATTGTAGGAAGATAATTTTCTAAGCAAAAAGGAATTGAGAGAGTTCCTGGTACAGACTGATATCGGGTGTATTTAGTTATCTCTAGTGAGATAAGAATTTCTGGATATCGATCATCTACTTATATAAAAACTATTCTGTGCATCGATAATTTTACTCCATGTGATGTGGTAATTGCATATTATATTCTTATTTATTAAGTACATGTGGTATTTGATAGTTATCTGTTATATATATATATATATATATATATATATATATATATATATATTCATATATTAAGTATATGTGGTTTTATATGAATTATATATTATTGATTTTGGTTGGGTAATTCTATTATTCATTTGCATTTCATCGGATGAAAGGGTATATTTTGGTATAAAATTATTAACAAGTATAAATTGATTTTAAGATTGCATGATGGATGATGGTGCATTGGATTAGCCATGTATTGATGCCCCATTATAGGTCGAAAATATAGTAACATTGATGCCTTGCCACAGGTCGTAAATGTGAAATTATTGATGCCCCATCATAGACCAGAAATGTGAAACTATTGATGCCCTGCCACGGGCTAGAAACGTGGGTCTAGTAGTCCAGAGTTGAGCACCCTAAGATGATTAAATTTGATTTATGATGATCACGAGGGTTATATGATATGACATTTTGCATCACATGGCATATATTATTATATATAATCATGGTTTTTTGTGATATTATATATTATTTTTTAATTATTCTATTATGATGGTGAGAGTGCGAAATTTTTACTGGGCTGTAAAGCTCACTTTCTATTTCTCTTTTCTTTCAGAGTCGCAGGACACATAGCGTTGATTGGGTTGAGCATGAAATTTGAGTTCCAGCATTATTTAGATTGATTAGTTAGTTCTATTTTTGATACCATGTAACGAATAAGTTGGTCATTTAGCTACTATGCATTTATTTTGATGGTATTTGTTGATTTTACTAGTTGGAAATGATGAGATTATTGAATATTTTAGGCCTAGTACAATTTCTAGGGTGATGTCGTGGCTGGTCACATGGCCGATCCATGTGCTGGGTTTGGGATGTAACAAAATTCTCTATGATCGATTTGAAAATCTGATTGGAAGCCGGCCTAGACCAGCTGAAGCCCATTCTACCTTTACATGCATGCAAGAAGTTTGTTGTATTGATATTTAAAAAGATGGAAATTTGGCAACCAAAGGATAATTTATTAGGAAGTTTGAATGATAAAAGGTTCATGTCAGAGAGATAGGAAAACAAATTTTCACCCATCTAATTTTAATTTGGTAAAAGCTAAATTTTCCAAATGAGTAAAGTCTTGATCCCAAAGGACCATCAAACATGTCGTCGACCATTTTGACCATTTTAGAAATGATCGGTTAGGATTTGAGAGAAAGATTTGCCATATTTAGTAGCCAATCACCAACAAAAAATTTAGGAAGCTAGAACTTTCCAATTCAAAAAATTAGGTAATATAAAAATAGATATAGTTAATATAGAAGTTTAAATCTAGCCCATACCTAAATTTGAAAATATTTATAATATTTTTTTATTTTGAAAAATCATTTCCAATTAAAGGGGATATTGATCAAAACTCCAGAAACGCCAACAATAATAGACACCCTACACAAATTAAGATTTTGTACAAATTGATTCGAGGAAAATAAAAAAAGGTTTTACACTATTTTCTATGTAATTTATTTTTTAATCAAAAAAAGGAAATCAACATGGATTTGAAAACCCAAAACTCATTAATATAAGTAAAGTGCTTCTATAATAAACTTATTTAGTTCAACGAAAGTAAAGGATTTAGAATCTATCTTATTTTGAGGGATTCAAGTTGAGTAGATTAAATTTATTTTTTCATCTCGATAAAATTCTAAATATCTAAAAATTAATGTGAAGAGAGCCTCATGGTGCAAAGTGTTAGATGATTTTCACTGACTATAAAAAAAGTAATTATATAAATTATGAATATATATTGGATTATATTGGCGTGATTCTTGATATTTGGTACAGATCCCAGATGTCTTGGGATTTGATTGAGCTGTAACTTTACATGTATTGCATTCCTTTTGTTAATAAATTCATTGGGATACCCTCTCATCAAGGTATGAGGGTAATTCCAAAACCCTAAAACTATCATGGTATCAGAGCATTCCGATCCAAAACCCTAAAACTATCACGATTCTTCATTTCTACTCTTTTGTGACAATCAGGCAGCCATTAACATAGCAAACAATCCAGTCCAACATAGAACCAAGCACATTGAAATTGATCGACATTTTATTAAGGAAAAGCTCACTTCAGGGATCCTTCAGATCTTACATATTCGATCTTCAGATCAACTAGCCGATGTTCTGACCAAAGGATTAAGTTTAAGTCATTTTTTTTCTGTTTGTACCAAGATGGAACTTATCGATATATTTGTCGCCTCTTGAAGAGGAGTATTGGCGTGATTCCTGATATTTGGTACAGATCCCAATTGTCTTGGGATTTGATTAAGCTGTAACCTTCCATGTATTGCGTTCCTTTTGTTAATAAATTCATTGGGATACCCTCTCATCAAGGTACGAGTGTAATTCCAAAATCCTAAAACTATCAGATTATATATTCTTTAAGATTTTGGTTTCTCCTTGTATTTTTATTTTATTTTATTTTTTTGATGAAAAGGAAGGTTACCAACCTCATTTATTGAAATATATAATGAACAAAAGTATTAAAGTGTTACAACTCGTTGTGACAATGAGCCGGGATGGCTGAGGTCTGGGCACAGAAGAGGGAAAGATTAGAGGAGGGGTATCATCGTTCAGAGATTACAATAGCAAAAGTAGCAGCACCTTAGCCTCTCCTTTTATTCTTGGAATTAGTGGCAGTTTCCCTTGAAGGCTTCATTTTATATATTGCCGTTCCTCTTCAAGTTTTGTCCCGTGGTTTGAGGTCCTTTTAACACCTTTCTCACCAGCTCATGCAATGATTATTCTTGAAGCTTTATCTTGTACGTACGCATGGCATGCATCCAGTTGTTAAGAAGTCTTGGAGAATGTTCAAGCAAGGTCAATGATGACTTTGCTTCAAATCTATAAGGCCGGTTATTTCTCTCCTTATAAATGCTCCACAAAACTATCAGGACCACACAGTCATAGACTCTTAATAAATTTTTTTATCCGTGATTGAACTCTACTTTGTCTAAATTTCTTCAACCAAGAGTGGTGATAAAGTGAGAATTAATGCCCTATTTATGTTATCCCATAGGAAGCGACAGTAGAAGCAATTCAAAAATAAATGATTGATTGTTTCTACATTGTTTGCACATAATAAACATGTTGAAGGGCCAGTCTAATTTTTCTTCTTCATGCATGTTATTTGTCGCGAGAAACTTTTAGTTGTAAACTAGCATGTTGCAGACTTTCACTTTTTCCGGTAATGGGATTTTCCGGTTTATCCTTGCAAAAAGTGAAGTTAACCCCTCCATGGTTGAGAAAGTCATAGCATCGTTTAACAAAGAATTTGCTTGAGTTGCACCATTTCTATAAAATTTCATCTTCTGAGTTTGTCTTGTGAACAGATCTGATGGGAGATCTTTTAGATGTTCTAGATCCTCCCTAGCTACCTTGATATGGGAGCTGGGAGAAGAAAAGCATTTCTCTGATTGGGGTGTCTAAGAAATTACACAATGCTTTGTTTTGTTGAGAGGTGATAAAGCATTGGAAAATCATTTTTCTCTTTTGAAAAGAAATATTAGAAGATTATCCAGTCCTATGCATGATGCTCGCTCCTTCATTATCTTCCATTAATTGAATCACCATGAGCATCGAAAGATGGGACTATTGTATATATCTTTAATACATGCTCTTTCAAATCTTTTTCGCTTTTATATTTCTTTTGATTTATTCACCATGATGACCAGCTAACAATTTTTTATCCTTGATTATGTGTTACTCTTCATAATCGATTCTCCATCGTCCTGTACATATTCTTAAATGAATCAGCGTTTGGGGGGACCAAATGTATCATACTATTTGTACTCTAATTGTAAATCAAATATATTACAATTTTGATCGAGTATCCTCGACTTGAAGGCTTTCACACCGCCCCCCACTCTCACCTGTAGCCTTCTTTGGCAGCATCTCACCTACTTTCTCGGTTCAATTTCCGACTCCATGACTTCAGTATTATAAGTATAGAACTTCGAAACAACTATGAAAAAGAAAAGATTAATGATACCAGGAGTGGCAAAGAATGCATGGTAGTGGTCTAGGTGAGAGACCGTCAAGTTGTCTTGAATCCATCCCTTACTCCCATTCTTCTTTGTGATGTCAGATACCGTCGATAAAAGGACGCTGCTTCGGAAATTTCCTACTCCCAAACTTGTAGTGAAGTAAGGAGTCCCCAAGCTCTTCGTACCCTCCGGTGCTTTGGCCATTGTCACGTCCCGAATTCAGTATTAGAATCGGCTACACGATCGGCCGTACAAATCCTAGATCTTATCCCAGAGATCATGCAAGGCCCAGGTATACAAGAGTCACTTACCTCAAAAATCTCATTCTTCACCAAGCCCGAATATCTGCACAACTCTGTGAAAGAAGGAAGTAGGGTTGTGAGCTTTACAGTCCAGTAAGGTCTCCAAATGGTCAACATCAATAGTAATAATTTAAAAATAGCAAGGATATAAGAGTATACATCATGCCATGCAATTAAACAACTTAAGTGTCACATACGACAAAATCTTTTTCAAAATCATGTTTCCTTTTCAAGTTTTCAATTAAATCATCATTCTTTAGGGTTCTGGACTAGTCACGGTCACACTCCAGCCTGTGACTGGCACACTGAGAAACCACGGTACCACCGTGGCATGGCTAGTCCAAACACCATTTTTACTTAACACTTTATCATTTCACCTCATCTCATGATATCATATCATGATGTCAAATCATGAAATCTCAACTCTTCCACTGACCGGCACCACGGTTCAAGCCATACAAATATCACTTTATTTGTTAAAATACGTAATACAGGAATGTAGCACATAACAATAATAATCGTACTGATCAATATAAAAAGTCAAACTATTCCATGCAAAACAAATTATGCATACCAATGCATATGCGCACGGATCAAACCATGTCGAAATAAATACATATATATAACTGATGAACATGTCCAGAGATCCTTACCTCCTATAGCTAATCCAAAAATACCCGAATTAGTATGTATCCGAAATTTGCACGATGCCTTCTTGCTCAGAAGACTGATTCCCTACAGGTACAATAACAATTTTTTTATCAATAATCCTAGGGTAATTATAAACCCAAACCTTTTAGCCAAATTTCTTCTACGATTCATCCGTAAATCCTAATCTCACGAATTTCCAGAATAAAACTTTTCGATCCCCCTTTCAACATATATATATATATTTCTCTTTCTCTCTCCTCATCTTCTATCTCTTCATCTTCTCTCTCCACTTTCTCTCTCCTCTTTTTTTTTTCTTCTTTTCTTTTTTTCTTTTTTTTTTTCCTTGGACCGAAACCAAACTTCCCTTTTTGTTTTTCTTTCTTTCTTTCTTTCTTTCCATGTTCTCTTCTTCTCTCCATCGTCTCCACCGAACCCCCCCTCTCTCTGCTCGACCGAACCGAGAACCCCTCCATGGTTGCCGACGGCGACCATAGGAGGAGGTTGCCAGGAAGACCCCGACGGACTGGAAGAAAATCGGTGGCACGGCCACCGGCGACAAATGGCCCAAACCAAATAGATCCAAAAATACTGGGAAGAAGGAAATTTACCGATGATAACAGGAACGTCGGCCGAACGGACGCCTCCTCTGATCCAAAAATTTCCGATCACAACCCATCAGCACGCTAGACCAGTGGCCATCTCTTCCCCCCTGCTCCGTTCTCTCTCTTTCACTTTGGCTCGATCGCACGGGCCTCCGGCATCCTACAGATGGAGACCAAAGGAGGGAAAAGGGTTTGCTGGATGATGGCTGGGTGGAGAAGAAGGGCGAGGCGGTGTAGTCACAGGGGAAGAGGAAGGAGGATTTGATAGGTTGGGGTTTTTAAAGAAAAAGCCTAGGAATTTCTCGCGTACACGCGATCGAATTTCCCTTTCTCTCACGACTTCCCTCCGGTCGATCGACCCCATCTCCCCGACGACCTCTCCTCCGACTTCCCCGACGAGAACACTGGTCGGATAGGGGAGAACGATGGTTCCCCTGTTCTCCGTCTCCACCCAATTTTTTTTTTTCTGAGTTTTGAATCCAAGTCGGTGATGGCTACCGACTTCAGCCCAGGCAGCCCAATACGGTTTGGGCTTCATATTCTCCCCCTGTTAAAATAATTTTGTCCTCGAAATTAGCTTGATTAAGATTTTAATTCTTGGAAATATCCAACTATTATGTCAATCCTCAAACTCCCAATTTGTCTTCCTCGTAGGGCACTTGTTTCGCAAATCTGAATCAGAATGATATCATAAAACATTCAAAACTTGATCTTTTCCATCTACAATCCGTATCGAATTTCCTTAAGCTCTTCAAAAAGAATACTTATCTTTTGATGTCATTATAATTAATTTTCCTTAATCAGTTCTACAGAATTTCATGATAGCCCAATCTTAGATATACATAATTTAACATCATCCTTAAGTTTCTGTATGATTCTTTTCTTAGATCATTTTCTTCATAAGTCCATAACAAAATTATACCACATCTCAATTCTTGCTTCTTATGATTTTATGGTACATACAGAATTCTTTTAATTCTTTCCAAATGAACATTAACATCTCAATCCTCAATGTAAAATTCTTTGCTTCTGAAATTTATTTCTCTTGATTAACCTTCACATGAAATCATAATCGGTCTACTCTATTCTTAATAAAAAATTTAGAAAAAGCTTGAGCATTAGACACTTGCCCTGGTTTCTAACATTCTTTCTTTCCTTGCACCTCTCAATGACTTTACAATAAATCCTTAATCTTATAGAAACCTTGAGCCCTCCTTAAATGGAGAAATTATAATGTCAGGTGCCACAAATATTCTCGATCCAAATCGGGTAAAGGACCATCACTTCTTTATTCTAGATTTAATGATATCCAAAAATTCTTGTTTACTATAGTCCTTTATACTAGGGGACCCATTGAGAAAAATCGTCTGGCAACATATATAAACTAACCAAGGATCATCAACATTATCTTTTTATCTTATTACTGAAATTCAAATCAGTATTTTCCATCACAATACTTCTAAAGTTAACATTCATAACTGATTTCAGGATAACTCAAAGTCTCAAACCATTACGCTTCTACTGCGCACTCTGATAAAAATTTACTAAACCATCTAGGTTCACTAAATAAATTCTCTAAAAATTTATCTTGGTACCAAAAAAATCCAAAACTATTAAAGTAAAGCTATTGAGTCTCTCTATCTCCTTTACATCTCAGGTATATTATATCAAGGTTTATCCTGACCCGGTTCTCATATTGAAAGTCCTTCAAAATTTTACCATCCTTTTTATGACTTCAATAATTCTAGTTTAAGTCTGGATTAATTATACTTTTCTTGACAATTCGATTAGTCAATCTAAATCAATATATTCTCTTGGAAAATTATCATTAACTCTAACAAGTACATGGCTTTCAATCAATACTCTTATGTAAGGAATCAATCATCTTATCTCTCACAGAACTATCTTACCATAACTCTTAACATCAATTATCAAACCATAAAAAATGTTGTCTCTCACAGACTAAACCCTTATAAATTTCTTAATACCAATCTCTTTGCTCAATACAACATCAGTAGCAGGGTAATTTAATTCTTCTTATAGATTTTAATTTGACTTGGTATTTAACATACCCAAGTCATCTTCAATAATTATAGAATAGATTCAGTTATTCAATCACAAACCACTAACCTACATCATCAAGGATTCTACCCAAATGTGCATGGCATGACCACATAATAATATTTATTCCACTAATTACAAATCTATGCATTATGCCAAACACATTTTTCATTACATAATTCCATTAATAATCCCCATACAGATTCATCGAAAGAAAATTTTCCTTCTTAATATCATAAACTCTTTCATAACCTATACCCGAAATATCCCGAAATATCTTATTGCAAGAATCCCCAATGATTATAGGGTAGACTCAGTAATCCAATCCAAACTACAAATATAGGCTATCAAGAATCTATCAAAATAATACATGCCAAGTTGTCATAATCTAATCCACCAATATAGAGTGACAAGCTATACATCATCCCAAACATATTTTTCTTTATATATTTTCAATCATAATCCACATATAGATTATCAACAGCATATTCTTTCTAATATCATTGAACTCTTTCATAACTTATACTCTAAATATCTTCTCACAACAGTCCCAAAAATTTACAATCTGACAATTAACAGTAGAACTAACACATTCCCAACATCCACATCCACACTAGGTTCAAGATTCTAAAATCATCCAATTAACAATTGAACCTACTTATTAAGCATGACCTATTAACATAACATGCTATAATTCCAGGCCAGTACTCTTGATGCTTGGGCTTACCCAATTATCAAAGGTGATGATACATCCCCATCCAACTCTTTTATACCCATTATATGCTTACTTATCATGATTAAAAAAAAAAGTACAATCATCTAGCCCTAAACATTTATCCTAAATCAATCCTATTACTTACTTTACAGACCAAACATCGTGTTCCTCTTTGGTACTAATCATATGCCGGATCTTAAACATAATACCTAAAGATTAGAATCCAACCTTCGAATTCATTTTCTTTCTAACTTCATATCTCGATTGATCATGACACTAAATTAAAATACCTCTTAAATCACAGTCCGTATTAATCATAACTCAAATTTCAATATCATTTAAATTGTATCTCAAGAACTTATGTCACAATTTCAAGTGATCATAACTTAAATTTTGACATCATTCGCATCACATCCCAATCACTCATGTCACAATCATAAGGAATCATATTATGACTTCGGTATTATTCATATCATGTCCAAACTATTAATATCTAAATCCAAATAATCATAAACTAAGCTTCAACATCATTCATATCATATCTTAATCACTTATGATACAATCCTTAATAAACATGAGCTAGGCTTCAATGTTCCTCATGTTATGTCCTGATTACTTATGTCGTAGTTCCAAATAATCATAACCGAAATTTTGATATTATCCTGCCACGTCCTAATAATCACCACATTATTTCCTAACTACTTGTATCATTGTTCCAGATGATCATAAATCAAACTTTGATACCATTCTGTCATGTCTTACTAATCATCATGTTAATTTCTTAATCTTTTATGTCACAGTGCTAGGTGATCATACTCTTAACTTCAATACTATTCATGTCATGTCCAAACTACTTACATCATGATTCCAGGTAATCATAACCTAAGATATCACTCAGTCGTGTCCTAATAACCATCATACTATCATGTGATTTCCCAATTCACTTATGTCCCAGTCTCGAACAATCATGACCTGAATTCTGATGTCACTCATATCTATCCTAATCACTTATACTGTAATATATAGACTTTGGGCCGAAGTCGGCAGGCCCAGCCGACTTCGACCCAGCCAAATAAAAAAAAAAAAGAAAAAGAAAGAGACGGGAGAACGAGGGAGACTGGAACAGGGGAGAGGATCTCGTCGGAAGGCTCGGGGAAACGTCGCGAGGAGTACGGGAATTGGTCGGCGACGAGTCCAGGATGGAGTGGAACTCCGATCCGGCGGTGGTTGCTCCCCAAACGGCAGTGAAACCATCGGTGGGTTCCTTTAAATTCCCTCACCACCACCGATCCAAGCTTCATCGGCTTCTTCCACGCGACGTCTCCCTCTTCAGCGAGCATCTAGGAGTCCGACGAAGTCAGGTAAGGTTTTTTTTATGAGTATTTTTTTAAGGAAAAAAAAAGGGGGGGGGGCGAACCTAATTCCGGTTGGGGACTGTGGATCCACGGGTGGCTTCACCGCCGCCGTCGCCGCCGTCCGCCGTCTGCCGAGACGTCTCCTCGGAGACCTTCTTCCTAGGTCGCCGGTAGCCGGGGGGGAGGCCGGACCGGTTTGGTTCAGGCGAGGCAAGGGGAGGGGCCGTTCGGGAGAAAGAAGAAAAGAAGGAAGAAAAAGAGGAAGAAGAAGAAAAAAAAAAAAGAAAAGAAAAGGGGGTTTGGTTTTGGGTTCGGGAGAAAGGAAAAGAAAAGAAAAGAAAAGAAAAAAATATATATATATATAATAATAAATAAATAAATATATATATATATGTGTATATATATAAATATATATAAATATATATATATATATATATTGGTTCGGTTCAGAAGAAAAAAAAATATAAATAAATAAATAAATATATAATAATAAGAGAGAAGGAAGAGAGAGAAAGAGGAGAGAGAAGGAAGAGAGAGAGAGAGAGAAAGAGGAGAGAGAAGGAAGAGAGAGAAGGAAGAGAGAGAAAGAGGAGAGAGAAGGAAGAGAAAGAAAGAGGAGAGAGAAAGATGAGAGAGAAAGAGGAGAGAGAAGGGAGAGAGAAGGAAGAGAGAGAGGAAGAAGAGAGAATCCAGGGATTTTCTCGAAATTCATGAAATTCGGGAATTTAGATTTTAATTAAATTATTTATTAATGTAGGAAATCAGTGTTCTGAGTAGGGAGGTATCGAGCAAAAATTCGGGTACTGACTAGTGTCCAATATATTAGGATTGGCGATAAGGTAAGGAAATTCTGTATCGATCATTCTTTTATGCATGAGTTTATATATGCATTTATACGTGTGATATATATTATGTGGCATAGTTGTTTTCTTGTGATAGATAATGTATTTTTTTACATTATTGTCATCTGTATTACATGCTTGATGTTATAAGAAGATTGATATCCGGATGGGTTGGACCATGATACCGGATTGCTAAACAAGTTGAACCATGAAACCGGATATCGAGTGGGTTGGACCACGATATCGGTTAATACAATGTGTTGAACCATGACATCGGTTATCGAGTGGGTTGGACAACGATACCGGTTGTCGAGAGGTCATAAAAGATGTTTTGACAAATGTTAATAAAGTAAATAAGGTGTTTGGTCTAGCCATGCTACGGTTGCACCGTGGTTATACAGCCTGAGCCACGGGCTTTGTACGTGGGAGCTGGCCACGGGCGGATAGTACGTGGGACAGCCGAGCCACGGGCTTAGTACGTGAGCAGGACCGACCATAGTATGCATGATCGCTTTGTGGTTGCCAGTCATGGGCTGGTACATGATCGTGGCTAGACTAGAACCCTAAAGATAAAGGTGAAATAATGAGAATATTAAAGGAAAAATGCAAAGTTATCAAAGTTTGTAATACATGAGGCTGAAATCATTTGATTGCATTGACATATCATATTGGTATTTTATTGTTTCAGAAAATTTTATTATTATTTGGAATGATCATATAGATGCCTTACTGGGCTGTATAGCTCACTTTCTATCCTTTTAAATTTTCAGAGACTCAGGACACGTGACAAGATTTGGGCTGGCATGGGACGAAGACCTATACATGCTGAGTTAGTTAGAGTTAGAGTTTAGTTACGATTACTGATACTTGTTGTAATCAGTAGATCAATAGTTGACTGATTTAATAAATGGATGCCACCTGATTAATTATATGATATAAGTTTTCTTTTGATATGTTGACTCTGGTGTAATTAGGCCTTGCATGATCTCTAGGATAAAATCTAGGATTTGTGCGACCGGTCGCGTGCCGATTCCGGTACTGGATTCAGGTCGTGACATATACCATAGTCCAAAGTCATCATAACCTGAGTCCTGACACTTTTCTTATCAAGTCCTAATAACCATCATGTCATTATTATTTTAAATCACTTATGTCACAATCCCAAATGATCATAACCTAAGCTCTGATACCACTCTGTCATGCCCCGAATCCAGCACCGGAATCGGCTACGCGACTGGCCGCACAAACCCTAGGTTTTATCCTAGAGATCATGCAAGGCCCAGGTATACAAGAGTCACTTACCTAAAAAATCTCATTCTTTACCAAGCCCGAATATCTGCACAACTCTGTGAAAGAAGGAAGTAGGGTTGTGAGCTTTACAGCCCGGTAAGGTCTCCAAATGGTCACCATCAATAGTAATAATTTAAAAAATCAAGGATATAAGAGTACACATCATGCCATGCAATTAAACAATTTAAGTGTCACATACGACAAAATCTTTTTCAAAATCATGTTTTCTTTTCAAGTTTTCAATTAAATCATCCTTCTTTAGGATTCTGGACTAGCCATGGTCACACTCCAGCCTGTGACTGGCACACTATTGTCACATTCCAGCCCGTGACTGGGATACTGTTGTCACACTCCAGCCTGTGACTGGCACACAAAGTTATCACACTCCAGCCTGTGACTGGCATACTGAGAAACCACGGTACCACCGTGGCATGGCTAGTTCAAACACCATTTTTATTTAACACTTTATCATTTCACCTCATCTCATGATATCATATCATGATGTCAAATCATGAAATCTCAACTCTTCCACTGACCGGCACCACGGTCCAAGCCATATAAATATCACTTTATTTGTTAAAATACGTAATACAGGAATATAGCTCATAATAATAATAATCGTACTGATCAATATAAAAAGTCAAACTATTCCATGCAAAACAAATCATGCATACCAATGCATATGCGCACGGATCAAACCATGTCGAAATAAATACATATATATAACTGATGAACATGTCCAGAGATCCTTACCTCCTAGAACTAATTCAAAAATACCTGAATTAGTATGTATCCGAAATTTGCACGATATCTTCTTGCTCAGAAGACTGATTCCCTACAGGTACAATAACAATTTTTTTATCAATAATCCTAGGGTAATTATAAACCCAAACCTTTTAGCCAAATTTCTTCTACGATTCATCCGTAAATCCTAATCTCACGAATTTCCAGAATAAAACTTTTCGATCCCCCTTTCAACATATATATATATATTTCTCTTTCTCTCTCCTCATCTTCTCTCTCCACTTTCTCTCTCCTTATCTTCTATCTCTTCATCTTCTCTCTCCACTTGCTCTCTCCTCTTTTTTTTTCTTCTTTTCTTTTTTTCTTTTTTTTTTCCTTGGACCGTAACCAAACTTCCCTTTTTATTTTTTTTTCTTTCTTTATTTCTTTCCCTGTTATCTTCTTCTCTCCATCGTCTCCACCGAACCCCCCCTCTCTCTGCTCGACCGAACCGAGAACCCCTCCACAGTTGCCGATGGCGACCATAGAAGGAGGTTGCCGGGAAGACCCCGACGGACTGGAAGAAAATCGATGTCACGGCCACCGGCGACAAATGGCCCAAACCAAATAGATCCAAAAATACTGGGAAGAAGGAAATTTACCGATGATAACAGGAACGTCGGCCGAACGGATGCCTCCTCTGATCCAAAAATTTTCGATCACAACCCATCAGCACGCCAGAGCAGTCGCCATCTCTTCCCCCTTGCTCCGTTCTTTCTCTTCACTTTGGCTCGATCGCACGGGCCTTCGGCATCCTACAGATGGAGACCGAAGGAGGGAAAAGGGTTTGCTGGATGATGGCTAGGTGGAGAAGAAGGGCGAGGCGGCACAGTCACAGGGAAAGAGGAAGGAGGATTTGATAGGGTGGGGTTTTTAAAGAAAAAGCCTAGAAATTTCTCGCGTACACGCGATCGAATTTCCCTTTCACTCACGACTTCCCTCCGGTCGATCAACCCCGTCTCCCCCATGACCTCTCCTCCGACTTTCCCGGCGAGAACACTGGTCGGATAGGGGAGAACGATGGTTCCCCTGTTCTCCATTTCCGTCCAATTTTTTTTTTTTTGAGTTTTGAATCCAAGTCGGTGATGGCTACCGACTTTAGCCCAGGCAGCCGAATACAGTTTGGGCTTCACAGTCCTGGAAGAAATCCAGCTTAGCGACCTCCACTAAAGTATCGGCGATTCCCATCATGGCAAATTGTGGCAAGAGTACAATGATAGAGAGAGGGATTAGTGCCTCCTTATCCACCAGCCCATGGTCTCTTGCCACCTTTAGTCTACACCTATCTGTTAACGATGCAGTGACCATAATAACTACATGTATGACAAGGCCAATCCCCAGTCTTTGCAGCAATTTGATGCCTCTTGGGTTTTTGGTGTACTCCCTTGTGGCAGGAACGAGATATCGGTCATAGAGCACAAGGCTTAATTATCAGCATAAAGATCGCCTCAAATGCTGTGAGGCATGCAGGAGGGATCTCAAAGTGAGGTCCCATGCTGCGGTTGAGTGCGGTACCTTGCTTGATGAAGAGCGTGTGGATCTGTGCGGTCATGACACTTGGTATTAATGTTACTAACATAACTTGTAGCATTTTGATCATTTGCTTGGTTTCTTCGACTTGGGTCGCAATGCAGAGCTTCCATGGGGTGTTTGGACCATTCTTTACTGCAGCTTTATCAAAGAACCCGAAGCCATGAGCACTATATTTAAAAAATATATAAATGTTGGAACAAGATGAGAAGTTGGTGGGATAGAATCAAGAACTAAACAATATGAAGCAAAATATATTTTCCATTCATAATTTTTTTAACTTTTACTTTTTTTACAACCTTGCCAAAGACAGCCTTGTATAGCCATGGAGGATGACAATTTAAGTAATATTTAATATCTAAAGAATAGTTATCTTGAAAAAGACATTTTGACTTATATAATACATGTCTTATGAGATTATCAAAGTGACTCTTTGGATTACTGGAATGACTCTTTGGATAAAGGAGTGACTCTTTGAATAATGAAGCGACTCTTTGGATAAAGAAGTGACTTTTTGAATAATTGAGTGACTCTTTGGATAAAGGAGTAGTATCAATACCGAAGAGTCCTTTGCATAAACAATTAATTACAAATTACTTCCTAATACTCCTCCTTAATTTGCAATTGATTCTTAAATTTTTTAAATTTTTCTGTGATGACAGCTTTGGTAAGAAAATCTGCAGCTTGCTTATTTGTGTTAACATGCTTTAAAATGATTTATTCTTTATTTACCAAATCCCGAATGAAATGATGTCGAAGTTCAATATGCTTGGACCTTGCATGAAAGACTGGATTTTTGGATAACACAATTGCCAACATATTGTCACAATAAATAATAGTTGGTTTAACTTGGATTTGTTGTAGATCCAAGAGAACTCTTCTTAACCAAACCGCTTTGCATGCTGCATCTGTAGCTGCGATGTACTCTGCTTCTGCTGAAGATAAATCAATCATTTTTTGTTTCTTCGAACTCCATGAAATCATCTTTGAACCAAGACAAAAAATATAGCCAGATGTGCTCTTTCTATCATCAATTGAACCAGCCCAGTTACTATCAGAATAACCAACGAGCTTGTAATCTTCTTCTTTAACATATTTTATGCCTTGCCTTTGACTTCCTTAGAGATATCTCAGGATGCGTTTTGCAGCAGCATAATGCAGTTTGCTTGGTTTTTGCATAAATCTTGAAACAACATTCACAGCATAAATAATGTTAGGCCGTGTGTTGGCTAGATATATTAATGAACCAACTAATCTTCTATAGAGCTTCGCATCAGCTTTTTCAACACCATCATTTTGTTTTAGCTTTTCATTCAATGCCATTGGAGTTGAAACTGGTTTGTTTTTGTCCATTTGAAATTTTTGTAACATGTCTTTAATATACTTCTCTTGTGAGATAAAAATTTCTCCTTTGGCTTGCTTTACTTGGATGCCAAGAAAATACTTCATTAACCCGAGATCCGACATCTCAAATTCTTTCATCATGCTTTGCTTGAATTTTTCTACAACTTGCATGTTAGCACCCATGTAGATAAGATCGTCAATATAGATACAAGCAACAAGAAAGTTAGTGGCATCAAATATCTTTACATAAAGATATGGTTCACTTGGGCTTCTTTGGAATCCATTTGAACAAAAGTATTTATCGATCCTGTTGTTCCAAGCTCGTGGAGCTTGCTTCAAGCCATATAGAGCTTTGTGAAGTTTATAGATTTTGTGTTCCATACTTGCCACTTCATAGCTTTGAGGTTGTTTGACATATACCTCCTCCTTTAGTTCGTCATTGAGGAAGGCAGATTTGACATCAAGTTGGAAGACTTGAAGCTCAAGTTGTGCAGCAAGAGCAAGGACAATACGGATTGTCTCCATCCTTGCAACTGGTGCAAATGTTTCGATGAAGTTGATGCTAGGCTGCTGTGAGTATCCCTTAGCGACTAGTCAAGCTTTATACTTTTGAATAGATCCATCTTCTTTATACTTGATTTTGTAGATCCATTTTAGTCCGATCACATCCTTCCCTTCCGGTAAGTTAACGAGCTCCCAAGTTTTGTTCTTTTGAATTGTTATAATTTTGTCATCCATTGCCTTTTTCCATTCTTCTTTCACCACAGCTTCCTCAAAATCTTGAGGTTTATAATCAAAGGAAGCCAAGTGACAAGTATTATAAATATCTTGCATGGATGAAACTTTCTTTGGTGAAGAATCTGTATCCATAGTTTCTAAGAAAGAGGGAGAATGAATTGAACTTGATGATGAAGAGGAGGCTTGTGATGTAGATGGTGAAGTTTGTATTGGTGATGAAAGAGGAGAATGAATTGAACTTAGTGATTAAGAGGAGGCTTGTGATGTAGATGGTGAAGTTTGTATTGGTGTAGAAGGAATTTGTTGATCTCCATGAACTCATATGAGTTCTGTGTCCAATTCCAGCTAGTTGCTTCATCAAAAATTACATCTCTTGAGATGACAAGCTTCTTGGTTTTTGGATTAAACAACCTGCAACCTTTGAATTCATCACTATAACCAATAAAGTTTAGTTTTTCTCCTTTTTCATCAAATTTCTCCCGGTATTATGATAGAATGTGAGAATAAGCAATACAACCAAATACTTTAAGATGATGTACTATCGGTTTTCTTTTGTGCCATGCTTCAAATGGAGTTTTGTTAAGCACTACTTTTGTAGGAGTTATATTAAGAATGTAAACAGCAGTATGCACACCTTTAGTCCAAAAATTATTTGGTAAGCCTTTTCCTTTCAACATACCTCGAGCCATTTCCACAATGGTGTAATTTCTTCTTTCAGCAACTCCATTTTATTGAGGACTCATACGAACCGTGAGTTATCTTTGTATACCATTTTGTTGGCAGTACTCCATGAATGGTTTGTAGATGAACTCTCCTTCTCGATCAGTTCGAAGAGTTTTGATTTGGAGTCCACTTTGTTTCTCAACTAGTATTTTAAATTGTAGAAAAACGGAGAAAGCTTCGAACTTGGCATGCAAGAAGTAAACCTACATCATTCTAGTATAATCACCAACAAATAGAATGAAGTACATTCGATTGTTGTATGATGGAGTTCTTGTGGGTCCACATATATCTGCATGAACAAGTTCAAGAGGTGCTTTGGTTCTCCATGAAGACTTTGAAAATGGTAGCTTATGCATTTTTCCATATATGTAGCCTTCATATACTTGGCTTCTTCCTTCGATGAGAGGGAGACCAATAACCATATTTTTTTGATTGAGTAAATGCAGCCCCTTCATGTTCAAGTGTCCATATTGAAGATGCCATAAAGTTGACATATTGATAGCTTTACTTTTGAATACAACATCTTTCGATAATAAGATTAGAGGAAAAACTTTATTTGTGCTCATGGGAATAGTAGCAATTAGATAGTTATTCTTTTTATCAAAAGTTTTGCAGCTACTATTATTAAAGTTGACAGCATATCCTTTTTAAATAAGTTGCCCAACACTTAGGAGGTTATGAGATAGATTTGGCTCATAAAGAACATCATCAATAAACCCTTTGTTACCTCCTTTGGTAAGAACTTCAATAGTTCCTTTGCCTTCAACAATTTGGAGTTTACCATCTTCAAGCATGACTTGAGAAAAATAATTTTTGTCAAGTTGGACGAAGATCTTTTGGTTCCTCGTCATGTGGTTGCTACATCCACTATCCAAGTACCATATATTTTGAGAATCTTCTTGGATATTCATGCAAGAGAAGAGTTGTTGAATTTCTACTTCATTTTTAGTGAAGTTGGCTTCTTCATTTCCAATCTTCTTTTGGTACCAACAGTCCTTTCATGAATGGTTAGGAATCTTATACTTATTGCATCTATATCGACAATCTTTTGAGTCATAGTTGTTTTTCTTGCAAATTCGGCATCGAGGATTGAAACCACCTGATTGTTGTTGGTTTGCTCCTCCTTGATTATTGCCTTTTTCTTTCTTTTGGAATGGTCCTCCCTTGTACTTTTGTTTAAAATTCTTTTTCTCTGAGGTGTTGAGCTTGGTTTGGAAGGCTTGCTCAAGAGGTTGAGTAGAAGACCTGTTCATTCTTTCCTCATGAACTTGAAGATAACTCATTAGTTCATTAAAAATATAGGTAAAGAGATCTTTTGATTCTTCTATTGCAGTAACAACATGGTCATATTTTGTAGGAAGACTTCTAAGAACTTTTTGAACAACTTTTCTTTCAATAGTATCTCTAAGGATTCTAATTTGATTAACAACTTCAGTAACTTTGGTAAGAAAGCTTTGCATACCTTGGCCTTCTTTCATTTGCTTGTTGTCAAAATCTCTCCAGAGTGATTGTAACTTTAGTGAGATGACTTTCTCATTACCTTAGAAATCTTCTTTGAGTATTTCCCAAGCTTATTTTGCTTTTTTTGCTCCAAAAATTCTGGGGTAGATGGTTTTGCTTACTCCTTGTTGAATATATCGAAGAGCACTTGTATCTTTCTTCACATTCTCCTTGTACTTCTTTTGTTGTTTTGTTGTCCAATTTGTTGTAGTATCTTGTGGTTGAGGTGGCTCTGCATATGAACCTTCAACTATATCCCAAAGGTTTTGGGAGATGAATATGATTTGCATTTGACTACTCCAATAGTCATAATGCTCATCATCAAAGATAGGAACTTGGTTTGAAGTAAAGGAGAACATGGTAGTTGATGATGATGCCATCCTGATAAATGCTTTTTTTGAAGCTCTAATACCAAATTTGTTAGAACAAGATGAAAAGTTGGTGGGACAGGATTAAGAACTAAACGATATGGAGCAAAGGATATTTCTCATTCATAGTTTTTTTAACTCTTGCTTTCTTTACAACCTTGCCAAAGACATCCTTATATAGTCACGAAGGATAATAATTTAAGTAACATTTAATGTCTAGAGAATAGTTATCTTAGAAAAGACACTTTGACTTATATAATACATGTCTTATGAGATTACCAAAGTGAATCTTTGGATTACTGAAATAACTCTTTAGATAAAGGAGTGACTTTTTGAATAATGGAGTAACTCTTTGAATATTGGAGTGATATCAATACCGAAGAATCCTTTGCATAAATAAATAATTAATTACAAATTACTTCCTAATAATAACAACTTCTACAAAAGATCATAAAAATATAACCACCAAATCACTTTTCCATTTAAGACCATCTTTGTTCTCGCTGATGTGAGTCTAAAAAGCTCCGGTCTTCTACGTTACGTCGAATTTACTGTAAGCAAACTAATTAGATGAGCTAGCTTAACGGGATATCATGAATGGACCTTAGATAAGTGGTATGTTTGATTCGAGACTTCCCAGCCCTTGCACACTCCTCTAAATTAATGACTCTCATGAAGTTCTTTCGGATCACTGGAAACGGGAGTCTCTGGCCATCCTCGTAAATGGACTTCCTGATGGCACCTTGTGCCTGTAGAAGGGTGTCCCAAGCAGGAAGACCATGATGGAGATGGCAAGACCGGCCGTTGGAAGTCCATAGCCGACTGACCGGCCTACGTTTTCCTGGATGTAGATGAGGAAGGTGTTGGAGAAGAGGGTCCCAAAGAAGATGCTGGAGAGCTTCTGTGCTCTCTCTTTGGGCTCGAAATCATCGAATTGGTCCGCACCCATCGTCGAGATATTTGGCTCTGTTCCGCCGGTTCCTAAGAAGATTATATAGAGTGAGCAATAGAAAATTCCCACTTGGAATGCTGTTGCGTGGCTGTTGCAGTCCCCGTGCTGCATGATGGAGGCCCATCCCCTGTTGATAAGAAGTTGCAGGCAGGCATTTGCTTCATTGGATTGAATATGCTTGGAGAAACGAATTAATTATAACCTGAGCACACTTTGCTAACCGAAGTGAGGGATATCTTCAACAATTAATTGTTAGCTCAGCTTGTTGGCACCTCTTCCCTGAGAGCCTGTCTTTGGAGGAGGTCCAGAATTCAAATCCTGAATATTTTTTCATAAAAAGGCATTGGTTTACCAAATGAATTTAAATCATCATGGAGAACATTTGTTGCCACGAGATAGATTGCAGAGGAAATCACAAAGGTCCAATATCGGCCTGGATGTGCGTTGGCTATGTATTCACCCAAGATTGGTGTCATCCATACGGTTCCAACCCAATTGGTGACATTGTTTGGGGAAGAAACTGTGCCGGCTTCATGGAGCTTCGTAGTTAGATACATAACTGGGTTTTGATGCGATCCCATAGAACGCCATCCTCTCAAACACTTCATAACCTACATATATTTCCACGTAAAACAAATGACTTGGATGGACAATGGTAACCTAAAACTGCGCGCCTTGAACTGAGGGTTCAATATTAGAACTTCGTTCAGAATATATAACTTTATTCATTCAGTAGCAAAATCTATTGATCAACAACTTGTATGCAAAATTAATAGATCAATGACATACAGGTATTTCCATCAGAAAAAATGACATACCAGTTTTAAGATTTTTATCATTTTGTTTTAATATATTGTTTTAATATCATATTAAGTGGTAATGGAGGAAGTGATGAGAAACTTTCCCTGATTTTATTAACAGATGGTTTTGGTATCCTAAAGATGTAGAATTTAGCTATTTTGCAGTCTGAAGTTTATCAACTGATATTACTTTATTGGCATCATCAGTTACCAATTCTAATTTACTCACACCAAGTAAATATATCACTAGTCCATGATTAGATGCAACATTTTTCTTGAAGCACTCAAACTATCCCTAAAATTTCTGGCTCTTTCTTATGAAAAACATGAACACGAAGTTCCTGAAATTTAAAATTGAATTCGTGTTATTTAGTATGAGAAACCTTGTTGCGAATGTTGCAGTTCATAAATAAACAACAACAACAACAACAAAGAAGCTCTGCTGAACAAGTTTCTTTCTCAAATGCTACTAAGCAAAAGATGTATCCGGACTCATTAGATGAAGCAAAAGAAGCAAGTGATCAGACTGAATGCAATGCTAAAATACAGTTGAATGCAATGCTACAATAAAAAAGCATGCCGTCCATCTCCCTCCTTTTAATCTCGCACAGGTGTCGACCCCTGAGATCCACAGAACCATCCTTCGTGATATCCTCCTCGGCACTCACACCCTTCTCTCCGGCGTCCGCCATTATGGTGCAGGGGGAATACAGTCGTTGAAGGTCGTGTGAAGGATAGCTCGGCCTTTAATAAAAGTCGGATAAAGTTGAGTTATGGTGCGAGTTTGTGAATGGGATAATTCTATGTCCATCTTCTCGCTTACCGAGTTCACAGAGCTCTGATTAGATGGATAAGTTGTGAAAGACACATTTCACCGTGTCAATAAAAAAATAAATATATATAAAAAAATCGGTCTGGCCTTGATTGGTGGTGTTATTGGTTTGCTCCCATAAAACCCGCTCCAACGAAGCCCTCGCCCGCGCCCGCGCGGCCCAGGCCCACACGCAGTGCATGGGCTCGACCCAGCCGCTTGCAGCATTTTTCATGGAATGTTTTCCCGGTTTTTCATTGGTTTCTCGTGGTGTACGCGCGGTCTACACGATTTCTCGCATTCTGGACCGTCCGATCGATCGGATGGCTGAGATTAATCCGAGCTTGATTAGACTTGATCTGAGGATATCTTGCATGGATTTTGGCACGATCTAAGCCTTTGTTCTTTGATCTGACAGCTTGGAAGTGTTTTGGACTTTCTGGACTCATTTTAGTTCTATTTTGGACGCCGTTTCAGATGGTTATTTAACCACAGAAAGCCTGCGGTTTTTGATACATACAGAGAGAGACAGAGAGAGAAAAAATCCAGAGAAATTTTAGAGAGATTTTTTCTTCGATCCAGGCACCAGAAAAAGCTAGAGGCCTAGAATTTGAGATTTTTCTCGTGCTTCTTTCATCCTCTTTTGTTTATTTATTATGTCTCTTTGTTTTTAATCTGGCATTTGTTATATGGATATTTGTATTCCTTTTGTATCCAGATTATTATAGTGGATTACTCCTTTCCTCTTGGTGGACGTAGGCAATATTTTGTCGAACCATGTAAATCTCGTCTTGTTTTGATTTGATATCTGCCTGTGTTGTGATTAGTTAATTGCCTAAGTGAGTAAACAGGAATTATTTGGAGGCCTAAACTATAGTTTAATCCGCTACGCACATCCCAACAATTGGTATCAGAGCACTGGGATGGTATCTGACGGGCAACCAAGTTCTTCTCCAGCTCCTGAGGTGGTTATTTTTCATTCCACTACCTCTAGGCATGAGGTAGCGATATTTGATGGCACAGGTGATTTTGTACCATGGAAGGTGAGAATGAGATATCTGTTGGTAAAGGAGGACGTTGCAACAACTCTTAAAGGAATGGATGCAATTCCAGGTGATACAGAGGCTGCAAAAGAGGAGATGAATGAAAGAGTACTTGGGACTCTGTTTTCGGGATTGAGTGATAAAGTCCTCCACAATGTAGTGGAACTTGATACAGCTAAAAGTGTATGGAAAAAATTGGATACTTTGTATATGGTAAAATCTCTCACTAATAGACTGTATTTGAGGGACAAGCTTCACATATTTCGTATGGTGGAAGGGATCTTACTCAAGGATCACTTGGATGATTATAATAAGCTCCTGCTTGATTTGGCAAATATTAGTGTTAATGTTGATGAGGAAGACAAGGCTTTGATCATGATTTATTCTTTGCCGAAGTCCTATAAAAATATTACTACTACCATGCTCTATGGAAGAGAGACTATAAGTCTCAATGAGGTTGAAGCCACTTTGTTATCCAATGAGCTTAGGTTGAAAGTACAGTCGGAGCATTAGGCTCCAAATCCGGCACAAGGACTTACTGTCAGAGGTAGAGATGAGCAAAAAACAGTTGGATAAGGTAGAAATAAGTCCAAGACTAGATCAAAGTCTAGGTCTAAAAGACCTGGTGTTTGTCATTACTGCAAGAAGCCAGGCCACTGGAAAAATGAGTGTAGACTTCTACAGTCCAAGAAAAAGAAGGAACAGAAAAATAAAGGAACAATCTTAGATTTAGCATCGGTAGCAGTTTCTTCTGTAGATTATAGCAGTATTGCAGATGATGCAGTATTTACAACTGCATGTAGTATCAGTCAGCCTGAGACCTGGATCGTGGACTCTGGAGCATCTTTTCACATGACACCCCATAAAGAATGGTTTACTTCTTTTAGATCCTGTGATGGAGGCTCTGTTCTTCTTGGGGATGACGCCATTTGTAAAGTGGAAGGAATTGGTACAGTTCAGATCAAATCTCATGCAAATACTGTGGTGACTTTGGATGATGTTAGATATGTTCCTCTATTGAAAAGAAATCTTCTCTCGGTACATGCTCTTGATATTGTCGATTTTGAGGCCAGATGGGGTAGAAGATCTATTACAATTAGTAAAGGTGCATTGATTTTGTTGAGAGGCAAATTGAGTGGCACTCTTTACTATTTGGATGGCACTACAATAGTTGGTGAGGCTTCTTCAGCACATTCCTCTATTGTTCAATTGACATAGTTATGTCATCAAAGATTGGGCCACATGTCAGTTAAAGGTTTACAGGAGCTGAGCAGACGTGGTCTACTAGGAGGTCAGAAAGTTGGTGCACTTGGATTCTGTGAGCATTGCATATTTGGAAAACAATACAGAGTCAGCTTTACTACAGGCGTGCACAGGACATCAGGTATATTGGATTACATACATTCTGACCCATAGGGACCTGCCCCAGTTACATCCAAGGGTGGATCTTGGTATTTGCTCTCTTTGATTGATGACTATTCCGGTAAAGTCTGGATTTATACTATCAAAAATAAAAGTGATGTGTTTCACACTTTTAAAGGGTGGAAGGCTATGGTCGAGATGCAAACTGAGAGGAAGGTAAAAACCTTCCGGACTGACAATGGATTGGAATTTTGTTCTACAGAGTTTAATGACTTTTGCAAGTCAGAGGGCATTGTCAGGCATAGGACCACAGTGTATACTCCTCAGCAAAATGGTGTTGCGGAACTTATGAATCGCACACTATTGGAAAGAGTCAGATCTATGCTGTCAAGTTCTGGATTGAGTAGAGACTTCTAGGTAGAGGCTGCACATACAACCTGCTTTATTATAAATCGATCTTCAGCATCTGCTTTGAATATGAAGACTCCGAAAGAGATGTGGACATGTAGACCTACAGACTATTTAGTTCTTAGAGTATTTGGATGTTCATCATATGCACATGTCAAAGATGGAAAGCTGAATCCCAGGGCTAAGAAATGCATATTTCTTAGATATACATATGGGGTGAAGGGCTATAGATTATGGTGCACAGAGCCCGGATTCCAGAATTTTTTAGTCAGCAGGGATGTGACTTTTAATGAGTCATCCACTCCTTCAAGGCAACAACAGCCAAGTTCTTCACAGGGAGAACAGGTTCAGGGTGAGCAGGATAGAATTGTTGTTGATATTAATCAGACTGTTAGATCACAGCAGTTGCAGCCTACAGGTGATATTCAGAATGAACAGCATCAGGAGACAGATCCAGAGTTACAGACTTAGGAAGAGGTTATTGTACGTGGTCAAGTTCAAGATGATAGTATTGCCACTCAAAGAACCAGGCAACATATCAGAGCACCTCAAAGATATGGTTTTGAGGATTCTGCTTATGCTGAGTTAGTATATTATGCTCTGAATATTGCAGATACTATAGGTGATGAGCCGACCATATTTCAAGAAGCAATTGGTAGTTCACAGGCTGAGCAATGGACCATGGCTATGGTAGAAGAGATTCAGTCTTTGGAAAAGAATCAGACTTGGGAATTAGTCATATTACCTATAGGCAAGAAGAAAATTGGCTACAAATGGATCTTCAAGAAAAAGGAAGGAGCCACCCCTCAAGATTTGAAATATAAGGCAAGGTTGGTGACAGTCAACGAGAGGGTATTGATTACAAGGAGGTATTTTCTCCTGTAGTCAAACACTCTTCTATTCGTGTGTTCCTTGCTTTAGTTGCTTCTCAGAATTTGGAGTTAGAACAGCTGGATGTCAAGACAGCTTTTCTACATGGTGACTTGGAGGAGCAGATTTATATGCAATAGCCACCTGGTTTTGAGGCTCCAGATAAAGAAGATCATGTATGCTTGTTCAAAAGGTCTTTGTATGGTTTGAAGCAGTCTCCAAGATAATGGTACCATAAATTTGATAAGTTTATGGTTGACCATGAATTTGATAGATCTCCATATGATAGTTACGTGTATTATCAGCAGCTTTCAGATGGGTCCTTTTGTTATTTGTTATTATATGTTGATGACATGATGATTGTAGCCAGGGATATGTCAGTCATCAAGAAGCTGAAAGCTGAACTTAGTACTGCATTTGAGATGAAGGACCTTGGACCGGCAAAGAAAATACTTGGGATGGAGATCATTCATGACAGGCAATTATGTTGACTATTTGTTACTCAGCACAGTTATATTATGAAAGTCTTGGAAAGATTTTGTATGTCTACAGCTAAGCCAGTCACTATGCCCTTTGCCAGTCACTTTCGTTTATCTGCCAAGGATTCTCCTCAGACTGATGATGAGGAGAAGTATATGTCTAAAGTACCTTATGCAAGTGTAGTTGGCAGTATCATGTATGCAATGGTATGCACTCATCCTGATATTTTACAGGCAATTAGTATAGTGAGCAGATATATGGACAAGCCTGGAAAAACTCACCGGTCTGCTGTGAAATGGATTCTTCGATATTTGAAAGGTACTTTTGATTTCGGATTGGTATTCTCCGGACAGAGTGGTTGCACTGTTACAGGATTCGGTAATTCAGATTATGCTTGTGACTTGGATAGGAGGAGGTCATTGACCTTATATGTATTTACTCTCTCTGGTTGTGCAATTAGCTGGAAGGCTACTTTGCAATCTACAGTTGCTTTGTCTACTACAGAGGCAGAGTATATGGCTTTGACAGATACAGCAAAGGAAGCAATCTGACTAAGAGGATTAGTACAAGATTTGTGTCTCAAGCAGAATTCTTTGGTTATTCACTATGACAGTCAGAGTGCGTTACATCTCGCTAGAGATCAGATGTATCATGAGCGCACTAAGCATGTTGATGTCAGGTATCACTTTATCAGAGATTTGGTAGACGATGGTGATATTCAACTTCAGAAAATTGGCACTGCTAATAATCCGGCTGATATGCTCACTAAACCAATTCCAGTAGTCAAGTTCAGGACATTCCAGAACTTGATTGGTTTGAGTACTTGGTGATCCCCTTCGGGGTCTTTTGATGAGGAGGAGGCTTTATAATCCATATTTGATAAAGGCATTTGTTTTTGGTCGCAAGGAGGAGGATTGTTATCGGTTTGCTCCCGTAAAACCCGCTCCCACGAAGCCCGGCCCAGTGCGCAGGCGCGCACGTTGGCCCGCGCGCGCGGCCCAGGCCCACGCGCAGCGCGCGGCCCAGGCCCACGCGCAGCGCGCGGTCTCGGCCCAGCCGCTTGCGGCGCCCCATTGGGGCGTTTCCCCGGTTTCCCGTGCGGTTTTCCCTTGGTTTCTCGTGGTGTACGCGTGGTCCACGTGATTTCTCGCATTCTGGATCGTCCGATCGATCGATCGGACGACTGAGATTAATCCAAGCTTGATTAGGCTTGATCTGAGGGTATCTTGGATAGATTTTGGCATGATCTGTGCCTTTGTTCTTTGATCTGACGGCTTGGGAGTGTTTTGGACTTTCTGGACTCATTTTAGGTCTATTTTGGACGCCGTTTCAGATGGTTATTTAACCACAGAAAGCCTGCGGTTTTTGATACACACCGAGAGAGACAGAGAGAGAAAAAATCCAGAGAAATTTCAGGGAGATTTCTTCTTTGATCTAGGCACCAGAAAAAGCTAAAGACCTGGTATTTAGATTTTTTCTGGTACTTCTTTTATCCTCTTTTATTTATTTATTATGTCTATTTGTTTTTAATCTGGCATTTGTTATCTGGATATTTGTATTCCTTTTGTACCCAGATTTAGGTCAGATTATAGTGGATTACTCCTTACCTCTTGGTGGACGTAGGCAATATTTTGCCGAACCACGTAAATCTCGTTTTCTTTTGATTTGATATCTGCCTGTGTTGTGATTGGTTAATTGCTTAAGTGAGTAAACAGGAATTATTTGGAGATCTAAACTACTTTAATCTGCTGCGCACATCCCAACAGGTGGTATGGAAAATACACGCAAAAAGCGATAAAATAATTAAACTCAACTAATCAGCACAGCTATGAAATCATCTACCTATCATATGGATTTAAAGGAAGTTTTATATATGTTGGCTTTAAAGCTTTTATGTTGGATTTTTGTCACGATCTTCGTCGTGATGCAGTCCAGGAACAAGATTCTCACTGGAAATACAAGATTCTCACCGGAAATATGAATGGAGAAGATCCAATAGCCCAATGATTCTCCAGCTCACGCCGGCTATGAAACTGACCTGCCTTAAAATATACGTTAAGACTTTTTGGAAAGCTCCGCCTTGGTGATTGATTCCAAAGGTGCCTCAAGCTACTAATTACATTGCCCTGCTCGTTGGGTTCTTCTGAGCAGAGGCACGTGTAGCAAGCAGGTTTGTCATCCTCGTCATTGTTTAAAGAAGAAATGCACCCATGGAACAATGGTAACCAATGAAAGGATGACAGTAACAACATGGACCAAGTATCCGTGAATCACGGTGGGTGGCTGGATGCAATGTATGCGAGCTCCTCGCATTCTCGCCCGCCCACATGTTAATTTCCATTTTCTCCATTCATTTGGTTGCAAGGATTGCCGCGTGTCTTGATCACCAAACGATGGAGAACATGTCGAGAGGCGGCACGTCGCATCCTTCGACGACCGACCATGAAGAGATTGGAAGTGAGAAGGGAGTCTACTGCTGACCGGAGATGTTTCTTCCTGTCCCGATCGAGGCAGACGGAGTGCCAGGGGCATGCATGCCATGTGGGATTAATTCCACGGCTAGCAGATTCGGTCGGTGCACGCAGCGGAAGCCTGTACACGTAGAGCTGGAATTAGATCGGTCCAAAGCTCGTTACCTGAAATTGGATTGGACTAGCTCAATAAATTTCGGACCGGCTCTAAATCAGTTCTGATTTTGGACCAAATTTTAAATATATCGGACTAGACTTTGGGCTGTAAATGGAGCCTATTTAATTTTTGGATCAAAGAGATGTCCGGATTCGATCCGAAACTTTTTAAAATATAATTCAAAACTTGATCCAATTTTTAACTGAGCCGGCCTAATAAATCTTGAGCTGGTCCAATTTTGGCACACGGGACAAGGATGATAGAGGACTGCAGCTCGGGCAAGAGTGGAGGGGAGGTGGTTGCCAAGATGGATGGCCGAGAAAACTAACATAATATATATATATATATAAATTTTTTTTGTAAGAAGTGGTCTTACAATATTTTGTTGCTCAACTCAAAAAGTCATAAAAATGGTTAAGCTGGCTACCGGTTCTTTACATGATTTTTTAGGTGGTGTTTGGATGGCAAAAAGTTATTCTTAGAATAGAAATAGGTATTCTTCAAGAATAGTTTATTCTCATTATTATTCATAATTTCTATTTGGATCAAAATCTGGTATTCCACTTTATTCCAATATAAGTAACGTGGTATTATTCTAAATGGTATTTGGATGACATGAAAATAAGCATGTATTCTATTAGGAATAATAAATGAATTTTTATGAAATCCCAATAATACCACTGATCAATTAACAAGGTAAAATGAGTTATAAAATTTCTTTTTCATTGTATATTTAAATAAATATTATTTTATATTCATATTAATTTATTATTAATATCTATTAAAAAAATGATATAACTAACTTACTAGTATGATATATTTAAAAAATTAGTTAAATTAAATTATTGATATTAAATTATGATTATGATGTATTAAAACTATGTTATACAAATTAATTTATTATTACAATCTATTAAATTAACACCGATAATTTAAGATATAATATTTAATTTATTATTATGAGTGTTGCCGCCAAGACCGTCGTGGCCTGTAGCTCCTACCGGCACCGGAGTGCATTCCTCCCGCCTCCCGCCACTCTCGGCTCCCGGGTCTCCGTGCTGGGTGCACCCCACCTCGCCATCCGGTGGTCCTCCTCTCCTGGACCTGCGAGACAACGGTTAGAGACCCGGGCTGGGATTTCTGGCGGGGGCACTCCGACGATCAAGTCAGTGACGATCCAGGAGAACAGATCCTCCTGGTCGGGCCCCTCTTGATGGACTATGTACTAGGAGGAGCAAAAGATGATGTGGGTGGAGATGTGAACGTCATAGGGGGAGAGTAATGGCTGGAACAGAGGGATGCTCTGTTCTTCCGCCTCCCCTTGCACCCCTCGGTTCCCTCCTTTTTCGGTGGTCATGGCGCTTCACCCTTTTTTTTTGTGTTTTAGTTATTGTTTTTTGTTTGTTACCTCCCCCTTCCGGGGGTGCCGATCGTTCTTTATAGTTAAAAACTGGCCGTTGGGAGCCTGCCTCGGGATTCCCGTCGGGTTGTCAGGCGCACGCGGCGGTGTCCCAGGGGGCCTTTCCTGATTCATGATAAGGTGCGTTGTCAGGCGCTCTGACACTCTTCTTGGTCGCCTCATTCCGGGAAATTTGGGGATGCCTCGAATGGCGGGCCATCGCCTGCGGGATTCGAATCTCCTGGTTGGTCTTCTTTCCTGGGTGATCTGAGTGGTTGGTGAGAAATGTAGCGTCTCGATCAATGCGCTGCCTTCCCTTCTGGTGTAACTGGTGGTGTTAGACGGTCAGTACGGTCCGGGAGGCGCTTCGGTATGGTCCTCGGGTGGCTTGCCGGCATCCTCAGTCAGTGAGGACCTCGACTGAGCTGGGGTCGAGCTGGGATGGCCAGTCTCGCTCTAGCCTAGGCGCTCCGAACTCACGGGGATGTCTAGGTGGAGTGGGGCGGAAGGCGGACCCGGTCCAGAGGGCGCGCGCTCGGAGAGGCTCCACATCGGCGAGTGAGCTCTTGGCTCGACCTTGACCGCAGGGCACTAATCTTCGAGGGTCTCCTCTGGAGGGCGGAAGGTAGACCCGGTCTAGAGGGCGCGCGCTCGGAGAGGCTCGACATCAGCGGGTGAGCTCTTGGCTCGACCACGACCGCATGGCACTAACCTCCGAGGGTCTCCTCTGGAGGGGGGAAGGCGGACCCGGTCCAGAGGGCGCGTGCTCGGAGAGGCTCCACATCGGCGGGTGAGCTCTTGGCTCGACCTCGACCGCAGGGCACTAACCTCCGAGGGTCTCCTCTGGAGGGCGGAAGGCGAACCCGGTCCAGAGGGCGCGCGCTCGAAGAGGCTCCACATCGATGGGTGAGCTCTTGGCTCGACCTCGACCGCAGGGCACTAACCTCCGAGGGTCTCATTTGGAGGGCGGAAGGCGGACCCGGTCCAGAGGGCGCGCGCTCGGAGAGGCTCAACATCGGCGGGTGAGATCTTGGCTCGACCTCGACCGCAGGGCGCTAACCTCAAGGGTCTCTTCTAGAGGGCGGAAGGCGGACCCGGTCCAGAGGGCGCGCGCTCGAAGAGGCTCCACATCGGCGGGTAAGCTCTTGGCTCGACCTCGACCGCAAGGCACTAACCTCCGAGGGTCTCCTCTGGAGGGCGGAAGGCGGCTCTGACCTAGACGTCAAGCTCATGAGCTCAACCTGGTGGAGGACTGAGCTTGATCTGCTGCCCTGAGGGAGCTCAGCTCAGCTCGATAGGGGGATCCGAGCTGGGGGGTCGACGTGGCGTCCTCTCTTGACATGGTGCCTGCACGCTTCTCCGTGTCAGCAGTCTTGCCACATCATTTGCCCCCCACTCACGAGGCTCATTAGTGCGCAGCGCTCGGGTCGAAGGGAGTAATTGCGGTGCTGACGTGGAAAGGCAAAGATCTGGCACGATGATGGCCATGATTACTGGCGCTTCGAGGACCGCCCCTGCGGGCCAATGTGGGGACGCCACCTGGCCACGTCTGAGGAGCATTTAATACTGGCGCAGAATGCAGAGCGGCTGGGATGCCATTCTCACCGATGGGAGGTACGTGGCGCAGATCCGTTGGTGGAGTGGTTGAATCGGTACGGGTCCCCTGGGTCATTTTGAAATGAAAGGAAGGCCTTACCCGAACCATCTATTCATTTTGAATTCTCCGTGCGTGCTGCTGCTGCGCCCAAGCTTCTTCTTCCTTCCAATCGCCCCGAATCTTTCCAAGGCAATAGGTTAGCTTCTTCTTCTTCCTTCCCCACTAAAATAGGATTCCTTCCCGGGGTCTGCAAGCTCCTTTTCTTTCTTCAACTTTGAGTTTTTCCTTCTCCTTTGTCTTTGAGGATGTCCCGTTTTGGTCCGGGCTTCCGTCCCTCCATGAGGCCGGTCCCTCCGAACGGAGGCCGGCGTCTTCTTCCTCTTCTTCTGATGAGGAGGGAAGCGTAGCTCGCTTCAAGCTCAGTAGGAGGCATCCTCCTGGCTTGGTTCTCATCAGGGAACCGGGATCTGATCCTCCTCTTCCTCCTCCTTCTGCTGCTCCTGTCCCTGAGTCTGTCCGGCCTGCGGGTCCTGGTGGCGTCGCCTCCACAATCACCGTCGGGGAACTCAGGACTGTCCGGGATGCCTACGGTATCCCACCCTCTGTCTGGCTCATGATCCCTCGTCTGGGGGAACGGGTCACTTCGAGTGGCCCGGACCGTCTTGCCTTCTATGAGGGAACCTTCGCTGGGGGTCTCCGCTTCCCTTTCCACCCTTTCTTTTTGTCTGTCTTGGATAATTACCATTTGGTGCCGGCACAGCTGGTGCCAAACGCTATTAGGGTTATTTTCTCCTTTGTTATGCTTTGTCATCTTCACGGGTTCGTAGCCCGATTCTCTTTGTTCAGGGCTTTCTTTACCCTGAAGCGCCACCCAACCGAGGATGGTTGGTGGTCCTTATCCTCTCACCCGAAGGGCATCAAGTTTGAGCTCCCCTCTTCCGTCAAGGGATGGAAGAGTAAGTTCTTCTTTGTCGAGGTCGAGGGGGTTGACTGGGTCTGGAGCGATCCGGACAAGTCCCCCAACCGAAATTCTGCTGTTGATGCGGCTGACCGTGATGATTACGAGCAGCTCCGTGGCACACAGATTCCTCCTCTCGAGGTCCTGCTGTCTGAGCAGAACCTCGCCGACCTCGGAATCGACCCAGGGAATGGGTCGGGTGAGTTTGACCTGAACTCTTCTCTTTTTCTTCCTTCATGTAGTTCTTGTGTAATTTCCCACTGGTTCTGACCACTATGTAACTTGCACGCATGCATGATTTTCTCCGAGAGTGATCTTGTGGCCATAACCAAGAAGAGGCGACCGACTGGATTTGTCGGGGAGCCTGCTCCCAGGCAACCCCGGGGCGAGAGCACCTCTGCTGCTGGCCCCACGGTAGTGATAGGTCTGGCCTCGACCGTGGCTGTTGGCTCGAGCTCGGAGGAGCCCCACGCTGCTCCAGCACCGGTGGAGAGGGTGGCTCCTGCGGCTCCGAGGCCTGCCCAGCAGGCCCCTGCTGCAGAGCCCGAGGTGGTGGTCCAGGCGAGAGCCACCGTTGCTGCTGCTGCACCCTGCCCCCCTCCAGGTCCGTCCGCCGCCGGTGCCAGGGATGAGGAGACCCGGGCCACTCCCGAGGCCACGACAGACGTGCTACCTGCGCCGGCACCGGCCTCCCAGCCTGCCCCCCATGGTCCTTCGATCAGCGATGCATGGCCGCCCGCCCATGGAGAGAGTCAGAGGGAGGAGGGACGACGCAACCTCCCCTTCAGAATGGGGCCGGAGAACTCGGTCCTCTGGAGCCCCGAGCTTGCTGAACGCTTGATGGACTTCTCCATCCAAGCATGTGACCGGCAAGACATGGCGGGGATGCATGTGGCCGATGTCTTCAAGATCTTCTTCTCCCAGCTGTATTCGGTGGGTTTCTTCACCTTTCTCATTTGTTCTTCATCTTTTCATTTTTTTTTTGCCGACCTCTCTCTTTTTTTGTATAGATTGGTGATGAGGCCCTCTATATCAGGAGCCATTTCCAGAGCGGGGAGCATCTCGAGCAGCAGCAAGCCACCGAGATCGAGTCTTTGAAGGCCGACCTGAAGGAGAAGGCCGGTGCGAGTGGGGCCCTTGAGTTGAAGGTCAAGGACCTTGAAAAGGAGCTCGCCGATGCTGAAGGGCGAGTGAGAGGACTCTCGACGGCTTGCGATCTGGAGCGGAGCCGTTCGAATAAGGCGATCGACGACCTCTTCATTATCGAGAAAAAATTGAATTGGTACAGTGCCGAGGCCGACCGGCACAAGGAGGCAGCCCAGGTGGAGCTAGCGGGCATGAAGGAGAAGCTTGCCGCTGCTGAGAAAGCAGCAGAGACGGTGACTAGCACGATGGAGGCAGCCAGGCTAAGGGTTGTCGAGCTAGAGAGGGTGGCCGCTGCGGCCGAGAAGAACGCCGAGAATGCCGTCGCCACCTTTAAGGCTTCGGAGGAGTTCGTCGCCGACATCCAGCAGATGGCGTCGGACTTCTTTTACAAGGGGTTCATGTACCTGCACGGCTGGGTCGAGGCACTTGTTCCTGACAAGAACCACAGCTGCCTTAAATACCCCTCGGCTTCAGAGGAGGAGGTCGACGAGGAGGTCGTTGGGTCAGAGCCTTCGACACCAGCCGAGGGTGGTCCTCCTGAGGCCAGGGTGACTGAGCTGGAGACTTCTGAGGGCGGGGGCTCTCGGCCTCAGGACCAAGCAGAAAAGCCGGCCAGCATGGAATGACCTCTTTTTTCCTCCTTGCTTTATTTTGTACTCTTTGTTTCTTGTACTTGTTCGGGGTCTCCCGGCATGTCGGGGGGGGGGGGGGAGGGGGGCAGAAGACACTTGTAGTTTGTGTTTAGTCAATGAAATTTGGATTACTTTGTCAGATGCTCTCTCCCCTCCTCTCTTCTTCTCCTCTTTCTTTTTTTTTTGCTTTTCTGTTCTTGTTTGAGGACATCAGAGAGAAGGGCTTCACCTTGTTTGAGGTTGGGACACTCATGGGCTGTTAGGCCCGACGATGTCATTGGCTGAGGGCCGGGCGGCTCGAAGTTCTCTTGGCCAGAGCTGAGCCCCGGTCTTGAGGAGGTGTCCCGGAGCTAGGCTCGGGGATGCAAATTGCTGAGAGCTGCTGGGCTCGAAATTCTCTTGGCTGGAGATCTGAGCTCCGGTCTTGAGGAGGTGTCCTAGAGCTGGGCTCGGGGACGCAGATTGCTGAGAGCTACTGGGCTCGAAGTTCTCTTGGCCAGAGATATGAGCTCCGATCTTGAGGAGGTATCCTGGAGCTGGGCTCGGGGACGCAGATTGCTGAGAGCTGCTGGGCTCGAAGTTCTCTTGGCCAGAGATCTGAGCTCCGGTTTTGAGGAGGTGTCCGGGAGCTGGGCTCGGGGATGCAAATTGCTGAGAGTTGCTGGACTCGAAGTTCTCTTGGCTGGAGATCTGAGCTCCGGTCTTGAGGAGGTGTCCTGGAGCTGGGCTCGGGGCATCCGCAAGTTACTGAGAGCTACTGGGCTCGAAGTTTTCTTGGCCAGAGATCTGAGCTCCGATCTTGAGGAGGTGTTCGGAGCTGGGCTCGGGGATGCAAGTTGCTGAGAGTTGCTGGGCTCGAAGTTCTCTTGGCCGGAGATCTGAGCTCCGGTCTTGAGGAGGTGTCCTGGAGCTGGGCTCGGGGACGCAAGTTGCTGAGAGCTGCTGGGCTCGAAGTTCTCTTGGCCGGAGATCTGAGCTCCGATCTTGAGAAGATTGCTAAGGGCTGCTAAAAGTGGTAGCTTTGATGGTACTATATTTTCTTCTTGTCCCCTCTTTCTTTCCTTCCCCACTCTTCCTTCATGCATTTTTCTTTTTCTTTTTCTCTTTTCTTTTTTTTTTAGAGTGGGGAGATCAGAAGAGAGGATGTTGGCTGGACCCTCGTTTTGTTCTCTTTCTTTCCTTCCGCTCTCGTCTTCTTTTCGAGTGGGGAGATCTGAGAAAGGGGCTGCCGGGCTTCCCCCTTTTGTTCCCTTTCTTTCCTTCCCCTCTCGTATTCTTTGAGAGTGGGGAGATCAGGGTAAGGGGGGTTACCGGTCTTGATTGCCTTGGAGCTAGGCTCGAGGCCTTCCTGGATGTGGAGCTAGGCTCAGGCCCAGGGATTGCTTGAGATCTTGGCTCAGGTCTTTTGGCGCCTTGGAGCTAGGCTCGAGGCGTTGACGGGAGCTGCGTGGTCCCGTGATCCCTTGGCATCTCGGAGCTGGGCTCGGAGATGTTTGAGATAGAGAGCTGCTTGGCTCAATGTTCTTTTGGCCGGAGATATGAGCTCCGATCTTGAGAAGGCATCCTAGAGCTAGGCTCGGGGACTCTTGGAGTTGGAGAACTATGTGGCTCGAAGTTCCTCTAGCATTCTGGAGCTAGGCTTGGGGGCGCTGGGAGTTGGAGTGCTACGTGGCTCGAAGTTCCTCTGGCATCCTGGAGCTAGGCTCGGGGGCGCTGGGAAGTGGGAGCTACGTGGCTCGAAATTTCTTTGACGTCCTGGAGCTGGGCTCGGGGATGCTTGGAGTTGGAGAGCTACATGGCTCGAAGTTCCTCTGGCATCCTGGAGCTAGGCTCGGGGGCGTTGGGAAGTGGGAGCTACATGGCTCGAAATTTCTTTGACATCCTGAAGCTGGGCTCGGGGATGCTTGGGATTGGAGAGATACGTGGCTTGAAGTTCCTCTGGCATCCTGGAGCTAGGCTCGGGGGTGCTGGGAAGTTGGAGCTACTTGGCTCGAAATTTCTTTGACGTCCTGGAGCTGGGCCGGGGATGTTGTTGACCCTTTCCTGCAAAACATGCGGATACCCATGCAAGGGAAAAAATCATCACCATAATTGTTGGTGAGGGGACTTACCTCATCGGGAGCGTCTTTGTGGGCTGTAGGCCCTCCCCTCTCGGGGAGCCTGGCGCCGTCGAGTTCTTCGAGGTAATGGGCCTCTCGCGATGGGACTTAGGGAGCCTCGTAGGGGCCTTCCCATGGTGGTTCGCCACCATCGTGCTGACGATCGTGGCGTCTTTATTTAGCTTTCTTCTTTCGCTTTCTCCTTACCACGTGGCGGGGAGATTACCCTCGGGGCTCCTTGCCCCCCGAGTCTTCTTGGGTCCTTGCATGATTCTCCGGGTGATTGCACCCGCTGCTTTCGCAATGGTGCAGCTGTTGGTGTTTGAAGCCGACGGGGGACTGGCAAGCGCTTGGGGTCCCCGCTTGGAGTCTGCCCCCGACAAATCTTGGGAGGTGGATCTCCTTGATGAAATTCTTGATCCCCTGCTCACGGTCGTGACGCCTTTCAATGTCACGGCCGTGATCGTGGTGAAGGTGATGACACTTCGCCACACTATGGCCGGTGAAGGATTCCCCTGGTGGTGGACATTGCAGTCTGGAGCCTCGACAGCTGGGTCTCGCGTACTGATGGACCGGTGCAGGGGGGATCCCACCAGCTGGTGCTCATGCTTCTCCGGGCATGCTTTTGTTATGTGCCTGATGGTTTTGCATGAAGATTCCTCGCCGAAGGGGACGGGGGGAGTGACGTACTGGAGAGGCTTGGAAAAGATCGCCTATCTGTTGACCTTTCCAACCTATGCCGTCACCGTTCTTCTATGATGTGCTGGTCCATCATGCCCGTCTCGCCCCCTACTTGGCGTGCCAATCTGTTGCCACCAAGACCGTCATGGCCCGTAGCTCCTACCGGCACCGGAGTGCGTTCCTCCCACCTCTCGCCACTCTCGGCTCCCGGGTCTCCGTGCTGGGTGCACCCCACCTCGCCATCCGGTGGTCCTCCTCTTCTGGACCTGCGAGACAACAGTTAGAGACCCGGGCTGGGGTTTCTGGCGGGGGCACTCCGACGATCAAGTCAGTGATGATTCAGGAGAACAGATCCTCCTGGTCGGGCCCCTCTTGATGGACTCTGTACTAGGAGGAGCAAAAGATGATGTGGGTGGAGATGTGAACGTCATAGGGGGAGAGTAATGGCTGGAACAGAGGGATGCTCTGTTCTTCCGCCTCCCCTTGTACCCCTCGGTTCCCTCCTTTTTCGGTGGTCATGGCGCTTCACCCTTTTCTTTTTGTGTTTTAGTTATTATTTTTTGTTTGTTACCTCCCCCTTCCGGGGGTGCCGATCGTTCTTTATAGTTGAAAACTGGCCGTTGGGAGCCTGCCTCGGGATTCCCGTCGGGTTGTCAGGCGCACGCGGCGGTGTCCCAGGGGGCCTTTCCTGATTCATGATAAGGTGCGTTGTCAGGTGCTCCGACACTCTTCTTGGTCGTCTCATTCCGAGAAATTTGGGGGTGCCTCGAATGGCGAGCCACCGCCTGCGGGATTCGAATCTCCTGGTTGGTCTTCTTTCCTGGGTGATCTGAGTGGTTGGTGAGGAATGTAGCGTCTCGATCAATGCGCAGCCTTCCCTTCTGGTGTAACTGGTGGTGTTAGACGGTCAGTACGGTCTGGGAGGCGCTTCGGTATGGTCCTCGGGTGTCTTGCCGGTGTCCTCAGTCGGTGAGGACCTCGACTGAATTGGGGCCGAGCTGGGACGGCCAGTCTCGCTCTAGCCTAGGCGCTCCAAACTCACGGGGATGTCTAGGTGGAGTGGGGTGGAAGGCAGACCCGGTCCAGAGGGCGCGTGCTCGGAGAGGCTCCACATCGGCGAGTGAGCTCTTGGCTCGACCTTGACCGCAGGGCACTAATCTTCGAGGGTCTCCTCTGGAGGGTGAAAGGTAGACCCGGTCTAGAGGGCGCGCGCTCGGAGAGGCTCGACATCGGCGGGTGAGCTCTTGGCTCGACCTCGACCGCATGGCACTAACCTCCGAGGGTCTCCTCTGGAGGGCGGAAGGCGGACCCGGTCCAGAGGGCGCGCGCTCGGAGAGGCTCCACATCGGCGAGTGAGCTCTTGGCTCGACCTCGACCGCAGGGCACTAACCTCCGAGGGTCCCCTCTGGAGGGCGGAAGGCGGACCCGGTCCAGAGGGCGCGCGCTCGGAGAGGCTCCACATCAACGGGTGAGCTCTTGGCTCGACCTCGACTGCAGGGCACTAACCTCCGAGGGTTTCCTTTGGAGGGCGGAAGGCGGACCCGGTGCAGAGGGCGCGCGCTCGGAGAGGCTCAACATCGGCGGGTGAGCTCTTGGCTCGACCTCGACCGCAGGGCGCTAACCTCAAGGGTCTCCTCTGGAGGGCGGAAGGCGGACCCGGTCCAGAGGGCGTGCGCTCGAAGAGGCTCCACATCGACGGGTGAGCTCTTGGCTCGACCTCGACCGCAAGGCACTAACCTTCGAGGGTCTCCTCTAGAGGGCGGAAGGCGGCTCTGACCTAGACGTCAAGCTCATGAGCTCGACCTGGTGGAGGACTGAGCTCGATCTGCTGCCCTGAGGGAGCTCAGCTCAGCTCGATAGGGGGATCCGAGCCGGGGGGTCGACGTGGCATCCTCTCTTGACATGGCGCCTGCACGCTTCTCCATGTCAGCAGTCTTGCCACATCAATGAGCAATTAAAATTTTATTATACTATTTGATTTATTTTTATGATCTATGAAAATCAATACTAAATCTATTTAGTTGAGATTAATTTGACTATTTAGCGGTAGACAATGTTAAAGAAAAGATTTATTATTGATATAACAAATACATGAATTGAAAGAATCCATGCTACAACAAATATTTGATTCCTGTTTTTTCAAATTAAATTGTGTAAGAAAGGGCTAATATAGAATTTAGATACCTGACAACACAAGTAGAAAATATCCTGTGACACGAGCAAACTCTGTAATATCTCAAGAATAGTGCCAATTTTATTATTAATCTGAGTTATCATAAGAAACCCATACAAGATGAGTACTTGTTACAAGAACACGAATATAAGATACATGCCCATACAATATAGAAACGAAACTCGATTCCCACAAGTTTAAAAAAAATTGATACAATTGACTGCAAAATAGTTTATGTTTCACGCGCTGCACTCAGCCCTTAATCATCAGCCCCAACTCATAATAAATGTGATTGTACAAATTGCTATCCGACCATTTTGAAGCATTATATCCCCTGTAACAAAAGAAACACAGTTACCTTTAACAATAAATACTTGACAGTAGTGCAAAATGTACAATTTACATAGACTACCTAAATTTAGATATATCAAATACCAAACCTGTGCAATAAAATTTCATTATGACAATCGATTAAATTAACCTGAAACAATATCATGCCAACATAATAGTCCTGGTTAGAAGATCAAAAACAACTTACATACGGGCATCTTAACAAATTACCAGTTTCGTATTGCTGTCCATACGAGATGTCAATTTCTTCAAACAGTAAGGGCTGCCAGTAATATAAGCATAGCACATAACGGCTGCCATTATTAATACTAGTACAAATGTAATACCGGTAAAAATGACTCAGAACAGCGAATGTAATCTCACTTGAGAATCACGTTAACAAAAGGAAAATAACAAATGTATAATTCCACTCCTGCTTCCAAGCAATGCTCAATCAATAGGCTGCCTATCATCATTGCCACAAAAGTAATAAATAACTTACGAAATCAAAGAAGTAGATTGACGAGAAGTAACTTGAACATTATAGAAGCATACCTGGACCTGTGTAGTAATTATCAAATATATGATGATCATAAACCATAGTATCAAAAAGCAAAATAAAGAATACAATATATTATTTTCCATGTGCACTATGAAACGAAGAATGAATCATGACCTGTGCATACCTGATTTGCAATGAATCCTGACATGGCAATGAATTATATCATAGCATTGAAAGGGCTGCCATCAATGCAAATTGAACACATAAGAGCCCCAATAGTTTAAAAGCAGCCAATTTCTGAAAGGTTTATAACACGGAAGGTGAAAATGGATATTAGAAAGATCAAATAGAAGGAAAACTGTGCAGTCACACATGAGCAGATCATATGACAGCCACTTATCCCTGCATCATGGCCCCATCCCATGCATACAAATACATATACACATGTAGAAACACACAATCATAGCGATATTTCTCAGTTCAAATATAGCTATACTGTTTTCTTCCCCTTAAAAACATTGATGCCAAGATATTAATTATTAATAATTGTTTATACTTACACTATTTAAATTATGATTCTAAAAATATTCAATTGTTCATCCTTATCCAAAATATTTGTGTTAAGAGATTTTTAAGTTGAAAATCAGGGCCAGTCAAAGACAGCGTATCTGCAGTAGGCCATTATAAAAGTCACCTCATGCTAAAACTCTTACACAGCTACAACCTTTTAGTATAGAATTTGTCAGGAAAGATTAAACCCCAAAACTCCAAAAACAAAAACCCATGGGGTTATGTTACTACTAAACAGATAATAAATAGAAGTTGAAAAACAAATACGCAACAAACTCCTAAAAAAATAAAAGAAAGAAGGAAACTATGAACTCCAACATATATCTAAATTATGAACTCCAACATATATTCGGATAATGGACTCTAGTCACAGAGAAGAACAAGGATCCGTGGGTATCCAGTCTATTGCTGGATACCTAAAATTACATTAATTTAAAGCACAGATTATCTCGATAGAAAAGATATAAAAATTTATTTCTACCATGATTTCGAGTTGTCAAGAAATAGCAAATAGCAAGAACGTATTAATCGACTAACCGATTGTCCAAAACCCTATTGTGTATTGCTATCGTGAGCAAAAATACTACCGTGAGAAACCGGTCTCTGAAGAGGATCGCATACCTGGAGCCTTCAAACTTAATATGCTCGTCGACGGTGAGGGTAGACGTCGGAGACCCGAGGTGAGTGTGAGGCCCAGTTCTTATTGGGCAGGATTTGGGCTGAAGTCGGTGGCCCCTGCCGACTTCAGTTCAAATTCTTTAAGGTTCGGAAGTTCGGATTTTCCGGCGGGAAATCCGGAGAAATCCGATGACATCGCCGGAGGTGGGGGGGCGATAAGGGTTGCGGGAAACAAGAACACGGACCCCGGAACTTAGGAACGAAGGAAAACGGGAGGAAAAAAAAAAAACCCTAGAGTTTGGAGAGCCCGGTGCGATGAACCATGGCGAGGTCGGCTGATCCGGAGGCGGCGGAGGAGATCTGGGGGACGCTGGAGGAACTCCTCCTCGCTTTCGCCGTGAGTCGGCATGGGACACGGAGCTGGGACTCCGTGGCCACGGAGGTCCGGACCCGGAGCCCCTCTGCCGACCGCTTCCTCTTCACGCCGGAGGGTTGTAGGAAACGGTACCGCAAACTCCAGTGCTACTTCTCCGCCATCGATGGGCAGATCGGCGTCGGGGGAGACGACGGTGATGGGTGCGGCCGGCCGGGGATGGAGATCCCCTGGCTGGAGGAGCTTCGGAAGCTTCGAGCTGCGGAGCTCCATCGCGAGGTTCAGCGCCACGATGTTTCCATTGTTTCCTTGCAAAAAAAAAAAAAAAAAAAAGAAAGAAGCTGAAAAAGCTAAACGAGGGGCGCGAAAGAAGTCTCCGAGAGAGGGACAGCGAACCGAATCTCAGGTGAAGATTCCAGCCGTTCGTCCAAATTGACCAATCAGAAAGAGGAGGCGAAACTCGCCACAGGACTCGGGGAAACGGAGGCGGTGCCCGAGGCCGAGGACCGGATAGCCAATCCGGCGGCCGACGTAGACGCGAAGTCTTCCGGGGAGGCGTCTTGCAACGGGAGCTCCGAGACGATATCAAAGGCCGGGGCCGAAACCAACTTGGCACGTCGGCCGGGTCTGGGTGAGTCGGTAGCCGAGTCGAAGGGCGACATCATGGTGAACGGGGCCTTCTTCGTGCCGTCGGGGGCGGGGTTGCAGGCCACCTATGCCAAGGCGGAGAGCCTTGATCCGAAGTCGGCCGCGCTCATCGACCATCTAACCATGTACGCCGGCATCCTCGGTGGGCCCAGGGATAACGATGTGGAGTCAGGCTTTTCTGGAATCAACAATGGAGGGACCACCGGCTCCACAACTTACAGCGGAGGAGGATACGGATCCCTAGGGATGGTGTTTCAGAGCGGATCGTCGTTGTCTCTGGGAGATCGGGTCTAGGGAATTGAACTGCATGTTGTTGGTGAATGCTCTTGGATAAGTTATCTTGATCTCTGATATGTATGCCAATATATGTATATAACTTAATAGATATATGTAATATATCTGCATTTGATTGCATTGGAGTGCATACATCATGTTGGTGTGGGTGCTGTGTTGGCGTGAGTACATTGTGTTGGTGTGGGTACATTGTGAGATTGTCTTGGATTGCGTGCATGGTGTTGATGTGGATGCATTGTATTGGTGTGAGTGCTCTCTAGTCTGACTATGATCATACGAGAACCTAATCTCCTTTTGGACCTCCAGCAGGGCTATTGCTGGCACATGACCGTTGAGCGGTATGTGACACAGGAGCTAGATGTCTTATTTTAGCCATGCGTGGCGGGCACATGCAGAGGATGCATGTTTCTCGTATGATACTCAGAGCTAGTTTTCCTTTTGGGCCTCCAGCAGGGCTATTGCTGGCACATGACTGTTGAGCGGTATGTGACACAGGATCTAGTCTCTTTCGGGGCGAGCCATGGGCCGATCGTGGCCATAGTCTGAGGGACTAGGAGAGTTAAGTAAATTGTTGGCCAACCATAGTCGTGTCGTGTCTATGTCGATCGCATTAAGTGTACATATTTGCATCAGGTCGTGGGTTATATTATTATATTGCTGGACATCTTGTTGTATGAAGTGTCATGTTTGTTGTTATTAGTGGCATATTGGTGTATGTATATTGGAGATGTTGATAACTTACTGAGCCTGTGTAGCTCACCCCTATTTTTCTATATTTTTGTTTCAGATATCGAAGATCATTTGGGCTTTGGGACCAGTCAGTGAGGAGCTAGGATTTAGGTGTTAATCCCTGAGTTTATATTTTATTTGTATTTTATTTTCTGTTAATCATTATGGAAAGTTGTTCCCTATCATTGTTTGGATGTTGAATTGAAAGTTAGGCCTGGCATGATCTCTAGGGGATACCTAGGATTGTGCGGCCGGTCACGTAGCCGATCCTTGATCTGGATTCGGGTTGTGACAGAGTGGTATCAGAGCAAAGGTTAAAGATGTCATAGTTAGTGAGAGTGGGGTAGAATTAGGGTATCGAAAGATATTTGATGATTTGGAAATTTATATCAGAGTGCGCAGCGAAAGTGTGGTAGACTAAAGACACTAGAATTAATTTAAAGTATGTATGATGGAAGAAGAGATGCTCTTATTGGAATTATTGAATTTGGATAGAATGGTACTAGTGAGTACTGAATCATACAAATTTTGGATTGCGCATCTTTGAGTTTTGGAATACTTAGATTTTTTTTTTTTAAAATTTCGAGGACGAAATTTTTTTGTTAGGTGGGGAGAATGTGAGGCCCAGTTCTTATTGGGCAGGATTTGGGCTGAAGTCGGTGGCCCCTGCCGACTTCAGTTCAAATTCTTTAAGGTTCGGAAGTTCGGATTTTCCGGCGGGAAATCCAGAGAAATCCGATGACGTCGCCGGAGGTGGGGGGGCGATAAGGGTTGCGGGAAACAAGAACACGGACCCCGGAACTTAGGAACGAAGGAAAACGAGAGGAAAAAAAAAAAAAAAAAACCCTAGAGTTTGGAGAGCCCGGTGCGATGAACCATGGCGAGGTCGGCTGATCTGGAGGCGGCGGAGGAGATCTGGGGGATGCTGGAGGAACTCCTCCTCGCTTTCGCCGTGAGTCGGCATGGGACACGGAGCTGGGACTCCGTGGCCACGGAGGTCCGGACCCGGAGCCCCTCTGCCGACCGCTTCCTCTTCACGCCGGAGGGTTGTAGGAAACGGTACCGCAAACTCCAGTGCTACTTCTCCGCCATCAATGGGCAGATCGGCGTCGGGGGAGACGACGGCGATGGGTGCGGCCGGCCGGGGATGGAGATCCCCTGGCTGGAGGAGCTTCGGAAGCTTCGAGCTGCGGAGCTCCATCGCGAGGTTCAGCGCCACGATGTTTCCATTGTTTCCTTGCGAAAAAAAAAAAAAAAAAAAAGAAAGAAGCTGAAAAAGCTAAACGAGGGGCGCGAAAGAAGTCTCCGAGAGAGGGACAGCGAACCGGATCTCAGGTGAAGATTCCAGCCGTTCGTCCAAATCGACCAATCAGAAAGAGGAGGCGAAACTCGCCACAGGACTCGGGGAAACGGAGGCGGTGCCCGAGGCCGAGGACCGGATAGCCAATCCGGCGGCCGGCGTAGACGCGAAGTCTTCCGGGGAGGCGTCCTGCAACGGGAGCTCCGAGATGATATCAAAGGCCGGGGCCGAGACCAACCTGGCACGTCGGCCGGGTCTGGGCGAGTCGATAGCCGAGTCGAAGGGCGACATCATGGTGAACGGGGCCTTCTTCGTGCCGTCGGGGGCGGGGTTGCAGGCCACCTATGCCAAGGCGGAGAGCCTTGATCCGAAGTCGGCCGCACTCATCGACCATCTAACCATGTACGCCGGCATCCTCGGTGGGCCCAGGGATAACGATGTGGAGTCAGGCTTTTCTGGAATCAACAATGGAGGGACCACCGGCTCCACAACTTACAGCGGAGGAGGATACGGATCCCTAGGGATGGTGTTTCAGAGCGGATCGTCGTTGTCTCTGGGAGATCGGGTCTAGGGAATTGAACTGCATGTTGTTGGTGAATGCTCTTGGGTAAGTTATCTTGATCTCTGATATGTATGCCAATATATGTATATAACTTAATAGATATATGTAATATATCTGCATTTGATTGCATTGGAGTGCATACATCATGTTGGTGTGGGTGCTGTGTTGGCGTGAGTACATTGTGTTGGTGTGGGTACATTGTGAGATTGTCTTGGATTGCGTGCATGGTGTTGATGTGGATGCATTGTATTGGTGTGAGTGCTCTCTAGTCTGACTATGATCATACGAGAACCTAGTCTCCTTTTGGGCCTCCAGCAGGGCTATTGCTGGCACATGACCGTTGAGCGGTATGTGACACAGGAGCTAGATGTCTTATTTTAGCCATGCGTGGCGGGCACATGCAGAGGATGCATGTTTCTCGTATGATACTCAGAGCTAGTTTTCCTTTTGGGCCTCCAGCAGGGCTATTGCTGGTACATGACTGTTGAGCGGTATGTGATACAGGATCTAGTCTCTTTCGGGGCGAGCCATGGGCCGATCGTGGCCATAGTCTGAGGGACTAGGAGAGTTAAGTAAATTGTTGGCCAACCATAGTCGTGTCGTGTCTATGTCGGTCGCGTTAAGTGTACATATTTGCATCAGGTCGTGGGTTATATTATTATATTGCTGGACATCTTGTTGTATGAAGTGTCATGTTTGTTGTTATTAGTGGCATATTGGTGTATGTATATTGGAGATGTTGATAACTTACTGAGCCTGTGTAGCTCACCCCTATTTTTCTATATTTTTGTTTCAGATATCGAAGATCATTTGGGCTTTGGGACCAGTCAGTGAGAAACTAGGATTTAGGTGTTAATCCCTGAGTTTATATTTTATTTGTATTTTATTTTCTGTTAATCATTATGGAAAGTTGTTCCCTATCATTGTTTGGATGTTGAATTGAAAGTTAGGCCTGGCATGATCTCTAGGGGATACCTAGGATTATGCGGCCGGTCACGTAGCCGATCCTTGATCTGGATTCGGGTTGTGACAGTGAGAGAGTATTGGGAGGGTTTGAGAGGGTATGAATAGGGGAGAAGAGAAGGATCGAGCATATAAAACAAAGACGGCGCTGTCCCTGGAATCCACAGAATAAGAATAGAGCTATTCCATGGAGAACCATGGAATAGCAATTCCGGAATTATGCGCGTTGACGGGAATAAGCGGCCGGCCTTATTCTATCTCGGTATTTGGGCTGTTTGGCAAAATAAGCAGGGTTACGACCTTATTCCACCTCATATTCTCCTCCCAAACACTGCCTTAGGGGATCCAGCTCACCCTTGGAAGGCCAAGGTTTCGAATTCACTAAATTCTGTCAAGCACAGAGTGCATATATGGAATGTACAAGATCACGCAGTCACGATAGTTACAATTGCAGGAATGCTCTATTTAGTAGTTATAACCAAGGAGCCCATCATTTCTTAAGATAGAAAAATGTTATATATGATCATATTAGTAATAACCATAGAATTAATAGACAAAATTGGCGCTTTGTTTCAATCTAGTGGTTACAAATGAATGATATTATCTTCTCATCTAATACTTGACAAACAGCCAAATAATGGAAAAGACATCCTCTCAAAGTTGGAGAGCATGGAAAAATATCATCATGGACCAACTTGACAATTGGATGCTGGAACTACTCTTTAGCCAAGAGGCTTGGGGTAACCGTACGTGTAGCTGAGCAGGGTGAAAGGGGTTGTGGATGCGAGTCAAGTGAGAGTGCTAGAGTATCAGGAATGGTGCGGGCATAAGTGCGAGGATAAAGAAGATGCATTGCCGCACGGTAGGTGGATACAGGCGTCCCGCAAGGAAGGTGGGTTGGGAGAGAAGGAAGGGCACCAGGCACGATCAATTCTCCTGCTTCGATGATACCATATGGAGAGGTGAAAATTAGTCGCTCGAGTACATTGCATTACCATTCCTAATAACAAGTATATATACAAGAGCACGTAGTTACAGCCATGGGATGGGAGCATAATTCTATTCGGTAATTTCAACAGCCGAGTCCTTCCATTCCTAATATAGGAAAAATGTTATAACTATGTTGGTTACGATTATAAACAGATGATTAGTATTCCGCCTCGATCGGATGATTAATTACAACCGATAGATATTTTGTTTTTATCCAATACTCGATGAACGTTAACCAAGTGATGACCAAGACCTATAGCAATGTATAAAAGTCCTGCTCACCATTATTTGCCATGCCATATTAGTGTTGGAGCAAATCCAAGTGTGAAAGCAGGTCTAGATTTGGGTTATAAATATTGGCTCGAGTTCAAGTCGGCTCTACATATTGATTCTTTAGTGCTCATTCCATCCTCAATCTAGGTCCATTATACGATTTCAGAGCCGGGTCCAGGCTAGTACAACCAAGTGCATCTTTAAGAGATTGTGCGGCCATTTATCAAAACAATTCGTCATGTGGCATTTCTCCAGCCACATCAGTCTTAAAAACGCCCTTTAGTCCAGCAATTTGATGGAAAGAAAAAAGAAAATACGACCTTTCAAACTTGATATATTCATCAAATTACATTACATAAAAATTCTTTAATCAGATGGAGAGAACCCAGCTATTTACTTATGCTAACTCTCGCATGCACTGCACATTGTAGGCTAATTTACGCATACGTTGGAACCACGGCCATTTGTTTTGCATCAATTCATTCTGGGCTTCTTTTTGATGCCAAATGGAATTTAGGACGGGCTTTCGGCCGTGTTTGGTTTTTGGGTCCAAGTTGTCTTTGGGTCCGAGCCGGGATAAAGCAAACCCTCACAGTAGGCAGTAGCCCATGATCTGGCGTGATAACATTGGCTCGCTCAAGTGCGTTTCGGAAGAGTTTCGAGTTACCGTGGGCTCCATTCCATGAATTCGTTGACCAGACCGCGCACAACAATTACAGGCAGTGTAGGATTGCTACATGTCAAGTAGATGACTAGCATGCACCCCTAAGAGATTTTTTAGTATGTCCAGAAAATGGTCATGTCAAAACGCGCACGAGTTTTGGGCTTTTTGCATCTTCGTCTCCTTATAAATTAATTAAATATAAATCATCATCGTTTGCATATCAGGAAACCAAGATAAGCTTTATCCTAGAAATAAAAAAACAACTTAATTTTCCATTAACTGTCATCATCGTTTGCATACCTTTGTTTTTTTTTTTGCAATAAAAAAACAACTTAATTTTCCATTACTCAATATGAAAATTTTTGGTGCTTTTTCCGTGGTACATTGCTTTACAGCACCATCTGTTAAACATATTTCTCTCCTAAGAGATATCCTTCAATGTTTAGTTGCTCTTATTTGGGATGTATATTGATATGTAACCATGTTTGACTAATCCTAATTAGAATATTTTGTAGGCATTTACCTTATGTACATCCTCATGTGTATATTTAATGGGATGAATTCCAAGCATAATGGGATCATGAATTCAATTTTCTATATGGTATCAGAGCGGGTTGCTATTTCATCTTATTCTTGCCTATCCCAAATCTATTCCAATATTATTCCAAACTTATTGCGGCCCTTTTCCTTTTTCTCCGAGGACGACCTAATCCCTCCCGTTACCCTCTTCACCGCCACGCCTCCCCTTCCCACCGTCACCGGATCTCCCTCCTCTCTCGGACGCCGCCTCCCACCGGACCTCCTCTCTCAGTCCCCGCCTCTGACTGGAACCCTGCCACCCGTGAACCCCGTAACTGTCACCGGATTCGTGAACCCCGCAACCGTCACCGGATCTTCCTCCTCTCTCGGACCCCGCCTCCTGCTGGACCTCCTCTCTTGGCCCCCGCCTCCGACCGGAACCCCACCTCCGACCGGAACCCTGCCGCCCACCCCCTTTGCTCTTGACCACCCCGCAACTCCCTCCCTCCGGACCGAAGCCCCAGCTGCCCCTTATCAACCCATCAAACCCAAGTCCACGGCGACCCCTGACTCGTCCACGACCGCTGTCGCCGATGCCCACCAATGTAGAGATTCCCGCGCCGTCGATCTCGTGCCTTCCAACTCCCCCGATCCGATTTGAGGATCTCTCCTGACGGCCTCTCCACAGCACCACGACATCTGTCGCCCGTCCTCTCAGCCGAGCTACCTCGCGTCAGCGCCAGCCCCGGCATCATTGATCCCGGCTCGAGCGATCACCGACGACGAGGCTGCCAATTTCATGGGCTCCTCTCTCCGTTCCTTCAAGGACTGCAAGAAGGCCACGCTCTCCCGCTCGGCTCCTCAGGTTCAAGCCGCCCTGCTCTGCTCCTTTGTGGCACAGCTCTTCGCGGGAGCTTTGTGGCAGATCTGCCGGCTCTGCCTGCTGGAGCTGCTGGCTTTCGCAGATCCTTCTCCGACCTCAACGAGCCCTCCTTCCTCTGTGCGTCTCTTCACCAGCCGGATCCAACTTCGGCGTCTGCTCCTCTGCTGACGGCGCCATTGATCTTTTCCGCCAGGCTCTGCGGTCGTGCCACCTATCACTGTTTCTTGACCATTGGGTCTGCTCTCTTCCTTCCTGTTCATGGCAACTGATCTTGCGCAACCTATTATTATCAAACTAGATGGGGCTAATTACAATCAATGGTCCTATATGATGCACATTTTTTAAAAGGTCGGGGACTATGGAAATATGTCACGGGTGCACTTCCATGTCCAGTTGAATTTGGGGATGCTTTTGATCAATGGGAGATCAACAACAACAATATCATGACTTGGATTTCCAATTCTGTGAGTCCATCACTAGCCTGCACTTCAACAAGTTTGACACTGCATAGGCAATCTAAGACTTTCTTGCCAAGCGAAACAATCAGACAAATTTTGTCCTGAAGTACAAACTTGAACTGGATATTCGCAATCTCAAGCAACAATTGGCGCAATCTGTAGCTGATTTTCATTCTCAGATGTCTTTGATTTGGAATCAACTTGCTTTAATGGAGCCCAATTGGACCCATGATGCAGAACTTTATTATCAGTTTCGAGAAGAATTTTGCCTTGTCCTATTCTTAATGGCTCTTCGTGATGAGTTTGAGCTTGTTCGAGCATCGATTCTGTACCACTCTCCTCTTCCTTCTGTTGACACTGCTCTTTCTGAGTTGATTGCTGAAAAAACTCGCAAGTAGATCGTTTCTTCCAATTCTAATACTCCTATGCTTTTATCTGCACGGGTCAAATCGAAGGGATTGTCTCAACTTCAGTGTCACTCATGCAAGAAATTTGGCCATCTTGCTCGGAATTATCCAGGCTCTAATTCTCGCATTCCGGATACGTCTTCCATGTAGTGCACATGCTATAAGAAGGTTGGACATGTTGTTTCGCAATGTCCCCATCCAAACTCCAACCATATGCGAGCTAAGACTAGAAGTTCTAGAGATCGCCCTTCCTCTATTGCTGCTACTGTCATGCCAGCCCCTCCCGCACAGGCGGTCACCTCTCTTACTCATGATGATATCCAGGTGATGATACATCAGGCTCTCTCTGTTGGTAATCCTGTAACCTCTTCTTCTGACACATCTCCTTTGCCAAGTAAGTGATTTTTTGATTCCGGTGCCTCAAACCATATGACATTCCACTCCGATATTTTTTAGCATGTTTCCCCTCTTCATTATCCACCCCAGGTTCAAACTGCAAATGGTTCTCTCATTAGTGCTAGCCATAATGAAACCATTCATTCTGACACCCTATGCCTTTCTAATGTTCTCCTTGCTCCACAACTCTCTCCAAATCTTATTTCTATTGGCCAATTATGTGAGCAAGGCCTTACCGTTATCTTTTCTTCTTCTGGATATGTTGTGCAGGATTGCTCGACAGGGAAGGAAGTTGGGACCGGCCATAAAGTTGGTCATCTTTTTGTTCTAGATCGGCTTTATGTTCCTCCTATCCTTGGTATTCACTCTGTTGCTGCTGTTTCTCTTAATAAATCCTCTTGGCACAATCGTTTAGATCATCCTTCCTTTTCCAAGTTATCCCACTTATTTAATAAAGGCTTGTTAGGCTGTCTCTGAAGCAAAAGAATCATCCTGTATTCATTGTAAGTTATCTAAACAAGCAGCTTTACCTTTCTCATTGAGGCACTCTACTGCTACTGCTCCTTTTGATCTTATTCATTCTGATGTTTGGGGTTCTGCCCCTATCTTTTCTATGGCTGGCTCTAAATATTATGTTATTTTTATTGATGATTTCACACGTTTTACATGGCTCTATCTTTTGCCTGTTCGTTCTGATGTTCTAAAGGTCTATATTGAATTTGCCACCATGATTAGAACCCAATTTTCTAAACCTATAAAAATTTTTCGTTCTGATTCTGGTGGTGAATATCTCTCAAAAGCTTTTAACGAATACCTTAAATCCCAAGGCACTCTTTTGCAATTATCTTGTATTGAGACCCCTCAACAAAATGGCATATTTGAACATAAACATTGTGATATTGTTGAAATCGCCCGTACCTTGCTTCTTTGCTCTTCTGTTCCTAAAGTCTTTTGGGGAGAAGCCATGAATACTGCCGTATATCTCATCAATCACCTTCCCTCCAGTGTCATTTCTAATCTTTCACCCTTTGAACATCTTTATCATTCTCTCTCTTCCTATGACCATCTTCATGTTTTTGGCTGTACTTGCTTTGTTCTTCTTCCCAAACGTGAGTGTGACAAACTTTCCAAGAAAAATGCAATCTGCGTGTTCTTACTTTATGGCCTCCAACAAAAAGGATATCGGTGTTATGATCCTACCATAGGCAAACTGTGCATTTCTCGACATGTCATGTTCTGAGAAACTATTCCTTTTTTCTCCTTATCCCACAAAGCATCTCTTTTTCCATGTCAAGAACCTCTGCTAGATCCTTTTTCACCACTTTGTGAGGAACATGGACCATCTGACCAACCAGACAGGCCTGTTGTCATCCCTGCAACCAATCCCCCTGCGAGTAATCCGGCAACCACTGAGAGATGGTATCCTGCTCGCAACCACAATCCACCATCCCAGTTGACAGACTATCATTGTTACTTGTCCACCATTTTGCCCTTACATGAACCTAAGTCATATCAAGAGGCATCATCTAATCCTTCCTGGTAGAATGCTATACTAGAAGAACTTGAGGCTCTACAGAAGACCCATACATGGGACCTGGTCGATCTACCGCCTGGAAAATTAATTATGGGTTGCAAATGGATATACAAGATCAAAACTAAGGCTGATGGTTCCATCGAGCGCTATAAGGCTCGTCTTGTTGCCAAAAGATTTACACAGGAATATGGCATCGACTATGAAGAGACCTTCACTCTTGTTACCCATATGACTTCAGTCCGGACTCTACTTGCTATAGTTTCTGCCAAAAGATGGTCCTTACATCAACTTGATGTCAAGAATGCTTTTCTTCATGGAGATCTATCTGAAGAAGAATATGTGATGCCACCTCCTGGCTTACCTCACCAGCCTCATCAAGTTTGTAAACTTCGACGTACTCTTTATGGTCTCAAACAGGCACATCGTGCTTGGTTTGAAAAATTCCAAACCACTCTTCTTGGTTATGGATTTCTTCAGAGCCTTCATGACTCGGCTTTCTTCTATCGCGCTCCTCTCATGGGATAGTTTTACTTCTCCTTTATATTGATGATATGGTTATCACTGGAGATGACCAACAAGGCATTTATGATACCAAGCAATACTTGCACAAGTGCTTCAAAATGAAAGATCTTGGCTTATTACGCTTCTTTCTTGGCTTTGAAGTCAACCATCAATCGGATGGTCTTTTCCTTTCTCAAGCTAAATATGCCTCTGATTTACTCATTCATGCTGGCATTTCTAACAATAAAATCGTTGATACCCCTCTTGAGATAAATCTGAAGCTTCAGCCTACTGATGGAAAGATTCTCACTGATCCCACTAGGTATCGATAACTTGTAGGTAGTCTCAACTACCTCACTATCACTCGATCAGATATTTCTCATGTAGTTCATGTTGTCAGTCAGTTTATGTCTGAGCCTCGATCTACTCACTATACTTCTGTGCTTCGGATCCTTCGATATATCAAAGGTATGCTATATCATGGGCTTCTTCTTTCCCCTTCTCATCTAAATCTTCATGCATACTTTGATTCAGATTGGGCTGGGGATATCACTGATCGATGATCTACCACTGGCTATTGCATATTTTTAGGAAACTCATTGATTGCCTGGAAAAGTAAAAAGCAGATCCATGCATCCGTCCGTGCCTCAATCCCCTCCGGGGGCTCTGGAGGTCAGCGACCATTCTCCCCCCTCGTCTCCCTTACGGTCGGGAGTTAAGTGGTGAATCGGTCTCGTCAGCCGTGCCATTACGAGAGGGAAAACTTGGCGGGATATCGATCCTTGTGAAGGCACCCTCGGGCTTGAGGCATTGACCGTGGCCCTCCCTTCTTGGAATACCAGGCTACCGGATGCTGGGTTCGGTGCCTCGGATAGGGTTTCCTTTCCAAACTGGTGCTAACGAGGTTCCGCGTACCATTACAGGCCTGGGGACACCGTACCGGGTGCGCCGCCTGTGCGCGCCATCTTCAGCAGCTTCCTCGGGGCTCGCACCCCCGGTCCTTCCGTCTTTCACAGAAAGGGCCGACTTCGACCGAGGTGGACCATGCCTGGGTCGATACCTGGCGAAGTGGCAGAGGCAGGGCAACTCCAATCGAGGTAGATCCCACCTGGATCGATACTTGACGGAGTGGCAAAGGCCAGCTCGACCTCGACCGAGGTGGACCCATCTGGGGGTGCCACCTGACGAGGGAGTAGGGAGAGTCTGGCTCGACTTCGACGAGGTGGGCCCATCTGGGGGCACCACCTGACGAAGGAGCAGAGGCAAGGCCACTCCGATAGAGGTGGATCTCGCTTGGATCGATACCTGGCAGAGTGGCAGAGGCCAGCTCGACCTCGGCCGAGGTGGACCCATTTGGGGGTGCCACCTGGCGAGGGAGTAGGGAGAGCCTGGCTCGACTTCGATGAGGTGGGCCCATCTGGGGGTGCCACCTGGTGAAGGAGCAGAGGCGGGCCACTCCGGCTGAGGTGGATCCCGCCTGGATCGACACCTGGCGGAGTGGCAGAGGCCAGCTCGACCTCGGCTGAGGTGGACCCATCTAGGGGTGCCACCTGGCAAGGGAGAAGGGAGAGCCTGGCTCGACTTTGATGAGGTTGGCCCATCTGGGGGCGCCACCTGATGAAGGAGTAGAGGCAGGGCCACTCCGATCGAGGTGGATCCCGCCTGGATTGACACCTGGCGAAGTGGCAGAGGCCAGCTCGACCTTGGCTAAGGTAGACCCATCTAGGGGTGCCACCTGGTGAGGGAGCAGGGAGAGCCTGGCTCGACTTTGGTAAGGTGGGCTCATCTAGGGGCGCCACCTGGCGAAGGAGTAGAGACAGGGCTACTCCGGTCGAGGTGGATCCTACCTGGATCGATACTTGGCGGAGTGGCAGAGGCCAGCTCGACCTCGATCGAGGTGGATCCATCTGGGGGTGCCACCTGGCGAGGGAGCAGGGAGAGCCTGGCTCGACTTCGATGAGGTGGGCCCATCTGGGGGCACTACCTGGCGAAGGAGCAGAGGCAGGGCCACTCCGGCCAAGGTGGATCCTGCCTGGATCGACACCTGGCGGAGTGGCAGAGGCCAGCTGGACCTCGACCGAGGTGGACCCCTCTGGGGGTGCCACATGGCGAGGGAGCAGGGAGAGCTTGGCTCGACTTCGACGAGGTGGGCCCATCTGGGAGCGCCACCTGGTGAAGGAGCAGAGGCAGGGCCACTCTGGTCGAGGTGGATCCCACCTGGATCGACACCTAGCAGAGTGGCAAAGGCCAGCTTGACCTTGACCGAGATGGACCCATCTAGGGGTGCCACCTGGCGAGGGAACAGGGAGAGTCTGGCTCGACTTCGACAAGATGAGCCCATATGGGGTGCCACCTGGTGAAGGAGCAGAGGTAGGGCCACTCCGGTCGAGGTTGATCCCGCCTGGATTGACACCTGGCGGAGTGGCGGAGGTACCGAGTTCAGTTCTATTGCTGAACGAGCCACATGGCAGGAGAGTCCGGAGATGACGCCACGCGGTGCTGCCTGGCGACCAGCTGGGTCCGATGTATGCTCCACGTCAGCGATATTGCCATATCACATATCATGTTGGATATGGACCGGATCAAAAACTTAATTAGAATCTAATCTATTTATTGAATAGACAAAAAATTTAGATCTAAATCTAATATGTTTAATAGAAAACATGATCGGCTATATATCCTATTTATTAAACAAGTCATGTGAGATTAAATAGATTGAACATGTTAAGTGAATTCTCAATGAATTAAATAGATTAAAAAAAGGATTAAATAGATTAAGTAGATCCGATTAAATAGTATAGAAATCGATTTAGTAAATTTTAAATAAATTAAACAGATCTTAAGCAGATTAAATGGATTGGATAATGACTCGATTTTATTATTAAAGAGATAAAAATGGGTTAAAGGGGTCAAAGATCTAAATATGAATCTAATCTATTTAATAAATAGATTAATCTATTTATGATTTAAATTTATTTATGCCAAACATGAACATATTTATAAGTAAATAGTTAGGGGGTATGGCTAACCGATTAGATTGGCCATCCTTACATTAATTGATAGCATGGTGTTCTCCTTCCCCTTGTTAGTCCACACCCCCCCCCCCCCCAACCCAACCCAAAAAAAAAAACCACTCCCCTTCCTTCTTCCTTTTTTTAAAAATAATATTAATTTAATTTAATTTAATTTTGATTGAAAGGGTGGGATAACCGTCCATCATTTATTGAATTGAAAGTTATAGGAGGAATTTTCAGAGTCACTGCGGGATGCAACCACGATGACTCGGAAAGATTACTATGAGAACCGGGCTTTGGGCCAAAGTCGGCAAGCCCTGTCGACCCGACTTCAACCCAACAAAAAAAAAGAAGAATAGAGAGATGGAACGGGGGAGGGTTGCTCGACCGATTCGATCGCCGGAGGAGTCTGGGGGGGGGGGAAGCTGTGGAGGGAAGGGAGTCGGCCAGAGAATCGTCCAGGGTAGGTGGGACTCTTGGAAAGCCGGATTAATCCATCGAGAGAGAAGGTTCTTCTCGAGCCTTTTCTTTAAATCTCTCCCTTTGTTGGCTCAAAATGGATCCGGATCGAGCTTCCATTGGTGGTCGGTCGCCATCTTGTCATCATCGGTGAGTCCGGTTACTCTTATTTCAATTTTAAGAAGGATTTAATCCAGTTTTGGTTAATTTTTTTTGGTTTGGTTTGTCTTGGACTGCACCTCGCTAGTGGCCACGCCGCTGTCCACCTCAGGTCCGTCGAGCCCTTTCCGATAACCACCTCCCATGGCCACTGTCAGCAACCATGGGAGGTTGGCTAAGTCAAGTCGAGGAAGGAGCAACAGGGGGGTTCGGAGGAGAAGAGAAGAGAAGAAAAAAAGGAAGAAGCCTCGGAAGAAAAGAAAAAGAAAAATAAAAAAAAGAGAAAAAAAAGAGAAGGAAAAAGAAAAAAGAAAGAAAAAAAAGAAAAAAAGTAATAAGGGGCCTCTATTCGATGCAAAAAAAAAGGAGAGAGAAGATGATGAGACAGAGAGGAGAGAGAAAGAGGAGAGAGAAGATGAGGAGAGAGATGAGAGAGAAAGAGAAGAGAGAAGATGAGGAGAGAGAGGAGAGAGAAGATGAGGAGAAAGAGGAGGAGAGAGAACGAAGAAAAAAATAATAAAAAGAATAATAATAAAAAAATAATGAGGGGGGAGATCGAAATGTCTCGTTCTCTGGGAATTTGGAGAGTGAGGGTATTAACTGGAGGATCACTGATGAAATTCGGATAAAAATGTTTGTGCTTACAATTATCCTATAATTATTTATTTGCATCAAAAAATTGTTATTGTAAAGGGCAGCCTTCTGAGCAGAAAGGCATTGTACGAGTTCCGGGTATGGACCATTATTAGGCATGTTAGTTATCTCTAATGAGATAAAGATATCTGGACATGATCACCAGTCTTATATATGTATCTTACATGATATGATTTGATCCGTGAACATGAGCATTGGTATCCATGATTATTTTTGTATGGTATAGTTTGACTTTTCATGATGGATAGTAAAATTGATGTTATTATTATTTATGTTCATGTATACTATGTTTTATCAAGCAAAGTTATCTTTGGATGGATTGGACCATGATACCGGTTATTGAAAAATTGTAAATGACATGATTTGACTACATGAAGTGAGTGATGAAGTGTTAATCAAGTGAATGCGATATTGGGACTAGCCATGCCATGGGATCATGGTTACTGATATTGCCAGTCACAAGCTAGATAATGAGACCGCCAGTCATAGGCTAAAATGTGATAATGAGATTGCTAGTCACAGGCTGAAGTATGACAATAAGATTGCCAGTCATATGACGAAGTGTAACACCGAGATTGCCAGTCACAGGCTGAAGTGTGATAATGAGATTGCCAGTCATGGGATAAAGCATGACCGTGGTTAGTCCAGAACTCTAAAGAAGAAGGATAGTTAATAAAATATAAAAAGAAAACTTAATATCATCAAAAATTTTGTTATACTTGATATTTGAGTTATTTTGGTTGCATGATTTGATAAACTATTATTTTCTAGTTATATTATTATTGGTATGATTGTTTGGAGACCTTACTGTGTTATAAAGCTCACAACCCCCTACTTTCTTCCTTCTCATAGTTGTGTAGATTATTCGAGCTTGGTGGTAGATTGGATTCGTGGAAAAATGAGGAATAGCAAGAGAGTCGTTAATACCAATTGGATGACTGAAGGATGATTGAAATTATAACCATATGAGTTGTATTATTTCATTTGTATTAGTTATTTTCTTATGAATTGTGATCAATATTATTATAGAGGATTGAAGTTGAAATGAATTTTTTAGACCTTGTATGATCTCGGGTAAAACCTAGGATTGTGCAGCCGATCACGTAGCTAATTCTGGTGCTGGATTCGAGGTATGGTAGAATGGTATCAGAGCTTAAGTTATGATTATTTGGGATAGTGATACAAGTAGTTAGAAAATAATGTGGTAATTATCAGGACATGATAGAATGATATCAAAATTTAGATTATGATTACTTGGAACTATGACATAAGTGATTAGGACATGACATGAGTAATATTGAAATTTAGATTATGATCACTTGGGACTGTGATATAAATACTTAGGATACAATTTGAATGATATTGAAATTATCGTTATGATCAATATGGATTGTGATTTAAGAGGTATTTGAATTTAGTATAATGATCAGTCGAGATATGAAGTTGGAAAAAAAATGGAATCGAAGTTGGAATTCTAATCCATAGATATTATTCCTAAGATCTGACATATGATTAGTACAAAAAAGGAACATGATTTTTTTTGGTTTGTAATACAAGTAATGGGATTGATCTAGGATGAATGTAAAGGGCTGGATGATTTGTACTCTTTGATTATGTTAAGTAAGCATATGATGGATATTATAGAATTGGATAAGATACGTCTGTCTTTGATAAGTGGGTTGACCCAGGCATCAAGAGTACTGGTCTGGAATTATAGTGTGTTATGTTAATAGGTTATGCTGAATAAGTAGGTTCAATTATCAATTGAGTAATTTTGGAAATCCTGAACTTGATAAGGAAGCAGATTATGATAACATGCTAGTTCTGTTATTAATTATTGGATTATAAATTTTGGGACTGTTGTAAGAAGATAGTATATGTTATGAAATAATTTAATGATATTAGAAAGGATATGTTTTTAATGAATATGTACATGGATTATCATTGAAAATATATAAGGAAAAATATGCTTGGGTGATGTATAGCTTGTAGCTTTCTATTGCTGGTTTATATTATATTATGTTGTCTTGGCATATATATTTTGATAGAATCTTGATAGCCTATGTTAGCAATTTTGGATTTGATTACTGGATCTATCCTATAAGTGTTAAGGATTATTAGATATGTTAAAATCTAAGTCAAATTAAGATCTATAAGAAGATCTAAGTTATCATGCTACTAGATTACATTAAGTAAAGAAATTGATTTTGAGAGACTCATATGAGTGTAGCTTATGAGGGGCAAGATTTCAAATAGTTGCTAACTGATATTAAGAATTATAAGATAGCTCTATGAGAAATAACTTGAGCCATCCTACTCCTAAGAATATTGACTTAGAGTTATTTACTTTATTAGAGCTAAAGTTAATCTTTCCAAGAGAAAAGTTAATCTAGATTGTCTAATTAAATTATCGAGAAAGGTATGATTAATTCAGACTTAGGCTAAAGTTATTGAAGTCTTAAAAGGATGGTGAAATTCATGCAAGGACCTCCAGTATGGAAATTGGGTTGGGGTAAATCTTGAAATGATATGCCTAAGGTAAGGATAAGAAAAAGAGACTCGAAAACTTTGCTTTGGTAATTTTGATTTTTTTTTGGTACCAATATAAAATAAGTTTTTAGAGGGATTTATTTAGTGAACCTAGATAGTTTAGTAAATTATATTAGAGTGCGCAGTTGGAGCGTAGTGGTTTGAGTTATCCTGAAATCAATTAAGAATGTTAACTTTAACTTTAGAAGTATTATAATTGGAGTACTGATTTGAATTTGAGTAATAAGATTTTGGTGATAAATGAAAAAAATGATGTTATTGATCTTTGGGCTAGTCTATCGGTGTTGCTATGCAATTTTTCTCAATAGGTCCCTCTAGTATAGAGGACTATAGTAAAAAAATTTTTAGACATATCTAAATCTAGAATAAAAAAGTGATGATTCTTACCCGGCTAGGATTTGGAATATTTTGACACCAAACTTCTTTAGTTATGATATTATGATTTCTCTATTTAAGGAGGGTTTGAGGTTTCCATAAGATAAAAGACTGATTGTAAAATTATGGAGAATGTTAAGACAAGAAAGAATGCTTAATACCATGGCAAGTGTCCAATACTCAAGCCTTCAAATTTTTGATTAAGAATATATTGGACCAATTATGATTTTCATGTAGGGTTAATCAAGAGAAATAAATTTCAGGGACAAAGAATTATGTACTTAATTCGAGGTTGAGGTATTAATGTTTATTTGAAAGAGACTAAGAGAATTCATTATATACTGTAAACCATAAGGATCAAGAATTGAGATATGATATAATGTTATTATGTAAAGGCCATATGAAGAAAGTATTTTAAAAGATGAAATATTGAAAGCTCGAGGATGATATTAAGGTTGGATATTTCTGAATTTATACTATCGTGATGTTCTTGTAAAGTTAATTAAGGATAATTAATCACATCAAAAGGTCAGTATTATTTTGGAAGAGCATAAGAAAATTTGATATAAATAGAAAAGATCAAGTTTTTAGTATTATATAATTTCGTCATATTAAAACTTGAGAAGCAAGTACCTTAAGAGACAGACTAATTGAGAGTTTGAGAATGACATGAGGGTTGGTTATTTATTTAGGATTAAAATCTCAATCAAGCTAATTTCGAGGATGAAATTATTTTAATAGGGGGAGAATGTGAGAATTGGGCTTTAGGCAAAAGTCGGCAAGCCCTGCTGACTTCAACCCAATGAAAAAAAAAAGAATAGAGAGGCAGAACAGGGGAGGGTTGCTCGACTGATTCGATCGCTGGAGGAGTCGGGGGAGAAGCTGTGGAGGGAAGGGAGTTGGCCAGAGAACCATTCGGGGTGGGCGGGACTCTTGGAAGGCCAAATTAATCCGTCGAGAGAGAAGGTTCTTTTCAAGCCTTTTCTTTAAATCTCTCCCCTCGTCGGCTCAAAACGGATCCGGATCGAGCTTCCACCAGTGGTCGGCCACTATCTTGTCATTGCCGGTGAGTTTGGTTACTCTTATTTCAATTTTAGGAAGGATTTAATCCAGTTTTGGTTAATTTTTTTGGGTTGGTTTGCCTTGGACCGTACCTCGCTGGTGGCCATGCTGCCATCCACCTCTAGTCCACCAAGCCCTTCCCAGTAACCACCTCCCATGGCCACTGCCAGCAACCATGGGAGGCCAGCTTGGTCGAGCAAAGGAAGGAGTAGCAGGGGTTCGGGGGATAAGAGAAGAGAAGAGAAGAGAAGAAAAAAAAAGGGAAAAAGCCTCGGTTCAGGGGAAAAGAAAAAGAAAAAGAAAAGAAAAAAAGAGAAGGAAAAGGAAAAAAAAAGGAAAAAAAAATAATAAGGGGCCTCTGTTCGGTGCAGGAAAAAAGGAGAGAGAAGATGAAGAGAGAGAGGAGAGAGAAAGAAGAAAAAAGAATTATAATAAAATAATAAAAAAAATAGTGAGGGGGAGAGATCGAAACGTCTTTTTCTCTGGGAATTTAGGGAGAGGGTATCAACGGGAGGACAACTGATAAAATTTGGATAAAAATGTTTGGATTTACAATTATCCCAGGATTATTTATTTGCATCAAAAAATTATTATTATAGTGGGCAGCCTTCTGAGCATAAGGACATTGTACGGATTCCATGTATGGACCGGTATCAGGCATGTTAGTTATCTCTAGTGAGATAAAGATATCTGGACATGATCACCGGTCTTATATATATATATCTTATATGACATGATTTGATCCGTGCATATGAGCATTGACATGCATGATTAATTTTGCATGGTATAGTTTGACTTTTCATGATGGATAGTAGGATTGATGTTATTATTATTTATGTTTTTGTATACTATGTTTTATCAAGCAAAGTTATCTTGGGATGGGTTGGACCATAATGCCGGTTATTGAAAAACTGTAAATGACATGATTTGATTACATGAAGTGAGTTGATGAAGTGTTAATCAAGTGAATACGGTGTTTGGACTAGCCATGCCACAGGATCATGGTTACTGATATTGCCAGTCATAAGCTGCATAATGAGACTGCCAGTCACAGGCTGAAATGTGATAATAAGACTGCCAGTCACAGGTTGAAATATGATAATGAGACTGCCAATCACAGGCTGAAATGTGATAATGAGATTGCCAGTCACAGGCTAAAGTGTGATATCGAGATTGCCAGTCACAAGCTAAAGTATGATAATGAGACTGCCAGTCATGGGCTGAAGCATGACCGTGGTTAGTCCAGAATCCTAAAGAAGAAGGATAACTAATGAAATATAAAAAGAAAACTTAATATTATCAAAGGTTTTGTTATACTTGATATTTGAGTTATTTTGGTTGCATGATTTGATAAACTATTATTTTCTAGTTATTTTCAAGTTGTATTATTATTGGTGTGACTGTTTGGAGACCTTACTGGACTATAAAGCTCACAACCCCCTACTTTCTTCCTTCTCATAGTTGTGTAGGATATCTGAGCTTGGTGGTGGATTGGATTCATGGAGAAATAAGGAATAGCTAGAGAGTCGTTAATACCAATCGGATGACTAAAGGATGACTAAAATTGTAACCATATGAGTTGTATTATTTTCTTTGTATTAGATATTTTCTTATGAATTGTGATCAATAGTATTATGGAGGATTGAAGTTAAAATGAATTTTTTTAGACCTTGCATTATCTCTAGGATAAAACCTAGGATTGCGGCTAGTTATGTAGCTAATTTCGGTGCTAAATTCGGGATGTGACAATTACCAATAGAGTTTTAGACGAGAAGCAGTTGAGTCCATGCTTAGAATTCCCAAGACATCCACAACCGAACACAACTCGCCCGCAATCAACATGCAATGCGCATACACCCATGCTCTTCATCCCCTCCGGGGACTGGTCATGAACGAATTCTTTCTTGGCCACGTCTAAGTAAGCATCAGTCAACCCCATGAGCACAAACTCAGGTATTTGGAAGTCCAGGCATTTTTTTGTTGATTTATTGACAGCTCTGTGTATATACAACCATTGAGAACCGTGTAGAATTGTTTCATATCAAATAAAGCCATCGTGTGGTATGTAACCGGTAAATAGGCTCTTGTAAATAAGGTTACTTACCATTCAGTATTTATCTAATCTATTTGCTTTAACTTTCAAGGCATGTCAAAATGCACATTAAACTGCAATTTCAAGATACCAAGCATAATTCTTTTATTTTAAGTAAAAGGGAATATTAAGTGGAATTCTTCGAGTCTCTGAAAGTTGCCAAAATGTTTTACACTAGTGAAACCATATTCCATCATATAAGAAAATCTAGAAAGGAGAATGATGAAGAATGGTATCTCACAAAAAAGAATGATGGGAGATCTTTTTATTGGCATTCTTAATGGTACAAGATGATTTATATATAGAGAAGTAATGAATCCCTACTTGATATATTTCCTAAATAGGGATTATACACAATCATAAATATATGGTAATGAATTTCAACAATATATGCTAATATATTATATTCTAGCAATATATGTTAATAATATATTCTAGCAATATATGCTAATACAAGATATTCTAACATTTCCCGGCAAACTTAATTAGTTGCAAAGGAGGACAACTAGAGTTTGACAAATAAATCTCGAAACTGGCCTGGAGGATGAGATTTGGTGAAGATATTCATAATTTGATCCCCAGAGGGATGTACTGAAGATGAACTGTATGGCGAATAACTTCATCTCGAATGAAGGACAGACAGTTTCAATATGTTTGGTGCTCTCATGGTAAACATCATTATGAGCAATCCCAATAACACTGCGATTATCACAATGAAGAATAATGGAGTGCTATTTCTTACTCTGGCAAGAGATAAGAGAGGTGCTCAGAAAGAAGCGGAAACTAGTGCTAGATTTTTGGTCAGTAGGATCACCAGCCTAAATAGCATCAGAATAGGTAACAAATATAGGTGAAGATTGAGTAGAGTAATGAAGACTATAGTATAGGATGCCTCGTACATAATGAAGAATCTTGAGGACAAGAGTATTATAAGGAGTATAAAGGGTAGTAAGGAATTGACTAACTGAATGAACTGCATATGCAATGTTAGGATGGGTGACTATCAAATATACCAATCCTCCATTAGCTGATGATAGCGAGTAGGGTCATGTAGAGGCATTCCATCAGTAGAGTTAAGATGGCTATGTGGTTTTAGTGGGGTGGAGACAACCTTGGTATCAGTGATGCTGGCACGAGTAAAAAGATCAAAGATTTATTTGGTTTTGGATAGAGAATAATTAGTAGAGTTAGAGGTAATCTCAATCTCAAGAAAGTAGTGTAAGTGGCCTAGATCCTTCATCTCAAAGTGATGTTGAAGATGCATTTTAAGATTAGAAATTTCATTGGCTACATCATCATCCATAACAATCATATCATCAACATAGAGAAGTAAGATAGTGCCATGTAAAGAGCATTGTTGAAGAGAGCAGGATCATGATGACTAGAGAAGCAACCAAGGTTGTTAACACTATTGCTGAACTTTGCCAACCATGCTCGAGGAGCCTATTTGAGCCTATAGAGGGTCCATTGGAGGTGACAGACTTTGTCGGAGGGAACATCAAGACCAGGAGGTGGTTGCATGTAGACTTCTTCCCTAAGGTCATTGTTGAGAAAGGCATTCTTGATCTCCATTTGAAAAAGTGACTAGCTTCGAAGGGCAGCAACGGTAATGAGAGAGCACTAACTGAAGTAAGACATGCAACATGGATAAATATTTCATCAAAGTCAACACCGTATTCTCGAGTGAAGCTCTTGGCCACAAGACGGGCCTTATAGCGCTCAAGAGACCCATTTGAGTACATTTTAACCTTATAAATCCATTTGCATCTAATAGTGGACTTTCTTGCAAGTAGATCAACTAGATCCCAAGTGTGAGTATGAGTTAAGGCCTGTAATTCATCCAGCATATCTTGCTGCCAATATGGATCGGAACAAGCCTTACGATAAGTGAGAGGCTCATGAAGGCTAGATCTAGTGGAATAATAATGAAAATTTTCTTGGAGATAAGAGGGAGGTTTATCTTTAGTGGTACGAGTGGATTGTTGTACAAGAAGTTCATGTTCCGAAGAAGATGGTGACGAGTTTGGCTCAGGAGGTGAGGTTATCATGGTAGGATCATTCGGGAGAGGCTAGTCCGTAGGAGGCATATGGATGATAGCATGATAAGGAGAAGAAGGTTTAGTAACAAAGTCAGTGTGGAGAGGAAGTGTGGTGATTGGAGAAGAAGACGATGAAGACCTGGGAGACTCAGGAAGAAAAGAATCAAGGAGACGAGAAGTGAATTAAGGATGGAAGGAAATGGTAGAGGGGTGGAGCTGGAATAGTGAAGCAAACATCATATGTTCCTAGAAAATAACATGACGAGAGATACAAAGATGCTATGATACAAGATCCCAATAGCGATAGCCCTTGTATTCTAGACTGTAACCTAAGAAGCAATAGAGACAAGATCGACTCTAAAGCTTATTGCATTCATGAGCATGAAGAAGAACAAAGCAGCTACAACCAAAGATCCGGAATGCAGAATAATCAAGGACTTGATCATGGAGATGCTCATACAGAGATTGATGAACAGTGATAAGGAAAGGAAGGCGGTTGATAGTATAGATGGAAGTAAGGGTAGCCTCATCCTAGAACCATTCAGAATAAGATACAGAGAGGAGCAGAGCACGAGTAATGTTGAGAATATGATGATGCTTGCATTCGGTCCGACCATTCTGTGTAGAGGCGCTAGGATAAGAATACTGAAAAAGGGTGCCATGTTGGCATAAGAAATGAAAGAGGAATCCTTGTATTCCATAGTATTGTCGGAATGAAAATGTTTTATGTGGAAAGAGAATTGTGTATGAACCATGGCAGCAAAATCAGAATAAATTTAATAAAGCTTAGATCGATTTTTAAACAGATATAGCCAAGTAAAGCAAGAGTAATTATCAATAAAGATAACAAAATAGCGTAACCCAACCATGATGGGATGAGGAGTAGGATCCCAAACATCAGAGTGAACAATTTCAAAGGGAGCATTGGCATACTATTCACTATTATTAAAAGGTAAAACATGTTGTTTTGACAGTTAACAAAACATACTTGAGTAGTATCATTGTAGACCGATCCTAATCGACTGCTAGAAGCTAAAGAATGAAAGGAACCAAAGGAGACATGACCAAGATGAGAATGCTAGCGATTGAGGGATGTAGAGGGATAGGATGCAGCAGAGACAACTGGAGGCATGGATAAGGATATATCGAGATAAGTAAGAGCAAACGAGCGACCATCCCTATGCCCGGTCCTAAGAACCTACCCTATCCGAGGATCCTGTACATGATAACCAGAGTGAGAAAAGACAATATCATAGCCAAGTTCACAAAGTTGTCCAACAGAAATGAAATTGAAAGTAAGTTTATGAAGTAAAAAAGTATTAGGTAGGGATAAAATATATAGAGGTTATAACATTACCAGTGTGAGAGACAGATAAGGTGGTGCCATCAGCAGTATGTATTAAAGAAGTATCGAAAGTAGGAGTTTTAATATAAAAAAGGCATGGATCAGATGTCATATGATTACTACAAGCATAATCAAAGTACCAAGTTGAAGTATTTGAGACAGTAGACAAAACAATAGAAAAGAATTTACATACCAGCTTGAGACTTGTATTGATCAAAGAGTGCTTGTAGATTATTCAAAGAAAGGGTGACTTGTAAAGATGGAGGGGACTTATTAGTGACAATAGCAGTAGCAGGAGGGGCCTTGGAACTGAATAGAGCATGGGATCTAGGATGCCGCCTAGGTGGTTTGTGGCTAAAAAACTGAGCAACAGAAACTTTCAGGCATTCTTGTTGATAGTGCCCAGGACCAATTTTTTAACAGTGGCGACACTTGCAACTAGGATAGGCCCGGAAAGTGTGACTAGTCTCCTTATAATAGCTGCACTTAGAAGGTCTAGAAAAAAGCAATAGCAATGTATAGGGGCCGTCATATTATAAACAGGTGCAGCAAGTGAAGGATCAATAGAGCGAGTCTGAGAAGAAGTTGTGGAATCTCAGAAAGAAGAAGCTGGTGGAGAGGACCGAATAGGGTGAGGGTGGATAAGCCCTGGGACCTCGAGATGGATTCGGTTACTTAGCTTGGTTTCTTGGGTTTGGTACTATGATGGCTTGAAGGCTCGAACGTAGATCATGAAAGAAAATGTTAATCATAATGCATGAAAGGGTTATCAATAGAGAAACCTCAAGTACACCAACTCTGATATCATGTAAGAAAATCTAGAAAGGAGAAAGATGAGGAATGGTATCTTAGAAAAGAGAATGATCGGGACATTCTCAATGATATAAGAGGCTTTATATATAGAACGGTAATGAATCCATACTTGATATATTTTCTTGTAGGGATTATATATAATCATAAATATATGGTAATGAATTTCAACCATATATACTGATATATTATATTCTAGTGATATATATTAACAATATATTCTAACAATATATGAATATATTTTAATAATATATTTTAGTAATATATCCCAATGGAAGATATTCTATTACATCAAAATCAACATCCAACTATTGCTTCCATGCAATTAATTAATCTGTCGGCAATTCTGTTCTGTTTACCATATGATCTCAAGCATGGACTGCATCATGTTCTCTTTATGCTTATTGTTATAACAAAGCTTATGCCCGGATCCTGCAAACACCCATACAGATCTAACTATTTGAATCCAACGCCCGCATGTGATTCCTTAAGGTAGGCATTTCCAATATTTCTTCTTCCCTGACAGTGTCTGACTCAGATATTTCAGCACGATAAACATAAAACCGGCACATAAGGAGGAAGAAGATAAAGTTCAGGAAGTTGAGGGTGGCAAAGAAGGCATAGTAGTAGTCCAAATGAGAGGCGTTAAGGTTGTTAAGGATCCAACCTTTGTGGCCATGCTTCTCCGTGATGTGGCACACGGTTGATAGAAGGAAGCTACTAAGGAAGTTCCCTACCCCCACGCTAGTCAAGGCATAAGATGTTCCCAGGCTCTTCATCCCCTCCGGAGCCTGGTCATAGAAGAACTCTATCTTGGCCACGTCTAAGAAAGCGTCAGCCATCCCCATAAGCACAAATTGAGGCAGTAATATAAAGATGGTTAGCGGCACTTTCCCCCCATTCTCTACTAAACCATGCTCTCGTGCAACATCCAACCGATGCCACTCTGTTAGCGAAGCAATCACCATGATGAAGATATGAAAAACTAGCCCAACTCCCATCCTTTGGAGAAGGCTAATTCCCCTAGGATTCTTGGTCCATCGCCTCATCAGTGGGACAAAAAACCGGTCATATAATATTACAGTGATGAGCATCGAGAGTGTGACAAAGGCTGCAAGGCTCGCCGGAGGTATTTGGAAGTTCGGGCCAATGTGTCGATTAAGAGTGTTCCCTTGCTTGACAAAGAGGGTGTTCACCTGAGCGACCATCGTGCTCGGGATGAAGTTTGCAAACAATATCGGAATCATTTGTAGCATCCGTTTGGTCTCCTCCACTTGCGTCACCGAGCACAGTATCCACGACGTTGTTGGGTCAGTCTTCACGGCAGCCTTGTTGAGAAATCTGCATGCATGCAAAGCATATAACAATCATCATCATCATTCTAAGTACATATATAAATGATTGGTGTATGTGTGTGCATGAGTGCATATATGTGTTGGTATATGAATGTATATATATATACATATCATGTGTGTGCATGTATGTATGTATGTGTCCGATTGTATTTGAGCAGTGATATATATATATATATATATATATATATATATATATATATATATATATATATATATATATATATATATATATATATATATACAACCCCAGTCCATGCAGAGCAGTTACATATTCCGAGTACTACTTTGAAAGCATAATATACATGCATGTGAGCAAAACATGAAATTGTCATCATCATAATCCTCTAAACCTTTTGATCAAGCAAACTTAATTGAGAAGTCTGCAGGTATACGAGGCAAGGCATTATTCGAAAATGCAAACCACATGGCAAACTGCCTTCATCAACCTCGTTTTTTTAATTCCATGATGAGAAGATACTCCACGCATGCACAGTATAGAATCATAATTTGACAACGCAATAACACGGACAAATCTATATGTTTCTAGCATTAATGATAGAATTAGAGAACAACCTTAAGTTTGGCGTGGAGTCGATTCGGAACTTTCCCTTCTTAGCATATTCCTCAAAATCCAACTCATGGAGCTCGTTGAGGTCATTAGGCAAGGTAACCCTCCACTTCCTAGCTGCAGCTACAAGAACCTTGGCTATTCTAGTGAAGGGACTGCCTGATGGCAGCTTGTGTCGGTAGAATGGAGTGCCTGCTACAAAGATGGCGACAGAGATAACGAGACCGAGGGTGGGAAGAGCGTATCCGAGGGTCCACCCGACATTATCCTGGATGTACACGAGGACGGTGTTAGTAAAGAGGGCCCCGAAGAAGATGCTGAACATCCACCAGTTGAAGAAGGAGAGCTTATGGGAGCGCTCCTTGGGATCGAATTCATCGAACTGGTCAGCACCGATGGTCGAGATGTTAGGCTTGGTTCCGCCATTGCCGACGGCGAGGATGTATAGCGCGCAGAAGAACACACCCAGTTGTAGCGAGGCCGCCTGGTGGTTGCAGTTGGGGTCATCGGTGTTAGTTCCACAGGGTGGTGGTTTGAGAGAGTGCAGTGACACTGCCATGGTTAGAAGACACATACCCTGGCGAGAGAAGGAAAAAAAAATAGAGAGAACAAGCAAACATCGTCAAGACATGAGCATAAGAATACGAAACTAAAAAGAGAATTACTGAAAGCTGCTCAATAAATAGAGATGAATAATTTCCAACCTCATTAGTTGCATTCTAATTTGCCTTTCCTTTCCCTCTCTTTATCTCTGACTCTCTCCCTATTCCTTCCCAACCCTCTCCACTTCCCTCGCTGTATTCCTTTGGCAGGTGGCGGGAGCATAGTTGTTGATGATCGCTTGACCAGTAAGGGTTTGAGAGTTTGGGCGCAGGGTTACAAGGTCAGCGGATTGCTAGCTCCGCGTTTGTGGGAGAGGCAAAATGGAGATGAGGAAGAGATGGAGCGGATGGGAAAGATGGATATTATGTACGTTATCATCAAATCATCCTTTGCTGGGCAACGGTGATATATGAGGATCTTCCAATCTTCTCTGGCATGATGTTGGAGAGTTATTCTTGGATGCTCTACTGCAAGGATATGCAAGAACAATCTCTGAACTGGAATTTCTAACCAGAAATTCTTTGATGCTTAAGTCAGTAATTGAGAAGAATAAGATGGGCTACCGTAGCTAAAGCTAAGAGCCAAGTGAAAAATGACAGCATGTGAGTGGTATAGTTGCATTAAAATAATATACCTCATTGGAATCCTTTCTTAGTAATTTATAGAGTTACGTGGAATAACTGGTATAGTTGCATTAAAATAATACACCTCATTGGAATCCTTTCTTACTAATTTATAGAGTTACGTGGAATAACATAATACCGTGAGGGAAATGGCCTCCTTTAACAGGTGCAATAGATTTTGGTAGGTTGTTGGGTTCTTGTCTCTTGAAATAATTTCTGTTGATATCTTTTTTATTAGGATAGTTGATTATGTAAGGATCTTGTCTTCCATAAATTTGTTTACCATGATCTCACTTGCCACACGATGGTTGCAGAGACAGTTGGGACAATTAGAATTAGTTGTGGTCACTTACTCAGGTATCATTAGCTCTGAGTATTGTGGTAATCTGTCCATTGCCAGGAGAGAAAGGACCTTGCTGAGAGAGAACGGATCCTGACATCGCACTCTAGCATGTCCGTCTAAGTTTGGAAGTTAGTCAAACCCGAATAAGTACTCAGTGGGTGAAGGAATATCAGTCAGGCCCGGCTATATATAGTCTCTTGGTACAAGGTATCGGAAATAGTCGGTGTAGCAGTTGACTTGGTTGTCATTTACTTAGTCAACTATTAGGTGAGTCAATAGTCGGTAGTCATCTCCTTCCCAACTGGTGGTCTGGTTGTCATCTCTCCTTAGTTGGTGATGTAATTGTCTCTCAGTCGTTCGGTGAGTGGCTCAGCCTTAGTCGATGGTCCGGTAGGTGTCTCGAGGCCGAATAAGTAGTTGCCATAGTAGATGCCCACCCACTCCTAAGTCCATAGAACTACCGGGCAACTTTGCTGGGCTTTGCTATTTCGAGCGAAGGGAGTAAACATCCCTATGACCTTGAGAGCTGGGTAAACTTTGTTATACGTTAGGCATTGTTGGCTCCTCGAAAATTATCGCCTACCACTTTATTATCTCGAACATGAAAGAGAAAAATTATTGGTGTAGTACTCAAAGATAAGTCCTGGCATGGTCGACAATTTGTCTAATCTTCCTCGACTAACGAGGGAATGCTACGTGGCCTGACAGTCGCAAGCTTTAATAGCTCACATAGAAACGGGACTGAGATTTAATCAGCCAAGAGGAAACCCGAGAAAGTGCAGCATTATCCAGTTAGGAGTGGGCCACGTGTTAGGATCTAGTGGCGTTGGCAGAATCAAGGTTTTGATCCCTGCCATCTAGGCTGCTTATAAATAAGGCTTCTCCTACTTTTATTACAAGGATTTTGAATCCGCAGAGGAAAGGCAGGAGAAGGAAGGAGGAAGGCTCTGGTTCTAGTTCTCTTAGATTGGTCTTCTTGGTCCTCTCTTTGCTTTTCTTCAATAAAGCTTTCTGTAAGGCTTCTTCAGGATCTCCCTTCCTTGCCTTCATCTAGCTTTTGGGGTGAGGCCTTCCTTTTGTATTTTTCCATTCTTTTTAGCTCCCTTGATCTCTCTCTCTCTCTCTCTCTCTCTCTCTCTCTCTCTCTCTCTCTCTTTTCTGGAAGATCAAAGATGAAAGTCATTTGATCAACAGTGATTCCTGGTTTCAAGGGTCTCGGGTCTCACTTTGAGTTAAGGGGAGCCTTGAGAGTCTAGAGAGGATGGAAACAAGTCTCCGGGTGTCCTCAAATTGTATGCCCTTGTAATTGGGAGGTCGTCTTGGCAGGTCCAATGGTTGAGGTTTCGACCATAATCGAAGTTGAAGTCCTTGCATTATATGATAAGTACAACTTTTCAAGTACTTATCATGTTCATGCTCCTAGACTGGAGGACCAAGTGACCTCCAGTCCACTTGATTGAGTGGTCATGTACGAGAAATTCCTGCATGCTGGCTTTTGGTTTTTTCTTCATCATTTCTTTATGAATATTCTCGACTTTTACCAAGTGGTTCCAGCTCAACTGATGTTGAATTCCTTCCAAATTTTTATTCCTTCATCATACTTTATCATTTTTTTCATATCCAACTCTAAATATCTCTATTCTGAGCCCTCTTCATGATAAAGAAGTATCCCAAGGCTACGGCCTGGTGGTTCATTAGCGCTCGCCATGAGAGAGCTTTCATTTCTGGTCCCCCCTCCTCCACTCACGACTAGAAGGGGAGATTTTTCTTCGTATCCTTTGACCAGCTTTGGGGGAGGACCTGGAATTGGAGAGTGCGGGACACTTCTTTGAACAAGAATGATTAGCTCCTTCAAGAAGATGAAGCATATTTCTCAAAGCTACGTGACGAGAAGCTTCTTTCTATTTCCTAGATTTTGAATGAACAAAACCTTCATGATGTTAGGTTGAGTTTGAACATCTCTCCTAGTATATCTTTCTCAGGCATTTACTTTTCTTTATGTCGCTTTTACTTGAATATTTTACTGAACATCTTATGCATCTTGTAGGCATATGGATGATTTCCATCGACAAGCTCCGGGAGGCCATGAAGAAAAGGGGAGCCCCCCAGGTCGAACATCAAAAGCAAGCCATGAGGAAACGACCTTGCTTAAGACTGTCGACCAGAGGCCCCTTTATTGCTATGAGGGCTTCGCCATCCTATCCAAGGGACTCTGCACCGGGCATTGCCACATCCAACAATGCCCTGACTGATTAGCCAAGAAATGACAAGGTGGAAGTCATCTCTACTCCTCTAGTTTCTTGGGCACAATCTTTAGGATGACAGCCACCATCTCGACAGTAGTGGTGGCTTCACCTTCAGCTACTTCATCGGCTCCCTTGACCTCTGGGGCAGGTTCTTCTAGATGGAGGTCTTCTCTAGTTCCAATGAGGCTGGCCGTTCGAGTCACTGGTAGCGGGAAGAGTGAAGAGTTCACTCGGAAGGCCATTTTCTAGGTGGATGATTCCACCTTGCATGACTCCCACAAAGTCTGGGAGTTGTCGAGGATTCTACTCCTCCCCTAGGATGTGGAGGAGCAGAAGGATAGATCTATTAAGGAGGTTGTGGCCTTTTCCCTTCGATAATCAGTGTAAGTTCTCTTACTCGACCTACTTCCTTTGTTTGTTAACTTGCTTTTGATTGACTAACTTGGTCTTTGCTTTTTGTGTAGCTTCTTCATGATGCGTCAGCCATTTAAGATGGGGGGGTTTAACAACCTTATTAAGTTCTGCCGCTCCCTGACCACATACTTGAAAGAAGTCTAGGCAAAGGTGGCTAGTTGTGATCGACTCCTGGACGTCGCTTGGGAGTGGGAGCAAAAACTGAAAGAAGAGCTGGCTGCTATCAAGAAGTCATCGAAGACTACTACTCGAGAACTGGAGGCCTAGGTAGCCCAGAAAGAGAACTTGTTGGCCGAGAGGCAAGCATGGCTGGCCAAGGTAGAGGCTCAATTGGCCCAAATTGAAGGTCTCCTCTGGTCTATTGAGAAGAAATTTAAAACAGCCAAGGAAAGAGTTGAATTTGTTGCTACGTCTGCTGCTGCCTGGGTAGTAAAAGAATATAAGAACTCGGACACCTTTGAGGAGGATGTAGCCAAAGCCAGAGTGGAAACCTATGCCATTGGCTTCAACAACTGTAAGACCAAGGTTGCTCGGGCCCATCCTCGGTTGGACCTAAGCAACATAGTCACAAATGGGGCTACTCCTGAGGAAGAAGGGAGGGAGAAGGGATATGTGTCGCCAAGGACCCAGGAGCTACTGCAATTGAGGACGTAGCTGCCACCGTGGGAGTAGACACTTAAAAAAACTTTTCCTTTCTCCTCGTACTTTCTTTTTCCTTAGGATCTTTGGTCTAATTTTGTAAGAACTTTAATTATTAATGAAAATTTGCATTTTCATTCTAATGAAGTCCTTGCGTGCTGAAAAAATGCCTTAATTTTTAAATAATTTTTTGTCAAGTACTTTAGTTAGAAGTGTAGCTCTAACCGAATAGGAAGTTCGCATTCTTTTGAATAGGAACTCTGACTGTTGGACATGAAATATTTTCTTCTAATTATTGAAAGTTGGTCGATGCTCGAATGTATCAATGCTTTCTCTAGGACGGGTGAGCATTAGTCGGTCATCACTTGTTGACCGGTTGTTAAACGATCAAAATAGATTGAGTCTCGAGTGAAATAGTAGTAAATTCTGAAGGAGAATGGCAAATACTATGGGAATGAGACCCAATGGTGGGAGTAAAACACAAATAACATGTGATGGAACCTGAATGGGATAGGCTAAAATCCAAATATGATAGGATCAAACCTGAATGGGATGAGAATGAACCCGAATAGGATGAAATCCAAATAGGATGGGATTGAACCTGAATGGGATGAAAATGAACCTGAATGAGATGAAACCCGAATAAGATAGGATTGAACCTAAATGGGATAAGAATGAACTTGAACCTAACTATAGGAAGTCAATTGTTGCTCTTCTTTGTCAGCCAGTTTTTAAACAGTTTAAGAGAAGTGATGGAGGTGGAGACATAGCCATCTTTGTAGTTGATTGGGTGTTAGTTGGTTGAAGGGCTCATGGAGTTCGTTAGTGAAGATGGAGGTATGGAAATGCAGTTATCTTCGTTAGCAACAAGGTATTACCTAGTCGGATATGATATTTTGGTGTGGAAACTCATCTATCTTTACTATGATCAGGTATTGATCGATCAAATAGGATATAGTGGTGTGAAACTTGCCCATCTTTATTATGACCGAGTGTCAATCGGCCAGATAGGAGATGGTAGTATGGAAACTCATCCATCTTTACTATGACTGGGTATTAATCGATCGAATTACAGATGTTGGTATGGAAACTTCTAATCTTTACTGCAACCAGGTGTCAATAGACTGGATTGGAAATGGTGGTCTGGAAACTCGCCCACCCTTACTGCAATTGGATATTAATCAATCAGATAGGAGATGATGGTGTAGAAACTTGTCTATATTTATTATAACCGGATGTCAATCGATCGGATTAGAGATGATAGTGTAAAAACTCATCCATGTTTATTGTGACGAATTGTTAGTTAGCTGGAGGGCTCAAAGTTGGTAGATTAAGTGTCGATTAAACAAGATGAAATTTAGAAACTCTGTTAGGAAAAAAAATCTTTGTATTATCAAATAAGAATAAGTACTTCGTTAATACATTCAGAGGTTCTTGGCATTCCATGTTTAAGGAATTGGAGTTCCATCAAGTTCTTTGATCTGGTATGCTTTTTAGTAAAGGGCTTTTGCTACTCGATGAGGTTCTTTCCGGTTTGGAGATAGCTTGTCTTGCTCAGTTGATCTTGAAACTTTCGTGCAGCATAATATGAGATCTCTTGGATGAAAAGTTCTTGATTTTATATGAGAGTTATAGTACCGAGCGACTCTTTATTGGTACATAGCCATCCACAAGAAGGCTTAATCTCAAGTCTTCTCTAGTAGGTCAAGGTTGGCTCTTATTCGGTCCAAGTTACTTTACTCGTCAAAGTGCTCGATCCGTATAGTTGAGAGTTCAATCTTGACTGAGATCACTACTTCAGTACAAAAGGCTAAATTAAAGGGATTTTTGTTGGTCGATGTTCGAGGAGTTGTGTGGTATGCCCATAACACACTGGATAACTCCTTGGCCAACCTATCTTTGGCTTTATCCAACCTAGTTCTGAGCCCTTGAAGAATCATCTAATTCATCACCTCTGTTTCCCCGTTTGACTGAGGGTGATTGATAGATGTAAACTAGTATTAGATATGGAACTTCGTGTAGATTTTCTTGAATGCCCGGCTATCAAACTATTGGCCATTATAAGTGACAATGGTGTAGGAGAGTTCGAATTGACAGATACAAGATTTTCAAAAAAAAAAATATTTGACCTTGTTCTCGATAATGTGTGCCAAGAGTTCTGCCCTTACCTATTTGGTGAAGTAGTTGATGGTGATAATAAGGAACTTTCGCTAACTAGTTATTGGAAAAGTGGGCCGAGTATATCCATTCTCCATTAGACGAATGCCAGGAAGAAGAGAGCTGGGTCAGCTACATTGCCAGCGGCCACTGGATGTTAGAATGTCTTTGGTATCGATCACACTTCTAGACAAGCTCCATGGCATCCTCCTACATGATAAGCCAGTTGTATCCTTATCTTAGGGCTTTATAGGCTAAGGACCTGTCTCCTAGATGGTTCCCGTAAATAACTTCATGAATCTTCTAAAGTACGTAGTCAACTTCGATGGGTCTCAAGCATTTGAGTAAGGAAAATGAGAAAGACCTCTTTTAGAGCTGCCCGTCTAGTAGCATGAACCAAGAAAGTTTCCATTTTAGTAGCCTCATCTCTAAGGGATTGTCGGGTATGATGTCTTCGATCAGGTACTTGACGAACTTATCCATCCAACTCGGCTTATGGACAACCTATTGGAGTTCCTCGACCTCATTGATACTTGGAGTTTTCAAGTACTCGATGTACGTCCAACCGAGAGAGTTGTCCATTAAGTTGCAAGCCAAGAAAGCTGTCTGCTTGAGCATTCTCGCATCGGGGAATATGGGATATGCTGAAGTGTTGGAGTGCCAATGTGAAAACTTGCACTCTATCGAGGTACTGGTTGGCTATGAGCTGGGAGTCGGTGAAGATCCTTAGGTGCTTTATTCCGAGTTCTCTGGCCAGCTTTAATCTAGCTAGCAAGGCTTCGTACTTGGATTGATTGTTGGTTATCTTGAATAAGAAGCATAGAGCGTGCTCGGCAACTATTCCTTTTGAGTTTGTAAAAATGAGTCAAGCTCTGCTTCCTTAGGAGTTTGAAGCTCCCATTCACGTGAAGGATCCAGGTCATCCCTGGATTAGGTTGCTCAGTAAGTACTTCCTTAAGCTTATTATTCTACCATGTGTACTTAATAAGGAAGTTAGCTAGGACTTGAACCTTTATGAATGACCTTGGATGATAGAAAATATCAAATTCATTGATTTTGATCATCTATTTGGCCATTTTCCTATAAGTATTAGATCAATAAAGGATGACCTTGAGTAGTTAATTGGTGAGAACGATTATTGAGTGAGCTTGGAAATAAGGCCTGAGATGCTGTGCAGAGATAATTAGTATATAGACAATCTTCTCAAGTTTAGAAAACCTAGTCTTTGCATCGTGAAGACTTGGTTGATGTAGTAGATGGACTTTTGGACTCCTCCATCATCTACCCAAACAAGCACGAAGCTGACAGCCTTCGAAGATATGACAAGGTCCAAATAAAGCTCCTCTCTAACTTTAAACCTAGAAAGCAAGGGTGTAGATGTAAGAAACTTCTTCAGTTCCTCAAAAACTTATTGACATTCCTCCATCCAGATGAAGTTGTGCATTCGATGTAGGACCTTGAAGAAAGGTAAGCAGCACTCTATATATCATGAGATGAATAGACTAAGTGCCGCGATCCACTTGATCAATTACTACTTTCTTCCTAGAGGTCGGATGTTGCATGTCAAGGATTTCCTAGATTTTCTTTGGATTCATCTCGATGCCTTGCTTGGTGACCATAAATTTAAGAACTTGCCAACTATGATATCGAAGGTGCATTTATTTGGATTCATCTTTGTTCAATGATGGTGAATGTTGTTAAAGGCATCTTCTAGGTCTTTGATATGGTCGGCCTCTTTAAAGCTCTTGATGAGTATGTCATCGATGTAGACCTCCTTATTCTAGTCGATCTAATCCTTGAAAACCTTATTGACCAACTGTTATTAGGTAGCTTCTGCATTTTTTAAACCAAAAGACATTACTTTGTAACAATAAATACCTTTATTGGTTTTGAAGGTAATATTCTCCTCATCCTCGGGAGCTATCCTAATTTGGTTGTAACATAAGAAGGCATTCATTAAGTTAAGTAGCTTGTGCCTGCATGTAGCAATGACTAGTTGATCAATCTTTAATAGTGGAAAGCTGTTCTTCGGGCATGTCTTGTTGAGATCAATGTAGTTGATACATATTCTTCAGTTTCCACCAGCTTTCTTAACCATGATGATGTTAACTAGCCAGTCAGGATAGTGGACTTCTTGGATGAATCTTGTAGTGAGGAGTTTATCGACTTCTTTGTTGATGGCATTTTACCTTTCAAGGACAAAACTTCTATTCTTTGGTCAGACTGGCTTGTACTTTAATCAATGTTCAGTTATAGATGATCACTTCTTGAGGGGTCCCTAGCTTGTCTAATATTGACCAAGCAAAAATATCAGAGTTGATCCATAGGAAGTTCAGTAATCAGTTCCTTTCCTCCTAGGGTAGAAGAGCTTTGACTTGGAGAAACTTCACCAGATCATCCCCCAATGAGAAAGAGAGTAGTTGTTTGATCAGTTTACCTCTTTTCTTTAGCTCTCTCTAGTCTAATTATTCTATAATTGGTAGCTTATTAGCTTTCTGCACTTTGGGCACCATCAAGAAATACTTTCGAGCTAGCTATTGGTCACTGCACATATTGTCGACTCCATTTCTTGTTGGAGAGTGAACGAGAAGGTATTTAGTTAAAATGATAGCATCTAGCTGATTTAACCCTGGTCATTCAAGGATGACATTATATATCGAAGGCATGCAAACTACTATGAATGTGATGAAGACTGTTCTTTGTCAAGGTGGAGTCTCCATTATGACTGGAAGGGTGATTTCTCCTTCAACCCCGATGAGTTCCTGGTGAAGCCAACCAAAGGTATAGAAACTAATTTTTAGTGGTTCAGAGGCAAGTTCATCAGAACAAAAGCAACATAAAATAAAATATCAGCTGAAATTGCATTATCTCCTAGAATTCTTTTTACATCATACTTTGCTATCATCATGGACATGATGACAGCATCATTATTAGGGTCAAGAACTCCAACCAGGTCCCTATTAGAAAAGGGATTATATTTTCTTGTCTTCCCTCCTCGCTCAATCTCTTCGAAGAGTGCTTTATCCTCCAGGAGATCATGCCAACTTGCCCCTCCATCGGTCGATTGTCGATCTTGGATTAAGTTAGCTACTGGCTAGGATTATGGGCATTAGGTTGGACTCCACTAGGAACATACTTCTCAAGGTAGTTACATCGAATAAGTTCTTCAATCTCTCTTTTTAGTTAGTGGCACTGCTCGTTGTTATGGCTATAGTCCTGGTGGAATTGGCAATATTTGCTCTTATCATAGGTGGTTGAGGGCTTTAGTGGACAAGGCCTTTGCAGGTACTCTCATCCTCTACTTTTATTAAAATTTTAGTTGTAGGGGCAAGGATAAGGGTGTAGTTACCTGATTTGCTAACAAAGTTCTTTGACTTGGGACTTTGTTAATGAGATGAGTTAAGTTTTTTTACTTGGACTCTACTTGCCTCTCCTTGGGTTTGCTTCTTCTTTGGCTTCTCATCAATCTCTCGCCAAGTGAGAGCTCCTTTATCCACACGGATATACTTTTGCATGCTGGCCTATAGCTCTGAATAAGATTGGATGATTCTTATCCAGACGCTAGGTGAAATGAAAGGTGTTGAGTCCTCTTTTCATGGCCAACATAGCCAACTTGGCCATGGACTTGTCTAAATTATAGACTTCTAGTGTTGTCACCTTGAATTGGGCCACATAATCCTTCAAGGATTCTCCATCTTGTTGGTGGATAGGGTAAAGACTATCGACTTCTCATGCCATTTTCGACAAGCATCAAAGTGAGCCAAAAATCATCCCTCTACGTGCTTGAAGGAATCGATGCTTCTTAGCTCGAGTTGGGAGTACCATGCTTGGGGCATCTTGTGAAGAGTAGTTGGGAAGGCAATGCAAAGTGGGGCATTGATAGTGCCCTGAATTTGCATAAGGGCCCTATAGCTCTCCAAGTGATTTAGCTGATAAGTGGTCTCATCATATGGATCTAGCTGGGGCAATTTGAACTGACTAGGAATCAATTCTTTCATGATTTGGTAGGTGAGAGGAGGACGGATGTCATAACCCATCGATTCTCGACTTCCACCTTGAAGATCAGTAAGTCAGCGATTGATGTCACTTAACTTGTGATCATACTTTTCGAGGCATTATTTAGATATCACCGAATGCCTCGTTAGTAGATCCCTCTTCGAAGGACTTGGTTATTAACATGGATGAGGATCAGGAATGCTCCCACTTTGGCTCCTTCCCTGGTCACTGCTCCTCATGCGAGGAACATGCCTGGTGTAGAGTGGGAGACCTATCAGTGAAAAGATCTCCCCCGGAAGATTGATAGCTAGGGAGAGCGATAGTAGTAGAAATAGCTGGAATCTTCGACTGCTACTGCATGGCCATAGATCATTGCTATTATGTAGCTCTTGGACCACCATGGCTAGCATTTAGACCTGCTACATGAGGGTAGCTAGTAGATCCTACTAGGGCACAAGCAGTGGAGGTGGTGGAGCAAGAGGCTCCACCTCCTAGCTATGTTGTTGTCACGGTGCAAGGGATTTCTAATGTGGTTGGTGGAAGCATCTTGCACGTGCATGACACCATGGCTCAAAACTTTAGGAACTTGATGCTTGCTTGCTATCCTAATACCTAGCATGCCAGTCTGTTATCATCAAATCATCGTCTTTTGGGCTATGGTAATGTTTGAGGATCCTCTGATCTTCTCTAGCAAGGATGGAAAGCTACTCCTGGATGCTCTCTTGGGACCTGTAAGAATAGCCCCTAGACTAGGATTTTCGATGGGGGACCCTTCGATACTCAAATTAGTAAGGAAGATTGATGCGGCGAGCCGTCGACATGGCATCCATGAAGGCATGTAACATGGCGAGCCATTAACTTGGTGCTTGCATAGACTCTAGCTAGACGTCGAGGTGGTAGGGAGTGCCACCTGGCTCGTCCGAGGTCGAGCTCCCACCCGAGGTCGAGCTCCCATCCAGGGTCGAGCTCCCGTTCGAGGTCGAGCTCCCATCTGAGGTTGAGCTCTCGTTCGAGGTCGAGCTCCCGCTCGAGGTCAAGCTCCTATCTAGGGTTGAGCTCCCATCCGAGGTCGAGCTCCTGTCCAAGGTCGAGCTCCCATCTAAAGAAGAGCTCCCATCCAAGGTAGAGCGTCCGTCCGAGGTCGAACACCCGTACGAGGGTCGAGCTTCCATTCGAGGTCGAGCTCCCATCCGAGATCAAGCTCCCACTTGAGGTCGAGCTCCCAATAAGGATCGAGCTCCCAGTAGAGGTCAAGCTCCCGTCCGAGATCGAGCTCCCATCCGGGAAAGGTCCTCGAGGGCAAAGAGGCATACCCCCAACCACTATTGAAGGAGCGATCAGAAGTATGGTGCGGAGATGGAGGGAACTCAAACTATAGCACAAAGGCTCCATGACATCTCTCCCAGACTGTTCGCAGATCTTGAGGGTGATGCATGTCCCATCGAAGGCTTCGGGCCTTACGACACGCCACCTGCACACTATAAACAATGCAACAATGCATGCTCTACCAGGTTCCAGGCCCTATAGCATGCCGCTCGCACCATCTATAGAGTGCATATCTCATCGGGGCTCCATTTTTCATGGCACGCTACCTATGTCTCCTCTAAGAAGAGTATCTTGTCAAGGCCTCAGGCCCTGCAGCATGCCAATGGTACCCCCCAAAAATGAAAGCACTCGACCATGGCTACGGGCTTCGTGGCATAGTGCTCATGCCCTCCGCGGAAGACCACTCCACCAAGGGGACATGCTCTGCAGCACGCCGATAAACACCCCTAATAGGAGGACTTTCTTTCGGGGATCGGTCCGCAGGGGGTTCTAGCAAATGAAAATCCCTCCCGAAGGGGATACCAGGAAAGAGAAGTCCCAACAAGGCCCCAGACCCGGTTTGGCCTGACTACTTCCTATATAACGGAAGGAGGAACCTCCAGCAAGGGAGACGATAAGAGAGAGAACAAGGGGCAAGGGGCTAAGCAGAGAGAACCTCCCCACACTTTAGTTTTCTGTTCTTTTCTTTTTATCTTATTTTTCCTCCTCTATGCAAGGACATCTCTAGCCTCCACAACAGAGAATCTGTTTCTCTCAATCATCCCACTGACTTGACCATCAGAGTATCCCCACCGGGATTTCCGATCTGGATCTCCTCTTTTTTGCAGGTCCTTCTGGCCGTGAGTCAAGAGAAGGAAGGACCCGGTATCTTCGGGGAGACCAGCCTGCCCGGGCTATGGCGATCTAGGTGGAAACAAAGATGAGATAGGCTACAGCAGCTGGAGCTGAGAGCCAAGTGAAAAAATGACTAAGAACATGTCAATGGTAGAGGTGCATTAGTATAGCATACCTCGCTGGTGGTCATTTCTTACCAATTTATAGAGTTACGTAGAGTAACAAAATACCGTTAGGAAGATGGCTTCCTCCAATAGATGTAACATATTCTGGTAGGATGTTGAGATTTTGTCTCTTAGAATCCTTTTCGTTGGTATCATTTCTATTAGGATAGTTGATTCTATAGGGATCTTGTCTTCCACGAACTTGTTTATCACTATCTTACTTGCCATGATCGACTTAGTCATCCTCCACTCAGTTGGCTATTGGATAAGTCAATAGTTGGTAGTCATCTCCTTTCTGACTGGTAGTATGGTTGTTATCTCTTCCTTCATTGGTGATGTAGTTATCCCTTGATTGTCCGATGAGTGGCTTAGTTTTAGTTGGTGGTCCAGTAGGCATCTTGTGGCTGACTAAATAGTCGCCATAATAGTGCAGGCAAGGGAGAAGGTCGGTAGGACAAGCACATGGAGGCAAAAGAGAGGAGAAAGTTGTTGTACGGGGTGAGATCTCTCACACGTGGTGTTGATGACCACTGTAGCTTGGTAGTTGTAGTGGTGGATGGTTTTGGAAACAGAAGAGGAATTAGGGTGCATCTTTCACACCAAAGAAAGATTCACTTTCTATTGTGCAAATCCACCATTGAATCTCCAACTGGATATAGCATTTCAAACTCTTATCCCTCATCCATCTGCATAACTTCAAAGTGCCCAATGGATGATATATATATATATATATATATATATATATATATATATATATATATATATATATATATAATATAAAAATTTTACTACCATATTTTAAAAAATATTTTTTTAACTAAAATTCTGGCCATTTAATCTAATATTAATAATCAAGATTTATCCATCTATAGCTGGTCATGTGCATGATTGGTACAATAATTTTATTGAAATCTATAATTATTTTGTTATCCCAAAAATCCAAGTTCTACTAATCTCATCACCTTTCGCGACCGACGGGGACAGAAGGGGTGGGGGAGCTGCAATTAGAAGGAGGTGGAGGACCAAAGGAGATGCAAGCCAATGAGAGGGGAGGGGGCCGGAGGAGCCTCGGGAAAGGGGTGACCAGAGGAGTCGAGGGTAGGGTACGGGGGCCGAAGAAAAAGAATGATTATATATAACAAAATATATTTTTTTAAAATAAAATATATTAAAAAAGTGATATGATAATATCTTAAATATCTTTTATTATAAAATATTATAAAGAAGCATCATAAAAAATCTATAATATAAACTTTAATGCATCATAGTTATGTTGTGGATCATTTTCATCACTATGAGAAGTCAATTTGCCATGTCAAAAATTGAATCACAAGCCAAATTTTAGCGAGCCATAACTTGATTATACATATAATATATAATTAAGATGATTTTTTTTAATTAGGTATCTTTTTTAGATGTATAACTTTTGGTTAGTCCCTGAAAAAGCTAAATAAGGTCAAATTTCATCATTTTAACTTTGAAATTGGTCGGTCAAACTAAAATTTCTTTTTTATAAAACATTTTGATCAAAGATTATATTCTAATATATAAAGAATTGGATGAAGAAGGCAAGGTTGATATAGAAATCAAGATTTATCTTCTATAAAATTTAAATGCTTTTTCATTTTTTTTAATAGTTATCATATTTTTAAAGATCTAATTTTATTTAAGCTAGGAAGAGAAGTCCAATTCAAGTTATTTAAGGATGAATATTTTTTAGAGGATAAGAAGAGAAATTTAATCTAAATTGTAGAAGGATGGATCTTATTATTATAAATACGGGTTATGTATTTCAGTTTATGACATGGAGAATTAATCAATAAAAGAAAGGAGGTTTTAGGCCCTACTTTCATAATTTCTCATCATCTTTTTTTTGAGTAATTTGAGTAGAGCAGGTTGAAAGAAATCTTTTCTTCTTCCAGATCAGATCAAGTTGGTATCAGAACTTCGATTCTTTATATCTATGAAAAGTTTCGACATGCGAGCAATATAAGTAGTCGAAAGAAAGACCATTTATGCTTCAAGTATATTGAAGGGCAAAAGCAGACATGGTTGCTAGTTCTACCTCAATGAACAATGAAATGAATTGACACCTCACATAACTAGAGAAGAAGATTATCTAACTCACTTAAGCCATGTCTCAATTGGTGATACTTTTAATATAAGTACAATAACTTTTATAGCAAAATTGTCTTCTATATCTAGAGATCAAGATCTATCATTTAGTAGGAAAATCAAAGACTAGAAACCATCTCCAAACCAAGCCAAGTAGTTCATGTGTAAGGCAAACCATCTCCAAACCAAGCCAAATAATTCATGTGTAAGGCAGGAAAGCAAACATTTCCTATCTTCAATTCTAATTTTGCAGAAACTAAATCTTCTAAACAATGGAGGCTCTGATCCAGTGGATCATTAAACTGAATGTAGACCACTATGAATATCTAAGAATATTACCAGATTTGATGTAGATCATTTTTACCATTACAACAACTTAATGTGGATCATGTTGGCTATTATGAATAGAATTAGACAGAACTCGGGAGTAAGATCTACCATATTAAGAAGCCGAATCACAAGCTAGACTTTAGAAGGCCATGACCTGGTCATACAATGTCCAATTAAGATGATTTTTTTTTTTGAAATTGAATATCTTTTTTAGATCTACAATTTTTTATCAATCTTTAGAGGAATTAAATTAGGCCGAAATTTCATCATTTTAATCTTAAAATGAATGGGTGGAACTAATATTTTCCTTTTGATGAGGATTATAAGCAGAGATTATCTTCCAATCTATGAAGAATTGGAAGGAGTAAAAGAAGTCAAATTTGATGTAGAAGTCGGGATATATATTTTCAAAAATTTTAGTATTTTTAATAATTTTTATATTTATCATATATTTAGAGATTTAATCATATTTAAGTTAAAAAGAGGAGTCAAATTCAACTTGTTTAAGAATGGATATTTTTTGAAAAAATAGGAAAAGAAACTTAACCCGAACTGTATAAGAATGGATCTCACTATTATAAACAGAGGCATCTTAGATTATGATATGTAAAATTAATAAATAAAAAAAAGAGATTTAGGTTTCATTATTTTTTTTGAGAGATTCAACTTGAGTGAATTAAAAGAAATATTTCTTTCTTCTCGATTGGATCAAAAGATGATGATGAATGGTGAAAAATTTCTAGCTCGCTTGCTTGTTTGAATATGCCCCTGTCTATACTACAGTAAAAAGGTAAAAAGTCGACCCTTTTCTCCCGACGCTTCTGGGTAGCGTCGGGAGACTCTGCAAACCTGCCGACGCTTTTGAAAAGTATCGATATCCTCCGATGCTTTTAAGTGTCGGCAAGTATGTCGATTTTAACGATACTTAAAAGTGTCGCCGGACTTTTGTTTAGGTGTTGCCATTCCGGTGTCCCTTTTCTCCCTAGCCCGAGCCCTAAATCCATTTGTGCCTCTTCCTCCTCCTCTTTCAATCCCCAGCCCTAATCCCATTTGCACTTCCTCTGCCTCCTTCTCCTCCAATCCCTCACTCCTCCAATCCCTCCCTCCTCCTCTCGTTCGAGCCCTAGATCCCATTCATCCGCCGCAACCTCCTCCTCCGATCCCTCACTCCTCCTCCTCCTCCTCCGATCCCCCGATCCCTCCCTCCTCTCATTTGAATGGCCGTTAGCTCCTCCTCCGATCCCTCCATCTCCTCCGATCCCTCCTCCTCCTCCGATCCCCCGATCCCTCCCTCCTCCGTCTCTATCCTCGCTATCCGAAGGATCAAGCCACCGGCGGGTGGCCTTGAGTCGAGTCGCCACTATGCGCCGGCCACCTCCTCCATTTCATCCTTTGATTTCTCTGTTCATCAAATCTAGATTTATTCCAAATTTGTTAATGCTTTCCATAGTGGGTACATGATGTCTTTCCAGTTTTGTTGGTCTTTATTATTAAAAAAATTGTGTAGGAATATTGCTATAAGAAATTGTACATACAATTAGATAAATTAATATTGTCTAAACAATTTTATTAATTGAGTTTTAGAATTATGCTCAAGTTTATTTAATTTCTGTAAAGTGTCAACCTCCGCTTAACTCATGAATTAAGATTAATTAATTAAGATTCAATATTCTTAGTAGATCTAATTAATCCCAAATGCTACGGTGATAAATTTAATGTACATACAATAGGAAGGTCCTCTATCCAAAAAAAATGGCTTATGTTGATTTTTTATGGGTCATGAAGGCTTCAATATAAGAAAGATTCATATCCACACCAAACTTCGTGTCCCAAGACTTCTACTGAGATTAGAATTACATTTAAGAAAAGACTTCAATCAAAAAGAAAAAAGGGAGAGCATCAAAAATTTTAATCAGGACTTCCATCCATACTAAACTTCTCACCCCAAGACTCTTACCATGAATAGAACTACATCTAAAAAAAGAATTTTCATAAAAAAACAAAAAATCATGCATCTACTTCCTATGGCCAATGCCAAAAATCACACAACGATAAAAGAAAGAAAGAAAGAATCGTAAAATATTAAAATAAAATATCAAATTTGGAAAGGAAAAGAAAAAAATTAAACGAAGATGAAATAACTCTCATCTATGCCCAACTTTCCATATATACTGCGACTCCCAAAACCATCTCGCCTGAACTTCCCATATATGTTGGGACCACAAGAACCACCACGCCCCAAAAAAAAAACAGGAAACGCGAGTAGCGGCCCATCTTCCTAAAACGAAGAAAAAAGCTGCGCATCTTTAAAAAAAGCCTATCTCACAATAAATAAAAAAAAAAGAAATGCTAGACATGAAAAAATAAAAAAATTCTAGGATTGAGTCCAAGCTTTTGACTCCCATCCAGATGTCCATCTCCCGATCTTCAGGATCTTGGTACCCTCTCGAATCAAAGATCTTTATGACTTTACTCCAATACCTATTTATGGCCCTCCCAGCTCTTAATAGGCTTAGGCCGAACTATTCTAATGAGCATTTGGCCAACCAAGTTACTGTCCAATCGATCTCCTGGTCAAGATGCATGCGCCTATATTTGGAGTTTATGGTCAAGGTGCATATATTTGAAAATAGAATAATTTAACAAAGAGGTTTAACTTGGCCATATATTTTGCCAAACTGGAAACTGTATGTACATGCATGAAAATAGTACATGCTTCATGTATTAGTTTGTCAGACAGTATGTAAGGTTTATCCCCATCCATGCATAGCCCAAATAGATTCCATGCGAATAAAGTAGCACCTCATATGTTTTGTACTTCACTATGTTATTCTGTTCCTACATCAGGTTTGAGTTTATGATCTTTAAAAAGTTGTCTTGATTCTTCTAAAGTCATATATTATATTAGTCCAAGTACAGGAGCTAGGGTTTATACTTAAATAACTTGATAATTGCACACCACTAAGAAAAATTTGCTCTACCTATTTTGTTGTCATTTTCTTATCAGGTGTTTGACTGCTTGGAGAGTAAAGATGCTCTATAACCAATTTTAAAATTGATTTAAGATTTGTATATGGAGGCTATGATGATTATGCGATGTATGTTTGGCTGATTCAATTGTTTCTAATGGCAACAATCTTGGATGGCCTTCTTTTCTAGGCAACCGATTGTAGTCATTTTGATTTAGTTGCAGATTAAATAGTATAACTGAGCATCCTCCTTATTTTTCATTATTTATTATTTTTTTTCTTAGTAGATTATTTCTGTTTCCTTATAAATTTCTTGGTATATACCTGCATTTTACTGAACATGTTATGCTTTAAGGTTAGTTTCATTTTTGCAAATCTTTTATTTCAATACCATCTATAGTTTTGTTATGATCAATTATGATTTTTTAAATATTTTTTAAAAAACTTGCATTGCATAGAAACATAGACCCGTCAATTGATTAAAGTACATATTCTACAGCATCTGTACAATTATTTTATTTTTGTATGGATGGAAAAAATATGTATAGTGGTCAATTGATTGTCCAGTTTGGACATTTTGAGAATTGCAAATAATTTTATAGGTGCTTACAGTAATCAAACGGTATGGATAGAGTTCCTGATATATTTCGGATAGCATTTTCTTTTAGTTCTCCTCATACATATTTATTTGTTTGGGAAGAACTGAGGAAAAATGCTGCCAAAATTTTTTTGGAACTTCTATTGCATATCCTTTGATTACTGTAAATGACCTATATAATTAATACAATTCTTGAATGGGATAAGACCTCTTTACCTATTAGTTGGTGATAGGGTATATTTAATAATACTGTAATTGATCTATTGAATAAACTTATTTTAAATTTATTCTGTTCTTATTAATTTTATTTATTTCAGTTAGTTTTATCTTACAATGGATAAGAGTTGGATAACTAAATCGAGGAATAGCAAAGAATATCTGGATGGAGTTCAGAATTTCATTAAATTTGGTATGGAGAGAAGTAGTATCAATGAAAAGATTTTATGTCAATGCTGAAAATGTGTAAATTCTAGTTCTCTATATCCAAATACTGTTGAAGAATATTTAGTATGGAATGGTTTTTTAAGAAGTTATACAGAGTGATTTTTTCATGGAGAGTCAATGTTATAATCTACATATAACCAAACCTCTAACATGGAACATATACCTGATTTTGGATCCAATAACTAATAGAAAAATCTTGCAAGAGATGATGATATCAGAGATTTGCTCAGAGATGTTTTTGAATATGGTGCTCAAAATCCCGGAGATTTTAGTGGAGGACAAGTAGCAGATGGGCTACCTGATGGTCCTATATTTACTGAATCTATATATAATGAGGAGTCGATACCCCCAACAAATGTTGGAACAGATCGTTATCAGAAGCTGATAAGAGATGCATATCAAGAATTACATGCCAGTTGCAAGAACTTTTCAAAAATTTCTTTTCTTGTACATTTATTTCATATAAAATACTTGAATGGATGGTCTGGCAAGAGTTTTACTATGTTGCTTAAGTTATTAAAGGATGCATTTCCTGAAGGTACTAGTTTACCAACATCTTGTTATGAAGCCAAAATAAAGGAATTGGATCTTGGATACGAAAAGATTCATAGCTGTCCAAATGATTGTATATTATATCGGGGAGAACATGCCATCAAGAGTCATGCCATGTGTGTAGATGTTCACGATTGATGAAGTAAAAAGAAAATGAGAGTGAGGGATTAGATGAATTGGATGCAACACAAATTAAACAAAAGCTGGCGAAGGTATTACGTTATTTTCCTCTTGTACCTAATTAAAAATGATCTATGCATCATCAAAGATAGCTTCGTTAATGAGATGGCATGATGATATATGTACAAAAGATGGAATGCTGAGACACCCAGGGGATAGTTTAGCATGGAAGGCATTTGATGATAGATATCTTGATTTTGCATCTGATGCTCGTAATGTCAGGCTGGGTTTAGCCAGTGATGGATTCAATCTATTTCGAACATTTAGTTCTATCTATAGCACCTAGCCAATTATTCTAATTCTTTATAATTTGCCACCATGGATATGCATGAAATAGTCTTCACTTATTTTATCAATGATCATTCCAGGTGATAAGGGTCCATGCAATGATATTGATATTTTCTTACAACCTTTAATAGATGAATTGAAACAACTGTGGGAGGGTATTAGTACAATTGATGCTTCGAATGGCCAAACATTCAATCTGCGGTATTGCCGCCGTAGCTGCTGCTGGTGCCGGAGTGCGCTTGCTTTACTGCCTGGCGGTCCTCTGCTCCTGGACCTACAAAACAGGGGTTAGTGATCTAGGCTGGGATTTCCAGCGGGGGCACTCCGACTGTCAAGTCAGTGATGATCCAAGAAAATAGATCCTTCTGGTCAGGCCCCTCTTGATGGACTCCGCACTAAGAAGAGTAAAGGATGTGAGAATGAAGGCGAAAACGTAACAGGGGGAGAATGATAGCGGGGACAGAGGGGTTCCCTGTTCTACCGCCTCTCCTTGTTTCCCTCGTTTTCCTTCGATTGTGGTGGTGGTGGTGGTGCTTCACCCTCTTGATCGAGCTTGCACTTGTATTGCTAGTGGGCTGTTGTTACCTTCCCCCTTCCGGGGGTGTCGATTGTTCTTTTTAGTTGAAAAAATGGCTGTTGGATGTTTGCCTCGGGATCCTCACTGGGCTGGCAGGCGCATGCGGCGGGATTCCGTGCCATGAACGTCTTTCCGGATATATGGTAGGGGAAGCTTCCATTCGTTCTGACATCCTCTCCAGTTGCCCCATTCCGGGAAGCCTGGCAGAATCTCAATCCGGGGGTCGCCGCCCTAGAAATTCATGCTCTCTGGCTGGCCCATCCCCCTAGAAGTACGGGCGGATAGGCAGTTATGGCGGTATGGAGGGGGCGCCGTTCCGTAGTCCTTGGGCGGCTCGCCGGCATCCCGGGATGGCAGGGCTTGCTCTGATCTAGACGCTCTAAGCTTGTGGGGTCACCTTGGTGGAGGAGGGCAGAATGCGGGCCCGGTCCGGAGGGCGCACGCTCGGAGAGGCTCCATGTGGCGGAGGAGTGCTGAGCCCGACTCCGACCACAGGGCTCAACCTCCGAGGGTCTCGCTCCGGAGGGCGGAGTGCGGGCCTGATCCGGAGGGCGCGCGCTCGGAGAGGCTCCACGTGGCAGAGGAGTGCTGAGCTCGACTCCGACCACAGGGCTCAACCTCCGAGGGTCTTGCTTCGGAGGGCGGAGTGCGGGCCCGGTCCGGAGGGCGCACGCTCGGAGAGGCTCCACGTGGCGGAGGAGTGCTTAGCTCGACTCCGACCACAGGGCTCAACCTCCAAGGGTCTCGCTCTAGAGGGTGGAGTGCAGGCTCGGTCCGGAGGGCGCGCGCTCTGAGAGGCTCCACGTGGCGGAGGAGTACTGAGCTTGACTCCGACCATAGGGCTCAACCTCTGAGGGTCACGCTCCAGAGGGCGGAGTGTGGGCCCGGTCCGGAGGGTGCGTGCTTGGAGAGGCTCCACGTTGCAGAGGAGTGCTGGGCTCAACTCCAACCACAGGGCTCAACCTTCGAGGGTCTCGCTCTGGAGTGCGCAGTGTGGGCCCAGTCCGGAGGGTGCGCGCTCAGAGAGAATCCACGTGGCGGAGGAGTGCTGAGCTCGACTCCGACCACAGGGCTCAACCTCCAAGGGTCTCGCTCCAGAGGGCAGAGTACGGGCCCGGTCTGGAGGGCGCGTGCTTGGAGAGGCTCCACGTGGCGGAGGAGTGCTGAGCTCGACTCCGACCACAGGGCTCAACCTCCGAGGGTCTCGCTCCGGAGGGCGGAGTGCGGGCCCGGTCCGAAGGGCACGCGCTCGGAGAGGCTCTACATGGTGGAGGAGTGCTGAGCTCGACTTCGACCACTGGGCTCAACCTCCAAGGGTCTCGCTCCGGAGGGCAAAGTGCGGGCCCGGTCCGGAGGGCGCGCGCTCAGACAGGCTCCACGTGGTGGAGGAGTGCTGGGATCGACTCCGACCACAGGGCTCGACTCCGACCACTGGGCTCAACCTCCGAGGGTCATGCTCTAGAGGGCGGAGTGCGGGCTCGGTTCGTAGGGCGCGCACTCAGATAGGCTCCACGTGGCGGAGGAGTGCTGAGCTCGACTTCGACCACAGGGCTCAACCTCCGAGGGTCTCGCTCTGGAGGGCGGAGTTCGGGCCTGGTCCGGAGGGTGCATGCTCGAAGAGGCTCCACGTGGTGGAGTGCTGAGCTCGACTCCGACCACAGGGCTCAACCTCCGAGGGTCTCGCTCTGGAGGGCGGAGTGCAGGCCCGGTCAGGAGGGCGCGTGCTCGGAGAGGCTCCATGTGGCGGAGGAGTGCTGGGCTCGACTCCAACCACAGGGCTCAACCTCCGAGGGTCTCGCTCCGGAGGGCGGAGTGCGGGCCCGGTCCGGAGGGCACGCGCTCGGAGAGGCTCCACGTGGTGGAGGAGTGCTGGGCTTGACTCCGACCACAAGGCTCAACCTTCGAGGGTCTCGCTACGGGGGGCGGAGTGCGGGCCCGGTCCGGAGGGTGGAGTGCGATCCCTGTCCGGAGGGCGCGCGCTCAGAGAGGCTCCACGTGGCGGAGGAGTGCTGAGCTCGACTCCGACCACAGGGCTCAACCTCCGAGGGTCTCGCTTCGGAGGGTGGAGTGTGGGCCCGATCCGAAGGGTGCGCGCTCGGAGAGGCTCCACGTAGCGGAGTGCTGAGATCGACTCCGACCACAGGGCTAACCTCCGAGGGTCTCGCTCCGGAGGGCGAAGTGCGGACCCGGTCCGGAGGGCGCGTTCTCGGAGAGGCTCCACATGGCGGAGGAGTGCTGAGCTCGACTCCGACCACAAGGCTCAACCTCCGAGGGTCTCGTTCTGGAGGGCGAAGGGCGGCTCCGGCCTGGGCGTCCCGAGCTCGCGAGCCTAACCTAGCAGAGGATGGAGCTCGGCTCGCCATTTCGAGGGAGCTCAGCTCAGCTCGGTAGAGCGGTCCGGGCTGGAGTGTTGCCTTGGAGTCCGACGCGGTGGCCTCCTTTGACGTGGCTTCTGTTAGCTCTCCATGTCAGCGATCTCGCCACATCATGCGGACAGCTCTATTATGGTCTGTTAATGATTTTCTTGTATTTTTTAATTTATCTGGCTGGAGCACTAAGGGATGAGTTGCATGTCCTTCTTGTGGTGAATCAACCCATTCAATTTGGTTAAAACATGGAGAAAAGTTTTGTTATATGGGACATCGTCGATGGTTGGAGGCAAATTATCCATTTCGATTTTAGAAGGATTTATTTGATGGTACTAAAGAGTTGGGATCTGCTCCAATTCTACCTTCTGGTTCTGATATTCATAGACAAATGCTTGGTTTCAATATACTCTGGCATAATCTTGATGTTATGCATATAGAAAAGAATGTTTGTGATAATTTGATTGGAACAATATTAAATCTTGATGGAAAGACCAAAGATAACATGAAAGCGCGTCTTGATTTAAAAGAAATGTGCATCCGACATGAACTTCATCCACAAGTGCTTGCAAATGATAGAACTTATATCCCTCATGCATGTTATACAATATTTAGTCAAGAAAAATATTTCTTCCTGACAGTTTTAAAGAATATCAAGGTTCCTGATGGATATGCATCAAATATTTCACGATGTATGAATATGAAAGAGCAAAAAACTTCAAATCTTAAAAGTCATGATGGACATATACTAATACAAGATATTCTTCCATTGGCTTTAAGATCGTCAATGCCGAAACAAGTTATTACAGTTATTTTTCAGTTATCATCATTCTTCAATGCATTATATTCTAAGTTTCTTGATCCTCAAGAGCTTGATCAGTTGCAGTCTCAAGTCATACTTACGTTATGTCAGATGGAAAAGATTTTTCTTCCTAGATTTTTTATGATTATGGTTCATCAACTCATTCACCTAGCTTCAGAAGTTAAACTTGGTGGACCAGTACAGTACAGATGGATGTACCCTATCGAGAGGTAATGCTATAAAACTAAAATTTCATAATTTAGATATCTTTTTCATTATTTAATATGATATTAATATTAAAATTTTAATAAATATCATATTTTTTGAAGGTATCTTGTAGTTTGAAGGATTATGTACAAAACAAAGCCCATCTTGAGGGCTCAATAGCAGAGGGATATATTGTTGAAGAGTGTTAATATTTTATTCAAGATATCTCGAAAGTGTAGATACTGTATTCAATCGACCTCAACATCATGATGATACTATGGAGAATACATATCTATATAAATTTGCATCTTCTGGAAGATTTATAGGAAAAGCTGAAAGTATTGTTCTTGACCATAATCCTTGTCACAAGCACACCGTTATGTATTACTACATAGTAACATAATATCTGACTATCGTAGGTTAGTCTATCTATACATGGATAATACTAAATATTAGACATGTTATTGCCAAACTTATATTTAATTATCATGTAGTGAATTTTTAGCTATACAACGACAAGCCAATCATTCCACTCATCCTAATCTAAGAATTGAACAAAGATGGTTGGTTGAGTTATTCCCTAATTGGCTTGCCAATCAAGTTAGTATATATAAGTCATATAATAATTTTACATACATTTAACATCGAATAAGTGATCAATAATTGATATTATATTTTCTAGATACCGGTACTGATGGAGAAAAATTATTTAGTAGAACTAATAGCACTTGCCAGAGGTCCTAATTATATTGTGAACAAATATAATGGTTTTATTATAAATGACTTTAAATTTCATATCAAGGAGCGCGAGAAATTTAGAAAAACTCAAAACAGTGGTGTTATGGTAGAAGCAGATGGAAAATCTTATTATAGTATACTTAAAAATATTTTTGAGTTGGGTTATTATGAAAATTTTAAAGTTGTATTATTTTGATACGATTGGGTGGATATAAATATACCTAGAGGTTTGAAAAAGGACTCAAACATATTCATACTTGTCAATTTTTCAAGATTGATACATACGGGTATGTTATTGAAGGATGATCCATTTATCTTTTCATCTCAAGCTCGATAAGTTTTTTATATACAAGAGTCGAAAGATAAAGAATGAGATACTGTTATTAAGACAAAATCCAGAGACTTGTATGACATGGAAAAAAGGGTGG